>CM065692.1:39732088-39882366 GCA_017654935.2 Phymorhynchus buccinoides | reverse complement strand
GGCCCTCCACCCCCGGCACCTCTCCCACCCGTGGCAGTGCTAGGAAGAGACACACCAGCCCTGCCACCACCAGTGTCGCTGGTAGAGATAGGCACTCCACCCCCGGCACCTCTCCCACCCGTGGCAGTGCTAGGAAGAGACACACCAGCCCTGCCACCACCAGTGTCGCTGGTAGAGATAGGCACTCCACCCCCGGCACCTCTCCCACCCATGGCAGTGCTAGGAAGAGACACACCAGCCCTGCCACCACCAGTGTCGCTGGTAGAGATAGGCCCTCCACCCCCGGCACCTCTCCCACCCGTGGCAGTGCTAGGAAGAGACACACCAGCCCTGCCACCCCCAGTGTCGCTGGTAGAGATAGGCCCTCCACCCCAACCACTTCTGACCCCAACACCAGTACCATGAGCTCCGAGTTCTACGCTGTGAGTACATTATTTTCAGTGTGCCTTTAACGTCCCCCCGACCTGGTTCAGGAACATTGTTAACAGTAAAGATAGTGGGACGTTCCTGGGGGTACTGCAATGCCAGGAAAGTCCCCATGTTTTTTAATTGTTTAAGAGAATGATGTAAATTGAATATTGGGCATCATTTTCAGCAATGCAAGCTGCTTTTCGCACTTCCCGCGCTAACAGAATTGGGAGTACAGTGGGATGGGAATGAGGGCTGTGCTTCTTGCTCTGTGTGTGTGTGTGTGTGTGCGCCTGCATTCGCGTTCGTCTGTGAGTGGCCCAAATGTGTTCCAGTTCATAGCGCCTAAACCACTGAACTTATCGTAACAAAATTTAGTACAGTGGTTCCTTAGACCTTGCAGTTGCGGCACGCACTGTCAGATTCACAGAATGGCAAGCCATATCAGCATATTGCCAGTGACAGAATTTTGAATGTTACAAAGACACTGATTATTCCAAAGATATTGGATAGATTTAATGGAAGGAAGGTACAGTGAAAAACCGTGGTCTAATAAAAAAGTTGCTGTAAAATATTTCATTTGCCATACCAAAACAATTTTTTTTGGACGCAAAAAAACCCCACTATAGCCCAAGAGTTATCTCCCCTGACTTTCACTGTAACAGGGAGCACAGTTTATATGGCTCTGCCATCTTGTTTTTCTGTATGCTAGTGTTAATGTTTGGCAGCCATGTCTGACGATGACCTGCAGGTAGCAGCTGAGGTGATTGCTATTCTAGAAATCCTGGCTGAAATGTGTTTACATTGTAGAATGAAGATGCCTCGGCCAAGATACATTCTCTGCTATTCCGGAAAACGTGACCGAAATTTATTTATAGAGAAGATGCCTCGGCCAGGATTAATTCTTCGCTGTTTGGGTTATGAGGACTTTTTAGCTCAATTGAGTCACATGCAAAATGACATAGAATATGTTACACATAAACAACATACAACACAGAACAAACTGGTAAATCTATACTAACCATACTCACCAACACTCAAAACAATTGAGTCACATGCAAAATGACGTAGAATATGTTACACATAAACAACATACAACACAGAACAAACTGGTAAATCTATACTAACCATACTCACCAACACTCAAAACAATTGCATAAACACTAATCAACTGGAAACCACACATGCCACAGCATAAAAACGAAACTACTAAGGGGAGGACCACTGCTTGTGACTCGCTATGGGTTACTTCCCTTAGCCCTACCTGTCACGTAGTCCAAATCACTTTTTCAAATTCCACCATTGAAGCTGTATGGAGACCCTCATGCTGCTCAACTTTTTCAAGTTTTGGGGTGCTTTTCTGGTGGGTGACGTAGAATATGTTACACATAAACAACACACAACACAGAACAAACTGGTAAGCCTCGAAAGGAATTTTGGTTAATCAAAGAGTGAAATAGTGAGGCCAAGAGAGGAGATAACGAAATTGAACAATTTAATTTTTTGATTAACCAAAATATTATTTTCGAGGCTTACCAGTTTGTTCTGTGTTGTGTGTTGTTTATGTGTAACATATTCAAGGCTAGAAGGCTCTGCCACTCTTGGATAGATGTTGATTTGTTTGTATGTTGTCCTCTCCACCATTGTTGATGTGTGGGTGAAGGGTCATAAAGGCGAACTTGGCACATTCTTTTTTGAGAATGATGCTTTGTTTGTCTCACTATGGCTCTGATCCACGCATTGCTAGGTGATTGGTATCGTAATCAACTTTGACGGAGGGGAGTTAATTAGAAAGAGAGTTTCCCCCCTTTGCTCAATTTCATTATCTCCTCTCTTGACCTCACTATTTCATTCTTTGATTAACCAAAATTCTCCTCTCTTGACCTCACTATTTCATTCCTATTCCTAACTCTAACCCTAACTGAAACCGTCAGAAATGAATGGAAGGGGCAGAGGAGGGAGCGTTTCTTAACATTTGCCAATTTGAGTTCAGCTGAAAGATTGACAGATAATGAATGCTGTAATTATTAAAACTCAACTACTGGTAAACAAAAGAAAGACCGTTTTGTAGTGTGATGGTACAGGTATGAGAGTTTGGTGCACTCTTTGTTTGGTGTAACTGTAACACATATTGAGGTGTGTGTATTTGTAGTGTGATGGTGCAGGTATGAGAGTTTGGTGCACTCTTTGTTTGGTGTAACTGTAACACATATTGAGGTGTGTGTATTTGTAGTGTGATGGTGCAGGTATGAGAGTTTGGTGCACTCTTTGTTTTGTGTAACTGTAACACATATTGAGGTGTGTGTGTTTGTAATGTGATGGTGCAGGTATGAGAGTTTGGTGCACTCTTTGTTTTGTGTAACTGTAACACATATTGAGGTGTGTGTGTTTGTAATGTGATGGTGCAGGTATGAGAGTTTGGTGCACTCTTTGTTTTGTGTAACTGTAACACATATTGAGGTGTGTGTGTTTGTGGTGTGATGGTGCAGGTATGAGAGTTTGGTGCACTCTTTGTTTTGTGTAACTGTAACACATATTGAGGTGTGTGTGTTTGTGGTGTGATGGTGCAGGTATGAGAGTTTGGTGCACTCTTTGTTTTGTGTAACTGTAACACATATTGAGGTGTGTGTGTTTGTAGTGTGATGGTGCAGGTATGAGAGTTTGGTGCACTCTTTGTTTGGTGTAACTGTAACACATATTGAGGTGTGTGTGTTTGTAATGTGATGGTGCAGGTATGAGAGTTTGGTGCACTCTTTGTTTGGTGTAACTGTAACACATATTGAGGTGTGTGTGTTTGTAATGTGATGGTGCAGGTATGAGAGTTTGGTGCACTCTTTGTTTTGTGTAACTGTAACACATATTGAGGTGTGTGTGTTTGTAGTGTGATGGTGCAGGTATGAGAGTTTGGTGCACTCTTTGTTTTGTGTAACTGTAACACATATTGAGGTGTGTGTATTTGTAATGTGATGGTGCAGGTATGAGAGTTTGGTGCACTCTTTGTTTTGTGTAACTGTAACACATATTGAGGTGTGTGTGTTTGTAGTGTGATGGTGCAGGTATGAGAGTTTGGTGCACTCTTTGTTTTGTGTAACTGTAACACATATTGAGGTGTGTGTGTTTGTAGTGTGATGGTGCAGGTATGAGAGTTTGGTGCACTCTTTGTTTTGTGTAACTGTAACACATATTGAGGTGTGTGTGTTTGTAATGTGATGGTGCAGGTATGAGAGTTTGGTGCACTCTTTGTTTTGTGTAACTGTAACACATATTGAGGTGTGTGTGTTTGTAGTGTGATGGTGCAGGTATGAGAGTTTGGTGCACTCTTTGTTTTGTGTAACTGTAACACATATTGAGGTGTGTGTGTTTGTAGTGTGATGGTGCAGGTATGAGAGTTTGGTGCACTCTTTGTTTTGTGTAACTGTAACACATATTGAGGTGTGTGTATTTGTAGTGTGATGGTGCAGGTATGAGAGTTTGGTGCACTCTTTGTTTTGTGTAACTGTAACACATATTGAGGTGTGTGTGTTTGTAGTGTGATGGTGCAGGTATGAGAGTTTGGTGCACTCTTTGTTTTGTGTAACTGTAACACATATTGAGGTGTGTGTGTTTGTAGTGTGATGGTGCAGGTATGAGAGTTTGGTGCACTCTTTGTTTTGTGTAACTGTAACACATATTGAGGTGTGTGTGTTTGTAGTGTGATGGTGCAGGTATGAGAGTTTGGTGCACTCTTTGTTTTGTGTAACTGTAACACATATTGAGGTGTGTGTATTTGTAATGTGATGGTGCAGGTATGAGAATTTGATGCACTTTTTGTTTGTAACTGTAACACATATTGAGGTGTGTGTATTTGTAATGTGATGGTGCAGGTATGAGAGTTTGGTGCACTCTTTGTTTTGTGTAACTGTAACACATATTGAGGTGTGTATTTGTAATGTGATGGTGCAGGTATGAGAGTTTGGTGCACTTTTTCAATTTTGTTTGGTGTAACTGTAACACATATTGAGGTGTGTGTATTTGTATTCTGTGCAGGTGACACCTCCGATCTATGATAATTCATTGCAAAGGTTCTTTCCCTCAGACTCAGAGGTATTCCTGTTTTTCTCTGTTTAGTTGGTGGGTTTTTAAAATATTATTTTCTATCGCATGATTGCAAGTTTACGGCAAACATGTATTTGCTAACATGTGTGTGATAATAATTTAAGAAGGTACCATATTTTACAGAGGTATAAGTTTGTTTGTTTTTTCTCAGCGTAAGACCCATGCGCCTTGTCATATGGCTAAATATAAGTGAGGAAATATCATCTGAATTTGGTGTAAAATGTTATGGGTGTACCTTATAATAAGATGTGACTTGTACTCCGAAACATATCGTCGGCCGCATGCAAAAAAGAGACGTAAGTCGAAAGACGTCACTTCGCTTGAGCAATGGAAAACTCAACATTTTGATCATTTCAGGTCCAGTTTCGCCATTTTTTGTTCATTTAGCGTCACCATCGGTGTTTTATCTTTGCAATTTGTTGTTTTACAGTTTAGTTAGGTGATGCAGCTTGTCTTGATCAAATGGTACCGTATTTTTTGTTCATTTAGCGTCACCATCGGTGTTTTATCTTTGCAATTTGTTGTTTTACAGTTTAGTTAGGTGATGCAGCTTGGCTTGATCAAATGGTACCGTATTTTTTGTTCATTTAGCGTCACCATCGGTGTTTTATCTTTGCAATTTGTTGTTTTACAGTTTAGTTAGGTGATGCAGCTTGTCTTGATCAAATGGTACCGTAGTTTTTGTTAATTTAGCGTCACCATCGGTGTTTTATCTTTGCAATTTGTTGTTTTACAGTTTAGTTAGGTGATGCAGCTTGGCTTGATCAAATGGTACCGTATTTTTTGTTCATTTAGCGTCACCATCGGTGTTTTATCTTTGCAATTTGTTGTTTTACAGTTTAGTTAGGTGATGCAGCTTGTCTTGATCAAATGGTACCGTATTTTTTGTTCATTTAGCGTCACCATCGGTGTTTTATCTTTGCAATTTGTTGTTTTACAGTTTAGTTAGGTGATGCAGCTTGTCTTGATCAAATGGTACCGTATTTTTTGTTCATTTAGCGTCACCATCGGTGTTTTATCTTTGCAATTTGTTGTTTTACAGTTTAGTTAGGTGATGCAGCTTGTCTTGATCAAATGGTACCGTAGTTTTTGTTCATTTAGCGTCACCATCGGTGTTTTATCTTTGCAATTTGTTGTTTTAAAGTTTAGTTAGGTGATGCAGCTTGGCTTGATCAAATGGTACCGTAGTTTTTGTTCATTTAGCGTCACCATCGGTGTTTTATCTTTGCAATTTGTTGTTTTACAGTTTTGTTAGGTGATGCAGCTTGTCTTGATCAAATGGTACCGTAGTTTTTGTTCATTTAGCGTCACCATCGGTGTTTTATCTTTGCAATTTGTTGTTTTACAGTTTAGTTAGGTGATGCAGCTTGGCTTGATCAAATGGTACCGTAGTTTTTGTTAATTTAGCGTCACCATCGGTGTTTTATCTTTGCAATTTGTTGTTTTACAGTTTAGTTAGGTGATGCAGCTTGTCTTGATCAAATGGTACCGTAGTTTTTGTTAATTTAGCGTCACCATCGGTGTTTTATCTTTGCAAATTGTTGTTTTACAGTTTTGTTAGGTGATGCAGCTTGTCTTGATCAAATGGTACCGTAGTTTTTGTTAATTTAGCGTCACCATCGGTGTTTTATCTTTGCAATTTGTTGTTTTACAGTTTAGTTAGGTGATGCAGCTTGTCTTGATCAAATGGTACCGTAGTTTTTGTTCATTTAGCGTCACCATCGGTGTTTTATCTTTGCAATTTGTTGTTTTACAGTTTAGTTAGGTGATGCAGCTTGTCTTGATCAAATGGTACCGTAGTTTTTGTTAATTTAGCGTCACCATCGGTGTTTTATCTTTGCAATTTGTTGTTTTACAGTTTAGTTAGGTGATGCAGCTTGTCTTGATCAAATGGTACCGTAGTTTTTGTTCATTTAGCGTCACCATCGGTGTTTTATCTTTGCAATTTGTTGTTTTACAGTTTAGTTAGGTGATGCAGCTTGTCTTGATCAAATGGTACCGTAGTTTTTGTTCATTTAGCGTCACCATCGGTGTTTTATCTTTGCAATTTGTTGTTTTACAGTTTAGTTAGGTGATGCAGCTTGGCTTGATCAAATGGTACCGTAGTTTTTGTTCATTTAGCGTCACCATCGGTGTTTTATCTTTGCAAATTGTTGTTTTACAGCTTTGTTAGGTGATGCAGCTTGTCTTGATCAAATGGTACCGTAGTTTTTGTTCATTTAGCGTCACCATCGGTGTTTTATCTTTGCAATTTGTTGTTTTACAGTTTAGTTAGGTGATGCAGCTTGGCTTGATCAAATGGTACCGTAGTTTTTGTTCATTTAGCGTCACCATCGGTGTTTTATCTTTGCAATTTGTTGTTTTACAGTTTAGTTAGGTGATGCAGCTTGTCTTGATCAAATGGTACCGTAGTTTTTGTTCATTTAGCGTCACCATCGGTGTTTTATCTTTGCAATTTGTTGTTTTACAGTTTAGTTAGGTGATGCAGCTTGGCTTGATCAAATGGTACCGTATTTTTTGTTCATTTAGCGTCACCATCGGTGTTTTATCTTTGCAATTTGTTGTTTTACAGTTTAGTTAGGTGATGCAGCTTGGCTTGATCAAATGGTACCGTATTTTTTGTACTATAAGACGCATCCCTCAAGTTTTACACAAAACTCAGATTTTACTACACTTTCTTACTATATTATTAGTCACATTATAAGGCGCAGGAGTCTCAGTCTGGGGAATAAAGTATTGCCTTATAGTCCGAAAAATATTGTAAGTCCAATACATCGAAGTTGGCCAATTTTGAGTTAGGTCTCTTTTGCTTGCGGACAGCGATATGGAGATTTGCACATAACATTATTATACTGGTAACATGTTGTTGTTGTTGTCGTTCCCTGGCTAAAAGACTGTATGGATCATCCCAACAGCCAACACACTTGAACACTGTGGTGCAAATGCACCAGCTAGGGATGAGAACATTTCGTTTTTGATTACCCCGTCATATGGGCAGCCACACTCTGACTTTGGAGGATTTGGAGACTGATGATGTTTTGCTAGGAGCTTGTCATGGCTAAAGACAATCCCCACATAACTTTGCTGAGCATAACAACATTTTGATGTAGCCTTGGTGTTCTAGCCTCTTTCAAGGCGATACCAGTAACATAAATGATCACAGTGTACAACAAGAAGATAGAAAATGGACTGCAGTACCTTTTGGAGATCAACGTAAAAATGCTGGCTAAAGAAAACAAGGTACCTGTGAAAGGGAAAACTCGTGGCACTTAGTCATGAAGACTTCACGAGTTTTCCCTTTCACAGGTACCTTGTTTTCGTTACCCACCATTTTTACGTTCATCACAGTGTCATTTAGTACTGTAATGCTACATGTGCTATGGATTGTGAAGAAAAAAAAAGTTTTAGACTGCATTTAAAATTTTATGGGACACAGCACTACTAACTTAAGAAAAAAACCTCATTTTCTCACCGAATTGCACAAGTTTGGAATGCTCTTCCAATTCAAGTGAAAGAAGCACAAACTACTAACATATTCGAAAATCTTCAAGACAGTTGTCCAAATTTTAATAAATTTTTGTTTTATGATTATGATGAATACATTTGAATGGAAATTATGAGTGCGCAAGCACAACACACATTTAATAATAATAATACATAGTATTCTTTAGAATTAAACTCAAGGCGCTCACATTCACTGATTCACACGCAATTGGGCTAACATACACATTTACAATGAAGAGAATGCTTGATAGGCCGCGAGGCCTAGGCTGATGAAGCCAGTCCCCCTACTACTTTCGGATGAGATGATAAACTGAGGTCCCGTGTGCCCATGCACTTAGCACATGTTAAACCCAGTGGCAACGAAATATTTGTCATTTGGTCAAAATTTACCACCACCCCCCTTTCCTTCCTCATAAGTCACACAAATCACATGCAAAAAAAAATAAATTAAAAAATGGGTGGCATGCCTCTGGCTGTGACGCGCTCTCCAGGTGGGAGCAACCCGAATTTCACAGAGACGCTTTTGTGACTGTAAAGTACTAAATACCAAATACCTATGCTATGCTATACTACTAGGTTCACTGATATGAGTATACTCAGAAGTCGGTGAGAACTGATGTTCTGCTGATACAACTCAGAATTTGAGTTTTGATATACAGTCAGTGTCACATGAAATACTTTAAGCTTTTGTATTTGTTATTGTCATTAAAAAAAACCATCTACGTTTTGTCTCATTTTAATGTTTGCTTTTATTATTTTTCCTTTTAGACCGAGTCCTTAGTATATTCATCCCCAGAAAAAGGTAAGGACATTTACAAGTGCAAGCGTATACACATATGCATTGAAATGAATGGTGTGTGTGTGTGAAATTATGATTGATATTGATGTTTTTTCTTTTTTTGGATTTTTTTGAATGGTGTATTGAAACGAAGTAAGAGAGGAGGGAGGGTAAAAATTACAGATCATGAAATATTCTAAAGTATTTTTTTTTTAGATTTTAGTATGCGATTTTGTTAGTAATTTTGTATGAATGATTTTTTTTAACAATCTTTCTACAGTGTGTACTGCCTTAGAAGCAAAAGGAATTTAATTTATATAATTTCAAACCATACTACTATGCTTCATTGAGATCTATGATGTGTGTGTGTATGTTTGTGTATATGTATATGTGGTGTGTGTGTGTGTGTATGTTTGTGTATATGTATATGTGGTGTGTGTGTGTATGTTTGTGTATATGTGGTGTGTGTGTGTGTGTGTGTATGCGGGTGTGTGTGTGTGTGTGTGCATGCGGCTCATGTTCAGTCTGGTTGTGCATTTCTGTTGTGTTTTCAGAGAGAAGCCCAAGACGCAGCAAAGGGAAATCGAAAGTAATGACAGCTCTGGGAGTCATCAGAGTAAGTGTTAGTAATGTTGTTAGCCGCGCTATGTACCCCCATGGGGATACCGGGGGTTCTTTTGTGAAAATAGTTTCCCCACCTTCTGGAAGTTCTGTGCCTGTAATTTCCTCTAATCTGTCACTCTCTTTGACACTGCCTTTTCCTTTTTTATCTTTTTTATCTACCGTATTTTACGGACTACAAGGCGCACCTGATTATAAGGCGCACCCCCCAAATTTTACACAAAATTCTGATTTTGTTATAATTTCTTACTATATTATCAATCACATTATAAGGTGCAGGGGTCTCAGTCTAGGACAAAAGTATCGCCTTATAGTCCGTAAAATATGGTCCTACCTTTTTGCCTTATTGGTCCACTCTCCTGCCTTTTTTCAAGAAACACAGAACATTTTCTCTAGCCGAAGGCGGACATGCTGGGCCTAACTATTTCTTAGTATGGTGCATAACGGCAGCATGACACATCTCCGCTCATATGATAGGAAACTGTATGAGCGATCGAAGAAGAAGAAGCCGCGCTATGAAGGTTCTGTGTTTTGCTTATCTGTCTGTCTTTCTGTCTGTGAACGACAAAAAGCTGATTATGATTAGATGTTTAACCTTTAGCACACTGCATGTTTTTCTGACGTTCCATACTCTGCCACTGCATACTTTTTGAGGCAGTGAAAAACGCCTGTACCCACTTCATTAAAAATGCTGTAATTTTCTCTATGTGCTGTGTGCAGACTTGATTATTGGAATACAAATAAAGAAATGATTGAGGAAAGTTTTGATACTAAGCATTTTGTTGTCCATGCATGTTTTGTTGTTGAAGAAAAGAAAGAAGCAAAAACAACAAAGTGAAAGTGTTGACTTACTGTTTCGGCACTGTCGGAATGAGTGCAGAATGCTTCTGAGTTCGCCCACTGACTAAAAAAGTCATGTTGAGGATCACTTTTAACAAAATAACTCACGGAAATATCATTAAGAATATTATGAAAGGTGAAATTTTCTCCAAATTCAACCTTGACACAGTAGTAGTCGAAATCGGCACCGAATCACAGTCGTGGGTCGAATCGATATCGGATCGTCTTCATCGAGTCACACTGACAGTCATTGTCTACCTCTCCTTTTGATGCACTATGACCTATCTATGACTTCCACCGCCGATATCTGACCTAGCAAAGCCTAGAAATGCATTATCTAAGCACACATCGAAGATAATTTCAGGAAAGCTTCGCTAACACGAAAATCTGTCATGTTTGATGGGGAACTTGACTTTCTGCCTGAATAAAACTTTGAAAAATTCAATACTCAACTGAAAAAGCAATATGGCGGCTAAACAAGAAAAAAAACGGACAAGCTGAGCCTCGTTGTGAAGCGAAAGTAAGGTTGTTTCCATTTTTAGTCATGGAAATAATGTCTTCGAAGCGTTGATTTTGACTACCCCTCTCTGGGCGACACAGGGCGCCTGTAGTTGCAGGGGAGAGTATCTGCTGGGCGACACAGTGCGCCTGCAGCGTGCTAAAGGTTAAAAGAAATCCCTTGGGTTATAGGGTATCATACACAGAAGAACTAGTGACATGTGGATTTGTATGCCAGTCAGTCGTTTCCGACAATGACCGCCAGATAGCAGAGGGGGCAGATACTATTCCAGCGGGCTGGGCTAGAATTTGTTTATAGTAAAAATGCCTTGCCCAGGGTACATCCCCACTCTCTCAGCTAACGGGATTTGAGGACAGCTGGCATTGGGGAAGGTCCCCAAAGGCCAACTAATCCCATTGGCTGCAGCACTAGAGCCAGCACACATGCATGGGTGCTCCTGGGAAATTAAAAAAATCCTGCAAGGGTCCAGGGGCTGCCCAGTTAACAACTTGACTTAAACAATCCTAAAAATATAAAGTTCCTGGTAAAGGCATGTAAATATTTATCTGTATTCATTTCCTTTACATTCTACATATGAGAGAAACTGGAAAATGTTTATAAATATGAAATTTGTTGTCTCAAATTCTCATAATCCGGCGACGCCGGCTCCAGGCAATTAAAAAATCCTGCATTTCAGGACATCCTGAAAGCAGGAGCATCCATGCAAATGCTGCCTAGTTTGAGAATCATAGTCTTCCACAAAAGACTAAGCTGTACCATGATTTTCCATTACTGTAGAAAATCATTCATTGTACAGCTCTCATGTTACTGTTGGCCCCTGCTACGGGCTAATGTCAACCAATGATAACAGCCATTTGAGGAAAGGGCCCCGAGACATGCGGATGGTCATTTGGATGTTGGCTTTATTTTGCATCCTTTGTGGGGGTGGGTTGGGTAGGAGAATGGGATACCCGAGGGAGGCAAAGCAAGGGGTTAGATCGTAGGAAGTTGGGGTAAATATATAACAAATATTTCAAATTTTAAAAAAGGTGTGGAGAGAGAGAGCGAGATAATAAAACATGTTTAGTATGTTAATCCAAACAATGATTCTGTGCTCAGGCCCTGAGATAATAAAACATTTTTAGTATGTTAATCCAAACAATGATTCTGTGCTCAGGCCCTGAGATAAAACATTTTTAGTATGTTAATCCAAATAATGATTCTGTGCTCAGGCCCTGAGATAATAAAACATGTTTAGTATGTTAATCCAAACAATGATTCTGTGCTCAGGCCCTGAGATAATAAAACATGTTTAGTATGTTAAACCAAACAATGATTCTGTGCTCAGGCCCTGAGATAATAAAACATGTTTAGTATGTTAATCCAAACAATGATTCTGTGCTCAGGCCCTGAGATAATAAAACATGTTTAGTATGTTAATGATTCTGTGCTCAGGCCCTGAGATAAAACATTTTTAGTATGTTAATCCAAACAATGATTCTGTGCTCAGGCCCTGAGTCAAGAGTTTGACCTGACGATGAAGGAAGCGAGGTGTTTGTTTCGGCGCAATAGCGGCCATATAGACGCCACTCGCTACTGGATCATGACTGGACACTGCTTGCCCGGTAAAAGAGGATTTGCATATCGCTTATGTAGTGCCCAAATTAAGAAATCTTGATTTGCTAGAGTTTTAAATTGTTTTATATTAACCAAAGCAGTAATACGTGTAGTTTAAAATGCAGTAGCGCGGTATACTTAGATTTTGTTTATATTGTTGTGGCCAGAATGTTTATGTTCATGTTAAGAAAAGTGTGTCGCTGATATAATTGTAGCAGGGATCCTGTATGCTGAGAGAGAGAGTATGGGCCGTGTGTACGCATGTATTGGTGCATTCCTTCCTGTTGCTTGTTGACATTTTCATTAGTTTCTGCGAGGGTGAGGTGTTATCAGAGAGTGACAGTGCTGGTGAACGAGGGTGGATGTCTTTGTGAGTGAGAATCATGTTATTTGTGTTACTTTATTTCTTTGCATTAGAATGTTGGTAGTTTGACTTTCTTGCTGATTTTAATGCATGTTTTTTCATCTTTCAATGTTGCTTTTGTAAAGCGCATCGAGCATACTACTGTATGGATTTTAGCGCTATATGAAATAAAATTATTATTATTATATGGGTTGAACTTGGAAGAATGTAGGACAAAGTGACACCCCTCTCACGTTTACCACCCTCAGTCTCAAAGTCTGCTTCTTTCAGTTTTATGAAAATAATCCTAGACTGATCCTAACCCTATCCTTTTCCTGAGAAGGGCAGAATGTTGCTTCTCAGTGAACATTTCCAATGCGAAAGTTTGTTTGGGGGAGGGGGGTGGGTGTGCGCAGAGTACGAGATAGCCAAATGTTGATCATACTGATTTCCAAAACTTGCTTTAAAATATTTCCAGTAGAATGTCTGCCATGTGTTAGCACTTTCTTTCTTTCTTTGAACCTCTCTTCAGATTCTGTTTGTCTTTGTCTCTCTATCTGTGTGCTGAGAATGAATGGTCAAAACCGTGATTCTTTTTCACATACAGGAATTTGTTTCTTTTTATTCTGTTTACCTAGACTGGTGATTGGCTTTGGAACAAATTAGAACGATAGATTTTTTAATTTTATCGAAGTTGAGAAAATGTGTTTGTGACTTGGAAAATAACGGGTTTTCCAAATGATGGATATTTCTTCGATCGCTCAGACAGTTTCCTGTCAATTATGAGCGCAGATGCATCATTCTGCCGTTATGCGCCTAATTAAGAAATAGGCCCAGCAAGTCCAACTTCGGCTGGAGGAAATGTTTTTGAAAGTGTTTCGTGAAAAACAGCAGGAGAATGGACCGGGTAAGGCAGAAAGATAGTAGATGACAGTAAGCAAAGGGAAAAGGCAGAGTCAAAGAGAGTGACAGATTAGAGGAAGTTACAAGCACATAACTTCCAGAAGGTGGGGGAACTATTTATACAAAAGACCCCCCGGTATCCCCACGGCGGAAAATGATGGATACGAATGCTGATGACCTGACCATGATGATGATGGTGGTGATGGTGATGATAATGGTGGTGATGACGATGAATACAGTAGAACCTCCAATTAAACCCCTTCAAGACATCACTGCCTTAGAGAAACATTATTACTGACCTGGGGCTGCCTAGAAAAAAAATATAACAAATAAGAAGCGCAACAAAACTATTACTGTCGATGATTCAGTTTTGACAACATTACTGGTTGATCCAAGTTTATTTTTCGCTTTGAAATCGTAGTTACTTGCATTAAAATCAGAGTCATTAGTCTCCTTATCACTGTAAATGTAATGAAAAATATTGGGAGTATTTTCAGAGGCTCATCTAGGGCCGAATGTTTGGACATTTTTAACATTAGAATTTGAAATAGAAGTGCCAGACATGAGTGAAACGAAAGCTGGAAGAGTGATGAAGAGAAGTAGCCCAAAAGCGTGGTTTGGATTGAAAAAAAACATGGGGTTAGACAAGTTTTAGACTCAGAAATCGCTGTTCCGAGAATACTCAGAATTAGGCTCTGACTGGCGTTCTCCTGTTACGAGTATACTCGGAATTAGGCCGACTAGCGTTCTCCTGTTATGAGTATACTCGGAATTAGGCTCTGACTAGCGTTCTCCATTTAAGAGTCTACTCAGAATTAGGCCCTGACTGGCGTTCTCCTGTTACGAGTATACTCAAATTAGGCTCTGACTTCGTTCTCCTGTTACGAGTATACTCAGAATTAGGCTCTGACTAGCGTTCTCCTGTTACGAGTTACTCAGAATTAGGCTCTGACTGGCGTTCTCCTGTTAGAGATACTCAGAATTAGGCTCTGACTGGCGTTCTCCTGTTACGAGTATACTCAGAATTAGGCTCTGACTAGCGTTCTCCTGTTACGAGTATACTCAGAATTAGGCTCTGACTGGCGTTCTCCTGTTACGAGTATACTCAGAATTAGGCTCTGACTGGCGTTCTCCTGTTACGAGTTACTCAGAATTAGGCTCTGACTGGCGTTCTCCTGTTGAGTATACTGAGAATTAGGCTCTGACTGGCGTTCTCCTGTTACGAGTATACTCAGAATTAGGCTCTGACTGGCGTTCTCCTGTTACGAGTATACTCGGAATTCGTCTGCAATGAGTTAAGACCTTCCCAGTTAAGAGTCTAAGACGTGACCCAAAACTTTGTCACCAATTTTTTCCCCTTCATGGAGTGTCCACCTCCCTCTTAAGACCCCTCCTTAATAGGACCTTTTTGGGGGCCGGTTTTTCAAGTTCTTAATATGGAGGTTCCACTGTATTACAATGATGACTGTCCTGGCCAGGAGGATGGGTGCTGTTGACCTGGCCACAATGATGATGATGATGACGGCGGCCACAACTACTGGGCCCAGGATGAGGACTGGGTGCTGTTGACCTGCCCCCCTGACCTTGATGATGAT
Organism: Phymorhynchus buccinoides; assembly: GCA_017654935.2. Taxonomy (NCBI): domain Eukaryota; kingdom Metazoa; phylum Mollusca; class Gastropoda; order Neogastropoda; family Raphitomidae; genus Phymorhynchus; species Phymorhynchus buccinoides. The sequence continues at coordinate 39,867,163 of CM065692.1, read as the reverse complement.
GACGATGACAATGATTACTGTGCAGGCCACACTTACTGGGCCCAGGAGGAGGACTGGGTGCTGTTGACCTGCCCCCCTGACCTTGATGATGATGATGATGATGATGATGATGATGATGACATGACAATGATTACTGTGCAGGCCACACTTACTGGGTCCAGGAGGAGGACTGGGTGCTGTTGACCTGCCCCCCTGACCTTGATGATGATGACGATGATGACAATGATTACTGCAGGCCACACTTACTGGGTCCAGGAGGAGGACTGGGTGCTGTTGACCTGCCCCCCTGACCTTGATGATGATGATGATGAGGACGATGATGATGACAATGATTACTGTGCAGGCCACACTTACTGGGTCCAGGAGGAGGACTGGGTGCTGTTGACCTGCCCCCCTGACCTTGATGATGATGATGATGAGGACGATGATGATGACAATGATTACTGTGCAGGCCACACTTACTGGGTCCAGGAGGAGGACTGGGTGCTGTTGACCTGCCCCCCTGACCTTGATGATGATGATGATGATGACGAATGATGACAATGATTACTGTGCAGGCCACACTTACTGGGTCCAGGAGGAGGACTGGGTGCTGTTGACCTGCCCCCCTGACCTTGATGATGATGATGAGGAGGACGATGATGATGACAATGATTACTGTGCAGGCCACACTTACTGGGTCCAGGAGGAGGACTGGGTGCTGTTGACCTGCCCCCCTGACCTCGATGATGATGATGATGATGAGGACGATGATGATGACAATGATTACTGTGCAGGCCACACTTACTGGGTCCAGGAGGAGGACTGGGTGCTGTTGACCTGCCCCCCTGACCTTGATGATGATGATGATGATGACGATGATGATGACAATGATTACTGTGCAGGCCACACTTACTGGGTCCAGGAGGAGGACTGGGTGCTGTTGACCTGCTCCCCTGACCACCCTGGCTGGCAAAGGCTGGAGGAGAAGTACGGAACAGAGCCCTTGGTCAAAAGGATCCAGTGGCTGCGCCCTCTGCACTGACTCATTCTGCATTCTACTGTTGGGCTTCTTCGGGCTTCATAGACAAGAACAAAAACACACCACCCAAATATAATGGGCTGTGTAGCACGCACCAAGTGCTAGTAGTGTGTTTCCCTATCTTCACCAAAGATATTAGCTTGGAGGGAATTTCAGATGATCGTGCACTTAGTGACAAGTTTTTGAAATTTGGCATGGTGTTAGATATGGGTATGAGGATTTCAGAAATCATCGCAAACAAAATGAGCTCGACCTACTTTGGCCTGTTTGCACAAAATCCAATATGGCCATCACCGGGAAAAGTGACTGTCAAATTGTAGCTTTCGTTACTACTAGAACCTTATCAAATACCATTATTTATATTGTTTTGGGGGTAAGGAATCCATATTTGACATTGATTTAGCATTTCGAGGTCATTTTGAAGGTAAAATATTATTTTCAAGGTCATTTCGGTCCAAATTTGTTATAACTCTGAAAGGAATCAACTTCAAAAGAAAATATTGAGTTTTCTGGTCATGTTTCCTAATTATGTGAGCTCATTTATGTCCTTAAATGCATCACTCTTACCACTTAATCGGAAACAAATAGTATGACATTCAAAATGGCCTCTGTAGTAACACCCAGTGTTCACCACTGCACTGAAATGCTTGACTAACGATACTGTTTTGTCTCATTTCAGGTGTGGCTCCTGTTGAAGAATGAAAACCTGAAGAAACTGCAAAAAAGTGCACCATGAATGTTGGAAATCTATTGGTAGCAAGGACAGACACTGACTGGACATTGTGTTGTTTGTGTCAAGATCATTCTAGTGAGAAAGACTTACGGTGTCCGTTTAATAAGGAATGCCATCATAAAGCTTATAAAACCCTTGCTGATGACCTGAAAAACTTTGTTACAAATGATGTTCCTTTACCTCTTGGAGTGAACTTGGAGTACAGCTTAGATGATGGGTCAGGGGTTGCCAGCACACTGCTGAAAAACAAGGCTAAGTATCACAATCGATGTCGGTCACTCTTCCGTTCTTACATGGTGGAAAGAAAACTGCACAAGAGGGAAAAGACAGAGAGTGAAGAAGAGACAATCAGTCCTAAAAAGACACGCTTAAGTTTTTGTGCAACCCTTGATCGTGACAGGCCCCAGTGTGTCTACTGTGAAAAGTATGAGGGGGATGGTGATGAGCCAGTGTACCGTGCACAGAGTGCTAACTGCGGAAACAAATCTTCTTCAATGGGCTACTGAAGGATCAAGCTTCATAGCTGAAGAAGAAAACGAGGATCCAGCCAGCATCAGTGCCAGACTCAGAGTAGCCTGTACTGTCTCTCAGTTGATATGCAGCAATGCTTCAAAATATTCAAGCAAAGCACCCAGTCTCTATCAACGGAAAGAGAGAGAGACTCCTTTTCCACTCTACGTTGGACTGAGTCTTCATGCAAATGATCGACAGAAAGGAGCCATTGGCACATTCCATTCTTTAGGCATGTCAGTGTCATACGACCCTGTGATGGACGTGAGGAGGGTTTTTGCCAGAGCTGTCTCAAAGCAGTGGGCTCAGGATGGAGTGGTTGTGCCAACCAATACCAATACCAAACGGAGGGTATTTGTGACAAGTGCAGTGGATAACCTTGATGAGTCTGGACGCTGTGAGTTCCATGGCACTGCCATGACACTGACCAGTCACGTTACTCATGACAACATGGGGGAGGATCCACCACCTCTCAGTCTGGATGTCCCAGAAGAACACCCAATTCAGCTTCCTGATGACTATGCTGTTGTGCCCTACATCGATGAACATACAGGTAATGTCACCCTTTCACCAACTGAGAAATCAGCCAGGCCTACTTTCACTGAAAATCCTCGATCAGGGACTCTAAGGCTTACCTCAGGACAGTGGACACTGATGTGGTGGTTCTTGCCATCTATCATTTCCATGAACTGAACTTGTCAGAGCTGTGGATCGGAATTGGGTCTGGAAAAACATTCAGAGACATTCCCATTCATCACATCTCTCAGCAGCTTGGACCTCAACGCTCTGAGGGTCTCCTCTTCTTCCATTCATTCATGGGGTGCGATGTAACATCAGCAATGTTTGGGATTGGGAAAATGTTGATCATTTGCATGAAGACAGTCCAACATAAAGTGGAAAAGGAGTCTCTCTCTCTTTCCGTTGCTTGAATATTTTGAAGCATTGCTGCATATCAACTGAGAGACAGTACAGGCTACTCTGAGTCTGGCACTGATGCTGGCTGGATCCTCATTTTCTTCTTCAGCTATGAAGCTTGATCCTTCAAGCAGAACATCAACAAGGGTCAGAAGAGGCTTGGCAACTGGTTCACTTAGACACTGTGAGGTAAACGACCCGTTGAAAGGCATCTGTTGCAGAAGAACGTATTTCCGCAGCATGAGACCTACTTCCACAATTTTCTCAGCTTCATCTTCAGTCACTTGAAGGTGAGCAGTCTCTGCCAAAGCTGTTCCAACTGTTTTCTTATGGGAGATATATAGTTCTTTGCCCTCCTGGAAAGCACACCACTCAGGTCCAAGTTTATGAAGGAGATGCTCCTTGAATCTTGTTGGGTGAACATTGACACCAATCCAGTCTGAGCCAAGTATCTGCAGACGTTGATCATAAAGTCTTCTCAAAACTGAGAGCTTCTGTGTAGAATGGCTGTACTGCACAAATGCTACAAGCTGAGCAATTACTAAAGGGTCGTAGGTATGTTTACTGGAACTGTCTTTTGCTGCACTTGATGACTTGGCTGCTCGTGCATCATTCTTGAGTTTCGTGTAACACGATGTGTGATAATGGATGTCTGCAGCTTCTGCATCCCCAGCACTGATTGCAGTGTTCAGCCGAGCATGGACCACCCAGTTCCTAGATTCAGTAGCACATTGAAGAAGATTTGTTTCTGCAGTTAGCACTCCGTGCACGGTACACTGGCTCATCACCATCCCCCTCATACTTTTCACAGTAGACACACTGGGGCCTGTCACGATCAAGGGTTGCACAAAAACTTAAGCGTGTCTTTTTAGGACTGATTGTCTCTTCTTCACTCTCTGTCTTTTCCCTCTTGTGCAGTTTTCTTTCCACCATGTAAGAACGGAAGAGTGACCGACATCGATTGTGATACTTGGCCTTGTTTTTCAGCAGTGTGCTGGCAACCCCTGACCCATCATCTAAGCACTCCAAGTTCACTCCAAGAGGTAAAGGAACATCATTTGTAACAAAGTTTTTCAGGTCATCAGCAAGGGTTTTATAAGCTTTATGATGGCATTCCTTATTAAACGGACACCGTAAGTCTTTCTCACTAGAATGATCTTGACACAAACAACACAATGTCCAGTCAGTGTCTGTCCTTGCTACCAATGGATTTCCAACATTCATGGCGCACTTTTGTGCAGTTTCTTCAGGTTTTCATTCTTCAACAGGAGCCACACCTGAAATGAGACAAAACAGTATCGTTAGTCAAGTATTTCAGTGCAGTGGTGAACACTGGGTGTTACTACAGAGGCCATTTTGAATGTCATACTATTTGTTTCTGCGATTAAGTGGTAAGAGTGATGCATTTAAGGACATAAATGAGCTCACATAATTAGGAAACATGACCAGAAAACTCAATATTTTCTTTTGAAGTTGATTCCTTTCAGAGTTATAACAAATTTGGACCGAAATGACCTTGAAAATAATATTTTACCTTCAAAATGACCTCAAAATGCTAAATCAATGTCAAATATGGATTCCTTACTCCCAAAACAATATAAATAATAGTATTTAATAAGGTTCTAGTAGTAACGAAAGCTACAATTTGACAGTCACTTTTCCCGGTGACGGCCATATTGGATTTTGTGCAAACAGGCCAAAGTAGGTCGAGCTCAGTTTGTTTGCGATGATTTCTGAAATCCTCATACCCATATCTAACACCATGCCAAATTTCAAAAACTTGTCACCAAGTGCACGATGGTCGCAGTTTTGAGGAAATTCCTACCACGCTATATTCTAAAAGGGTAAGATGGACTACTTAAGAGCTCGGCGAACCAGGCTGATAGAGTTATCGTTAGTGGCGACAGTACACCATTCACAGTGGAGGCTATCCAAAAACTCAGACTGGAACTTGAACGGAGAATTCAACTGGCCTATCGACGTGTAAATGTGTCACGTTTAAAAGGGACATAACCAGTGTTTCTGTCCTCACTACTCATATAGGGAAAAGAGACTGGATGCTTGTCTTCCCCTATACAGTCTTTGTCTTCACCCCATTCCCACAAACACAAAAAAATTAAAATGATAAACGTGGAGGGAAGAAAGAAAAAAAAGGCAAGCCAACCTTGATTAATGTAATGATGTGTGTTTCAGACCTGTTTACTCTACTCTTTTTGAGTAGTATTCTACTCAATTTGGACCTCTACTACTCTTCAAAATTGTAAATAATGCTCTAATTACTCATTTTCAGTGAACATTGTTTGATGGTTTGATTAATGAAACTACACATTTTGAGCCCAAACTACTCATTTCAGCTATCCAGACTACTCAAGACTTGTGTAGGGGGTAAGCAGGTCTGGACTGTTTCAGTTATCCGACCCTTATTTGCCTGTTTTGGTTTTTCTCATGTTGTTGGGTTTTTTTGTCGCCACCCTCCTCCCCTCCCACACCCCAGGTACAGCTTCTTAAGTTTTAATTTCCTCGTTCAGGCCTGTGCCTTCAATACATCAGGCAAAAGTATTGCAACTTGCAGCCCCTGTACCCCAAGAAACTGTGATCCAGTCGGTTCATTTCCAGTTGTGGGGCACACAGTACACGTGCTGGCACACTTTCAGGTGATACGGGCATTTCTCAGTTTAAATTTACCTCTCTTTCATATAAAAAATCATCGAGAAATTAGTTCTTCATCAACTCCTAGGCTATCTCAATGAACATCAACTCATCAGTTGTTCACAATCAGCGTACAGGCCATTTCACAGCACTGAAACGGCACTGTTGAAAGTAACTAATGACATTCTCTTAGCTCTTGACTCTGGTGACGCATCTATATTAACTCTTTTGGATCTTTCAGCTGCTTTTGATACTATTGACCACCATATACTCCTTAAGAGGCTTCAAATCACCTATGGAATATCAAGCACTGCTCTGTCATGGTTCTCGTCTTACCTTTCTGGTCGAACTCAGTCTGTCTCCATCAATGACTCATCTTCTGCAATGGTTGGCCTCACATGTGGGGTTCCTCAAGGCTCAGTACTTGGACCAGTCCTCTTCATCATGTACACTAAACCCCTGTCCGAGTTGATCACTTCTCATTCAGTTGATTCTCAGTCTTTTGCTGATGATACACAACTCCACAAGCCTGTATCCCCATCTACCATTCTTCCTTCTATATCTTCACTTGAATTCTGCATTCGCAACATCAAATCATGGATGCTACAAAACAAACTGAAGCTGAATGACGACAAAACGGAGGCCTTGTTCATCCACTCTCCATCTAGAAAACTTCCGTACCCAAAGCCTGATTCCATCTCTGTCTGTGACACTCAAATACCTTTTTCTCCTTCTGCTAGAAATCTTGGCTTCCACATCTCTCAAGATATGAGTGTTGACTCACAAGTTCAAACTATCTGTCGGTCAGCATACTGTGAGCTGCGTCGCATTGGTACGATTCGCCATCTCCTGTCTATAGATACTACTAAAATACTAGTCTGCGCTTTTGTTCTCTCTAAACTAGATTATTGTAATTCACTCTTGTATGGCTGCCCCCAACACCTCATTGACAAGCTTCAAAAAGTCCAGAACTCTGCTGCCAGACTTGTCCTCAAGGTCTCTAAGTATCATCATGTTCAACCACTCCTGATATCCCTTCATTGGCTTTCCATCAAAGCACGTATTGACTACAAAATTTCCACTCTATGTCATTCTTATTTCTCTGGAAATGCCCCTAGCTACATTTCTGACATGCTTTCTGTCTATACTCCATCAAGGCAATTGCGGTCATCTTCAGATTCCAAAATTCTCTGTGTTCCTAGTACACGAACAAAAATGTTTGGTGAGCGCTCCTTTTCCTTTTCGGCCCCATCAGTTTGGAACTCCTTACCACGCGAAATCCGCCATATCCAGTCCTTGCAATGTTTCAAATCAGCTCTCAAGACCCACCTGTTCAAGCTACATCACAACCTTTAGGCCACATTACTTCTGGACTCTATTCTCACACACACACTCCCCTCCCCCCATATTAGTTTCACTGTGTGTTGACTGCAATGTGTACGTCAGCTTTGTTGCGAGAGAGAGAGAGAGAGAGAGAGTGAGTGTGTGTGTGTGTGTGTGTGTGTGTTGATGCTTTGTTCAACTGATTGTATTTTGTATTGTGTTTTTTGGGTGGGGTGAGTGGTGGTGATGGTAACGGTGTGTGTGTGTGTGTGTGTGTGTGTATGTGCCGGTACGTGCGTGTATGTGTGGGTGGGGTGTGTATGTGTATGCCTATTTGCATGTGCGTGAGCGATTATTTCGTGTTGTTGTTGAATTTGTTGCTTCTTAATTTTTGTTGTTGTTAAGCGCATAGAGCTCCACATTGGTGGAGGAATGCGCTATATAAATGATTCACTATTATTATTATTATTATTATTAAATGGTCAGGGTGCTGAGGGTTAACCCTTTCACCGCCAGTAATATTTTAGCCAAAAATAGCTATTAAATTGACCTGGGTAGAGAACAAAACCCGTCTGCAGTATTGGGGACACTTCTGTGACATATATAACAGACATGGTAGACCTCCGCGAATCGCGGAAAATCCGCGAAACAGTTTGAAACAAAGTTATTGAAATGGCATAAAAAGTGAAAATTTCACTCATTTATTGAATTTTCTTCGGCCCCCTGGACCCCCGGCCATTTTCCTTGAAAACCACTTTGCCCCCACTACCATGCCTGATATAAAATAAGGTCTATCCTTACTTCCCAAAACTAAAACAATAGGGTCTTTGGATAATAGACCCCATTTTGATGCCTTTTAGTGACATAGGTGTTAAATCACTGTGGTGCTGAAATGCGACGTTGGCGGTGAAAGGGTTAACATTCTCCTTTTATTTTCATTTTCATTTTCAATGCCCTGACCTCTGATGCCAAGCGCAACACACAACACCTTACCACACTGCCCTCAAAGTACTTTTACTGAAGGACTCCAACGTCTGCAGCTTTCAGGGTGTCTGCATATACAGTCGGTTCCTGATAACTCAAAAACTGATAACTCAAAAATACTGGATAACTCGCAATAATTCTGTGGTCACAGTTTAATCATTTTTATGCTAAAAAGTATTTTTATCTAAAAATACTGGCAATCTCAAAATATTATTTCAGTCTCTTCAATTTTGAGTTGAGCGATTTTCACTGTATTTTGTTGTCGTACCCTGGCTAAAAGACTCCAGGGATCATCCCAACAGCCGAAGCACTTGAACACTATGGTACAAATAACACCAGCTAGGGATGAGAACATTACGTGTGTGACCGTTTTTGATTACCCCGCCACGTGGGCAGCCACACTCCGACTTCTGAGGATTTTGAAGACTGATGATGTTATGCTAGGAGCTTGTCATGGCTAAAGACAATCCCTGCATAACTATGCAGAGCATAACATTTTGATGTAGCCTTGGTGTTCTAGCCTATGTCAATAGGGCATTTGCCGCGTGCCGGCGACCTTCACTTTCACAGTTGAAAATCAGAGAGTTGAATAGGTCAACGCAACTTGGGCAGAACAAGCGCGGCCAAGTTAGTAGTCTAGTCTAGAGTACTAACAGTCGTCCTTCTGCGTTCCCAGGCCATATGGCCATAATGGGTAAGGTACCGCCTAGCATGGGTGCTACTGCCGGTTTTATAAACGGAAATCCATAAATTAAGTTTTGTGCTGAGACGGAAATTCCGTATTTTAAAAATTTTGTCAACAACAAAAAAAATTGATCGGTTAGTGCAGTTGGGGGCATTTTGAATCTGGGTCTTCCAGGCACCGGAAGTGAAAATACAATAACAAAAATGGCGTCCGAGTCCCATTCATTCATACTTACTTGAATAAAATCCAGCGTTATTAGCATGAATTTTGTGTCACAAAGCTAAAAACTTCACAGAAAGGTAAGTTACAACTATATTGCAATTTACCAAATGATATTTATGATGTTAAACGTATGAATATGTTAAAAATGTTGCTTAGAAAAACTCAATTGAGAGTCATTGTTTGGATCAACGGCCCTCTCATTTAACTTATGATCTAATTATTATCTTATATTTGAACGGCTTTATAACTTTATAAGTGTGTTTCTGAAATGTCAGTTTAAAAAATCTTAGTCATGAAAATATGATTTTAATCGATCTTTTGTATTTCTTGTAAAAAGTTCACGTGACTTGTCATGTCTCAGCTCTGTTCAACTTAAGACTGTTACAAAGTGTCAACTGTCGTCTGCTAGCAGAACTACGATGTCACATCGTAATCTGTTCCTCACCCGTTCTGTTTATCCAGATTCTGTAAACATACATACCCACACACCCCCCTCACTCACCTCTATTTAAGCTATCCACAAAAAAAGTTAATGTGTCTTTATGCAAACTAATGTCAACTAACCTCTCCAAATAAGAAAGCCAATGCGTTGAATTTTGGCCAACATTTAATTCAATACCAAGTGATAACGGAAGTACACAATTGCCTTCAACGTCGAGCAATCTTTTGGTCTGTACAAAATGATCCAAGTGGGTACGTATCGAATTTGATTTCCCAAAGTCATATGAAATCACAAGACATATTATTCTGATGCTCCCACAAAGTTCAGTAATGCGTGTATCCGCCATGGCTGTTCTGGCACTCGAGCATCGCAGCGAGTCAATATGGAGTTGACCAGGGTGGAAAGAAGATCCTCTGTGGAAGCACCTTCCACTCAAAAAGCATCTGGTAGAGGTGCTGGGCAAAAAGACTAGTGGGTGCTTGGTCCCTTGCTGTAAAAACGATCCAACTCATCAGCGAGGTTCTCAATCGGGTTGAGAACTTAGTATATTGCATGCTGGCCACTCCATTCTGTTGACTCCAGACTACTGCAGGAAGTCGTTGACCACCCTTGCCCTGTGGGGGCGAGCGTTGCCAATCCTGGTAAACAAATCGGTTGCACGTGGCGTAATGTAGCCTTGAGAGGGCTAAACTGCACTCTGTCTTTGTAGAATTTATCCAGCAGAAGGTCCTTTTTCGTGTGTGTGTATATTTTTCTTTTGCTGCCCAGCTCAGTAATAGAGAATCACGTGCAATGGACGTGCTAACCCAACATTTGCCCACTTACAGCTGCCAAGAATTCATAACAATTTGGCTTGACTGAGAAAAAAACCCAGGAGCGAACGGATGTGTGCGTTTTTGTTTTCTCATAGGATCCTTAACTTTTTGGAGAAAAGTGTATATTTAAAGATCTCTTGTCTCTTTTTCCCCATATTCATCAGAAAAAGGTCCCAGATGTGTCTTTATGGACCAAGAGGAAAAACTTAAACTTCACTCTGAGTCTTTGTATGAGAGTGGCAGCATTAGCCTGTATGTTGTGTATTGCACAGTGTGTGTGTGAAGTGTGGAGGATCAGTTTTGTAGGGACTGAAAGATCCCCCTTTTGGCCCCACCCCTGCCTTTCATTTGTGGAGGTTTTTGGGAGTAGCACCCATGGGTACGTATGTGTCCGTTAGGCAGTTTTTTCGGAGGAGCTCAAAGGAGAAAAATGGATTTTTAAGTCCTCTTTTTCTGAATCAGACACATATGGGACATTTGTAGTAGATGATAGAAATGGTGGGAAAAATACTGAGAGGCAATGCCCGGAGGCAGTTACGAAACACAGAACTTCCAGAAGGTGGAGGAACTATTTGTACAGATAGACCCCCGGTAACCACATGGGGGTTAAACCTCATCGGCTATGGCACCGCCACAAGTAGTAAAATGTATCCACCCACTGCCCCACCAGATCTTATATAGGTGCTGAATAGACAGGATTTGGTGGGAACAAGTAATCTTTCTCACCTGATAGTATTTGTGTTGAATGGTGCTGACTTTCAATGTCGTGTATAGATAAACAACAAAAGAATCATGTTGTATTAATATCAGTGTGTATATATATATATGTAAAAAAAATCTGTGTATATATAAAGAAGAAAAAAAATCAGAAGACGTGGGTTTGTTAAATGTTTGTGTGTACGGATTATGTTGATTTCCAAAATTCGGATCAGTATTTCGCTTGTCAGTGTATGGCAGGAAAATTAAGGAAGAATCTCAAAGTTTGTTTATAGATTCTAAAAATAATAGAGAGTAGTGGAAATTACCAATTTCATAAGCATGTGTTTGAATAAAATTTGGATAACTTGACAAGGGGCATGAATATTTTGTTAACTTGAGATTGTAAGGCAATAGTCATGGTCAAAATTAGGTTATAGCATTGACAAATTAAGTAATGAAAAATTGCTGTTGTCATATCGGACAATCAATCTGTTTTCAGTAACAATTACCTTGTTTAAAAACACACAAAAATCGTAGCTTTTTCAAGCAATCAAACTATTAGGTTACTGCATGTGTTTGAAACAAAATGAATGGCTGTATATATTTTTTATAACATTAAACAGCAGTAATTGGGTTGACGGCCGTTACAAATCAAGAAATGTTCAGTACAGATGAAGTGAATGTTTGTTCCTGTTGACTTGTAAACAGAAGAAATGTTCAGTACAGATGAAGTGAATGTTTGTTCCTGTTGACCCTGTCACCAGGTACGTAATCATGACTGCATCTTAAAACAGTTTACACGGGTATCAATCAATCAATCAATCAAATCAATCTGTTGTCTTCAAACAGAAGAAATGTGTTGCCCAGCTTGCGCATAAAATACAGAATAAATAATAAAACCATTTCATTAACTGGTCAGTTACACAGCATACATTGAAGAAGACAATTCTACACAAACAATAGGCACAAGTAGATAACATGGAAACAATGAAAGTTAACAGGAGCACACACACACACACAAAAAAAAGAAAGAAAAGTTGAAACTAATAAAGATAGCCCTTTAGTTAAATGCACTATTCATAACTTAAAAGCGAACAGTAAGATGAACTTGCATAAATACATAAAGGATAATACATGTAGAAAAAACTGCCAGTCGTCTTTGCAGTTTCTTCTAATCTACCCGTGTAACTTTAATATTCACCCATGATTACAGTACCTGATTCTAAAATCCAATTGTCTTTTTACTTTGAAAATACTCACACACGCACGCTCACAAGCAAACACACAACACGCATAAAACTCAACACTTGTACAATGTACATCAATCAACACAAAAATTGAAGCAGGCTTGTTTATGAGTAATATGATTTATTACCAGTTTAAAGTACAACATCACAATCAAAGTTCAATGATAAAATAAATGACAATAGTCTTCCGAATATCACACAAAGCAATGCCACGACTTCACTGACAATACTGCAACTGTGACAGAACACAAACAGCTGATGTATAACTTCAAACATGAAAACAGGCACATGATCTAACTTAACAACTTCTACCCCCTCCTAATTACATACACCCAGTAGCACAAATGAGCAGAAAATGTAATTAATGCTAGTGTTATACACACAGAGAACATTATGTCTAACATAGTTAACCATCCAGGTAAATCTGTCACAGTCATGAACATAATTGTATACAATCACTGAATTGCCGTTTCAAAATACCATTATGCACACAAGGAACACAACAAATCATCTTGTCTTGGTTATTTATATTTAAGTGACGTATTATACGGTAAACACAAATTTGTTGCACACCGACACATCAAACAATATTAATGCACAGTTTGTACAGATATTCATAAAACACATTCACCTTCATGATATATTTCATCAATTTTTTAGTAAGCATTCAAATAAAAGCTGTCGGTGCTACAAATGACAATAGTGAACACAGACAAGCGCATGAAATTTACCGTAATTCACGAACTACAAGCCGCTTCGTAATATAAGCCGCACGATGTTCGCTTCCGGTTGAGTCTAGAGTTGATCGCGGGTGTGTTGACTGCGCATGCGAAAACGAAAGAACCAAGAAATAGAGCAGGAGGGTGCTATTTATATTTGCGAAAATCGAGATCAAGTCATTTTGTGAAAAAATATACCAAAATCAAGGTGATTTTTTGGTGAACAAGGCCACAGATCAAATCTGAATGAAGGATGCCACTGAGTTTACTTTCACTTTCGGTAACGTTTAGGCTGCAGTACTGTACTAGCCGCAGGGGGGGGGGGGGGGGGGGTGTCAAATCTGAATGAAGGATGCCAAAACTTTCGGTAACGTTGCAGCTTATAGTCCGTGAATTACGGCGACTAAATATCAGCAGAAATGTTATAAATATAATTACTGATGCTTTAAAGACCCCCCATGTCATGCGTCACATTCCCTCTTATGCTAGGAAGATTTCTTACCAGCTGTAAGAGGGAAAACACGTGAATACCGTGATTTTGACACGTGACGTGGTGGGTCTTTAAAAAAAAAAAAGACATATAAATACACCAAAGCCCCAAATATGAACTTTCTGGAGAGAAAAAATTGATTGAAGCACCGACACATTTGACCAAAAGTGAACAAGGCCAGACAGTAAATAGAAGAGACGAGACCTGAGGTGAGGCACTGCAGTCACTTCAACGTGATCCATTAACAAGGGATTACAACTCTATTTAAAAAAACCTGTCATAAACCTTGTCATATTGCTGAAAATGCGTCCTATGAATAACACTATCTATGGATACCGACTTTAAAAGGCAAGAAGGAAACCACAAACTTGTAAGTTAACATCATGGTCACTGAACCATAAACAAAAACGTAAGGCTGAAAAGTGGATAGAAAGGAATAATGAGGTAAAACAGAAGTTTTTATCAGTCATTAACCATACTTCAACAAACTGGCAGGATAATTTGATACACACTAAATTTTGAAAGGAAGTCCAGTCTTTTATTTAATCCATCAAATTTGGTTTAAAAGAATAGTTCAAATTAACCAAAACTTTAGCACAAAATGGCAAAGAACTGTAAATTACACTGAATGTGATTTTCCTTGCCAAAAAAAGTAAGTTACATCCAGTATCAAAACACGAACAGCCTGGTGTTAGTAAACAAACCAACTGATCAATCAAAACTTGATTCGGAAAGCTGACAGCAATACCATTTCCATTATTTCTGTTGACAGATTATTTCTTTTGACAATTTGACAATAATTGCTGGTTATGGCAGGTGGACATTACCGGAGGAAGAAGAAGAAATGTTAGCTGGAGGAAGGCACAACTCTCAATTCTACTCCATTCTCTTCAACAGGAATTATTCGGAAATAATTAAGGGGAGTAATCTCATGGTATGTGGGAGTGATCTTGCTTGGCCGAGTCGCACACACTCACTTTTATTCACTTTAATTCATCGATTTATTTTCTTTCTTTTTTTGTCTTTAAAAACAAAAAGTCATAATAATATCCCCATTATGTGAACAGACTTTAAATTCAATCAATCAATCAAATCAAGTGTTTAGAGCTTTGTCTTAGATCGAGGATAAATGTGCAATAAAATCCCCATATAACAAAATTAACATGAATACCTGAAGAGCAATGGATACTTCAAAATCTTTAACACGAAGAAGTTGGCTGCCTAAAGGGATGAGAATATACGGGTGTACAGATTTTGTTTTTGAAGTTCAGCAAAGCTCATAATCAAGACAGCAACCCCAAACAAGTGGCAAGTCGAGGCTTCCTGCAATACGTAAGACACGATAGACGCCATCAACAAATAAATAAAGGCTGCCATGGAATGGATGAGTACACTGGTTGATGGAATGAACTGGAGCATGGGTGCAACTACACAACATGAAAAATCCCTGAAAGGCCGGGGTCCAGGGGTAAAGTCCCCCTGCAGCTGAAGCAAAAATATGATTTATGAAGGTATTTTAGTTTGCTTTTTCCAGTTCATACAAATGCTTATTTTAAAGTGTTTGGAAAAAATACAGTACACAGAAAAAATAC
This sequence comes from Phymorhynchus buccinoides, assembly GCA_017654935.2. Classification (NCBI taxonomy): domain Eukaryota; kingdom Metazoa; phylum Mollusca; class Gastropoda; order Neogastropoda; family Raphitomidae; genus Phymorhynchus; species Phymorhynchus buccinoides. Next base: position 39,852,117 of record CM065692.1, on the reverse strand, counting down.
AGTAGACACACACAGATCTTGTTTGACAAATTAAAAAAAAGGAACTTCCTTTTCTGGTAAAATTAAAAAACAGGAAATCCTTGTATAGCAGGACAAGTTACACCCATGCTTGAGCAACCTGACCTGCTTGAGGGGACAACATTATAAAACAACTTCCACTCTCCTGTGAGAGGGGATGAAGTGAGCAAAGGGTCCCATTGAAAGGCAGAAAGGAAAAGGTGGCAATAACGTGATCAAGCACCACCACCCTTTCCATGTAGAGAAAATGACCAAATAAATTATCCCGAGTGTGTCGACATTTCATGAAGATAAGGCCCAAACAGCGTTTTGTCTTCGATGCAGTTAACATGTTTAAATTACACCCCACCTCCAAACTAGACATTGTCGGCAAGTTTGTCAAGGAAATTGAACAACTAATGCTGATATGACTTATTAGCCAAAAAGACGATTTGTGATAGAAATATGAAATGTTCTTACAAACACATTGCCTTTGTAACAACTAAACCAGTACCATCAACATAAACAACAGGTTAAAAATGAGAACTGAGGCGTGGTAAGCAAAGGCAATTACATGGGTGCTCCTCGGAAATTTCAAAAGTCCTGCAAGGGGCAGACCCGGTGGAGTGCAGGGGCAGCGCACACACACGTTTACTGCTCTTTTTTCACCCCTCTAGACTAGTACAATGCTACATTCCTTTGAATATAGAAATGCTTATATAGGCCCTTTTTATTGTACAAGTGTGTGTGTGTAAGAAAATCATTGCTTCTCATAATTCGGCGACGCCGGCTCTAGGCAATTTAAAAATCCTGCAATTCAGGACATCCTGCAAGAAGGAGCATCCATGCAATTAATAAATTGCTGACCAGAACAATTGTCTCTGTTTACTACTTCGAACATAAGAATAGCATTCGCCTATTAAAGTTGAAGCTGGTCCAAATCCAACATGCAACAAATTATTTCTAACCCTTCAAAGGGAATGGACTTTAAACAGCAGGAAGGAAAGCCCAGACTCTTAAAGTGAAAGAAGCTTGGTTACTAAACCAAGATAAACATCGAGCAAATGTAACGCAGAATCTAAAACCACAAATGGAGATTTAAAATTGGTATCCTTTGGTCTGTCATAGGCCAGGAAGTGATGAATTGGAAAAACAATATATACTGTTCTGGTAGGAAGTTAAGCAAGTTCAACATGTCTTAGTTCTTAGGCAATCACATTTTTTAATTATTTTTATTTTTTAACCCTTTCACTGCCAGCCATTTTTCAGCCAACTTAACTGGGTAGAGAAAACAATTATCTTCAATACTGTGAATTCCTCTGTGACATGTCTAACATCAGGCCTATCCTTACCTCCCAAAATTAAGAAAATAGCATATTCGGATAACAGGACCTGATTTGATGACTTTTAGTGACATGGGTGCTAAACCATTGTGGTGCATAAATGCGACATTGGCGGTGAAAGGGTTAATAAAGTTTAACAGAATATAGTCAACATATCATATACACACTATTTGAAATGCATTGTAAACTACATATAATGTGGTTTTCTTTGCAACTACCATTTCACTTCACAATGTTAAAAACACTGCGTTTTAAAACCTATAAAACTTGCACTAAAATATTGACAATGTTTCATAAATTGCAGGCATTTTGTTTATAAAGTAAAAAAATATTAATGCATACAATGTACATGTAGACACTTAAAATGTCTATAGCTATTTTCTCTTTACAGAAAAATATAACCTTGACCATTTACGTGTCTGATTTTGCAGATACTATATACTATACACTAATTACAACATCTAAGGAATTCAGTAAAACTACTAACAAGGGACTTCTTTGACGAGCCAAGTCTCGTCTATGTTCTGATTTGGTGTGTGTCAGACCTGTTTACCCATAAGATTTCACCATATTTTGTACACATATTTGACAAAAATATGATAAATATGGTACATGGGACAAAAATAAGGTGAAAAAAAATATATCAATCTATTCTAGCCATACACTACCACCTAAAACAATTGCATGCACACCTATCGACCTGGGTTAAACCTTAACACATAAATAAAAAGAAGTTAGCCCCGGAGCTAGGCCTACTAGCCTGCTATCACGGCGGGTTAGTTCCCTTGATAGCGGCTGTGGCTTAGTCATCCAGGGTGACTTCCCTTCATTCCGGATAAATATATCATTTAGAAACTGTATTACCTGATTCAGGAAACGGGTGCGCTCTGTGTGTGTGTGTTGTAAATTTAAATGGATGATACTTTTTGCACAGTATTTCTGCATGTTTACACTCCGTTGTGGAAACTTTCCTGTTGGAGTACTCCTATTTTGTGAAAAATACACTTATTTTGGATTTTGAATACCTGAAGCCCAATTTCAGGGTAAACAGGTCTGGTGTGTGTATGTGGTCACCGTCTCATTAAAAACTTTAACACAGCAATTTTCTCTGAAACTACAAATAATAGCACAACCAAATTTCTGCACGATGGTAAAAAACACATTATGTCTGCAGTGACTGCTTTTATTTAAAAGTCACTAGAACAAGTTGGTTGGAAAACAGTTATTATTTCTGCTTCATGGATTCCTGAGTATAAAAGGCTATGCTCTTTCAATTCCTCTATGTGACAAGATTGTGAAGACTAATGTGGCACACATGCATAAGTGAGTCATTGTGGCACTTCGCTCTTGTTTTGCAATGGTCTTCCACAATACTGTGTGCAGCACTGGCAAAGAGAATGTGTACATGTGTATGAGCCACACACAAATTCATTCAGTTTACTGTTTTAGTTTGTAACTTCTAATTTGCAAGGACATCTTTGTACTAATGACATTTTCAAAATAACAAATTATTTTTGGAAATTTACTCCAATAACATAGTACATTGTTTTTGCTTTTTGGTTGTTGTTACATTAATAGCTGGGAATGGTAGAGAAATATAATCCCTGAATTACAGCAACATGAATTACAAGAACCACTGGATGTGAAACAACCCAACCCAACAATAATGTACCTGGATATGTATCACACTTGTGCCCACATGCCATCCACACACAAACTCAAACCTTTCACATACAAACTCAAACACACAGTCGAGGGCCAGCCACACGTCCACTAAAATCGCACAACTGTACGATACAATTCGATCACGTGATCTCGATGTGCGAATCACATTTGTTCTTTGAGATCACGTGATCGAATCGTATTGTACAGTCGTGCGATTTTAGTGGACGTGTGGCTGGCCCTTCAGAAACAGGCCATTCTACGCACTAAATGCACATGGTTTCAATATCTTATTTACAATGTGCCTAACCACAGGAGGCATAAAAACCCTTGAACACAATCATCGTACAAGCTCCGCTCCTCCTCCAACATCACCCCACTCTTTTTATCACCTACGAATACCACGGACAAGATTCATTGAAGAACATTCCTTGTCCTGCTGACACAACCAACAGCTGGTAAAGGTAACTATGTACAGATGTTCTCCTCATTAACAAACTTCACAAAACCTTCCACGGGCTATCAAAACGAATGCGAGTGTCTGCTGTGGAATAGGGGGAGTCTAGAACCCCTTCATTGGAGATGAAGCACTATATAAATCTACATTATTATCATAGTAAGTGATTGGGGGGGGGGGGGGGGGGCTAAATATACTGTGCTAGAAGTTAAAAATGTTTTGAACAAGGTAGTTACAAAAAGTACAAACTCAAAATCAAATAAATTCTCCTTGGTGTGTACAATAATCACTCAATCTGAAAAAAAATTCATGCACAGCTTTCACTAAATTTGTTCAATGACAGACAACTCATAAATCAACAATAACAAAAACATTGCCTACCTTTGCTGATGTTCAATAATCTTGAAGGCAATCAAATTTTCTTTTAAAAGAGCTAAAAAAAGAAGAAGAAGAGAATGTGTTGGTTTTGAACTTGTGTAGAATAGTGTGGGCAGAAAAAGATATACCCTGTATAAAAAAAAAACTACAGGGAAACCCATTTAGTACGAGTACGGTTTAAACGAGAGCCCGTGTTTAACGAGTGGTTTCAAAATTCCCGACCACAAGCCTTCTTTTTCCTTGTTAAATAATTCTGCATACAACGAGCTCGCTACAACGAGCAACTTGCATATAACGTACAATTTATTGACTCCCAAAGTCAAGCTTTTATGCAAAAACTACGCGGTTAGAACGAGAACGCACTTACAACCACACCGCCATCCCAAAGTCAAGCTTTCTTGCACAACTACTAGAACGAGTACACACTGACAACAACATCGCCATCTTGACTGACCCCTCGATATGTAAGCGGCATTCTGATTGGCCGATATAACAACTTGGGTGTTTGCAGCGCAAGCAGACGACACTGGACTCACTCTTTGCGCACTGATCTTGTGACTTCCGGGAAATTTTAACTTTCTCTTAAAGCGCGTGTGTGGATTTTATGTTTTTGATGTTATCGTGTGTTAATAAACTGTTTTAAAGTGTATGTAATCGGCATTAAAAACCCTATGGATACAGGATACTGGGCTTACAACCATGCTTTGTTGGGTAAGTGTGTTGTTTCCGTTTTTCTGTCTTTTTCACACTTTACCAACACGCACATCACAGTAGATGTGAGGACCGATTGATAGGTTCGTCAGGGTTGCCAAAATCGATAAAATGGTTTGAACGAGCAATGCTTACAACGAGTAAATTGGCCCTCTCCCCTGGAATTCGTACTAAACGGGTTTCACTGTATAATCAAGGCTTTGTAGGCTAAAGCTATGGGGAATGGGAAACAATCTGCAAATAACCTGAAGATGTCTGCTAAATCTGTGTATAAATGTTTTTGTTGATCTTGAGAACAATGTAACAGATAAATACACAAGAACTATGTACATCAAATATGTAGAAACATACCACCAATAGCATGTGTTAACTCAGTAACACAAAAACCAGTATACATCAATACTTGTGGAGGTGTATTCATGTACATTTGGAGCAGTTTTAGAGTCACGGTATCCACCAGTATGTACAGTGGAACCTCCCTTATAAGACCTTAAAAAATCATCCAAAATGAGGTTTTATGAGGGGTCTTATAAGGGGGGTAATTTTAATACTTACAAAGAAGGGCAATGACTCAGAGAAGTAGGTCTTATGTGGGAGGGAGTCATAATGGGAGGTCTTATAAGGGAGGTTCCACTGTACACAAAACAAACAAAACGTCTGTGTCCTTTCTTACACATGTGCATGTGCAAGACACGGGTTATAACAGAGTGAACAAACTTGTAGACGTAATACACATTTGTTTCACAGAAACATAGCTGTTAGTTTTCTTTGCAAAACATGCTCACACCACAGCACGCAATCGTCATGCACATTGTCACACACAATCTTTTTACATTTTGCCTTTAGTATTCTCATCACAAATATGCACACTTTCACACAATGCACACTTTCACACAAGCGCATATACATACACATACACACAACTGTTCTCTAATTTTTGCTCTCACACACACAAACCTCTCTTCCCCTCCCCCTGCTATCCCAACCTCCATCCTGGCCCCTCAACACACATGCACACACACACGCATACACACACACGCACACACACACGCATACACACACACCCATACACACACACCCATACACACACACACACATGTACACACACACGCACACACACAAATACACAGACACACACACGCCAATCCCTCAACAGGAGTCGGAGAGATCATTGTTGCAAAAGCCGAGATCCGACTCGGTAGAGATCATGTGGTGGAAGGGAGCGGCGGGGGAAGGGTGGGGGTGGGGGGCGACGGAGCCCCCCCTGGACCCCCCCGCAGGCTCCATGTGCAGCTGGGACAGCATGATGTGGCTGCCTCCAGGTCGCATCACACTCAGGGGAGAGGTGGCCGGGTCAACCCCCCTGTGGGGGGCCAGCAAGGGGGCTGTGGAGATGGTGGACACTGCACCAACACAAGACAACACAGGGATCATTTTGATGCATGTCTCCAACGCTCAAAACTGCAGTAGCAGCAGACCTGTTTACTCTACTCTTTTCGAGTAGTATTCTACTCAGTTTGGATCTCTACTTCTCTTCAAAATTGAAAATAGTGCTAGATTCTACTCATTTTCAGTGAACATTGTTTGGTTTAATGAATAAAACTACACATTTTGCACCAAAACTGTTTACCCCCTACACAAGTCTTGAATAGTCTAGTCTGGATAGCTGAAATGAGTAGTTTGGGTGCAAAATGTGCAGTTCTATTCATTGAACCATCAAACAATGTTCACTGAAAATTGAGATTCCTCAGAACATTGTTTTCAATTTTGAAGAGTAGTAAGGTCCAAATTGAGTAGAATACTACTCGAAAAGAGTAGAGTAAACAGGTCTGGATCTATCACAATAATTCAAGAAGATTAACGTTACTGTTTTAATATGTTTTCCATAAATAACACAAAACAAGCATGGAATTCAAAACCATTCCGTGTCTCCTGAACTGCCTGCACTGAGCATGGGCATATCTGGGGCCTGCTGTTGCTGTAAACGTAATGTAATATTATCATCATAAAAAAAGTAGAAAGAACATGTCCTACACAAATAGTCAACCCAGCATGTATCTAACCACCCCAGTCCTACCTACACTGGGCATGGCATGATATCTGGGGGCTGCTGCTGCTGCAAATGTAATGTAATATTATTATTGTGACTACCACATCCTGTTGCTAACCTCTTAACAATTCTAATCAAATTTCACTTACCAGTAAGCTCATTTAATTAGTTAATTATCATCATAAAAAAGTACAAAGAACACAGCTTACACAAATAGTCAACCCAGCCTGTACCTAACCACCTCGGTCCTACCTGCGCTGGGCATGGGCATGATATCTGGAAGCTGGTGGTGCTCCTGTAAATGTAATGTAATATTATTATTTTCCGTTGACGTTAATACCAGAATTGGGTGCCTGCCAACGTTTTTCATGCAGATACCACTTCCTGTTGCTATCAATTAGTTAAATATCATCATAAAAAAGTACCCCGGTCCTACCTGCGCTGGGCATGGGCATGATATCTGGGGGCTGGTGCTCCTGCTGTTGGCCGGGAGTGTCCCTGGTCTGAGCCAGCTGCTGCGTGATCTGGCGAAGCTCCTCCTGCTGGCGCCGAATGGTGTCCTGCAGCTGCTCAGACTTCTGCAGCAGCTGGTCGTGCAGCAGGCGCTGCGCCGGCGTCAGGAACATGCTCGACTGCACCGTCTGTCGGTCACAAGGGCAATAATAGTAATATTTATACAGTGTCCATCCTACTATGTAGGCTACAGGGTGCTTTACACAGAATTGAAATGGAATAAAAACATGAACTTATGAAGCAACAATCCAATAACATGAGCAGACAAAACAATACTGGTCAGACTTTGTTTGGCCGGTAAAAATGCACATAACAATCAGCAACAACAACTGCTGAGACTACTACTACTACTTATACTACTACTACTACTACTACTACTCCTACTACTATCACCACTACTACTACTACTTATAGTAGGCCTAATACACGTATGCATTGTCACACAATTCGCAATAATGCTGGTGTTCACTCAACTGAGATTCCTCACAAGTTGGAGTGTGGCTGCCCACGTGATGGGGTAATCAAAAACGGTCACACACGTAATGTTGGTGCATCTGTACCATAGTGTTCAAATACTTCGGGCTGTTGGGATGATCCCTGGAATCTTTAAGCCAGGGTACAACAACGACTCAGTTGAGAGAGAAACTTGAAATTTTTAGTGAGGATAAATGGATAAGTAGAATAGCTTTTTCACCTCGAAAAAACACAAAACAAACAACAAAATGTAACAATAAAATACAATACAAAACACTCAAATAGTACAGAAAATCAAACATAAATGATAGAATTTTCCATTGAACAAGAACATGCATGTAACATTACAGCAAGCCTTTCCACACAAACGGAAAGAAAGGAAACAAGCAAACTCATTCTTATGAAAACAAAGACAATTAGAGCATGAGACATGCAGCATGACAGCCACATACCTGTCTACACTCATGCCACATGGCAATGATAGGGTTGAAAGAGAGAGGGACATTGATTATGTATGCAACTGCTTCGTCTGTCTGTGTGGTTGAGTGTGGAGGTGGGGTGTGTGTGTGGAGGGTATGGGTCTTCTTCTTCTCTTCTTCCAGCAATGTCCACCTGCCGTAACCGGCAATTATTGACATGTACTGGGGTTCAAAGAATTTGTGCTGCGCGGGAAAAACAAAAACAAAAGCTAGATAGATAAGAGGGCACGCAAGGCTGGGCACCCCTGGCTAGTCCGAGAACCCCCAACCCCACATGGGAAAGAGAAAAAAAGGTCTTTGAGGTGAAGGAGCTGAGTGTGGGGGACTGGACAGCTTCTGGTGGCAAGGAGTTCCAGTCACGGATGGTTTTGGGAAAGGAGTTGTTGCGGTAGTTGGTTCTTGCAGATATGCATTGAAAATGCATGTTGTGGTTCTGTCTTCTACTGCTGGGAGGTAGGGGGTTGAAGGCGTTGCACCTTACACAGGCCAGTCCATTCACCATTTTATAATAATAATAATAATAATAATAAATAACATTTATAGAGCGCCCTTTCTCTCTTGAGCTCACGGCGCTTCACAATTGTTTAAATAAATACATAAATCATAAATAAGCTACTACAATATCAACTATCACAAACATTCACACAGCCACAACACGCACGCACGCACACGCCCACACCCACATACGCGCACACACCCACCCACCCACAATGTGGGGGACATCATTTTAAGGCAGGAAACAGGACAAGGAAGACATCAGAGGTATTGCCGGAAGAGGTGAGTTTTAAGAGCGGTTTTGAAATATTGGAAAGATTTAGCAGAACGAAGTTCATATGGTAGGGTGCTCCAGACAGAAGGGGCGCTGAAAGAAAATGAACGTTCACCATTTGTCTTAGTGTTAGTACGAGGAATAGAAAGGATAAGTTTGTCAGAAGAGGAACGGAGAGACCTGGAGGGTGAGTACAGGTGAACGAGATCAGAGAGGTAGGCAGGACTAGATGAATGGACAGCATTGAAACAGAGGCAAGCAATTTTATACTTTATTCTTGCCTCGACTGGAAGCCAGTGTAAGGTCTTGAGGTGGGGTTTGATAAGGTCTGTACGAGGGACTTTAAGGATTAACTGAGCTGCATTGTTCTGAAGTTTGTTGAGGAGGGTTTGAGGACAGCCTACAAGTAGGGAATTGCAATAATCGATGCGAGACAGTACAAAAGCTGATACTAGACTAGTAGACTAGAGTCTTGGTGGCTTCAACTGTGAGATAGAACATAGTGAGCCTGGATGCTCTGCAGCGCTCAGCCAGTGAGGACCACTGTAGCTGTTGGAGCATGCTACTGACACTGGATGTGTTTCTGTGCCTGTTAAGGACATATCTTGCTGCTCAAGATCCGAGGTCAGCCTGTCGGTGTGGATCTCAGACTGAGCTTGCATATTAGGGTGTTAGTTGTGTGTACATATTTCACAATATATGTGGGTCAAAGTGCAGTTAAAAAAAAAAGTCAAGTCTTATAGGCCAAACATTAAAGTGTTGGAGGCTACATTACCTTAAGTTATACAGAACAAACGATGCGGTAAAGGTCAAGATGTGTCACCCCCCCTACCTATCTCGGTTAATTGTATTTTTCCGTTATTGCCTTTCTTACCATACATAAAGCTGTATTTTAGGAACATTTTTAGCTAATTACCTTTTTGGAATACTAACCCTAACCCTAACCCTAGCCCTAAACCTAACCCTACCCCCCACTATGTACTGCAGAGCACCGCGATTTGTCACAGTTGTGGTTCGTTGCGTTTTTCCGTCTTATACGGTGGGGGGTAGGGTTAGGGTTAGGGCTAGGGTTAGGGTTAGTATTCCAAAAAGGTTATTAGCTAAAAATGTTCCTAAAATACAGCTTTATGTATGGTAAGAAAGGCAAAAACGGAAAAATACAATTAACCGAGAAATGCATGGGGGGTGACCAACGATGCATATACTCTGCCATTATTACAGATATAATATTTAAAAATCTTGCAATTTATGTGAAGTTTGATGTCAGCAGGTTACTCACCATGGATGGGTTGGGACTGACCACTGGAGAGGGGTGCACACTTTTGGGCAGACACGCCCCCTGGCCCGGCAACTGAAAATTACATAGCAGATAGTACAACATTAAGCAAACCTACTTTGAAAGTTTTTAAGTTATATCTCACAAATTTTAAGAAACGCACAAACATCTGTACATTCAGACACATAGGTGCAATTACACAAAATGAAAAAAACCCTGAAAGGCCGGGATCTAGGGGTAATGTCCCCCTGCAGCTGAAGAAAAAAATTAAGGTATTTTAGTTTGCTTTTTCGACAATTTATACCAATGCTTATTTTACAAAGTTTGAAAAATACAGTAGACACACAAAGGTCTTGTTTAACAAATTAAAAAAAAAGGAAATTCCTTTTCTGGTAAAATTCAAAAACATGAAATCCTTGTTTACCAGGAAAAGTAGCACCAAGCAGACATACATACTTATAAATCCCTCTTCATAGATAACTAACCCTTTGTGCCCAAGCCATCCGAGTACGCTCACCCCCTGTTTACAGTCTTAAGGGGCATTTTCACCCCGGTTTTCACAGGGTCAAGACGAAAATATGAAAGAAATTCTACCCCAATTCCCATGCACGCGCATGCAGACACACACACATAGACATGCTCACACGTTTGCGCGTGCGCACACACACACACACACACACACACATCACTGCTTTTTTCTGTTTGCGGAACAACCTGTTCCTTCTTTGTTTTCAAGTTTTCTTGCACACTTGCCAATCTGTAGCCACGCGTTAGGCCTAAGAGCCAGGGCTTTCTGCCCGATCTTGTAGAGTTTACAGTAGATTAGGCTGGTGACTTTAGCTTGTGGCAGTAACCTAGATAGGCCTAGCAGACCACTGAAATAGGAGCAACGTCATTAGCTCACTGAAAAGTAATGACTGTGTTAGTGCACGAATCACCATTTTAATGCGTCATCTCACTCCCTACTTGACATCTTAAAGGGTAAATCTCACGCATGGTTTGAGATTCAAGGGGGTGATTTCAGAGGTCTAGTGCGTAAATATACACAATCTCTACATCTTCAGAAACCCTGTACAGGCTACATTAACAGCCCATAGGTTCTAAGCGAAACCAAATTTTATTATGAAAAACTAAGACATAATTCTATAATGAAAAACTAACAAAACGTTGCCAAGAGACGTTTGCCAATGCTTCAAATTCGCTCAATGCGTTTGGGAAGTCACTCTGATGCAAATGGCTGCAGAACAAGCTTCCTTACTCATTAACATTTAAGAGGTTGATAGGAAAGGAAGTGGAGGTCTGTGCCTGAGAATAGGAAATGTTTGGAAATTATTAAGGGGAGTAATTTCATGGTGTGTGCGAGTGATCTTGCCAAATTCAATCGGTCAAACAGGAGAAGTTACTCTACCATCAGGTAGATCCCCAGCTCTCGTCCCGTGTGTTTGAGCAGACATACAGCACTTAGAACACTGTGCGTCATTCTAAACTTGATGTCATTAATATTTTTACGTAACAAGTTTTATCAGTTTGCGGCCACTGGCCACCCCTAATTTTTCTAAAACAATGTTTGCAAGTCGCTGACTCGCATCCTGCGGTTTCAAGCTTCGATGCCACTGTTGCATTGTTGCTATGGCATTTGACCGAGTAATGGAGGTAAACAACTCTAATTTTGATGAAGCGCTCTCCCCTATTTTTTTCTTCCGAAAATCGTCTATTTCGCGGTTGCAGGCGCTGGTGGTTGCATTAGTGTGCCCGACAATATGTCGGGTGCAGGGTAGAATAAGTTAATTAAATGGTATTTGGCATTACTTTCAGAGTCACAGAGAAACCTCTGTGAAATTCGGGTTGCTTCCACCTGGAGAGCGCATCACAGCTGGTGCTGCGTCACCCCTTTTTTGTTTGTGGCTCAAGCCACAAACCTATAACTCACTTTGTCGGTCGGTCGGTCTGTCGGTCCAAAATTGTCGCACTTCAAATCGAGGCTACACTTCTGGCCGCTCTTTAAAATGATGTATTTTAAAAGCGTACAAAATAATAAACATACGTAATACAGACAATACAACAGACACGATGAGTATGCGGTGCTTCTTTTGATGAGTATAAGTAGGATACATAGTTTTAAATGTTTTCCAAAAGATATAAATAGTTACGAAATGGTGCAGAGATAACATTCTGGTTTAGTGATTAAAATTATTGAAAAGCCAGGGGAGGTAACTCATGATTGGAGTGGTAAAAATAGACCGCGTGCCACAAACTATTGCGATTTCGCGCTTGTTTATGTGTTTTTTTGTGAGACTGCTGGGGAAGGGGGAAGCGTAAAATGTGACCACATGACAACTTTTCCGTTGCCACTGGGTTCTTTGAGGCGCACAAAGTGCATGGGCACACGGGACCTCTGATTTTGTCGTCTTTTCCGAAAGACTTAAGGGATTGATTGGGATGAGCACATTACGTGTGTGACCGTTTTTGATTACCCCGCCACGTGGACAGCCACACTCCGACTTCAGAGGTATAAAGATAATTGATTACCGCTACTAAGTCTGCCTTAGTTGTAGAGTGGCTCGAATGTAATGCGTTCGCCTCGTAAGCAATAAATCCGGGATCGTCCCTGGCCGCAACAGGAGTTTTTCCGCTCGCTTTCCACTCAACCTTATGGTCTGAACACTAAAGGGCCAGCCACACGTCCACTCAAATTACACGACTGTACGATACGATTCGATCATGTGATCTCGAAGCGCCAATCCCATGTGTTCTTGGAGATCACGTGATCGAATTGTATCGTACAGTCGTGTGGTTTCAGTGGACGAGTGGCTGGCCCTTTAGTGTTCAGACCATAAGGTCGTGTGGAAAGCGAGCGGAAAAACTCCTGTTGCGGCCAGGGACCATCCCGGATTTATTGCTTACGAGGCGAACGCATTACATTCGAGCCACTCTACAACTAAGGCAGACTTAGTAGCGGTAATCAATTATCTTTATACCTCCGAAGTCGGAGTGTGGCTGTCCACGTGGCGGGGTAATCAAAAACGGTCACACACGTAATGTTCTCATCCCTAGCTGGTGCATTCATTTGTACCATAGTGTTCAAGTGCTTCGGCTGTTGGGATGATCCCTGGAGTCTTTAAGCCAGGGTATGACAACAAACAACAACAATGATTGTCCTGGCTGACCTGGTGCTGTGGCATGGGGATCATGTTGGGAGCCATGGCCATGATGGGCACAATGCTGGGCATCAGCTGGGGGATGGTCCCTGGAGTCTTTAAGCCAGGGTACGACAACAAACAACAAGCAACAACAATGATTGTCCTGGCTGACCTGGTGCTGTGGCATGGGGATCATGTTGGGAGCCATGGCCATGATGGGCACAATGCTGGGCATTAGCTGGGGGATGGTCCCTGGAGTCTTTAAGCCAGAGTATGACAACAACAACAATGATTGTCCTGGCTGACCTGGTGCTGTGGCATGGGGATCATGTTGGGGGCCATGGCCATGATGGGCACGATGCTGGGCATCAGCTGGGGGATGGTCCCTGGAGTCTTTAAGCCAGGGTATGACAACAAACAACAACAATGATTGTCCTGGCTGACCTGGTGCTGTGGCATGGGGATCATGTTGGGGGCCATGGCCATGATGGGCACGATGCTGGGCATCAGCTGGGGGATGGTCCCTGGAGTCTTTAAGCCAGGGTACGACAACAACAACAACAATGATTGTCCTGGCTGACCTGGTGCTGTGGCATGGGGATCATGTTGGGGGCCATGGCCATGATGGGCACGATGCTGGGCATCAGCTGGGGGATGGTCCCTGGAGTCTTTAAGCCAGGGTACGACAACAAACAACAACAACGATTGTCCTGGCTGACCTGGTGCTGTGGCATGGGGATCATGTTGGGGGCCATGGCCATGATGGGCACGATGCTGGACATCAGCTGGGGGATGGTCCCTGGAGTCTTTAAGCCAGGGTACGACAACAAACAACAACAATGATTGTCCTGGCTGACCTGGTGCTGTGGCATGGGGATCATGTTGGGGGCCATGGCCATGATGGGCACGATGCTGGGCATCAGCTGGGGGATGGTCCCTGGAGTCTTTAAGCCAGGGTACGACAACAAACAACAACAACGATTGTCCTGGCTGACCTGGTGCTGTGGCATGGGGATCATGTTGGGGGCCATGGCCATGATGGGCACGATGCTGGGCATCAGCTGGGGGATGGTGGTCAGCGACGATCCCCCCGCGTTGCAGGACGGAGTGGCCGTGGCCGGCGCCGACCGCTGTTGCTGCTGTTGCTGCATGCTGCGCAGCGCCGTGTTGCGCTGCAGGTGCTGCTGCAGCAGGCTCTGCAGCTGGCTGGTGACGTACTTGCGGGTGTGGCTGGGCTCCTTCTCCGTGGAGTGCGGGTGCTGGGAGCTGTCCACGTCCGACATCTGCCCGCTGACGCCTGTAGGAGCCGCAGAACCCGGTTACTTTGGAGGAAAGAGACTTTAGAGAGGGCTGGACAACTGAGGGTCTTCTGAAAAGTCTATCCTCCCCCCCCCCTACCTTCCCTTAATCAAGTGTTTCAATCCTGGTTACTCGACACGTTATGTGCAGCGTTCTACACATTTTGGACCTCTGCTACAATTCAAAACTGATATTTTTGATATTTGTTCGCACACCCGAAATTTTTACACAAAATTCAGATTTTATTCCTATAATTTTCTTACTATATTATTAGTCACATTACAAGGCGAAGGGGTATTTGCGCGTTTTGAATCTTCACTGCTACACATCTGCAGTGAACTGTGGCTGGTGGCTTTAGCTCTTCTAGCTCATGGGCAAATACATTCGCCCACTACATCACACTTCACTCCCACCAAATGCAAAGACATTCACTGCCAAGTGGCCTGCCATGTGTTTATCTATTTTAAGAGCCTATGTCAGTGATTTTTTCCCGTTAAAGCAATGCATGCACACTCGAAAAAATAGTTACTCCCAGGGCTGACTACCACCTGTTAAAGTTTCCAGGGACAAACTGCTTAAAAAACAGGGACAGATACTTATTTCCAGGGACAAATATCGCAATGTCATGCATCTTGAACTATATTTCGTGATGTAGCAACCTTTTTGCGACTGGAGGTTTTGGTAATCTTTCTGGTGCTTTTCCGCACCAACATGCATTCTATATTCAAGATCCTTTGGAGTTCAATAACTATAAGTAATATGTTTGGTAAGAAAATTTCAACATTTCTGTTGTTTTGGGTGTTCCTATAATTAATAGCAAGATTAGCTAACCAAAACAAGTGACTGGTCTTCAAAATTTTGATTCAACTCAGTTTCCAGGGACACTAGACAGAAAAGTGGATTCCAGGGACAGGGTGCCATTTTTAACTATTTCCAGGGACAAATACCCGTTAGGGGGGGAACAGTAGGCAGCCCTGTACTCCCCTCTTGTCGGTTGAGATGCAACGGACAACCAAGAACATAAAAAAATGCATGGCGCTAGAAGAATTAATGGACAGGACTGCACATTTCACACCAAGGCTACACATTTCTTGTGTACACATTTCCTGCTGTAACTAGGTCTGGAACAAACACAACAACAACAACATACAGTATTTATACGGCGCTGAATCTTGATAGAAATCATATGTCCCATATGTGCCTTCCCAGGTCGAGAGGACGTAAAGCTCAAATTTACGATACGATAGAAATCAAATCAAAGCGCACACACACGTTAGCATTCATAACGCATTCAAACAAAAATGCAATACAAAACGAACACACACGTATGACATAAATGGAATACAGCAGAAACAGACCTAAAGGCAAGGAAGGGAAGAGAAAGAGAGCAGAGCTTTAATGACGGGGGAAACAAGTGGGTCTTGAGGTTAGCTTTGAAAGCAGAGAGGGTTGGTCGCAGACGGAGGGAAAGAGGAAGTTTGTTCCAGGAGGTCGGTCCTGAGACAGCAAAAGAGCGCCGACCAACAGTTGAAAGCTTATACCTAGGGATCTGGAGAGAAAGAGGGTCAGAAACTGAACGTAAAGTGCGAGCTGGCGTATTGATGGAAATATTGTCGCAGAGGAAAGATGGAGCAGCTTTATGGATAGATTTATAGCGAAGGCAAGGGTGAAACCAGCATAAAATGAAAAGCAGGAAGGCATAGGTTCTGGCCGGCCGGTTTGGTGGGGTCATGGGTCATGGGGTCATGGGGCGGAGCGGTTTGCCGCGGTCGGGAGGCGAAGCTGAAGGTATTTTGGGATACATTTTTTCTAATATAATCAGAGCATTTAGAGCCAGCTTTCATTTTTCAAACAATAAAGCAAGGTTTTCCACTCATTCCAGTGTAATTATTCTTCAATAAAGTATTGCAAATTCCTGATTTCAGGGAAAATAACAAAGCCAAAAGCCTGATTCCTGTTTTTCCTGCCATGTGGTTTCATCCATGCAAAGGGTGTTTAAATTATACTCAATTCTGTCTATGACAGGAAGCCAGTGCAAAGAATGGAGAAGAGGGCTAACATGATCAAACCTTTTCTTCCTAAGGACAAGACGAGCAGCTGTGTTTTGAATACGGAGGAGACAAGATAGAGAAGAGACTGATAGGCCAGAAAGGAGAGCATTACACTTTACAGTAGTCAAGATGAGATAGGATGAGGGAAGTAACAAGCTTTGCTGTGGCTTCACCTGCAAGGGCCAGGCCAGCTAACACTTATGGATCAACTACAGGCACAGTACGGAAAACCCCCACCACATTATTCCTTCAAATTCTATTTAGGTTCAGGCTTCAGGGGTGGGGGGTGTATTTTCTCCAGATGGGTCAAGGGGCTGAGTGTGAGGATTCCTGTGAAAATCAGAGGACAGCTAAGTCAGTCTTTCGGCTTTAGTACAATTGTAACTTTGAAAATAATATTTTCCGCTGGAAAGACGATGGTGATGACAATAAGGCTGATATTACTATTTTTGCGACTACCATTCTTCTCTTCTTATCGTTGATATCATAATGTTGCTTTTGCTTGTAGTTCCTGCTGTAATTATTGTCACCCTTATCCCCACTGTAACTTCTATTGTGTGTGCGTATGTGTTTCTTCGTGAAAATTTGTAAAATTATGAAAAAATGTTCAATAAAAAAATATATATATTTTCCGCTTGATTAATGTGACACTGTTTACTGGTATTTAGAATAATGAATTCAATGCAGTTTCTAAAACCTGTTCTCTGTCAAATCCTTCTCTGGTTCACTGAGAACTTTATTTTTTAGATGTGTTACATAGATACAGAAAAGAAACAATAGGATAACGGTTGAAGACAAAAATTGTAATGTGATAGGCTGCACAGATGTAATAAGCTGCTCCCAAAAATATGAAAAGAAATTCCTCTTCTAAGTATGCCAACAGTCAGTGAATAAGGCAAACAATTGCGGAAAAATCACTGCACATTGTGATCAGGACACATGTGACAACTGAGACAAAAGCTTGACTTGCTCTGACATTTTATATCACTTCCTTTGGAAAAACAAAGTCTGAAAGTTTATAAAAGTCACAACAATAACAACAAAATAACCACATCTTCTTCTTCTTCTTCCAATTACTGGACAGGGCCCTGTCGCGGGCGTTTGAAGTCCAACTAACTGGTCACATTAGGCAGGCTGCATTAAAACAGGATTTTAAAACAGTGCAGAACTGCACTAACCAAGTCTTGCGCTAAAACTATTTACATTTCTGCATGGATTTTTAGCAGAAAGAGGCCCGATGGCTGGTGGTGATGCCACCGAGGCCGGCCCTGAAAACTTCTGGACTGATGGAGTCTGTCATGGCTGTAGGGAGTGAGTTCCATTCTCTCAACGTGCGAGGGAAGAAGGACTAGTAGAGGACCGGGTGTGCTGTCCTTTCTTGAAAGAATCTCTGTGATGCTCTTGTTCTAGGGTCACATGATCAAGGGAAAACACAAAAAGGCACCTTCACTTTTAACCCTTTCACCGCCAATGTCGCATTTTTGCACCACAATGATTTAACACCCATGTCATAAAAACTCTTGAAATCAGGGTCTGTTATTCAATTATATTGTGTTCCTAAATTTGGGCAGTAAGGATTGACCCCATTCCAAATGTGTCACAGAGAAATCCAACAATATTGCAGACAAAATCTTTTCTGTAGCCATGTAGCTTTAATGGAAATTATGGGCTCAAAGATGGATGGCGGTGAAAGGGTTAAGCCAGAACAGCAAGTACACACTCTAAATACTTTTTACTCAATCCACAATTTTGCATTTGATATATACTTTCAATAAATAAAACTGGAGGGTGCGCCTTATTTTTAAAACATTTATTACCAACAGTTTAAATCCAAAGTAAATAGTCCATTACGAGCAACTTATGCAAGCACAAACTTTGGATCAGATGCACACAGCAAAACCATAAGAGCTTACTAACAAAATCCAACAGTGACTGAAGCCAATGTCATAAAAGCTTACCAACAAAATACAACAGTGACTGAAGAAAACGTCTTAAAAGTTTACCAACAAAATACAACAGTGACTGAAGCCAACATCAACAACTTCTTACCCCCTTACCTACACTTTTCTACAAATATGAAATGACCATATGAATTTGAATTTTAAAATTACAATTAGTCAAGCCACTTTGCTTTAAACAAGGGCACATGCCACAATGACTCGCTCACACACAACTTTGTCAGTCTAGATCTAGATGTGGAGTCACCCACTAACTCGTTCATCACTTCATCACTTCATGTCTCTAGTTTTTCCACAATCTAACTTGACGTCATTACTTCTTTTTTTTTACATCACAAACATGACATCATGTCAAACCATGACCTGTGTAGGCTTACATACTGAGAGGAATGGAAAATTTTTGCATACAGGAATTACCGGTAATACTTATTTCTAATCAACTTATTCTAGAGATTTTTAACTTGTCTGTTAACTTGTGTTCTTTGTCTAAAGCGAGATCCTATGATTTTTTTTTACTATTGTTTGACAAGAGTTTGACAAGACAAAGAACAAAAGTTAACAGCTCAGTCATGTTAATGTTAGCACCATTGCACTCATTGATGTCTTAGGAAAGTGGACAAATGTGATAGTACTTGGGAAAAACAGGACAATGGCATTTTGGCATAAATTGAGATTTTTATTTTTCATGGCGTAGCAAAGATTCCTTGTTAATACACAGAAAACCGAATTGAGTTATCTTGTCTAGTTTTTATTTTATAATTATTTGAAGTTTGGCAATCGAAATAAATCATTTGCAGAAATTGGGCATAGAAGATACAATTTTGCCTCTTCGTTTCTATTCACTTGATTTAGAAAACAATCCAATAAATAAAAAAATCATTCAAAATTGTCTTCCATGTTGTGGATACTGGTAGAACACATACACATAGACATAAATATGCCCAAAATAGACAATTGATATTTTGGGGGTTGTTGACTATTTTTGGCTTTTGCAAAAAACATTCTGAGCGACTTATGTGGGGTTTTCCCACGCACCATCACAAATGATCAGCATCAACATGAAATACTTGAATTGAGAGCAGGTGAGGGAGCACTTTTTCGTGTGAATTGTTTTGGGGTGGACTCCACGCTTTCATAGTGCCTTCACACAGAGTCTTCACATTTGGCATGTATGGTCAGGGTCATGTTCTCTATCAGCGTGCAAACTTTCAAGTAGATATCTTAATTAGTTCCTGAGAAACAAAAATAACAAATGCCCTACGATTTGGTAGTGTGCCACCTCAACCACAGATTATTACAAGTTCTGCAAATAAGAACAAAAACAAAAAAACAGAAAAAAAGAAAAAAGTAGAATTTGCACAAAGACAATACGAATCTCCTCTATAAGAGGGGAATCCTAATTAACAACAACAACACACACACACACACACATGCGCGCACACACACAAAGAAAATAAAAAGTCAACTCAGAAACACACCATCAAAGCAACAACCCACAAAGCGTACTTGATACACAGTCAGGCGACTTGGACACAGAGCGACGCAGGGAGGAGGACACAGTGCACGAGCGTTGCTGACCTCCGGACGACACGGAACACATGGAGGGGCTGCGGTGAGACTTCTCCCCCCTGGTCGTCTCTGCTCCCATAGTTCCATAGCCATCATCCTCCGAGTAGCCCAGCTCTTTGCGCAGCTGAGATCGAACGTCAGCAAATCTGCAGACGTAACGACAGAATGGATAGGATTTAACTTTGTGTGGCTGAGATCGAACGTCAGCAAATCTGTACATATTATATTGAAAGAGTAGCTGCAAAGAGTGTGTGTGTCTTTCATTTAACGTCTATCCACTTCTCGCGATATTAGACGGGGGAAAAAAAGTGTTTATGTATGTTAAAGTGGTTGCGTGCATGTGAATATGTGCATGTGTGTGTGTATATCAAAGTGTGTGCATGCAGGTGTATGCACAATCAATATGAATGGATAGGACTGCACTGTAGAAGTAATAAACAGAGTGAGTGTGTGTGTGTGTGTGTGCGCGTGCGCGTGCGTGTGCGTGTGCGCGCATGCGTGTGTGCGAGCATGCGTGTGTGCCAACCTGACGACAGTGTTGGTGCAGACGATGAACTCTGGCTTGGAGTTCCACTGGTGGTAGGTGATGTAGTATCGCGTCCTGAGCCAGATCCACTGCTGCCCTTTAGTCAGGAACCGGTAGTAACACGACGTGCCCTCACCCATCTGCATCACTGAAAATTGAGAAGAAAAAAACCACATGGGTGCTGCCGTCGTCATCGTTCCCTGGCTTAAAGACTCCAGGGATCATCCCAACAGCCGAAGCAATTGAACACTACGGTAGAAATGCACCAACTAGGGATGAGAACAATTACGTGTGTGACCGTTTTTGATTACCCCGCCATGTGGGCAGCCACACTCCGACTTCGGGGGATAAACACATGGGTGCTTATACAAATTCCTGGAAACCCTGCAACGTAGAGGTCCAGGGGCTGCCTAGTTCCTGGTGGGGTACAATAGAATACCTCTATTAGGTATTAGGTACTTTATAGTCACTGTCTCTGTGAAATTCGGGTTGCTCCCACCTGGAGAGCGCGTCGCAGCCAGAGGCTGTATTCAATTTTTTTATGCATGCGATTTTTGTGTGACTGATAAGGAAGGATAGGGGGTGAAAATTTTGACCAAATGACAACTTTTTTTTATTGCCACTGGTTTTAATGTATGCTAAGTGCATGAGCAAACGGGACCTCGGTTTATCGTCTCATCCGAAAGACTCCACGTTCAGACCATAAGGCCTAGTGCAAAGTGAGAGGAAAAATCCCCTGTACCCAGGTTCGAACTCGGGTTTACTTGACACGAGGCGAACGCACTACCACTGTGACACTCTACACCTTGCACAGCACCGGGTTTCGACTCATTTCAGTTCATGCCTTTTGTTAGCACTCATCACCAGCATAAACCAATTTAAAGTTTTTTATCCATTAGGCTTACATTATTTTACTGTGGTATACCACTTGAAATGTCTTTTTCTACCCCTAACCACTATCAATGAAAAGAATATTTGCCTCCGTTAAAGGAAATACTTGAAAAACAAATAGCTCTCTGTGGAAAACTAAAAGGATTCATAATGAGGGGAATCGGTGTGCTGTGCTGGGGGGAGGAAGCAGTAGGAATAGTGCTACTCAAACAAGGACTTGACACACTTTCCTTGAGGCAAAATACAAAGTTAACTAATTGCGGATGATTTCCGAGTATACTCGGAACAGGAGAACGCCAGTCAGGGCCTAGTTCCGAGTATTCTCAGAACAGCGATTTCTGGGTCTAAAACTTGTCTAAATCCATGTTTTTTTTCAATCCAAACCACATTTTTGGGGTTACTTCTCTTCATCACTTTTCCAGCTTTCATTTCACTTATGTTTGGCACTTCTGTTTCAATTTTTTATGTTAAGAATGTAAAAAAATCGGCCCTAGACGAGCCTCAGAAAATACTCCAACATGTTTCAATTACAAGTGATAACAATAAGGAGACTAACGATTCTGATTTGAATGCAATTAACTACGATTTCAAAGCAAAAAATATACTTGGATCAACCAGTAATGTTGTAAAAACTGAATCATCGACAGTACTAGTTTTATTGCGCTTCTTATTTGTGATATTCTTTTCTAGGCAGCCCCAGGCCAGTAATAATGTTTGTCTAAGGCAGTGATGTCTTGAAGGGGTTAAGGCATGGCATGAGCAAGTGATGGTAGAGATACAGTATGGGAAGACGAGAAAGGGAGGTTGCTCCTATGTCTTGAAGGGGTTAAGGCATGGCATGAGCGAGTGATGGTAGATATACAGTATGGGAAGACGAGAAAGGGAGGTTGCTCCTATGTCTTGAAGGGGTTAAGGCATG
Source organism: Phymorhynchus buccinoides (assembly GCA_017654935.2). Taxonomy (NCBI): domain Eukaryota; kingdom Metazoa; phylum Mollusca; class Gastropoda; order Neogastropoda; family Raphitomidae; genus Phymorhynchus; species Phymorhynchus buccinoides. The sequence goes on along the minus strand of CM065692.1, from coordinate 39,829,655 downwards.
GCATGAGCAAGTGATGGTAGAGATACAGTATGGGAAGACGAGAAAGGGAGGTTGCTCCTCAAATTTTGTTCAAAACCTATCTGTAGGTAGAGGCCTCTGTAAAATAACCTGATTTCAGGCAAACAGCCTGAAGAGAAGCACCTCTGAAAACAGCACTGCTGCACAAGAACAAACATTCTCTGATCAAAGCTATCATTCTCTGATAGGCGTTTTAATCTCAGATAACTGAAAAGTGATAAAAAATGTGTGCTGTTTATTTTTCTTCATTTGCTTCATTGTGGGTTGGGTTTTTTATGTTGTGCATGTAGGGTTGGGGGGGGGGGAGGCATTTATTTTTAATCTTTTTTTTATCATCGTTTTCTTCCTTTCTTTTTTGTTTTGTTTCGAGAGGTTCTGTCTATAGCAGACCTGTTTACCCCTATTTTGCAAAGTTGTAATTTCTTAAACAAAAAAAACGTAATTTTGAAAAGAAAACTAATCCAACGCGTGACCAATGAACGTCGATATCGTACTGACCTGAGTGTGCAATACTAATGTCCGTCAAGCAGTAGACACAGAACACATGCTCGTCACCTAGTGCTGAACGATGTATTCCTGGAATTTTGAGGTAACTTTTCCGGAATTTCTGTGCCATTTTTGATGTCTTTTCTTTTTATTTTTGACCAGAAGATACAGAAGCTTCGGAATGCACTCACTTGGACGCCATTTTGAAACAGAAAAGGAAATGGTGCGAAATGACTTTTCACCCCATCGTTTCAAAAGCTTCGCTTACCGACGCAACTGTAGGTTTTTTTTTAATATTAAGGATTTTTTCCCAAGTATTTTTTTTACGTAGCCGTATTTTGACTTTTCCCCCGTACAAATTACAGCAAAATCGTGATGGTAAACAGGTCTGCTATAGTGGACTTTGAGTTTGACTGAAGCATTACGCATGATGAGCATGCATCCAAGCAATCCCAAATCAACTGGATGGTGACAGTCTTGACCCTCCGACACTCACGTTGCTCGTGGCACTTGGACACGCGCTCAATGTCCTCCGGGTGGTAGTAGTCATACCCTGATGTCCCCAGCACCTCGAAGGGCAGGTAACCGATGATAGGGGGAGCCCTGCGCACATATAACCCCAAATAAAAATCCTGGTAAACCTGAAAAGCTTCTACACAATCCTGGTAAACCTGAAAAGCTTCTACACAATCCTGGTAAACCTGAAAAGCTTTTACACAATCCTGGTAAACCTGAAAAGCTTCTACACAATCCTGGTAAACCTGAAAAGCTTCTACACAATCCTGGTAAACCTGAAAAGCTTTTACACAATCATGGTAAACCTGAAAAGCTTTTACACAATCATGGAAAACCTAAAAAGCTTCGACAAAATCCTGATAAACCTGAAAAGCTTCAACACAATCCTGGAAAACCTGAAAAGCTTCTACACAATCATGGAAAACCTGAAAAGCTTCGACACAATCCTGGAAAACCTAAAAAGCTTCTACAAAATCCTGGTAAACCTGAAAAGCTTCTACAAAATCCTGGTAAACCTGAAAAGCTTCTACAAAATCCTAGAAAACCTGATGAGATCCCCCCTCCCCGATGGTAATCATCCTTATTTTGGGGATCTACCTGATGGTAGAGTAACTTCCCCTGTTTGACCGATTGAATTAGGCAAGATTACTCCCATACACAATCAGATTACTCTCCTTAATTACTTCCAAACAATTCCTATTATTTCCCTCCGATTCTTTTTTTCTCTCTCTTTTTCTGCTTCTTTTTCTTTTTCTATCTCCAAGTGCCTACATTCACTTCCATAAATAGAAGTTGGTAGAAACCGAAGAAGAAGAAGAAGAAGAAGAAGAAGAAGAAGAAGAAGAAGAAGCCACAGCACCACCGACCTGTGGTCGAGGAAGAGGAACTTCCACTCTAGGGAGTGGCGTGAGGTGAACTCGCAGGTGGCCTCGTCCACGGAGGACATCTGGCGGATGATGTGGGAGGTCTGCAGGCGCACTGTGCAGCAGAAGCACACCGACATGCTGGGAGACTGCAGTCCCAGGTGGTCACTGGACAGGTCTTCCAACATCAGATCTGAAAAAACAAGGCAGCAACAGACCTGTTTACACGCATGCTGCAACTTCCCATCCAAAACCCAACTTCGACAACTGCCGTAATTTTGCACTTCGTACCTAAAAAAAATGGCCGCATGGAGAAATAAACCGGAAGTATTCATTCAAAGGACATCACAAGAAGTGATACCTTTGATAGCAGACGACAGAGTAGCGAGTACGGCTCAAACGCCATGCCTTCTTTTGATTTCTTCTTCTTCTTTTTTTTCCGCACTTGTTCAGCGGAAATGCGGATATTTTTGTTGCTGACCGTAATAGCGTATCGGAGGTCTCAAAACATAATAATTACGGACAAATCCGTAGGGAAAACAGGTCTGCAGCAACTGTCACCTTTAGTACAGTCTGGACACAAACATGGGTGCTCCTGGGAAATTAAAAACATCCTGCAAGGATCGTCCAGGGGTCGCCCAGTTAACAACCTCACTTCCTGGTAAAGGCATGTCAATATTTATCTGTATTCATTTCTTTTATATTCCACACATACGAGAAACCGACAAAACGTTTATAAATAGGAAATTCGTTGCTTCCCAAATTCTCATAATCCTGGCGACGCTGGCTCCAGGCAATAAAAAATCCTGATCTTCAGAGCAGCCTTGAGAACAAAGGCCGCTGTCTTCCTTCTTCTTCTTCTTCTTCTGTGTTCCTGGGCCATGCACAGATCTTCAGAGCAGCCTTGAGAACAAAGGCCGCTGTCTTCCTTCTTCTTCTGTGTTCCTGGGCCATGCACAGATCTCCAGAGCAGCCATGAGAGCAAAGGCCGCTGTCTTCCTCAGCGCCTCAGTGGATCCACAGAGCTTCTCTTCACCTTCTTCGTCGATCGCTCAGATATTTTCCTTGTCATATGAGCGCAGATGCGTCATGCAGCTGTTATGCGCCTAACTAAGAAATAGTTAGATGTTGAAAAATGCATGTTGATGGATGGGAATGAGAGAGAATGAAGGAAGTGTGAAGTGGAGGGACGAGAGAGGGAAATAAAATATGTTATAACAACAACAAAAATGGTTTCTTTGAAAATCAGACACCAATGCCAACATTTCATCCAAGATAATGACAGATCTAGCAAAGCTCATTAGGAAATGAGAAACTAAATGAAAATGAAAAGAACTGATCAGTAAAGAAGACATACACATGCTACATCATTTGGGATCATATTGCCAAGCTGAAAACATAATGTCATAAGACGTCATTTCACATGAGGAGAAAAAACCCTCAATATTTCGGTCGTTTCAGGCTAAATTACGTAATTTTTGCTCATATGGCATCACCATCACTGTTTTATTTTTGCAAATTGTTTTTTACAGCTTTGTTAATCTTGCCTAGATAAACTGGTAAGTCCAACACATTGAAGCTGACCAATTTTGATTCAATATGATAGCTTAACTTCTGGGCGGCAATATGTGATAAGCTTGCAAACGAAAATAGCTGCAGTAAGTCAACAAAAACAAACAAACAAAACAACAATACCAAAAACCAACATCAAGCAGGACCAAATTTCTCACCATCGTCATTGGAGAGAAGACGAGAACTACCGGCGATGTGAACAAACTCATACGTGGACTGATCTTTGGGGTCAATGGTTCCACGCCGTAAATGGCACGTCAGGCTGAGCTGGTTTTCTGCGCAGCAAAAAAGAAAAGTTGCTTGAAAAAAACCCACAAGCAATCAAAAACAACAAAAAGAAAAACATACAGAACGATGAAAAAGGAAGACAGATCTGAGCAGCTGAAGAGAACATAATCATGGGTGAAAGTAAGACGTTCTCTCAATCCTAAAATGACACAGTTCAATGTTTTCTGAATCTTTCCAATCCTGAAGTGGTGACCACAAGTGTAGCGCCTACCCAATTTTTTTATAAAAAAATTTTTGGGGAGGGCACAGGGTGAGGAGGGGGTGTGGGCACACTTGGAAAACCTAGCTATCAATTTGGCCATACCAGGCAGCGGAATTTCTCCCTGCTCTTACCGACTTTCAACTGCTGTGGGAGTTTTACATGCGTAAAGCGCATGGGTCAGACTAGCTTTAAGTCCCCATCCAAAGGACTGGATGTTCAGTTCGATTTTCCTGTCAAACTAGAAAGAAAGGGTGAGGCCGGGATTCGAACCCGGGTCACTCACGCTGCAGTCACGCATTACATTTGGCAGGCGAACGTCTTAACCACTCTGCCACCTTTCTCCCCACCTTTCTCTTTGGCAATAGAAAAGTTAAATTCTAATAGATTTGCATTACTTTGAGGCATGGAAGTCAGCTACAAATAAGCCAGGCACACTTCTAAGAATGCCACCACCGATCAAGACCGCACCAACGACGACACCTCAAACTGAACCTTCAGCACCGATGATGACCACCGAACAAACGCCAAAGACACCAACACCACCACGATGACACCCAGCGTCCTCCACGAATTCATCCCCAGACCCTCTTCCTCATGACCATCAACCGCTTTGCGGCCATCTCCACATCGACCCAGCACCAGAACAACTTGTCCCTAAGGGCTTTCCGCCATGAGGACATAAAACCTCCACTCAACCAACCAATTCTAAGAATGTCAGCGGTTCATGAGCAACAGGGGAGCAAACACGGAGAGACTAACTAAATGTTTCTGTATCATTCATGCTGATCATGTTTCACATTATTCAGACAGAGGAACAGTCGAACCTCACTTATAAGACCTTCAAAAATCATCAAAAATGAGGTCTTAAATGGGAGGGAGCTGTATAAGGGAGGCAACTGTAATACTTACAAAGAAGAGCAATGTCTCAGAGAAGTAGACTTAAGTGGGGGGGCATCTTATAAGGGAGGTTCTACTGTACATACTGATGTTTTATAAACATGCTTCCATGAATAATGTTACTAGTCTCCTCCGAAATCGGAATGTGTCGGCTGAATGCAGCGAGGACACCAGTGAGAACTGGAAAACGGACGTATACGTACCCATTGTGGCCTTATGGCCCGGGAACGCAGAAGAAGAAGAAGAAGAAGTTACTAGTTTGTGAGCAACAGGTCATAACCTTACCATGACAAAATGGGGAAACTAACCGCATGTTTAGAACTATATTATTCCTGCTGAATATACTTCTTATTATTCAGGCAGTAGTACTGACGTTTTATAGGCATGCTTTTATGAATGTCAGCAGTTCCTGAGCAACAGGTCATCATAATCTTACTATGACAAAATGGGAAGACTTGCTGATTGTTTCTATACCATTCATGCTGAAAATGTTTGACATTATTCAAACACTGTCTGATGCTTTGCAAGCACGCTTCAAATGAATAATGTTGCTAGTTCTTGAGTGATCATAACCTTACAATGACAAAACAAGGAAACTAATCTAAATCACATGGTTCAATATTATTCATGCTGGTCATGCTTTACATTATTCAGACAATATTACTGATGTTTTGAAAGAAAATATTTCTGTGGAAAAATAATCAGTGTTGATTATGGTCACGCAATGCCAACAAGAAGCATGGTTCAAATGAATAATGTTCACAGTTCCTGAGTAACAGGTCATAACTGTACCGGGATAAAATGTGCAGACTGAACTGCAAGGCGTAGAGTGGCACAGAGGTAAAGCGTTCGCCTTGTGTCAAGTAAACCCAAGTTCGAACCTGGGTACAGGGGATTTTTCCTCTCACTTTGCACTAGGCCTTACAGTCTGAGCGTGGAGTCTTTCGGATTTGACGATAAACCGAGGCTCCATGTGCCCATGCACTCAGCACACGTTAATCCCAATGGCAACGAAAAAGTTGTCATTTGGTCAAAATTTATTCCCCCCCCCCTCCTTTTTCATCAGTCACACAAAAATCGCATGCAAAAAAAATTAATAAAAGAAGGGCTGCGACGCGCTCTCCAGGTGGGAGCAACCCAAATTTCACAGAGACGCCTCTGTGACGATAAATTACCTAATACCTATTATTGGTGCTGATAAAGTTTCCCATTGCTGAGCGCTACTGACGTTTTTCAAAGTCCATGCCCAGGTTGGTGGACTGCATGTGGTATGTGGACAGCACGTTGTACAGCTTCACGTGGTCATCCTCGTGGACAAAGTCGTACAGCGACCGGTTGATCAGGTCAGTCTGAAACAGGCATCAGTCAGGCCACACTCAATGTACCCAGTATCAATCAAAATGTGCTAAGTCATCTGATTCGTTAATCCAACAGGTTAATCGGTTATATTTAGGGACAAAGCCACACCAACTGATCAGGACATTCTGAAACAGGCATCAGTCAGGCCACACTCAATGTACCCAGTATATCAATCAAAATGTGCTAAGTTATCTGATTCATTAATCCAACAGGTTAATCGGTTATATTTAGGGACAAAGCCACACCAACTGATCAGGACATTCTGAAACAGACACCGAGTCCTCACTCACTTTTTCCTTAGCATTGTACTGACGTGTACCTTATTACATCAACAAAATGTGAATACTGTATATGAATAATGCACGCACGATCTGTCAATGAAAGCATAACAAACAAAAATAATTACCGTAAAATCATGAAAAATAATCGAACGCTTCACTTGATGAAAAATGCACTCCACTCATGTTTCCATTCACATTCATGCAACAATACTAGTACACTACAAATAGCACTAATGCAATTACTTTTCTGCCAACTTACTGGTAAATGTCCGAGTAAAGAAGTCACACTCTCTGACACGTACAAAACCGAGCCTCTCTGTGTAAACACAATCAAGAAGCTATCCACAGCCTGAAAACACAAAACAACCATTAAATAAAACAGAGAAAAGAAAAAAACACAACTTACGCATAATCGAAAAAAAGGTCCAAATTGATGAACCATTAACGAATGTTAATCAAGCGACTGGCATTTGAAAGCCCTCTTCTGTGTAATGTCACCAATAGAAATATTAAGTATTTCTTTTCAGATGGAAACAAAACTTCACTGCAACAATACTGGAACCACAATGTATACTCTGAACAGGTGATGAACATTTTATCGATAGAATATACATAAATTTGTAGCAAAATACTCAACAGATTTAAAAAAACTATGAAATTGTGAAAAAAGTTAAGTTCATTAACTATTAAGTGGTGAAAAAAAGCATAAAGAAAAGTAATGCTGTATAGAATTTAAGAGATGCAACTGCTTTGAAGGAAAGACCAGTACGACAAGTATTTCTATTTCTTCATCGTACCTCTAACATGAGCTGGGCAAATTCTTCATTGCACAGGAAAGTAGGCTTCCAATCCTCCTTGATTTCATTGGCTGCCGATTGCACTGAAATTTCTGGGGGGAAAAAACACACAGCATAAACTGGATAGCAGGCTAGAGTAGTGATGCATTCAATTGTCTAAATAATACAATTGCATTGACAGTGCCCTGATGCCTGCTTGATTACAGACTTGAGAGGAGATGCGTTCATCAGTTTCAATTTTTTCAGATACTGACAGACCTTGACATGTTCAAAAGCTCAAATACTGTATCACATTGACAATAACTCAATGTGTTTTGAGAAACAAAAACACAAAAACGGAAAAAAAACCCACCCTTCATGCATTAATGTGTTCAAGAGTTTGTATAATACACTATTATCCTCGTCTTCAGTTCCTTGGTGTATTACAAAAAATGGATGGCGGACTTGTCTATTACAGTGTTCAAAAGCTCAAATATTGAATTACATAGACAATACCTGTGTTTTGAGAAACTAGCGGGGGGGAACCACTTTCATGCATTATATGTTCAAGGGTCTGAATATTATATAATTGGTGTAAAGCTAGAAATATCATCATAGTAATACATTGAGTGATTGACAATATTTTGATTTGTTATGAGAAACTGAATAACACTGCAGATTTCCAAGTACATTAACGTGTTCAATAGTCTGCACTTGACAGAATTCTTCACACAGGGATCTGACAACATGCTGTCACGTGCCTATTATTACATCCATGTGAGTCTCCCCAATATTGTAAAACTCTTAAGAAAACACAGGAAAATATCTGGAAAAAATCATCATCATCATCACCCAGAGAAACTCTAGGGAAACCCAAAGAACAGCAACTCTGGAGGTGGCGTCTTATCTCATTGTTAGTACAGTAGAACCTCTTCTAGTGCCAAGTATTTTCTGTTCTTTGTAACTTTGTAAGTGAATTTTTTAAGAGAACTAAAATTGAAACAATCACCTACTTGTCTTAACCCTTTCACCGCCAATGTCGCATTTTAGCACCACAATGATTTAACACCCATGTCACTAAAAGGCATCAAATCAGGGTCTGTTATCCAAATACCCTATTCTCTTCATTTTGGGAGGTAAGGATAGGCCTTACTTTAAATATGTCACAGAGGAATCCCCAATATTACAGAAATATATTTTTCTCTACCAAGGTAAGTTTAATGGAATTTTTTGGCTGAAAAATGGCTGGCGGTGAAAGGGTTAAGAGAACTAAAAAACAATCACCTACTTTACTTAATGTGTTAAATTAACGAAAATGCACTGATGTAAAAGCTCTAAAACTAGACAACCACGTGGAAGATGCTTACCGGGGCCCACCCACTGGCAATGACGCATAACACATACAACGTCATGGCGCACATCTGAGTCCAAGCAGTAGCAGAGCTAAGACCTTCCCTATGGCTCCCCCCCACCTGCGTGCGCATCCAACGGAAGTGTCGCCATCTTAGTCAGATTTGTGTGTAAACAGCATCGATCTGGCATTTTTCAAACAAAGTTACTGACTAAGATGGCGGTCTCCCATAATATGGCACGCTCCTTGTGGCCGGATATGACAACACGTGGGTACCAGCCATTTAGACTCCATTGAAGATGTGACCAGAGCTTCAGATTGTTGGCGGGCCCGGGCCATTGACCCGCATTGATGGTGATTTGACCCCTCATTTTAAGTCATCTGACCCATGAAGTTTGCAACAAAATTTGGTAAAGGTCAAGATGTGCCCCCCTACATTTCTCGGTTAATTGTATTTTTCCGTTTTTGCCTTTCTTACCATACATAAAGCTGTATTTCAGGAACCTTTTTAGCTAATAACCTTTTTGAAATACTAACCCTATCCCTAACCCTAGCCCTAACCCTACCCCCTACACTATAAGACAGAAAAACGCAACGAACCACAACTGTGACAAATCGCGGTGTACTGCAGTACATAGTGGGGGGTAGGGTTAGGTTTAGGGCTAGGGTTAGGGTTAGGGTTAGTATTCCAAAAAGAGAATTAGCTGAAAATGTTCCTAAAATACAGCTTTATGTATGGTAAGAAAGGCAAAAACGGAAAAATACAATTAACCGAGAAACGCAGGGGGGGGTAGCACATCTTTACCTTTACCCAAAATTTAAGCGTAATGCTACAGTGACACAGTACTGGCCCATTACTTTAAAAATTGACCCATCATTTTCTGGAAGCAGGGGTCATACGACCCATGAAGTGTGAAAACAACCTGAAGCTGTATGTGACCCAAAACATTTTCAAAGATTTTGTTCCCCACATTATCCGGACTACTGAGTGTCCACCTTCCTATTAACCAAGACCTTTTGGGCTGATTCTTCCAGGTCTTAAAGACCCACCAGGTCCGTGAGTGAAAATCACGCGTTTCACGTGTTTCCCTCTCTCGCTGGTAAGAAATCTCATTTTCACCAAGTGTGGTTCCCATACAAATTTCCTCATGCACGAAAACGAGACATCACTTTAACACTTTCACCGCCAACGTCGCATTTTTGCACCACCATGATTTAACACCCATGTCAAAACTAGTAAAAGGCATCAAATCAGGGTCTGTTATCCCAAGACCCTATTCTCTTAATTTTGGGAGGTAAGGATAGGCCTCACTTTAAATATGTCACAGAGGAATCCACAAAATTAGACAGATTTTTTTTTTTACCCAGGAAAGTTTAATGAACATTTTTTGCTGAAAAATGGCTGGCGGTGAAAGGGTTAAAGAGCAGCCTCGATCAAATATGAGGAAAGTCTGTATGTGGGCCACACGGACCCAGAACAACACACAGGACTTAATCCAGTGGGTGTTTAACAGGGAGGTTCCGCTGTACCTTGGTGCGTCTTGAGGAACTGGATGGCGGACTTGAGGACGGTGGACTTGTCCATCTTCTTGTTGTTGGCGGCCACCATGCTGCACAGCTCGTTGATGAGCAGGTTGAACTGGTCGCGCCGCTTCTTCTCGCTGAGATTCCGCGTTTTTCTGATCACCATTTCACAGTCAAAGTCAAACACGCATCCAATCGTCCCGCAAAACAAGGGGTCCCAGGGACTCCTTCACTTACAGCATAGAGGGTCCTAGAGGCGGGATAGAGGGTCCCAGTGGCATTGCGAATGCTAAAAAGAATTTTTTTAGTGCATTCCTGGGACCCGCTGCACATTCTTTTAGAGGGTCCTTGAGAATGTTAGTACTTCATAGACACCCAAATGGGGGTCCCTGGGAGCCCTAATATCCATGCACGCACATACATGTATGCATGCACGGACACAAACACAGACATACACAAATGCGCGTACAGTCACGTGTGCACACACACACATGTATGCGCATGAATGCACACACACTCACATACACCTAAATTTATCTTTTGGAGATATTAAAGTATGCTTGAACATGAACTTGACAGACACGCATGCACACACATACATAATTCTGGACATTTATAAAGCGATCTACTCCTTTGCAGGGAGCTCAGAGCGCTGTACATTGACATTGAGATAGATCATAAACACTGAAAACAATGAGCAATGCCTACGCACACACAAAAAATAAAACTAAATAAACAAAGCATTGTATATAAACACTGATTATATATATGAAAAGGTAGAAACACAGATCATAATACATATAAAGAACTAAATACATTATTTTCAATTAATCATTATTATAGGTGTAAAGGACAAAATATGCACATAACACTCACACACAAACACACATTCACAATACACACTCATTTCACATGCATACCCACCCACACACACACACATACACACACACCACACTCACGCACACATACACAAAACATTCACAATTTTTATGTTTCAAGTGTCATTAGATGATGTACAGATATGGATTTATAGAAGTAGAAACATACTATGTGTGCAATGCATCTCAGCATCAAGGGAGGGAAGGAAAGAGGGGATGGGAAGGGTGTGTGTGTGAAGGGGTGAGGGGGGAAAGAAAAAAGAGCGGTGGGGACGGGTGGGGGTGGGGTGTGTTTAACCTGGGTTATTCTCTTGAAACAGTGTACATGATTGTAAATTTATGGTAACTGTTATGATTGTATTGTGGGTAGGTGTAGTTGTTTGATGAGTGGGTGAGTGTCTTAATAGTATTAATAGTATCATAGTATGTATTGTATTTCAATGTAGGTGTTCTCAAGCTTTAAAATCGGTTCTAATCTTTTATGATTAGTGCAATTTACATGTATCTATTTATATGTCGAATGTGGTTGTAACTATAGCATCCTAGCTGCTGTCAACCCCCACCCCCACCCCACCCGTCCCAAAACCCCACCCAAAACAAAAAACCCCAAAACAAACGAAAAACCACAGAAGTAGACAAAATAATACAATGGGGGATATATTATAACTAAGCCTGAAAGTACTACCACAAATGGAATAAAGAAGAAGTGATACTACCTTGTGGCAAATATCCCTCAACAGTAATCCATCATGTATCTTATTTTAAAACAATAAAGAAAGAAAGTGAGGCAGTGGGCCATGAGCAAAGGAAGTTGAACAAACGGAAGCTAGAGGTTGCAAAAAATCAATAAGATGATGAAATAAATGATCATCAAATGAAAGACAGCTGACAAAATGGTGTGTGTAAGTTTGATTTTGGATGAGAGTTTGTGTTTATGTTTTAAGTGCATGCCAGACAAAGATTTTCTTTATCTTTTTAAACTAAGACAATACATTTTAATTAAAACGAAAACTCATTTAACCAGGGAACATGATACGCAAGTTAAATGCTTTTTTCCACCCAGCCCTGGGAAGAGAGAGAGAGAGACTCAGAGAGAGAGAGAGAGAGAGAGAGAGACTCAGAGAAAGAGAGAAAAAGAGAGACAGGGGAGGGGGGTGGGTAGAAAAGGGAGGGAAAAAAAAGCGCAAAATAGATCAGAAGACATTTCCACCCACACTTCCAAGCCAAGACAAAACACCTTTTTACTGATTTGTGTCCAGTTCTGTGTGCCTACTCTCACCCCCCCACCCCCCCCCCCCCCCCCCCCCCCCCCCCCCCCCCCCCCCCCCCCCCCCCCCCCACACACACGCACACATCCCCTACACACACACAGCAGTGCCTTAACTTAAGTCTTGACAACTGGCATTCTCCCCACACCCTCTCCCCTTCATCGTCTTTCTTTTTGTGTGTGTGTGTGTGTGTGTGTGTGAACTGTGTGTGTGTGTGTGAATGTTTATAGTTTTATTTCTTTGTAAAGCGCCACTAGATATGTGCGCTATATATAAGTGCCAATTATTATTATTATTATACTCATCTGTCTGCTACGTGATCAGTGCTGTTTCTTCTTTGAGATACATGTCACAACGATTTCCTTTGCTCTTCTTTTTTCTTCTTTCAATCTTTCAGAGTAAAACATTGTCTGCTTCTTCTAAGCGCAGCCGAGTTATTGATCTGCGAGAACACAACGCTCTTCTTTTTTTCCTGGGTATTTTGTGTCGATTGTTGTTCATGTATTACGCTGTGGCATTGGGGTTTCTTCCCCTAGCTTATTACTCCTACACAGTCATTATTTCTTCATCCCAATTGATCGTCTGCTGCCATAGCAATAAGTATTATATATATGATATTTTGAGCTAAGTTAAAATGGAAGCAAAGAAAAACACTCAAAGGCAAACAATTATTTTTTTTAAAAACAAAACCTACAAAGTAATACAAGGTTTTTTGTTAGTGTTTTTTTAAAAGTATGGAACACTAAATACTCTTAGGGAGTAACTTAGGCTTATGCTTCCTGTAATTGTGGTAAGCCTAGATGCATGTATCAGTGCATCATTTGTTAAAAGTGGATCTATGGTTTTTCTTATAATTTTTATATTGTAACTCTTTTAGTTTTACTCTTGTATAATTGTGAGTGTGTGTGTGTGCGTGCATGCGTATGTATGTGTGTGTGTGTGCGTGCGTGTGTGTGTGTGTGCGTGTGCGTGTGTGTGCTGCGTGCTGCGTGTGTGTGTGTGTGTGCTGCGTGCTGTGTGTGTGTGTGGGAGGAAGGAAGAGAGGGTTGTGTGCAAGCATCGTGTGTACTTTACTTTCTAGTTATTCATTATTTGTATGCCTTTCATTTTCTTGTTCTCGATGTAAAGCGCACTGAGCTCATGTAAGAAAGAGCGCTATATAAATTCACATTTTTATTACTATTATTATTATTATTATTATTAAACCACTGTTCAAAGTGAAAACCTTTTTTTTTTTTTTATTACTGTGTAGAACTTAGATTTAAGAATTAAGAAATGTGACAGATTTGACATTATGCCTATTATATACTGACACTAAAACAACATCATTCACTGTGGACAAAATGAACCAGCACTGGGTTGGGCGATTCAAGCACCCATTTTGCCTCACTGCATAAAGGACTATAAACATTTTTAAACATGGTCCATTCCAAAGTAACTGAGTCCATTTTTAAGGAAGCTGACTGCTCTCTACACCACATTTCAATTTCATAGATAATAAAATTGGTTTCTTTTAAAGCACAACATATGTTTCTACAAGTTACAACCAAACATTTAGATGTTACACAAAACATCTCCACAATAACTGACAAATAAAAATAGTAACTGACAGGACACAAAAAGTACCTCATTTTTAGGTTAGCTCAAAAAACTGTTAAATTCTGTGAAACTTGACAAATATTCAAATGATGAGTACTGTTATAGTGTTAAGAGTCTAAAGCGTTAAGCTTCGGTACTGTTAACAATTTGTATGAAGTGTTTTCCTTCATGCTTTAAAACTGAAAGGCAAATGTTTCAATGGTAACTGACAGGACAACCTTCCGGTAACTGACAGGACATTTTTGGACAGGAAAAAATGTCTTAGCTGAACACTGATGTACTTTTTTCTAAAGTTGTTTTTTTTTTACAAGAATTTCAATTTAACTGAATTAGCTTCCTTAAATTAAGAATGAAGTATTTACTTACCTCTTGACATTGTCCTTCTCATCCCCATCATCAAAGTCATCAATGCTGAGCACACTTTCGCTGAAACAAAATCACAACACAAATTCACAATTAAAATGTACTGTACCTTCTTTACTGAATGGGTTTAAAAACAACAAAAACAACGAGCAAACAAACAAACAAAAATTATAAACCGTAAACGGCAAAACCTCGAGGCAGTGCCAATCTTCCACCAAAGGAGACAACCCAGACTTGTTGCAGAGTGGATGTATCACTAGGGGAGAGAATGAATGAATGAATGAATGAATGAATGAATAACTTTTATTGGTAAAGGTAGTGCATTTCTCGGTTAATTCCATTTTCCCGTTTTTGCCTTTCTTACCAAACATAAAGCTGTATTTTATTAACCTTTTTAGCTAATATTATAGTAATAACCTTTTTGGAATACTAACCCTATCCCTAACCCTAGGCCATTATCTAATAGGACTCCCCCCCCCCCCCCCCCCCCCCCTATGTATTACAGTACACGGTGCCATTTGTCACAGTCGTGGTTCATTGCGTTTTCCTGTCTTATAGGGGGGGGGGGGGGGGGGAGAGAGAGAGAGAGAGAGAGAGAGAGAGAGAGAGAGAGAGAGAGAGAGAGAGAGACAGAGACAGAGAGACACACATGGGTGCAACTACACAAAATGAAAGGCAAGGGTCTAGGGGTAATGTCCCCCTGCAGCTGAAGAAAAAAAATATTTTTGAAGGTATTTTACTATATATATTTTTAGTTTGCTTTTGCCACAATTTATACATACATGTATCAGTGATGACCCGAGGCCCCGGTCATAGGCCATTGACCTAGCTATTCAAACTGAAAATGTCCTATTGTGTTCTCCCCTGTCAGGACAAATGTCTGTTTAACCCTTTCACCGCCAATGTCGCATTTATGCACCACAATAGTTTAACACCCATGACACTAAAAAGCATAAAATCAGGACCTGATATCCAAAGACCCTATTTTCATAATTTGGGGAGGTAAGGATAGGCATAATGACATGTTTTACACGTCACAGGGGAATTTTAAATATTGCATTTTTTTCTTCTCTACCCAGATTAAGTTTAATGGTATTTTTTGGCTTAAAAATGGCTGGCGGCGAAAGGGTTAATTTGTTAACACTGGCATCCTTTGTCTTATTGATTACTGCAAGAGCCATGGCATTGTCCTATTGATTTTAGGCAAGCCCAGACTGCCACAGATTTTAGGAGCTGTGCCGGTCGGGGCTTGCCCTCGGGGACCACTACGGTAGCCGGATTGGTCTTGCCTGGATACTGCGAAAAAAGGTCTATGGTCCATAAACACACACAATCTAAGATAGGACAGTTTTTGTGTGTGTTTTGTTTTGTTTTTTAAAGAGTATTATATGCATTGCGCAGCCTCCAAGTCACTAAATGACTAATATAGTAATAGTCTAATTAGACAGCGTGACCAAAACATTTGAAGATGAAGTTTGTCCTGTTATTTTTTTAATTTATTCATCGAAACATTTAAATTTTGTTTTCAAATTTGGGTTTTCGTCCAAAAGATTTTTGAATTCATTACCTACATTCAGTAGGTAGGTCTATGGGAGGGGGTCTTATAAGGGAGGTTCCACTGTATCTCCCTTCAGAGGAGGAATGTAAACAGTAAAGTACTAAATTGGAGTCTAGAGTAGATCTTTACTGCATAAATCATAATGATCTTTATAACTTAAGAATCAAGATAGGTAAGATAAATATATAACGACAGACAGGAATGATGTCATCAATTAGTCTTCTTTTTTTAATTGATGAAATGAAATTTCATTTTCACTGCTGGTACTTCTGCTACTGCTACTGCTTGTCAAAGATCACCCACTCACCTTTCGATGCTTCTACTCGACGGTGATCGGAAAAGAGCGATTCTTTTGCCGTAATTCATGGCAAACAACCTCTGGAATACATAGGCCTATCCTTTTGCAACATTATTTTGTGGGTACTGTGAAATCAAACTGCCATCAATAGTGGCCTATGCTTTTTCACCAACTAGCAATGTGGTCAATTTTACACTCAGCCCACAGAGTTTCCGCCATCTTATACAGTGACGACATTGTTTTAGCCAATGGTAAGTAATGAATGAAAATAGTAACGTCCTTGAACTTTGATGGTCTTTGATCATGGACACTACCATCGACCATCGATCACCAGCCGCGCGGCAGTATTTTCGGCTCGGATGCTTCACATCGTAGCTGGTAACTTTAGACCAGCCTGCCACAGAAGTGAAACCTTACCCCGGTAGGGGGGGGGGGGGGGGGGGGGGGGGGGGGGGGGGGGGGGCGAGGGGACTGGCTACTTCTTCTTCTTCTTCTTCTTCTTCTTCGCTATACAGAAGAACACACTTTAGGGGGTGACCATAGAAAAAGAAGCAGAAGAGGGAAAGAGAGAAAAGGACACACACATTACATTATCAGTTTTCCAAGAAAGGGCTACACACATCACCCTATTGCTATTAAATTTACTTGGGTTCAGCTTCAATATCTAGGGTAAAATCAGGAGTAGCAAACAAAATTAATTAAAAACCTAGTTCCGGGCTGGGGAGGGGAGGACTACAGCTGCCGGCAGCTACTAATTTTCACGTTCGCCCCCAGCAAGCTGGGAACTAGCCTACCGTAGACACTCCATAAGGCAATGCCCATCAGGCCCCAACCAAAAGAACAAATTAACAAGACAAACAATTGGATCCCTATAACTATTGGGGTAAACAAAATACTCGGGGATGAGGGTGAAGGGACTGGGGTAGGGGCGCTTGTTGCAGGTTTCAGTGCTAGGTTGAGGCTGTGAGCTCAGCTGACGCTGGCTCTCCTCCAGGGTCTGGGATGTTGGTCCACTTCAGGTGGCGTTGAAGCCTGGAGTCAAAGAGTGCCAGGGATGGTGCAGTGGCTACGCTTTCTGGGAAGCAGTTCCAATTCAGGGATCGTGCAGGGGAAGAAGGTTCCATGTCGGTACTGAGTTCGACATGATTTGATGTCGTACGCCTGGGAGCTGGTTTAGCGTCCACTTTTTTTTTCTGGTAGCTTGATGTTGGGACGTGCCTTGTTTCGATTTTGAGGAGGCAGTTTCTGTGCTTGTATATGGTGGTTAACCAGGCCTTCATTATTCTTTGCTGCAGTGCAGGCCAGGAGAGTTCTTCCAGCATGCTGTCGACACTGGAGGTTGCCTTGTAGTCCTGCATGGGGGAACACGACATTTCGTTGCGGAAATTTCGTTGCCAACTTTTCGTTGCAAACCTTTCGTTGCAGGACTACGATTAATAGTAGTGGTAGTAGTAGTAGTAGTAGTAGCTAGTATATATTGGATAGCCTATATCTTTGGTCAACGTGTAATACGATGGGAATTTCCAATCATGCAATTTTAATCAATGCTTCTAAATATATTTTACAATTTGGATGATTATCTGGACGATTTTTAAATGTATTAGTATTGGGTGCACATTTTAGGTCCACTGGCAATTCATTCCATAGGTTAGCAATTCTGTTAGTGAAACAATGTTTTCTAATGTTAGTGTTATATCGCTTAATAAAAACCTTACCATATGAATTTCTTGTTATATCATATTGCACGAGGGAGAGACAGAGATAGCCGGACAACAGAAGAAATGTGTGTGAGAGAGAGAGAGAGAGAGAGAGAGAGAGAGAGAGAGAGAGAGAGAGAGAGAGAGAGAGAGAGAGAGAGAGAGAGAGAGACTCGCAGAGAGACAGAGACAATGTCTGGAAGAGACAGAAACACAGAGAAAGACAGAGAGAGACAGAGACAAAGTCTGGTTGACACAGAGAGAGAGAGAGAGAGAGAGAGAGAGAGAGAGAGAGAGAGAGAGAGAGAGAGAGAGAGAGAGAGAGAGAGAGAGAGAGACAAAGCCTGGTTGACACAGAGACAAAGAGACAAACTCTCACTGTGAGCTAAATCAGACAGACACTGGAGAGAGGCAGAGACAGAGACAGAAGATAAAGAAAGAAGCAGAGACAGAGACAATGTCTGGAGAGAGGCAGAGAGAGAGAGAGAGAGAGAGAGACAGAGAGAGAGAGAGAGAGAGAGAGAGAGAGAGAGAGAGAGAGAGAGAGAGAGAGAGAGAGAGAGAGAGAGAGACTATGTATGGAGTGAGACAGAAACACAGACATACAGAAACATGTATCATATTACCCCTTGCTTGAGTGGGCTTTTGTCCGTTTTCCCAAATAAGGAGATGGGCCTTTGTCCGGTGGGCTTTTGTCTGGTGCAACATCGGGGTTGAGTTTCTCTAGATAGCGGTCGCCGCGCGAATAACGCTTACGCCAAACGGGGCCTAAGAAACACATAAACGTTTGCTAAGGTCAGATAACTCTTTAAGCTTACTCTTCATTTTTGGGAGAGAGAAAAGAGTTGCTATCATAAGGGAGATAAATCATACCTCTCTGTCAGTTTGTACAAAGTTTTCGATTTCACCCACGTCTATTTGTGTGCCGCAGAAAATTAAATTTGCACTATATTATGCCATCTAACATGATGCAAATTAAGAAAAAAACACTTGCGTTTGTTTAATTTGCTAAAATCATCCCGTATTTTTTCATGATAGACTAAAGAATATTTGAAGTCTCGTCACGCGAGATATAAAAAAAAAAAGCCGGAAGTATTCATATTTCCCATGATCCTTCAAATAGTTTGTGGCTTGCTACCTCGGGGCTGTTTCACAAGGGCTCGCTAAAATCTGCGAAAACGGTCTAAGAAACACCCTTCATGTGCCGATAGTTCGCGTGGCGTTTTGTTCTTGCCAAACACCGAGCAAGTGGCGAACTATCCGGAACTAGTAGGGGGTGAATACGTTTCTTGTTGTTGATTGGTTCATTTAAAGTTTGTTTAAAATAATAAAAAAATTGACCAATCAGACAAGAGCTTGTAATATTCTTCCGCAAACGTTTTCCAAAGTGTTTCTTAGGCCCCGTTTGCTGTAAGCGGTATTCGCGCGGCGACCGTTATCTAGAGAAACTTGACCCTGGATCACAGCCACAAAACGTTTTCGACAAACGTCCGCAAAAGAGGTGTTTCTTAGTACCGTTTTTGCCGATTTGCGCCCACGCTCCTTAACGTTAGCCCTTGTGAAACGGACCCTGGTGGCAGTTTCTCTAGATAACGGTCGCCGCGCGAATAACGCTTACGCCAAACGGGGCCTACGAAACACTTTAGAAAACTTTTGCGGAAGAATATTACAAACTCTTTTCTGATTGGTCATTTTTTATTATTTTTATTAAACAAACTTTAATGGACCAATCAAGGTGAAATAGAGGGGGGGGGGGGGGGGGGGGGGACGGTTTAAACCGAAAAACCGGTGCTAAACCGGTGCTAAACTTTCGCGGTTCGAAAAACCGGTTCGAGTTTATGTGAACCTTTTTTTAAAACTGCAAACTGAAAGTAAGTTTTTCTTAGACTAACGCATTCTTTTCGAAAAGCAACACCGATTATCAGCACAGATTGGGTGTTTGTAAACCAAGAGTAGCTGTTTCTAGTTTGTGGTGGTGTATGGCTTTGACTTTGACTGAGTGTTAAATTGAGTGTGTGTGTGTCATAAGTCATAAGTTTCTTTATTGTGTGTGTGTGTGTGTGTGTGTGTGTGTGTGTGTGTGTGTGTGTGTGTGTGTGTGTGTTTGTGCGCACGTGCGTGCGTGTGTGTGTGAATACTGACAAATAAATGTGTTTTCATAGGTAAAACTAGTGATGCGAGTACTGGTTAAAAACCGGTTCGGTAAAACCGGTTTGAAGAGGGATTTTTGAACCGGTTTTCAACTCTAATAAGAAACGTATTCACCCCCTACTAGTTCCGAATAGTTCGCCGCTTGCTCGGTGTGTGGCAAGAACGTTTTTCCACGCGAACAATCGGCAACGAACCCGGGGCCGTTTCACAACGGCAAACGTACGTAGCGTGAGCGCAAATCAGCGAAAAACGGTCAAAGAAACTATTGTCGATAGTTCGTGTGGCGTTTTGTTCTCGCCGAACACAGAGCAAGCGATATTCGCGCGGCGACCGTTATCTAGAGAAACTGACCCGGGACAAAGACTATACAGTATCTTTGCCCGGGATTCGGACTGTAGCGCACAGACTTGTGCGTTTAGCTGAGATAAAGTTGTGGCACACTGGCTTGTGCATCTAGCATAATTCATAATTGGAACACAGAGTTGACGCCCTTGCTTGGGAGTCAATGAACACGCGTTTTGTACTAGAAACCACGGACCTACATTAATGTAAGTTCGTGCTAGAAAGTAGAAACATTTCAAAGCCTTGTTTCTCAGAAGCAGCAAGTCGGTACAAATAATACGGTACTTGAGGTATTTCTTATGGACTTAACTTTGACAACGTCACAGTTGGGTCAGGTCGATTACGTTGAAGGAGCCTATAACAGTATAACTATAAGTTCAAGTATAAGCCCATGCCGGCATGCGTTCAAACAACTTCTTCTTCTTCAGGTCAATCAGCCAACTTCATCAGGTTGAAGATATTTGCCTGCCTTGGATGAACAACCGCCTGAATTGCTGAAAAGACTTCTCAAGAGGAAGAAAAGGGCATACAGTCATTATTACTGGTAGGCTAAGAGAACAAGCCAGTGGGCTAACTACCTTTTTGCCTCAGAAGTGTGGAGTGGAGACGTCTCAACAACACCATCCTGGAAGGATGAGCTGCAAGATGGGTGGACCGAGACTACCATCGTTCAACAAGATCTGCATACCTCCTGAAAAACCTCAAATGGCCTCTTCTAGTTCTACAGACCCGTCGAACTGAAGCCCGTCTTACCACCTATAAATTCCATACAGAACTCATTTCGATCAACTCCAAATATCTTCCAGCTAATACCCAACAGAAGAAAAGTCTCGGTCAATCTCATTCAGCTTCATACAACATCCCAAGCCACAGAACACACACACACACACACACACACACACACACACACACACACACACACACACACACACACACACACACACTCATACACAGACACACATACACACACACACACTGATAATGAAGGATAACAGTGATGATAAGAATTTTAATAAAGATGAAATATGTGTCTAACTAAGCAGAGATCGTTCGCCAGAGATCAGATAGACCGGCAGAAGCTATCTTTTTTTGTATTTAACTGGGCCTGACGAAGGTCTAAAATACTCTAATGTTCAATAGTTTTTGCACAATCAAAGTTTGCTTTTCGTTTTTCTCTTGTTTATGAGATATGCTCCTTATCCTATCCCTATCCCGACCGTAAGGTCTAACCCTTAGCACAATGAAGTCGGACGAACCATTAACTTTTGCTTTTTTTCTCACATGCGCAGTGCTTCCTTCATTTGTTTTTTGTTGTTTTCAGTTCTAACCTGTTACATAATTCACTCTCAGGAACAGTGGGGAGACTTGTTTTCAGGTATGCAGGCTTTACTAAGTACTGTACTTAATAATAAAGTTGATGTGGATAAGAGAGAGAGAGAGAGAGAGAGAGAGAGAGAGAGAGAGAGAGAGAGAGAGAAAGTGTCGTAAGACTACAAACTACCAAACCATGCAATAACATAACCCTAACCTTTACTCCATTTCTAACCCTATGCATTTTCTGGCCAATCAATTCAAGCCCCATTCCTAACCCTATTCATTTTCTGGCTGATCAATTCTAACCCTATCCCTGACCCTATCCATATAATTCACGACCTGACGAACAGTGTTTAGACTCAACTAAGATGAAAACAACATCCACATCTGATCAGCCATAGAAGATGGAAAGAGACATTCTAACCGTCAAACCACTGACACATTTTTGCCTAAAATCACTATTGATGTGAAAAGACATTTAAATTAATGATTCATGACACAACTTTATAAAAAAGAAAAAGTTCTTGCTTATTCAGCATCATGTTGGGACCCGCTGAACAGGCCTTTGCTGGCTGGGTCATGGGTCATATTTAAATTAGGAGGGTTTTTTCTTTCTTTTTCCCCTTGACCTCCGGACCTTGACCATAACACTTTTAACAGTATGTAAAATATTAAACCATTGATTGTGGATACTTAATGGGGGAAGAAGAAGGTGCAACCTAGGCTTCTTCCATCAATAGATCACCTGCTCTTAGGGTGCTAAATGGGGATACAGTGGAACCTCCCTTATAAGACCTCCCACTATAAGACTCCCTCCCACATAAGACCTACTTCTCTGAGACATTGCCCTTCTTTGTAAGTATTAAAATTACCTCCCTTATAAGACCCCTCCCTTATAACATTTCGGATGATTTTTGAAGGTCTTATAAGGGAGGTTCTACTGTACTGCGAAGATGATGAACAAAAAAATTACTAACCATTATGCATGTCTGACGTTTTTTTTTTTTTTTAGAAAATCCCTATGGAGATACGCATATTTGATGGGTTTTGGCTGGCAGTTAGCGCCATTCTGGTTGTCGCCTATTACATAGACCAGCATCCTTCAGCCCCAAACTTGTGGCGCTCTCTTTTTCGATGGGGAAAGATGAGAACTGGAGTCGTCAAGGGATCAAAGAACTTTTTTGAAATGCCTAAACGGTAAGTAGTCAGGTAATGTTTCATATTTACAACCCCTCCCCTCCCCCTGCCTATGCACATAAGAGGAGATAATATGTTGATGGAAATGTCCATGGAGGCTTTTTTCCGTTTATGAATTGTCTGCTGTTACAGGGATAACTGGATATTGGTTCCAGTTACTATTTTTAAAAATTCATGAAATTTTCAATTGTTTTTATGATGCTTAACCAAGTAAACAGGGCTTCCCTTCACAAACATACCTGTATCTCTCCGACTCTTTAAACACTGAAAGAATTACATTAAAACTTGATTTCCACAGTCCATTGGATGTGTGCCAACTTATGTAGCAAATTGTGGTTTTTGAAATGAAAACTAGGTTGCTTGATTACTTTCATTTACACACTTATATTTGTTTGCTGCTGTCCGAATGTTTTGCTTTAGTTTTTAGCTTTTATATTCCTTGTTGCTGTAATGATGTATAGCATGTGGATCCATGTTGAATTCTGTTATTTTGTGTGTGTGACCAGGTGGTTCCAACATTTCTACATTTACAGCCTCCTTGTTAACTCCTCGGTCATTTTCCTTGTGTGTGGCAAAGTGTTCATGAAAGGAGAATGGCCGGTGTATTTGAGCTCACTCTTGGAACTGCTCCAGTATCCTTCAGTGCCTGCTGGTAATTTTGTATATAAAAATGGTCATTATTATCATAATTATGCCAATAATGCTTACTTGCAACAGATAGCACACACTTGTTAAAACTGTCTGTTTCTGAGAAACATGTGTTGGTGCACATTCAGTCTTAATGAATGTTGTTGTTGTCGTACCCTGGCTTAAAGACTCCAACAGCCGAAGCACTTGAACACTATGATACAAATGCACCAGCTATAGGGATGAGAACATTACGTGTGTAACCGTTTTTGATTACTCCGCCACGAGGGCAGCCACACTCTGACTTCAGAGGATGTCTTAATGAATGTCTAAAACCTGGTGTCTCTCTCTTTTTTTTATTTCAAATTCTCCTACCGATCTCTCTCTTTTCCTCTCTTCACCTTCTTGATCTATTCTTTGTCTGTGTCTTTTCCCCATGAGTGTCTTCTCTGTCTGTTGCACTATGCAAGTGGTGTTTTTTTGGTGTTTTTTTTAATTGAACATTTTTTTCATAATTTTACACATTTTCTTGAAGAAACACACACGCACATGTAATAGAAGTTACAGTGGGGATAAGGGCGACGACAACTACAGCAGCAACTACAAGCAAAGGCAACATTATGATATCAACAATAACAAGAGAAGAATGGTGGTCGCAAAAATAGCAAAAGTAGTATCAGCCACATCGTCATCCCCATCGTCTTCATAACATTGACAATAACAAGTAACAAGTTGATAATATATACTATAGTAATTATAGCATTTCCTTTGTGACTACTAATATTAACAATAAGATTTATAATGGGGTGCGCGTGCGCACGCACGCACACACACACACACATACACAACACAACATCATATGATAAACAGACAATACCTAGGGGTGGTAGGGAAGAAGTAATACTAACACTTGAAACAGGTCTTTGCAACAAGAAAGGGATAATTGATTAGATTAGAAAGCACTCTAGTCTCAAACTATAAAACACTCGAGTCTCAAACTATCCTAATATCAATAGGGTGAGAGAGAAACAAGCCAGAGACTAAGTGTTACATGTAGTGCACACACATTACACATCACAAAAAGGAAGCTAAGGTATAATAGGGGAGTAAGGAAACCAGTTTTCTTCAAACCGTCTCAAACCATAATTAAGAAAGGCCAAATATTTTTCTAAGTTAAATCTGTATCTTAATACTGTAAGAAAAACATGTAGGTCAGGAAGGGCATTTTGTAATTTACATCTGTAAACATAAAACTTGGCAAAAAGCAGAATAAAATCCATAACTGTGTCAGTTTTTACATGTTGTCTTACCCCAAATAAAACCAACTCCTTGTCAATATTCAAATTGTTACAGTGCTGACATTTATCTTTTAGTAAGCTTTGGAGATTTCTCCCAAACCTCTGTACAATGACACAGTCAAAGAGCATATGTTGAATAGTCTGCTCTTCATGTTCACAAAAGTTACAGATAGGAGGATCAACAATTTTACATTGAAATAAATATCTCTGTGGGAGCAATCTATGTAAAAGTCTGCACTGGAACCACCTAAGCTGTACATCTGAAGAAGATTTAAAACAGTGAGAGAAAATAGGTTTCCAATTAAGGTTTTCAAAAAGATTGTTCCATTTATTGATGGCTGTGGGGAAGGCATTATTTTCATTTAAGGTGTTTTGCACATATTTGTTACCTTTGTTAATACAAAACCAGGCTTTTTGGTCTAGGAGCTTAAACCTGGGAGTTAAAACTACATTGAGTTTGTTACAATAGTTACGAATTGCATTTAGAATGCCTTCGTATAAGAGAAAATTTGTTTTTATACCTTCATGTTTATGCAAGAATTCATGGTATGTCATCCAATTGCCATTTTCATTTATTAAATGTTTAATGAAGAAAATACCATGATCACACCATTCCTGCACAAAGATCACCCGTCTATCCCTCAAAATATTAATATTATAATGTATACATTCTGCCATAAAATCATGTACAGAGGTGGGACAGCATTTTGAACACAGTTTCTTATAATGTTTCATAACATCTTTCCAGAATGGGTTATTGACATCATTCATAATAACATTTGAAAATTCATCTCCAAGGTTATTTATAATATCCAGCTTAGGGTATACATTAACAGTAAACTCCCTCCATTCAGACTCACACATTAACCTTCTCAACCAACTTATTTTCATGGCAGAGATAAAATTTTAATATTCAACATTTTTAGTCCCCCTTCACAATACTGCTTTTGAACAACAGATTTTTTTATTTTACTTCGCTTGCCGTTCATTAAAATGGTATATAATTCTTTTTCTAACGCAACAATAAAATCTTCTGGGGGATCCGGCAAATTAATCAATAGATGAACAATTTTACTAAACGCCAAAGTTTTAATGACTAATTTTACCTAACGGAGTGATGTTTCTTTTTTTCCAAAAAGCTAGAATCCTTCTTATTGCAAAAAGTTTATCTTCATAATTGATCCGTACAATGATATTGGTGTCAGTAGAAAAATTGATGCCTAGAATTTTGAAAGTGCCAGGGTCCCAGACAAATTTGTTATCTCTCATGTATCTAATTCCACAGTTTTTTCTACTCCCTAACCACACAACCTGGGATTTGTTAAAATTGATGTTCAAGCCAGAAAATTTAGTAAGGATATGTACCGCCTCGTTAAATGATCTTTCTGAACCATCTAAACATAAACTAGTGTCATCGGCAAATTGTGACAACAGAGTGTCTTTGTTATTAATCTTAATCCCTTTAATATGTTCATTAGAGCGAATCATCACTGACAGAATCTCTGCACAAATTAGGTACAAATAAGGAGAAGCTGGATCCCCCTGCCTGACCCCTCTCTCCATTGAAAACCATGGGGAGTACTGACCGTTTACTGATATACAAGTAGAAATTTGAAAATAAAATGTTTTAATCCATTTTATGATGTCTGGTCCAAACTTGAAAAATTTAAGACATTTATGTAGGAATGACCAAGAGACACTATCAAACGCCTTCTCAAAATCTATTAGTAAGAACATTCCTGGAGTATTTTCCTTTTCAGTATACAGTAGCACATCATACATTAATCTAATATTTCCCCCTATATATCTACCCTTTAAAAAACCTCTTTGACTTTCATGTATGTTTGGAAGCACACTCTTAAGGCGGTTAGCTATGCAAGCAGATGCAACTTTATATGTGGTGTTCAATAGAGAGATGGGCCGCCAGTTTTTAATTAATCTTTTGGGTTTACCATCTTTAGGAATACATATTATGGTTCCTTGTCGCTGGGTAATAGATAACTGACCTTTAGCAAACCCCTCATTGACCGAGCGCACAAGGAAAACTCCAATATCAACAAAGAAAAACTATAAAAATTCTACAGTAAACCCATCGGGCCCAGGGCTTTTGAAAGTTTTCATGTTCTTCAAAGCAGTGGCAGCTTCTTCAAGTGTGATCAAACTCTCTATTGAGTCACTCTCCTCATCAGACAACACTGGAGCACCAGGAAGTTCTTCTGTGATATCCATATCAGTTACATCGCTAACAAGTGTGATCAAACCCTCTATTGAGTCACTCTCCTCATCAGACAACACTGGAGCACCAGGAAGTTCTTCTGTGATATCAATATCAGTTACATCGCTAACAAGTGTGATCAAACCCTCTATTGAGTCACTCTCCTCATCAGACAACACTGGAGCACCAGGAAGTTCTTCTGTGATATCAATATCAGTTACATCGCTAACAAGTGTGATCAAACCCTCTATTGAGTCACTCTCCTCATCAGACAACACTGGAGCACCAGGAAGTTCTTCTGTGATATCAATATCAGTTACATCGCTAACAAGTGTGATCAAACCCTCTATTGAGTCACTCTCCTCATCAGACAACACTGGAGCACCAGGAAGTTCTTCTGTGATATCCATATCAGTTACATCGCTAACAAGTGTGATCAAACCCTCTATTGAGTCACTCTCCTCATCAGACAACACTGGAGCACCAGGAAGTTCTTCTGTGATATCAATATCAGTTACATCCCATGAGCGTCTTCTCTGTCTATTGCACTATGCAAGTGTGTGTGCATGCATGCGTGCTTATGTGTTTGTATATATAATGTGTGTGTGTGTGAATGAGCAAGTGTGTGTGTGTACATGCATGGTTGTGCATGTTTCTCTGTGTCTTCACACATACATGCGTATGCATGTGTTATGCATACATGGTTACTTATTTCTATAAGTTCTAGGTTCCATTTTTTTCTATGGCTCTGCAGGTACGAACAGTGCTGTTCCTGTTCTGTTGGTGCTGGTTTTGATCCTCGCCCAAGCGGCCCGCCGATGCTACGAGACTTTCTTTGTCAACGTGTTCTCTCCTTCGGGCACCATGACCCTACTGCACTACGTGCTGGCACTGGTGTTCTACCCCTCGGTCACTCTGTCTGTCTTGATTGGCGCTGATTTTCCACGCCTTCGCATGCCAGGTGTGTTGGCGTGTTTGGATTGTTGTTGTGGCATTTTGTGTGCGTGCGTGTGTGTGTTTCGCTTGCACTTTCTTTTTCTGTACCTTGCTTTCTGTCTCTCATTTTGTATATCTGTCTGTCTTTTTGTATCTTTATATCTCTCTCTCTCTCTAGCTCTTTATATCAGTCACGGTAGGACCCTCTCAATTCAGTTGAGTAATAACAATATATAACAAACTGAATCAATTGTGAGGGTTATTTGCTGCCATTAAGTTATAATTTTCTGTGGAAAACGTGGCCAATGTTTTGCTATATATTTTCATTGATTGTCTCTCACACACACACAATTTGTCTAAAATCACTTGTGTGAATAGACATTAAATTGAAGTACACACACGCGCACACACGCACACACACAGTCTTGACATAATTTTAAATAGCTAGCTATGCATTAGATAATTCTTTTTTAGTAACTAGTAATTTGATTTCCCATCCATTACTGATCATATGTTTTAGTGCTTTCTGTCTTGTTTAATTTGTGATCATATAGCAGTCTGTTGTGGTTTTTTTCTATTTCTTTTACTCCAGATTCTGTGTCCGTGGTGGATTGGATTTTGTGTGCTGCGGGTGTTGTACTTTTTCTGTCGGCAAGTGCAGTCCAGCATCACTCGTTCCGCATACTGGCTGCTTTACGGGCAAGCAGTAAAGGTGATGGGTTAAATGATAAAATTATTGAAGTAGGTCAAGATGTGCCACCCCCCCCTACATTTCTCGGTTAATTGTATTTTTCCGTTATTGCCTTTCTTACCATACATAAAGCTGTATATTACTATTATTAGGAACATTTTCACCAAATTATCTTTTTGGAATACTAACCCTAACCCTAACCCCCACCCTATAAGACGGAAAAACGCAACGAACCACAACTGTGACAAATCGCGGTGCTCTGCAGTACATAGTGGGGGGTAGGGTTAGGGATAGGGTTAGTATTCCAAAAAGGTTATTAGCTAAAAATGTTCCTAAAATACAGCTTTATGTATGGTAAGAAAGGCAAAAACGGAAAAATAGAATTAACCGAGAAATGCAGGGGGGGGGGGGGGGGGGGCACATCTTTACCTTTACCAAATTATTAACTGTTGAAATGATTGTATATATTATACATTTTTCTTTTGTGTCAGTGTTCATTGGTTCTTTGAAATTAGAGGGTCAGAGTTAGTCTGGGGTTTGGCAAATGATCATACTTAAGACACAAAAAAACATCTTCAAGTCATAGCCAGGGTCTTCTTGTTTCTTTCAAAAATGCTTCCAGCAGGCATTCTGTAAACACTGTATCCCTCTTCAAATGATAAAAAAGCAAGCTTGATTTGTATGGTTTGCTGCGTATTTAGCTAATTTATCTACAGTTTCATTAAAATACATCCCAGTGTGAAGATACCCAAATAAATGTAACATTGCTTCCTCTTAAAATAAGGAAATGTATTAATTTCAACAATCAAATCTTGTTATGTGTGTGTGATGTTTGTGTTGTTGTGTGTGTACGTGTGAGTGTTTAATTTTTTTTTTCTCGGAGTCGGTCACTTGTAAATGTTGGAAGAATTCATATATCGTGTTTCAGACGAAGCGTCAAAGAGCAAAGCCACCTACCCTCTTCCCACAGGGGGCCTGTTTGAGGTGGTGTCCTGCCCCCACTTCCTTGCCGAGGTGTTTGTCTACCTCAGCTACTGCGTGGTCTTTGGTTTCCGCAACTCGGGGCTGTTGGCGCTGTTTGTCTTCGTCCTGGTCAACCAGGCTCTGGCGGCCCTCTTGAACCACCAGTGGTATTGCAAGAACTTTCCTGTTCTCACGAAAAACAGGCGCGCCATTTTCCCCTATGTTTTGTGAATTTGATTCTTTTGACACATCTTGAACCACCAGTGGTACTGCAAGAACTTTTCCGTTCGCACCAAAAACAGGCGCGCCATTTTCCCCTATGTTTTGTCAATTTGATTCTTTTGACACATCTTGAACCACCAGTGGTACTGCAAGAACTTTTCCGTTCGCACCAAAAACAGGCGCGCCATTTTCCCCTATGTTTTGTGAATTTGATTCTTTTGACACATCTTGAACCACCAGTGGTACTGCAAGAACTTTTCCGTTCGCACCAAAAACAGGCGCGCCATTTTCCCCTGTTTTGTGAATTTGATTCTTTTGACACATCTTGAACCACCAGTGGTACTGCAAGAACTTTTCCGTTCGCACCAAAAACAGGCGCGCCATTTTCCCCTATGTTTTTATTCTTTTGACACATCTTGAGCCACCAGTGGTACTGCAACTAGTGCAAGAACTTTCCTATTCTCACGAAAAACAGGCGCGCCATTTTCCCTTATGTTTTGTGATTTTGATTCTTACATCTTGAACCACCAGTGGTACTGCAACTAGTGCAAGAACTTTCCTGTTCTCACGAAAAACAGGCGCGCCATTTCCCCCTGTTTTGATTCTTTTGACACATCTTGAACCACCAGTGATACTGCAACTAGTGCAAGAACTTTCCCGTTCTCACCAAAAACAGGTGCACCATTTCCCCCCGTTTTGGGATTTTGATTCTTTTGACACATCTTGAACCACCAGTGGTACTGCAAGAACTTTCCCATTCTCACGAAAAACAGGCGCGCCATTTCCCCGTTTTGATTCTTTTGACACATCTTGAACCACCAGTGGTACTGCAACTAGTGCAAGAACTTTCCCATTCTCACAAAAAACAGGCGCGCCATTTTCCCCTATGTTTTGATTCTTTTGACACATCTTGAACCACCAGTGGTACTGCAACTAGTGCAAGAACTTTCCCATTCTCACAAAAAACAGGCGCGCCATTTTCCCCTATGTTTTGATTCTTTTGACACATCTTGAACCACCAGTGGTACTGCAACTAGTGCAAGAACTTTCCCATTCTCACAAAAAACAGGCGCGCCATTTTCCCCTATGTTTTGATTCTTTTGACACATCTTGAACCACCAGTGGTACTGCAACTAGTGCAAGAACTTTCCCATTCTCACAAAAAACAGGCGCGCCATTTCCCCCTGTTTTGATTCTTTTGACACATCTTGAACCACCAGTGGTACTGCAACTAGTGCAAGAACTTTCCCATTCTCACAAAAAACAGGCGCGCCATTTTCCCCTATGTTTTTATTCTTTTGACACATCTTGAGCCACCAGTGGTACTGCAACTAGTGCAAGAACTTTCCCATTCTCACAAAAAACAGGCACGCCATTTCCCCCTATGTTTTGATTCTTTTGACACATCTTGAACCACCAGTGGTACTGCAACTAGTGCAAGAACTTTCCCGTTCTCACCAAAAACAGGCGCACCATTTTCCCCTATG
Source organism: Phymorhynchus buccinoides (assembly GCA_017654935.2). Taxonomy (NCBI): domain Eukaryota; kingdom Metazoa; phylum Mollusca; class Gastropoda; order Neogastropoda; family Raphitomidae; genus Phymorhynchus; species Phymorhynchus buccinoides. Next base: position 39,798,418 of record CM065692.1, on the reverse strand, counting down.
TTTTGATTCTTTTGACACATCTTGAACCACCAGTGGTACTGCAACTAGTGCAAGAACTTTCCCGTTCTCACCAAAAACAGGCGCACCATTTTCCCCCGTTTTGGGATTTTGATTCTTTTGACAGATCTTGAACCACCAGTGGTACTGCAAGAACTTTCCCATTCTCACGAAAAACAGGCGCACCATTTCCCCCTGTTTTGATTCTTTTGACACATCTTGAACCACCAGTGGTACTGCAACTAGTGCAAGAACTTTCCCATTCTCACGAAAAACAGGCGCGCCATTTTCCCCTATGTTTTGTGATTTTAATTCTTTTGACACATCTTGAACCGTCATTGGTATTGCTCACACATCCCTACTCTCACATTAACTCTAGCGACATGTATTTTTGATGTTCTTGGTTGTTCGTTGCATCTCAACTGACAAGACGGGAGTGACTATTTTTCAAGTGCGCATGTGTTGCTTTAATGGAAAAATCACGGACATAAGCTCTGAAAGTAAACACATGGCATGGTGCTTGGCAGTGAATGTCTATGCATTTGGTGCTAGAATAGTTAAATGGACGGCCATTTTCCTTTGTGTTTGTAAATTTGACGATTGTTGCAATGTATCTTCAGCTACCAATGGTACTGCAACAACTTCCCTGCTCTAACGAAAAACATTTACGGGTACTCTTGTTTTTGTTAATTGGATGATTGTTCCAAAACATCTTCAACCATCAGTAGTCTTACTAGAGGCTTGTTTGATTCATTTAGTGCAAATCAACAGCATCAATCTTGGGCAATCTTGTGTGTGTCTTGTGTGTGTGTGACATTGGAGATTTCTGTAGAGTTTCAAAGACAATAGATGCTGTTTGTATTCACTATTATTGGAGAGTTTTGTCCAACCTCAAAGGAAATTGTCTTGGCACGCATTGTGCCTTTTTTTCTCTTCTTTTATTGGATAATAATTGTCATATGAAATTGAAAATCATTCTTATTTATTATCTTTTGTTTGATTATGATATTTAGCTTCATCATGATGCTTTCCAGTTTAATTCTGCTATGAAACTTATGAGAAGAATCATGTGTATAGGGAATAGAAGTTAACGACTATTATATATTTTGAGATGCATATTGGAGGTACATTTCCATGTGTGTTGTACAATGCCAATGGACAATAAAGAAACTTGACTATTTTGCTAAATGTTCTAATTTTTTTTTTAATGAATTGCTAATGAATTTACCATTATTAATAACCACTTAATTTATTTTTCTCAAATTTCTTTGTGTTATTGTCTCAGAGTTTGCCTAGTCAGATCAGTTGTGTGAAATGGCATAAATGCACTTGTTTATACAATGTTTAATTCCCCCGTGGAGATACCGGGGGTCCTATCATTACAACTAGTTCCCTACCTTCTCAGTTCAGTGCTAGCAACTTCCTCTAATCTCTCTCTCTCTCTTTGACTCTGCCTTTTCCTTTTCTTACTGTCATCTACTGATTTTCTGCCTTATTGGTTCATTCTGCTGCCTTTAAAAAAAATCTTCCAACGATTTTGAAATCAGAATGTGTCGGCCGACTGCAGCAAGGAGACCAGTGAAAACTGAAAACCGGACACATTTGAGGGGCAATTGCCTAAATGTGCTGTCACAAAAGTATGGGTGAAAGTAGTTCAGGCGTTCTCCTGAAATCAGGATTGAAAAAGATGATAGAATCTTCAGGATCGGCCATCTTGTCATCCATAATCACAGTCTTATAAAATCAAACATTCCTACCAAATTGATGGCAAATTGAAACAAGATGATAGCTCTGCAATTCTAAAACTATCCCCACCCATCCTGTATACACAGACACACACACATTGGACATTATTTTTCATGTGGTCACCATTTCAGGATTGGGAAACTTCAGAGAACACGTGTCATTTCAGGATTGAGAGAATGTTTTGTTTTCACCATGCAAAAGGAATAAAGAAGGGCGACAGTATGTTCAGGCAATTACCCCTCAATATGCACTTAGCCCATTATGGCCTGGGAACATAGAATATGCACTTAGCCCATTATGGCCTTGGAACATAGAATATGCACTTAGTCCAGTATGGCCTTATGGCCTGGGAACATAGAATATGCACTTAGTCCAGTATGGCCTTATGGCCTGGGAACATAGAATATGTACTTAGTCCAGTATGGCCTTATGGCCTGGGAACATAGAATATGCACTTAGCCCAGTATGGCCTGGGAACATAGAATATGCACTTAGCCCAGTATGGCCTTATGGCCTGGGAACATAGAATATGCACTTAGCCCAGTATGGCCTTATGGCCTGGGAACATAGAATATGCACTTAGCCCATTATGGCCTTGGAACATAGAATATGCACTTAGCCCATTATGGCCTGGGAACATAGAATATGCACTTAGCCCATTATGGCCTGGGAACATAGAATATGCACTTAGCCCATTATGGCCTGGGAACATAGAATATGCACTTAGCCCAGTATGGCCTTATGGCCTGGGAACATAGAATATGCACTTAGCCCATTATGGCCTGGGAACATAGAATATGCACTTAGCCCAGTATGGCCTTATGGCCTGGGAACATAGAATATGCACTTAGCCCATTATGGCCTTGGAACATAGAATATGCACTTAGTCCAGTATGGCCTTATGGCCTGGGAACATAGAATATGCACTTAGCCCATTATGGCCTTGGAACATAGAATATGCACTTAGCCCATTATGGCCTGGGAACATAGAATATGCACTTAGCCCATTATGGCCTGGGAACATAGAATATGCACTTAGCCCAGTATGGCCTGGGAACATAGAATATGCACTTAGCCCAGTATGGCCTTATGGCCTGGGAACATAGAATATGCACTTAGCCCATTATGGCCTTGGAACATAGAATATGCACTTAGTCCAGTATGGCCTGGGAACATAGAATATGCACTTAGCCCATTATGGCCTTGGAACATAGAATATGCACTTAGCCCATTATGGCCTGGGAACATAGAATATGCACTTAGCCCATTATGGCCTTATGGCCTGGGAACATAGAATATGCACTTAGCCCATTATGGCCTTGGAACATAGAAAATGTACTTAGCCCATTATGGCCTTATGGCCTGGGAACATAGAATATGCACTTAGCCCATTATGGCCTTATGGCCTTGGAACATAGAATATGCACTTAGCCCATTATGGCCTTGGAACATAGAATATGCACTTAGTCCAGTATGGCCTGGGAACATAGAATATGCACTTAGCCCATTATGGCCTGGGAACATAGAATATGCACTTAGTCCAGTATGGCCTTATGGCCTGGGAACATAGAATATGTACTTAGCCCATTATGGCCTGGGAACATAGAATATGCACTTAGTCCAGTATGGCCTTATGGCCTGGGAACATAGAATATGCACTTAGCCCATTATGGCCTGGGAACATAGAATATGCACTTAGTCCCAGTATGGCCTTATGGCCTGGGAACATAGAATATGCACTTAGCCCATTATGGCCTTGGAACATAGAATATGCACTTAGTCCAGTATGGCCTTATGGCATGGGAACATAGAATATGCACTTAGTCCAGTATGGCCTTATGGCCTGGGAACATAGAATATGTACTTAGCCCATTATGGCCTGGGAACATAGAATATGCACTTAGTCCAGTATGGCCTTATGGCATGGGAACATAGAATATGCACTTAGTCCAGTATGGCCTTATGGCCTGGGAACATAGAATATGCACTTAGTCCAGTATGGCCTTATGGCCTGGGAACATAGAATATGCACTTAGTCCAGTATGGCCTTATGGCATGGGAACATAGAATATGCACTTAGTCCAGTATGGCCTGGGAACATAGAATATGCACTTAGTCCAGTATGGCCTGGGAACATAGAATAAGAAGAAATACAATGTTTAATTGACAGGCCTTTGTATAGTCAGTGCAGTTTAAAATGATTCTCACCACTCTGCAATAAATCTGGTAGTGTGATCTAAGGCTAAGAATGCACCGATAATGATGTAAGGGCAAACAAATCGGTCAAAGTGTGGTGTTAGCAGTGTCATTTCACACTAGCTTTAGATTTAAAGCTGGTGTGAGTATTAACCTTGCTTCCCAGAATTGAATAGTCATCAATAAAATGTCATTTAATTCATATAATGTTGTTGATTTTTTTGTATAATTCATGCTTTACATATATATATTTCTTATGCTGTTAGTGACGCAAATCTTGACATGTTTCAATATGTACGAGCAGATATTGGGCACGCACGCATATAACCACCTAAAACATTTGAACAACAAGCATATGCTTAGTGTTTATTGACACAAATTCAGCAGTGAAATTTGAACAAAGAAGGCAGTCTGCTGGCTCTGTGCTAATTACAAACATAACAAGTATGGAAGACATCCATTTGAATTTGCTTCACAAAGACAGGCATATAATTGTGTCCAGTATCCATCACTGCACTCAAAAGAACTTGTAATGGGACACTGTCACCAGGTGTTAGTTGGTGAGAAAGTCAATTCTAAAAGTTAATTCTAAAGGGTACGAAAAAAACCCTCCCTTAACTGAAAAAAAGGGATAACAAATCTGACTTAATTGTGACACATACAATTTAATATCATTTTGACTATATAGTTCGCACACATGTGTGTGTTGTCCTGTTAATCCTATACAAACGCTCGTAACAATCATCGCTTGTACTACCTAGGTACTAGAGAAACACACAGGCGCATGTGAGCACACACATGCATATGTGCAAACACACGCACACACACTGCCAAGAACTGAAGATTAAACACAGAGATAAAAACGAGCAAAATAATTAAAATGTGTGCATCACAGAATACCATTAAAATTGTACACCTTCAAATCACAAATATAAGACATGTATGTACAAAATGTTTCTTGCAAAAAACCCAAAAACAACTGGAATGAAATTGAAATATAAATCTAAAAATACCACACAATATTACAATCTTTACCCAAAAAATAATCAAAACTTTTAAGATTAAAAAAAAAAAATCACAACCAGAGTTAAGGGTTTGGGAGGAACTTGAAATGTTTAATGAGGATGAACTGAATAAGCATAACAAATCAAGACAAATCAAAGACCAACATGAAACAAATCAAGACCAACATGTCAACAAACATAATCTAAGATAAATGAGGCCCCATAAAACCACATTCATTGCTATCAGCATTTCGTCGGTGAAATTCAGACACCTCATCTTGATTTTGGTAGTTTTGACAAAAATTAAACAGAATTGTTTTAAAAATTAACCGCGTTTACCACAAGTTATTAACTATGATGAATATGTTGTTCAAGACATTGCGAGTTTAGTCCTGCATTTTGTTAAAATTACTTTTATTTTTAATACTTGAAAAGAACGAAAATATGAGGTTTTTTTGTCCTTAAGTAGATCTGAATTTGGGACTTACGATTTGTTCTTCTATTTACACAACCTCATTTACCACAGATAGAAAGCTAGAGATACGAGCTTTTGGTGGAATGTGGCAGGAAAAACGAAAGAGCTGACTATGTATCTAACTAAAAAAACCACAAAAATCGAGACACGGCTTTTTGAATTTCACCGACGATGTTTTAGATAAAACCACAGGATACTGCCATCATATTACAAAGTGTAAAAGAGCAAAGCGTTTGAATTCCCTCAGGCAATATGCTGCCTTGTTGATCTTTTAAATCAAAATGGAAAGGAAAAAGGACAACACACAAACAACGTGCAAGAAAAAGGGTAAAATGGTAAATGTGAAAAATAAACACTTAGTCTTGGAGGATGTTGTAAGGCACAGTGCAAGCTTTTTTTTTTAAAGTAACAAAATAAAAATCACCCCCAAAATATCACAATCAAAATATACAAGAAATTATGTGTTATTCCATGAAGAAAAAAATATATATGCAGTTGGAAAAATTGAAATGCTGAAATTATTTATTTTTAATGTGGGATTTTTTTGTCAGTGCAAGCTTCAACACTTTAAAAACAGATTTCTCACCCATACCGCTCAGAAATGCTCACACTCGTTGACAGGATACAAAAACAACACAGAAAAAGTCCTATCAAGTGAAGCCAGAATTTTAGAAGACACAAATCACAAATGCTGTTCTAAACAAGGATATAAGGAGGAGGAAGAATTTGGAAGATCTGCGCTGCATCATTACAGTTCTGCATCACAGGAAGAGCAAAAACCAACCAACCAACCAGCAACAAAAGTTTATAAAAATCTTAACATTGATAAAAAGCTGCCCTTAATTAAAATTGTAAACATTCTCTAGCCATTTCCTGGTAGATGGGGTTGGCATGAAGGGTGAAGAAATAAAATCCCCCAGAACAGGGCTCCCCATTCTGTGCGTCAAATGTGCGTGACAGACGCATTAAAACTTCGTACTGGGGGTGAAACGACGCACTATAATTACTACTCGAGGGTTTGAGACGCATTATAAATCTGGGGAGCGCTTGTACTGCGGTTACAAGTTCAATGACCTTTGACACATCCCGCGAAAGACAGAGAGAGAGAATTAAAGTGTGTGTGTGTGTGCTATTGAATGTTCAACATAAATTGTCATGCCTTGCTTGAAATTTTATAATTTTGTTGTTTCATCCTCAATGCCTCAAAAGAGGGCAAAGGATTAAAGTTCTTGATTCTTGAATGATGTGTGTGAGTGTGGCTGTGTGTGACTGTGTTGGTAACATTTGTGTGTCGGAAATGCCAGGCATGTAATGCTTCATACTGCCTGTGCATACAATACTTTACATTTTTTTGACAGTACCCACATGTCTTTATGCTTATTTTGTTTTGATTTTTCACCCTCTATAAGTTCACCCTGGGGGTGAAGAGACCCTCTATAGCTGCTTCCTGGGGGTGAAAATACCCTCTATGGTCAAACAAAATGGGGAGCCCTGACTAATTTGGAAGATCAAGGCTAGATGTATTTGCCTCAGAAGATAGAGAATCGGGGTTGGTTATGTTAGTTTTGTTTGAAGTTTTGTTTCTTTGCCTTTGTTTGCTCCGTCTTCCATTGTGCTACATCTAAGCTTTTCTTCTCACAGGCATCAGAATTGTCAGAGGATTAAGAATTTCTGACAGAGGATTGGCTTCTCTTGTCAGAGGTTTTGCCTTTTTATTCAGTGTTATCCTTTGTGTTAAATAGCATTTTAAAGTGATTTATCACTTTATTAAGCCTTTTTGGTGGTGTTCAGAACTCATTTCAGTGTTGTCCCTCTTCAGTCTGGGGCCTTGATGGCCCTTTTACTGCAGTTTTCATAGGATTGGACTTCAGACCATTCTGATGCCTGTTCTCAATTTTAGATTTCCATGTTTACCTGAAATTCCAAAATGTAATTTAATCACTTCATTTTATGATACAAAAATGTTTGCAATAGTTTATTCCATGAAAAAAAAATCCACCACAATTTGATGGATAGGCGTTACATGAGACCAGATCTGCATAACTAAGAAAATAAGTGAATTAAAAATAGAATTAAAAAACACACGATAATTTTGTTTTTAACATCACACAAACAACTAAGAATGCATAATGCTCAAGGCATGAGATAATGTTTCGATTTTTCAGCTCTTTGTGGCAGGAAATAGCTATATATAAAAAAGTCAGTAATGTTAACAAAAAAACCCAAAAAACATAAGCAAACATACCCCCCACAAGAATAGTGGGCGAATAAACACATTGTAAAACATGTTGTAAATAATTATTGTAGAATGACTTGGCTTGCAGCCTTTTCCTTGCTAAAAAATACCCTGTTTTGGTTTTTGAAGGACTAGTTGATGATCTTTTGAAACAATATAATAAAGATTGCGTAGAAATGTTTGACAGAAAATAACATCTCTGCTTGTTCCTGAACACATTTACAATTTTGTTTCCAAATTCACATCAATTTGACACGCGCACTGAAGCCAGGAGCAGCCAAAATGCAGAGCCAACACCTCCCAAACTGACTCAATTTCAAACCTTCCCCACTGCAACAGGCAGTTCAGAGCGAGGATCGGCCTCACCAGCCATCTTCGGACACACTCAACATCCACGTGATGGGGAAAGTGGTGGACGTCATCCCTGTCCCCACTGCAACAGGCAGTTCAGAGCGAGGATCGGCCTCACCAGCCATCTTCGGACACACTCAACATCGTGGACATCATCGCGGTGCGACAGTCGAACATCACATCAATTTGACAAGATTCATATCACATGAACACATTCGTTGAATAATGTATACTTTGCCTCTGATTGTTACATTACTTTTTTTTTTTTAAAGCATTGAATTGCATACCATTTATGTTTTGTGTAAAATACTAACAAAGAAAATACTGGGAAAAAAATTCAAAATTTAAACATACTGTATTTTATAGACTTACAGCGATACTTTAAAAAAACAACCAACAGAGTGATACCCCTTCACCTTATAATATGAGGTACAATGTAGTAACACACTACTGTAAAGATTTTAGTGTAACATTTGGTGGTGCACCTTATGAAATGCGCTTTGTAGTCTGTACAATACTGTTAATCTACGATTCTGTTTTCCTTTTGTTTTCAGTGTCTCCAAAACATCTCACATATGCAAAACATGTACTGTTACATCTAAATGTGGAAATGAAACTTCAATTGCATCAGAAATAGCGAAATTCCACTTCATTAAGCAGATTAATTACATTCTTGTCTCTGTCTTTGTTCTTCTTTGTGCTTAACAGCAAAGTGTTCAACTGATTTTACGAATTACCTGTATAATCATTCATGTTAATTTTAATAAAGCATGTTAGAAATGTTGACCTTTTGTTGTTACAAGTGCTACAAACATTAAAAAAAGGTTGATAGTTATTTGACAGGATTAAACATACACGTTACGTACTTTCGCCTATTGCGAAATACAAACCCCCCTCCCCAGGGCATAGGCTGCCAACAAGACCACTCCAGCTGTTTCTGTCCTGGGCCAGTCTCTCCAGCTGAGGCCCATCTACTTGATGTCGGCCTCCAGGTATTCCTTGGCCAGTCTCTCCTCCTTCCCCCTGGGTCTTTTCACCTGAGGGCTTGCTTTGTCATGTTGGTGGCTGGCTTGCGGAGTGTGTCCAATCCATCTCCAGCAGCGCTGTTGGATTTCCACCCCTGCCGGCTGCTGTCGTGTTCGCTGCCACAGTTCCTCGTTGCTGATGGTGTCAGGCCAGCGCACTCGGAGGATTTTCCTCAGACATTTGTTGATGAAGGTCTGGATCTTCCTTGTAGTTGTTACCGTGGTCCTCCACGTCTCGGCCCCATACAGCAGAACAAAATTCACATTGGTATTGAAGAGCCTGATCTTGGTGTTGACCGACAGGTCTCTGGAAGCCCACACATTCTTAAGTTGGAGGAAAGCAGCCCTGGCCTTGCTGATTCTGATCTTCACATCAGCATCTGTCCCTCCTTGCTTGTCGACGACGCTGCCAAGGTAGGTGAAGCTCTCTACCTCTTTTATGAAAGCTATAGCTTGTTCAGATCAGGGGCAGGGAGATCATTCAGATCCTTTATATCAGGAACTATACAACTATATGTATCTACAGGGAGAACAATTGCAAGTAAAAACAACAACACACACAAGAAGTGTATAACATTTACCCAATATTTTGTTTGGGTTTATTGGACTGTCAAGGTTCAAAAACCTTGAGTTTGATCAAATATATTTATCAAAATATACAAATACATTTATCAAAATAACAAACTGTAAGATCATACATACATGTTAAACAGAAACCAAATGTGTACAAGGATCTTGGTCAAGACTACCACCAGTGAGTATCCTTCAATGTCAACATAAACATCACAACTCCATATAACCAATTTACAGATCATGCAATTTCATACCTTGTACATTTTTTTATGAAAACGTCCCATTGCATAGGAAATACTTGCAGAATTATACAAATTGTTCCATACAAATCAAGAACACCGTTTTATGATAAAAAGCACTGTCAACATTTCTTTCTCACGACGGATATTGTGAAAAACATTCACATACATAAGAGAAAGCATTTATGTGTTAGTTAAAAAGCAAGAATAACAATATGCGAAAGACCATACAGTTTCATATGTTAGTATATCATAACAAGTGAGAGGACGCATAACAGTAAAAAGTGATTAGAATATCAGTTTTAATTCCCTTTACAATTTAGATCAGTTTTTCTTCCATTTTAATATAATAAAACGTAAAGAAAAAAATGACAAAGATGTAAAATTGATTGGCTCTACGCTGTTTAGCAAAATATCTAAACCCTGCCGTAACCTTGTGAAGGTTAACAGCAAACTGAATCCGTCCATACCTGAGCTGAATTACTTTATTTATCTGCTTTTCAAAGCCTATCTGCATCTAGTGTGAGTCCAAAAGCCAGTTTCCTGCTGTTTGAGCTTTTTAAAATCAAATCAAATATTTAAATAACTGCTGAGCACTTTCCATGGTCACAGAGGAAAATTCTAAGCACTTAAGCATCTAATGGACCATTCTGTGGCAATTGCCTAACCCTCCATAAAACTGTATTAGAATATGTTTGTATTCATTTTTTTATAGCAGCCCCACTGTGAACAAGCGAGGAGGATATAAAAAAAAACTAAGCAAAGGTCACATTATTTTTCTTTTATAAAACATGCTTATTTCTGTCTGATAATGTCTTCAACAGTTCTTAGCTCAAACTTGATGATTTCTCTTGACAATGGTTGCCTATCAGCGAAAGCACACAGCATGGAACTAAACCAAAGTGGAATGATCCATTGTAACAACTGAATGTCTCCTTTAGGTGTCAACAAAACATTTGACCTAAATACTGACCATATGATATCAATCAATGTTTTTGGTAATTAATATTGTAATCGAACATTACACTTTTTTTTTTCAATGCAAAACAAAATTTGTTGAAAAGAATGCAAAATCCCCCCAAACAACGTACCACAATCAGGTATGAAATTCCTCTACTTTAGAGCCAGAGTTTGTAGAATTGTTTTTAAAGAAATCAGGAAAATAATATAATTCTCCACCAATTCAATCTAGTAGCATTCTAACTTCTATAACTAAGCTCCATTCTGTTGATTCACAAACTGGTGAATCAGAAGCTGCTGTGTTGTTCTTTACTCAAAGTTTGAACAAAACTCAGAAAATGTCGAAATATTTGCCTTTAGTGAATTGTCCCACTCAAACCTCCCTCCCCAACTCAACTTTTCTTTATTTGGGAGTTTCACAGCCTTCATGCCCGATAATAACTTTGATAATCTGAATACATCCAAAGACAATAAGGCCAATCCCATGTAAAAACTGCTGCTTAATATTAGATCAGCAAATCTGTTGTTTATGTGGCTTAACCCTTTCACCGCCAAAGTCGCATTTTAGCACCACAGTGATATAACACCTATGTCACTAAAAGGCATCAAATTGAGGTCTATTATCCAAAGACCCTATTGTGTTAGTTTTGGGAAGTAAGGACAGACCTTATTTTATATTATGTCATAGAAGAATCCCCAATACTGCAGATGGATTTTGTTCTCTATCCAGGTAAATTTAATGGACATTTTTGGATGAAATATGGTTGGCGGTGCAAGGGTTAATATTCTACTCAAACCTAAAAGAAAACATGCTCCATAACACATATTTCTCTACAGCCAAAGTTGTCCTATTCTTGACAACAGTTAATTGTTTCCATTTCTTGAAACAATTTAACTGTAAACAAAATCTGTCCAGCTCTAAATCAGCAACCACGCATATCAGCATAAAAAATGATTTTCACTCAACCACAAAATGAAATGGCTACGTTACTACCCATAACAACAAAAGGAACAGATCAATATTGTTGTAAATTAATATCAAAACATTGCCTATTTATTAATATGGCGGGTCTTTAACAAAAAATCACCGTTAGGAACACAATTACTCGTATGGCTTTCTTACAGATGGGTCATCAGTTAAGGTACAACAAATCATATATGGCGGGTTAAGTGCACATGGAAGACGAATATGGCCGATTTACACAGATTTAAAGGCATGAATGCTTATGGCTGCTTTGCCCTGCAATTCAAGCTGTTAAGTGACATCCTCTCCCACAAATGTTAGATCACACAAATAGACAGTGCCTAATTCTCAATCCAAACACAGTCGCTGTATCAAATTCTAAGTCCCATCAACAGATCATCCCAAACATTCAGCACAATATGCACATCGTTGGCAGTCAGTTAACGATACATACACCTCCGCAATTAGTAAGCAATATGTACACCACTCACAGTCCTATGTACAGTTTTCCAGCCATCACTAGGCCATATCTGAAATACATTCCTCGATAAGCAAAAATAATTATGTATATGCACATCAATATCTGCATTTTTGCCCTAAGAGGTACTCGGCTGACTGTAAAGGTGTAGTTGAGCTTCTATCAATTACAGTGGAAATCTGATAGGACTGATATTTTATTCAGATAGCCGATATTTTGATGAAAAAATGAATATGAAGGATTAAACCAGGACTAAAACAATATTGTGAACATTATTTTTTTAATTATTTTCCACTGAAATTATTGCAGTCCTAGTTCTATAAGAACGGGACTACATTACGATGGGGACGAGGGCTGTGCGTTTCTCTGCTGTCCGTATGTATGTATGCATATATGTACATGTGTGTCTGTGTGTGACCAAAGATGTTCCCCTAAACCACTGAACCAATTTGAATGAAACTTGGCAGAATTATTCTTTAGGGTGCCTAGATGCTGCCCGTGATATTTTGAAGGGGCCAATTGCACAGTGAGAGCATAGGGCCCCCTTTTGTTTACCTGCCAAGCCATGTTAAGACTACTGCCTGCCTACTACTCAGAAGGCTTAGCCAGTGACAGCCAGCTCAACATCTGTGTGTGTGGCAGGACGGCAAACACGTTGACTCCACCCCTTTCAGGTTTGCTAGGTAATGGGAAGGGGGAGGGAGAGTTAGGATTGGGTAGTGGGAAGAGGGTTAAGTTTGTGGGGTGGGGGGAGGTAAAGGGGGAGGGAAGGGGGAGAGTTGGTCAAGTTGGCTTGGGTGTGAGGGGTGGGGGGTATGATTGTCATAGTGTAGTGAGTAGTGATAGTCTCCCTTGGTGTGTGTCTGAGGGAAAGTATAATGTGTGTGGGTGTTGCTGGTAACTGGGACTACGTTTATATGGCATTGCCATCTTGTCTCTATTTCAAGAAAAAAAGAAAGAAAATGATATTGCAGTGTGTACACTTTTTCTCCTAGACAGTGAAATATCCATTTCCAGAATCAACCGGCCCCGATTACAATCACCCCTCACAGAAGCAGATGGTTGTTAGGCTTCTGTCGATTATGTCCCTTACAAGCCTAAAATGTGGATATTGCTGCACATATATTTTCCCCAAGTCATTTCTAAATCGCCTTGGCCCAATCACACCTGGCCATAGACGTAGATGGGCTTCTATCAATTACATGCATCCCTTACCGGCATAAAACATGGACACTGCTGTGTGTGCATTTCCCCCCAGTCATTTCCAAAATCGAGCCACCCCGATCACACCTGCCAGAGCAGCAGATGGTTGGTTGGCTTCTATCAATTAAATACATCACTTAATACGTGGATGTTGCCACGCGTACATATTCCCAATTCATTTCCAAACTGCCTTGGTCCAATCACAATCACACCTACCACAGAAGCAAATGGTTGGTTGGCTTCTATCAATTAAATACATCACTTAAAATGTGCATACATTTCCAAAATCAATCCGCCCCGATCATCACACCTGCCAGAGCAGCAGGTGGTTGGTTGGCTTCTATCAATTAAATACATCACTTAATACGTGCATACATTTCCAAAATCAACCCGCCCCGATCATCACACCTGCCAAAGCAGTAGGTGGTTGGTGCTGTCGTCACGGCCGGCCAGGTCGCTGGCAGAACTGTTGCGGAAGTCCTCATAGCCGTCCCCGCCGCTGATGACCAGCATTCTGGAGGCCATGGTGGGCAGGGAGGAGGCCGCCATCGACGCCCGCCGGGGCAGCTCCACGGGCAGCATCACACTCTCCCTACTCCGCTTGCCGCCCGCGTCCTTGGTGGAGGGGTCCGGGTCGCCCTTCTGGCCCGACCCGGAGCCCCACAGCTCCACCGCGCAGAGGAAGCGGACGTGCCCCGTGTGGCCGTACACCAGCCCTGGAACAAGGTCGACGGGGCTGTTTAGATGGAGTTACGGTCCTTAGTTCTTGGCAAAAGGTGGCGCTTCATTAGAAGGCAGTTTCTTACTCCAAACTCTCTTATGCCAAACTCTCTTTCTCACCGTCTCCGTTTCTCTCTTGCTCGCATGCGACAAAAATAGATTTTGCCTTCCATTTCACACAGGGAGTTTATAAAAGCCAGCAGAATGTTCTAGCGTGGGGCGGTGAGAAGCCCTCATTCTTCATTGTATGAAGCCCAGGGCTGGGTGGAAAAAAGCATGTAACTTGCTTATCTCATGTTCCCTGGTTAAATAAAATTTCGTTTTCGTTGTATGGCTGTTGTTTTCATTATCTTTTCTTTCATCATCTCTACAGCGCACATGAAACGAACTTGCCCTGTGTGCCCCTACACTAGCCCTCAAACAAGGACAGGCCTTTATTTAGTAGATCATCAGATGCATCACTATCTTTGGTTTTAATAGATTATGGTTGTAAGAATCCAATACTAATGACAAGTTGTCTTTTCTTTTAGAGCCTGAAGTTTCAGGTACTTTTCCCCCACGTGATTGCAGTTTCAGTTGCCCCCCCACACACAGACCTGTTTACCCCTATTTTGCAAATTTGTAATTTCTGAAACAAACATAGTAATTTTGAAAAACAACAACGTAATCCAACGCGCGGCTGATTCTTTTTCTTCACAAAACCCGAATATATGCAAGCAATAGTGCACTGGGAGACCTTTAAAAACATTTGTTAAACCATGTATTGGCCTTTTCTCTTTCAAACTCAGCTTACGAACCTGTTCTACTAAGCTTTGACGCCATCTTGAAACAGAATGACTAGAAACCGGAATGACTTTTCACCATATTGTTTCAAAAGCATCGCTTGTCGACGCAACTGTAGTGGTGTTTTTTTTCTTTCGTATTTGTTTTTCCGTCGCCGTAATCATCGTAATTTGACTTTCGTTTCGTAACAATTACGGCAAAATCGTAAAGATAAACAGGTCTGCACACACACACATGTATGCATCACTATCTTTGGTTTGAATGGATTATGGTTGTAAGAAACCAATACTGGTGACAAGTTGTCTTTTCTTTTAGTGCCTGAAGTTTCAGGTATTTTTCCCACGTGATTGCAATTTCAGTTGCCCACACACACACACACACATCCATGGTTGATTACCAGTGACGGAGGGCACCACCAGGTCTCCATGGGTGGTGGTGGAGGTAATCTTGGGGATGGGGATGGTGAGGATGACCCCGGCGCTGGTTCCCACCCACAGCAGGTCTTTACACGCCAGCAGGGCCGTGATGCGCAGGCACGCCGCCTTGTGCTGCCGGATTATGTCGTCCGCCGCTGAAATATGCACACAACTAAATCGTCACATTAACCCTTTCGCCGCCAGCCGGTTTTTTAGCCACAAAATACCATTAAACTTACCTGGGTAGAGAAAAATTCTGCAATATTGGGAATTCCTGTGACATGTATAGCATTAGGCCTATCCTTGCCTCCCAAAATTATGAAAATAGGGTCTTCAAATAACAGGCCCTGATTTGATGCTTTTAGTGACATGGCTGTTCAACCATTGTGGTGCACAAATGCGACATTGGTGGCGAAAGGGTTAAGCCTGATGGTACCATTACAAATCTTCCTCACCGTCATCGATCGCTCAGACAGTTTCTTCTCATATGAGCGCTGATGCGTCATGCTTTTTTTTTTAAAGGCTGATGCGCCATGCTGTCGTTATGCATCTAACTAGACAGAGTGTCAGATTAGAGGAAGTTACAAGTACAGAACTTCCAGAAGGTGGGGGGAACTATTTGTATGAAAGACCCCATGGTATCTCCACCCGCTCACAAATGATATAAAGAAGCTTTCCACCTGACAATTCTTTTTTTTTTAAATACTTAAAAAAGAAAGTAATACTAAAAGAATGTATCATATTTTTCGGACTATAAGGCACACTCCCCAAAGAATACACAAAACTCAGATTTTGTTATTACATTTTCGTACTATATTATCAATCATATCATAAGGCGCAGGGGTCTCAGTCTGAGAAAAAAGTATCGCCTTATACAAATTCATGCACCAACGCACGCACACACACAAAGAAACCCACTGCTATGGCCACAAAACAAAATCTAACTCTCACCTCAATTGCTAAATACTACCAACATAACTATGCAATAGTACCGGATACCTAGTCAAACCCAAAAACCCACATCCCTTCAATCATTGTCCATCCACTACACTGTATACCCAACCCATTCTACATCACCATTAAGCCCCATGTATCCCCAACACACAAGCACACACGATCATTCCCAAACCACCCCATCATCTGCCCAAAGCAACACACAAAATATGATCATTCCCAAACCACCCCATCATCTGCCCAAAGCAACACACAAAATCATCCCTTCCTTTTTCTCCCGCCTCCCTCCCTTCCCCTGCAGACAAAAACACATGCAAGGAATCATTTTCTAAGCATCCCATAATCTACCCAACCCAACACAGACACAATCATAATAATAAATAAAGCTTATATAGCGCTCCTCGATGAGAAAATCATCCTCAGAGCGCTTTACAAATATTTTGAGAATAAAAGAAAAGAAAAATAAAGAAGAAGAAAACATTATTACAAAACATTAAGAAGCATAACAATAATAATTTAGCAACAATTTAACAATAAAAAGCTCACGCCGGCCCTCACCAACCTCCCCCCCCCCCTCCCCCTCATTTTTTTTCTCACATACACACAATACACACTCAGGGACACTCAAAAATCACCCCCTCCCTTTATCCCATCTCTGTTTCCCATGGCAGACAAGACATAGACAGACACAACATATTCACTACACACACACTGACACACACACACTCCATGACATACACTGTAGTTTCTGTGCCACAGCCTGAGCAATGCTGACTTACACAAGGAACATACACACTCTCACACACACTCTCTCTCTCAAACTTTGCTGCACGGTTGTAAAGGCTAAAAGCAATAAACTTAATTAATTAATTTATATATTATTAATTACCAGCCACGAACGAAGAGCGAAGCTGGTAATGTTTTCACTGCTGTCTGTGGTTATTTATCTATCTATCTATGAATTTTACCACGATAGCATTTGGACGGAACGATAGGTAGTTAGAAGATATAGGCCAAGTTTGAAGATGAAGGTAATCGGTCAAAGGTCAAGGTCCCTGGAGCCGTTTTTTGCTAGACAATCCAAGGGAAAGAAATCTTGAACAGAGGGACAAAGGAGGCTCAAATTTTGCATGCGAATAGGTAGTTAGGATATCTAGGCCAGGTTCAAAGATGAAGGTCATTGGTCAAAGGTCAAGGTCACTGGAGACGTTTTTTGTGTGCAAGACACGGACCAAGGGAAACAACTCTTGCTTTGAAACAGGCCACCACTCTGCAACTTGTTGCTTCCCTTTACTTGTCGAAGTCACAGGTGTGAGAGTCCAAGTTCAGTGGCTTTGTGTGAGTGGGGTGGTTGACTTGGTTTTCTCATTCACTAATTTTGTCAGTTGAGGGCTAATGTTAGGGCTGTCTTCTCTCTTTCTCTGTCTGTCTCTCTTACCCTTGTGAAATAAACGCTCAATATCTGAGTCAGCCGCGGAGTGAATCACTGCAGCCTAAAATGCTGCAGCGCGGCTGGTGATCTAGCATCTTAACGCTCTAGTTCATTCATTCATTCATTCGTTCATCTTTCTCTCTCTCTCACTGACATACATTGCAAGTTTCTGAGCCACGGCCTGGTCGACGCTGACTTCCAGGAGGAACTCGTAGGTGGTGGCGTGACACACAGACACACACAGACATACAGACACACACACTGCTGTTTCTGAGCCACGGCCTGGGCGACGGTGACTTCCAGGAGGAACTCTTAGGTGGTGGAGTGACACACAGACACAGACATACACACACACAGAGACAGACACACACACACACAGACACACACACACACACACTGCTACATACACTGCAGTTTCTGAGCCACGGCCTGGGCGACGCTGACTTCCAGAAGGAACTCGTAGGTGGTGGAGTGACACACAGACATAGACATACACACACACAGACATACACACACACACACACACTGCTACATACATTGCAGTTTTTGAGCCACGGCCTGGGCGACGGTGACTTCCAGGAGGAACTCGTAGGTGGTGGAGTGACACACAGACAAACACACACACACAGACATATACACACACACTGCTACATACACTGCAGTTTCTGAGCCACGGCCTGTGCGACGGTCACTTCCAGAAGGAACTCATAGGTGGTGGCGTGGAACAGGCTGATCTTGGCGCTGTGCTGGCAGGCCACCCACACCCCCTGCCCTGAGCACACCATGCACTGCACCGCGCGACTCGAGTCGGACATCACTTGGAACGACAGCTGAAACACCCACCATGTACATTAACCCCGAGCACACCATGCACTGCACCGCGCGACTCGAGTCGGACATCACTTGGAACGACAGCTGAAACACCCACCATGTCTTAAGTGATAAACATTAACCCGAGGTGGACATCACTTGGAACGACAGCTGAAACAACAACATACAGTATTTATACGGCGCTAAATCTTGATAGAAATCAAATCGAAGCGCACACACACGTTAAACATTCATAACTCATTTAAACAAAGACGAACAAGAAGAATACACGCACACGATTGAGAAATGGAAAGAAAGAAGAGGGAAAGAGAGAAAGAGCTTCAATGTCGGGGAAACAGGTGGGTTTTGAGGTTTGATTTCAAAGCAGAGAGGGTCGGTCGCTGACGGAGGGAGAGAGGAAGTTTGTTCCAGGAGGTTGGTCCTGAAACAGCAAAAAGAGTGCCGACCAACAGGTGAAAGCTTATACATAGGGATCTGGAGAGATAGAGAAACACCCCCACCCCGATCATGTCTTACGTGATAAACATTAACCCCGAGCACACCATGCACTGCACCGCGCGACTTGAGTCGGACATCACTTGGAACGACAGCTGAAACACCCATGTCTTACGTGATAAACATTAACCCCGAGCACACCATGCACTGCACCGCGCGACTCGAGGCGGACATCACTTGGAATGACAGCTGAAACACCCCCCATGTCTTACGTGATAAACATTAACCCCGAGCACACCATGCACTGCACCGCGCGACTTGAGTCGGACATCACTTGGAACGACAGCTGAAACACCCCCCATGTCTTACGTGATAAACATTAACCCCTTCAGTGCCGTCTATTAGTTGTGCCTGTGCTGTCTGTTTGTCGCACATTTTATTAATGCGGCAACATTGTGATTGAGCGCCGACTTACACAGATGTCGGTGGTAAGTACTGAAGCATTGTGGAGGACGTACATATGCCCGTCGTCAGCACTGAAGGGGATAAAATGACAAGGTAAGAAAAATGTTTTGACAAAGGTCAGGGTTTAACAGACAGAGAGCGGGGTTTTACAAATAGTATGGGAAGAGGGATGGGTTTGACCAAATTAAGGAAAATAATAGAACTTGCCAATTTGAGAAGAAGGCAATGGCACGATAAAAGAATTTGAGAATAGGACAGGATCTTTACCAATAGTTAACGAAGAATTAGGAGGAGATTGAGATTTTGAGATGCTCGGACTTCACAGACAATTTAACTCGTCTAGCACCATGGGCAAATACATTCGTCCAAGACATCACTCTACACTCCCACCAAATGCAAAGACATTCACTTCCAAGTACCCTGCCATGTGGCGCTTTAAGTCTTCACTAACATTTTAAGAGGAGGCAGGGGCTTCAGAGCTTATAGGGGCTTCACTAACATCACTGTTTCTTCCTTCACTAACATGTTTAAAGGACGCATGGCGCTAGCACTCACTAAAAAAGTTAAGTTCACTAACATGGCGCCTCTTGTCAGTTGAGATGCAACAGGTAACCAATAATGTAAAAAAACCTTCAAACATGGCGCTAGAAGTTAAGAGGATGCCTTCACTAACACAGGGGCTTCACTAACATGGCGCTAAAAACAGGGGCTTCACTAACATGGCGCTAGAAGTTAAGAGGAGGCAGGGGCTTCACTAACATGGCGCTAGAAGTTAAGAGGAGGCAGGGGCTTCACTAACATGGCGCTAGAAGTTAAGAGGAGGCAGGGGCTTCACTAACATGGCGCTAGAAGTTAAGAGGATTCACTAACATGGCAGGGGCTTCACTAACATGGCGCTAGAAGTTAAGAGGAGGCAGGGGCTTCACTAACATGCAGGGGCTTCACTAACATGGCGCTAGAAGTTAAGAGGATGCAGGGGCTTCACTAACATGGCGCTAGACGAGTTAAGAGGATGCAGGGGCTTCACTAACATGGCGCTAGAAGTTAAGAGGAGGCAGGGGCTTCACTAACATGGCGCTAGACGAGTTAAGAGGAGGCAGGGGCTTCACTAACATGGCGCTAGAAGTTAAGAGGAGGCAGGGGCTTCACTAACATGGCGCTAGACGAGTTAAGAGGAGGCAGGGGCTTCACTAACATGGCGCTAGACGAGTTAAGAGGAGGCAGGGGCTTCACTAACATGGCGTGACGGTAGGCATCTTTACTGGGAGCACATTCAGGTTCCTACCTCAGTGTTGAGGGTGAGGGGGTTGATGACGTGGATGGAGTTCTGGCAGCCGCACCACAGCTTGCCAGCCACGGGCAGCATGCGGGTGATGGGGGCCGTCACCGAGCCGATGGTGCGCGTGTAGGGGTGCTCCGTGTCCCACAGACCCTCTGACCACACAGGTCAACAGAGTGAGCAGGAAATAATAATGATAATAATAATAATAGAGCTTAGATAGCGCTCTTCCATGAAAAAAGTAATCCTCAGAGCGCTTTACAAATTTTGAGAAAATAAAAAATAAATCAGTATAAATACATAGCATAGTATAGCATAGTTGAGCAGCGTATGTAGGCTGCGAGGCCTGTTGCTGATATTTTGATCAGGAAACTAACTAGCCTAACTTTGGGCTACAACCTAGCAATCTTTTGATTGCTCTTACTTTCTATGACTGATCACACTGCAGCACACGGGCAGTCTACTATAGATCAGGGCTCCCAATCGTCCCGCAAAACAAGGGGTCCCAGGGACTCCTTAACTTACAGTATAGAGGGTCCTAGAGTCAGGCTAGAGGGTCCCAGTGGCATTGAGAATGCTAAAAAGAAATTTTCTAGTGCATCCCTGGGACCCCCTGCACATTCTTTTAGAGGGTCCTTTCGAATTTTAAAGCTTCATAGACCCCCAAATGGGGGTCCCTGGGAGCCCTGATACATGTAGTCCTCGAAGAACTTATCTATTCTGTTCTTGAAGCTGTTGAGTGACCCAGCACTCACAATTGCACCATCAAGATTGTTCCATATGTCCACCGCTTTCAGTGTGAAAAAATTATGTTGCGGGCTTGTGTTGCAAGACATCTTCCCGAGTTTAAAATCGTGTCCTCTTGTAAAACCCTAGCATATTTAGTTCAAACGGGGAAATGCAGTTGAACAGTCCATGTGTATACTTATAGATTTCAATTAGATCTCCTCTCACTCTCCTGTAACCCATACTAGGGATACCAATGGTTCTTAGTCTATCTTCATAATCAAGGTTTCACAGCCCTGGGATACATTTAGTGGCTCTTCTCAGTACATTTTCAATCAATTTCTTGTCCGTTTCCAGACGAGGTCCCCACGCACAATCAGCAAACTCCAGATGTGGTCTGACCAGTGCAGTAAGAAGCCCCTCCCCACACAAAAAACAACCAAACAATTGAACACAGACCTGCCACATTTTAGAAATGAGAAAGAGGGCCGGCGTAGGCCCCCAGTGGGGCACAGGGGCAACGCTTCGTTTGGGGTCAGGGGGCAACGCCCCCTGAAGCTGAAGACTTTTTAATGATTAGTGAGCAGAGAAGTACCCCAGAAAGCATGGAAATGCATGTAATCTTCTCTTATGATTAATGCATTCAACAACAAATTTCTTTGTCTTCGTGTGTTTTGCGAGTGCGTGAGCTTAAACAAATATTAGCTCTGCACAACGTGCAGAAAGCATACTCAGCTCCTTTCACTGACTTTACAAAACATGGATAGTCACTCTTATAATTGTCTGTCCATATTTCACTTTTTCAGTCACAACACAGTCGCTTTCGTCTAATCTTTCCGCCATCTTCAAAGGAAGAGATCACGCTTACGCTATTTTTGACCAATCAAAATTCAGCGATGAATTTCCAAGCAATTTGCCCTTATTACTTCTTCATCTCGGAACAGTAACCTTGACCGATTTTGGTGCGCTCAAATAGCACTGTGCCTATTCGCACAGTCTTGTTCATAAAAAAATCGTTGCTTAATGGCTCTCAAAATATCGGAGTTTCGGCCATCGCGATTGGAGAGCGGGTTGAAGCCCCCAAAAGCGGAGTTTACCCGCCGAAATCGGGGTGAACGGCAGGTCTGTGAACAACACTTAAAGTAAAAGCATAAGAAACGAGCACTATAGCAGAGTTTTAGATCGTTTTCAAACTTCATGGGTCACATGACCACACATTTCGAAAAATGATGGGTCAGTTTCCCAAACTAAGGGGCCAGATATGTGCAACTGGACTATTAAACTTATAATTTCAGTGCAGACGTCACGGGTCAAAAGACCCCTGGCTGCACAAAATGAGGGGTCAATATGGGTCATTAACCCAGGCCCCCTGACAATCTTAATCTCTGCCATAGATAGATTTATTTATATAATAATCATAGGTGATGCAACAGAAGGCATTTGATGACCGTGGGCAAGCTCACACTCTCTTTCCAGACCTGTTTACCCCTATTTTGCAAAGTTGTAATTTCTGAAACAAAAAAACCGTAATTTTGAGAAAAAACCCTGTAATCCAACGCGTGACCAATGAACGTCGATATCGTACTGACCTGAGTGTGCAATACTAATGTCCGTCGAGCAGTAGACACAGAACACATGCTCGTCACCTAGTGCTGAACGACGTATTCCTGGAATTTTTAGGTCACTTTCCCGGAATTTCTGTGCCACTTATGTGACTTTTGATGTTTTTCCTTTTGATTTTTTCAACCAGAAGATACAGAAGCTTAGGAATGCACTCGCTTGGACGCCATTTTGAAACAGAAAAGGAAATGGCGCGAAATGACTTTTCACCGCATCGTTTCAAAAGCTTTGCTTACCGACGCAACTGTATTTTTTTTATTTTATATTTAGGATTTTGTTTTCCCGTATTTTTTTTCCGTGGCCGTAATTTGACTTTTCCCCGTAAAAATTACGAAAAAATCGGGATGATAAACAGGTCTGTCTTTCTATCCGTCTCACTCTATCTTGCGCATGTGCAGCAAAAATAGATTGAGCCTTCTTTTTGACCAAGGGGAAAAAAAAAAGCTGTGTGATTGTTCTTTGTCGTTGTTGTCATACCCTGGTTTAAAGACTCCAGGGATTGTCCCGACAGCCGAAGCATTTGAACATCATGGTACAAATGCACCAGCTAGGGATGAGAACGTTACGTGTGTGACCGTTTTTCATTACCCTGCCACGTGGGCAGCCACACCCCGACTTCGGAGGAGCCGTGTGATAATTAAAAGCCATCTCCGAAACAAATAAGCCATCTCCTGTTGGCCCACTGTAAGAGCTCATTCAGCTGTCATGTTTTTAGTCATTGCGTTAACGGTCAAAGGTTTGTACTCTCCTTCTGTCCTCTTGGAAGTAACTGTACACATGTACTTAAACCATATACCAAAATACATACACTCATTCATACACGCAGCAAGCATGCACACACACATGCACACACACATACAGCATGCACACACTGACACATGGTTTAATCTTAAGGTGTAACCTGTTTCAAGGGACATGAGAAGCATAAATGAGTTCATACAAATGTGATGCAGCACAGGAAAAGGAGGCTAAAGCCGGGCAGCCACAAGAGAGAGAAAGAGAGAGAGAAAGAAAGAGAGAAAGAGAGAGAGATTTGATTGATTGAAAAATTGTTAAAAATAAACTATTAGAGATAGATGAAATCTGTTTTTTGCCTGTTAATCTGTTGTCTCTGGCCTTTCTGAAAATATGAATAAGTCAAAAGTGATCATTTACGACATTAGCCTTGTTTTCCTGTGCTGCATCACAAATTATACAGAGGGAGTAAAGGTGCTAAAACACCACCAACAAATGAACAGAGTAGAGCACAACATCTGCATACACACCCGAGTCTCTCTTGTAGACTATCAGGTCACCATTGACCAGGGAAGCAAACACCTTGTTGTCAAGATATCTGTCAGAAAAACAACAACAGAAATGAAAATCATTTGAAGTATTGCAATTTGCGGACTATAAGCCGCAACTCCCCCCCCGGAAAAATACAACACTCAAGCATTTTTTTACCCCAAAATGAATAAGCCTTGTTACACAAGGCTCTCTCATGCCTTGGCATGAGGCTGTGTCAGACCAGTTGACATAAGCTAGAACGCCAAGGCTACATCAAAATGTTGTTATGCTCTGAATGGTTGTGCGGGTATTGTCTTAAGCCATGACAAGCTCCCAGCATAACATCATCAGTCTAAAATCCCCCGAAGACGGAGTGTGGCTGCCCACATGGTGGGGTAATCAAAAACGGTCACACACGTAATGTTCTCATCCCTAGCTGATGCATTTGTACCTTAGTGTTCAAATGCTTCTCGCTGTTGGGATGATCCCTGGGGTCTTTTAGTCAGGGTAAGCCAACCAACCAACACAAGGCTCTTTAGTCATTGACAGTCTGGAGCAGACGGCGTGGCTGATGATACTTAAATGTGGAGGGTAGCTAGCAAAGGAGCAACAACAACACCATCCTATAAACAAACTTACACTATGCAGTGGACCGGTGACCCATGCTGGATTCTCAGCTTGTTCTTGGTCGTCTTGATGTTGTCTGTGCACTGGAAGATGTGAATGCTGAAACAAAACAAGCACGTCTGAAATAGTGACACCTTTATATTTTTCATTCATCACTGAACCTCCAGTTACGAAGCACAGCTTTACTTACAGAACGAAATGATGAAATGATCCACACACAAAAATATAAATTATTTGCTCTAAAACTCAAACATATGCACTTTTTTTTTAAACACTACCAATTGTCCTTTCTGTGTTAAAACCATATTATTAGACTTAAAATGAAAAAAACCAACAGATGAAAGCTAATTTATCCTTACAGTACTTATAACACACTTTACGGTTTGAGCATGTATCATGCATCAGGAGTTAGTTACCCCCCCCCCCCCCCCCCCCCCGAAAAAAAGAAGTTTTGAAAGTCCTCTAGTTATCACTGCATGTTTACTTTAGCGCCTCATATTTTTTTCATCGATGATTTTGTTCACTGCCTAAATATCAATCAGTAAAGAGGAAAAACAAAGTGACCATTTGATGACTCACCACCCATCCTCTGTCCCCAGCCACATGGTGGACTTGTACGGGTCCTGCTCCCAGTTGCCCACAGGGGAGAAAGGGTCAGGGGAGCTGGACGTCAGGTCCGAAACCCTGGACGGGCTGATTTCCTCATCAGAGAGCAGATCTGTCACACACAGCCACATTTGTGCTTAGTCAGAAATAGCTTCTACATTCATAGAGGTACAATTGTCAACATGGAAGGAAGGAAGAAAGGACAGATTAATGAAGTTAGCATTTGAATGACAGACTGTGATAAGATAATAAACCAAGGACAGATCAATGAAGTTAGCATTTTAATGACAGACTGTGATAAGATGATAAACCGACGAGGACAGATTAATGAAGTTAACATTCTAATGACAGAAGATGATAAACCGATGAGGACAGGCTGAACAGTGACGGCTATTGCTGCCAAGGTCATCGGCCATGACCTCACACCTCTGGCTGACATCAACAGGAAGGTGACAACCAGGAAAAAATGTGCCATCCTAAGAGAATCCAGCCATCCCCTGCATCCTGCTATCTCCAGCCATCCCCTGCATCCTGCTATCTCCAGCCATCCCCTGCAATCTCCAGCCATCCCCTGCATCCTGCTATCTCCAGCCATCCCCTGCATCCTGCTATCTCCAGCCATCCCCTGCTATCTCCAGCCATCCCCTGCATCCTGCTATCTCCAGCCATCCCCTGCATCCTGCTATCTCCAGCCATCCCCCGCATCCTGCTATCTCCAGCCATCCCCCGCATCCTGCTATCTCCAGCCATCCCCTGCATCCTGCTATCTCCAGCCATCCCCTGCATCCTGCTATCTCCAGCCATCCCCTGCATCCTGCTATCTCCAGCCATCCCCTGCATCCTGCTATCTCCAGCCATCCCCTGCATCCTGCTATCTCCAGCCATCCCCTGCATCCTGCTATCTCCAGCCATCCCCTGCATCCTGCTATCTCCAGCCATCCCCTGCATCCTGCTATCTCCAGCCATCCCCTGCATCCTGCTATCTCCAGCCATCCCCTGCATCCTGCTATCTCCAGCCATCCCCTGCATCCTGCTATCTCCAGCCATCCCCTGCATCCTGCTATCTCCAGCCATCCCCTGCATCCTGCTATCTCCAGCCATCCCCTGCATCCTGCTATCTCCAGCCATCCCCTGCATCCTGCTATCTCCAGCCATCCCCTGCATCCTGCTATCTCCAGCCATCCCCTGCATCCTGCTATCTCCAGCCATCCCCTGCATCCTGCTATCTCCAGCCATCCCCTGCATCCTGCTATCTCCAGCCATCCCCTGCATCCTGCTATCTCCAGCCATCCCCTGCATCCTGCTATCTCCAGCCATCCCCTGCATCCTGCTATCTCCAGCCATCCCCTGCATCCTGCTATCTCCAGCCATCCCCTGCATCCTGCTATCTCCAGCCATCCCCTGCATCCTGCTATCTCCAGCCATCCCCTGCATCCTGCTATCTCCAGCCATCCCCTGCATCCTGCTATCTCCAGCCATCCCCTGCATCCTGCTATCTCCAGCCATCCCCTGCATCCTGCTATCTCCAGCCATCCCCTGCATCCTGCTATCTCCAGCCATCCCCTGCTATCTCCAGCCATCCCCTGCATCCTGCTATCTCCAGCCATCCCCTGCATCCTGCTATCTCCAGCCATCCCCTGCATCCTGCTATCTCCAGCCATCCCCTGCATCCTGCTATCTCCAGCCATCCCCTGCATCCTGCTATCTCCAGCCATCCCCTGCATCCTGCTATCTCCAGCCATCCCCTGCATCCTGCTATCTCCAGCCATCCCCTGCATCCTGCTATCTCCAGCCATCCCTTGCATCCTGCTATCTCCAGCCATCCCCTGCATCCTGCTATCTCCAGCCATCCCCTGCATCCTGCTATCTCCAGCCATCCCCTGCATCCTGCTATCTCCAGCCATCCCCTGCATCCTGCTATCTCCAGCCATCCCCTGCATCCTGCTATCTCCAGCCATCCCCTGCATCCTGCTATCTCCAGCCATCCCCTGCATCCTGCTATCTCCAGCCATCCCCTGCATCCTGCTATCTCCAGCCATCCCCTGCATCCTGCTATCTCCAGCCATCCCCTGCATCCTGCTATCTCCAGCCATCCCCTGCATCCTGCTATCTCCAGCCATCCCCTGCATCCTGCTATCTCCAGCCATCCCCTGCATCCTGCTATCTCCAGCCATCCTGCTATCTCCAGCCATCCCCTGCATCCTGCTATCTCCAGCCATCCCCTGCATCCTGCTATCTCCAGCCATCCCCTGCATCCTGCTATCTCCAGCCATCCTGCTATCTCCAGCCGTGCCTCACAACGTGACTCTGGACGTCTCCTGTCCATGAGGTGCAGGACATCTAGGTTCAAGGACACATTCATTCCATCAGCCATCAGAGTCCTGAACCAGACCAGTAGCAGATGATTGCATGTGTGCGTGTGCATTTGTGTATGTGTGTGCATGCTCATGTGTGTGTTTATTTGTGTGTGTGTGTGTGCATGCAAGTGGATATGCAGTATGTCTGTGTGTGTGTGTGAGCGAGCTTGTGCGCATGCTTGTACGTATGTGTGCTTCGGTTATTGTTAGTATATTATTATTTGCATGTGGAGGAGGGGGGAGGGGTTGCGTGAGATCGTTTTGACTTCTGGTATGTGGGAAGGTAACCATGTGCGCGCAGGCACCTGTGTGTGTGTGTGTGTGTGTATGAAGGGAGGGGGGATTCATTTTATTTATGTTTATCACCGTTGACCCAGTTTCTTTAAATTCTTATGTTTAGTATTTCTTTTAATATAATGGTATATTTATTTATTAAGCTTTAGTCTGTGATCAACGCTGCTTTAAATTCTTGTTTAAGCATCAGCGTTGAAACATTATTTAAAAATGTGTTAATTGATGCATATATAGGCCTATGTGTGTGCACATGTTAGTGTGTGTGTTAGTGTGTGTGTATTTGTGCGTCTGCGTGTGTCTTGTGTGCATGTTTACATTTTTACTTAATGATTATGATTATGTGTGTTTGTGTTCTCTCTCTCTCTCTGTCTCACCCCTCTCTCTCTCTTTTTCTTTCTACCCCCCCCCCCCCCCTCTACCTCAGCCTTTGCCTGTGTCTGAGGAGGGGGGAGACAGCGGGGGTGGGGTGGGGTGGGGGATTGCTCTCTCTGTGCGCTTAAGTTGCATGAATCTGATACTTTTAAGTTTGGATCTGTGAGAGTCTGAAGTCTGAAATGATTTAATGATTTAAAACGTGGAGAGAGAGGGAAAGAGAGAGAGAGAGAGAGAGAGAGAGAGAGAGAGAGAGAGAGAGAGAGAGAGAGAGAGAGAGAGAGAGAGAGAGAGAGAGTTACTTTGTATGTGCATTGTTGCTGGTTTGTGTCATTCTTAAATACTATTTTTGTTATCTACTTGTTGATGAATAATTGATTGTAAAGCGCTTTGGGCCCATTTGAAGCAAAGCGCTATATAAATGTACTATTATCATTATTATGTTTGGAAGGAAGGACAGGCATGCAAGCATTTGCATAAACGTGGTCAAGCCAACACATTCGCACACACACACACATGCTCTCACAACCCCCCTCCCTCCTTTCCCTGCACACACAAAAACATGAACAAGGACATAAAAATAATAATACATTTCTAACCTCTACCACCCTCATCATACATATCTTCATTCAGTCACTGGCCCACCTCGACAAAGTCATTATTATGACAAAAATTTGTTGTTGTTTGAAAACATCATTTTTTTCCACTTCATGGTGTAGTGCTGTGTGTTTTTGCGCAATGCCTTTTCTAACCTCCCACATAAAGATCGTTGTTCCTCAGGAAAGGCATGGATCGACAAAAGTCATCATCATCGTCGTCGTCGTCACTGGAGTCTGAATCGGACTGGTACCCCTCCTCGGTGTTGTCTTCATCATCATCCTCTCTCTTCTCCTCCTTCCTGCCTTCCTGGGCAGGCCGCCTCCTTGGGCCCAGGTCTGCCACAGGATCCTCCTCGACCTGGCCCTGCCCGGGCCACTTCAGCTGGATGACAGGCCGCTGCTCGGGCTGCTCCGTGCGGCTGTGGCCTCGCTGGCTGCTGCGCCTGCAACACCCACAGCTGGTCAGAACTTGACAGCAAAAAATAAAAATAAAAGAAACAAGCAAATAAAACAAAAACAAATTAAGAACATGTTAATAAAGGTCTCTGTACACGTTAACATTATTAAGAAAAAATCTCTATTTCCCCATGGCAACACAATGTTAGGCCACATATAATGACTTACAACTCACTGTGTTGCCAAGGGGAAAAAATGATATTTTGTCAATAATGTTAATGTGTACAAAGACCTTAACGAATGTTAAAGAATTAAGTAAAATACACAGAAGGAAACCAGGGGATTTTTTTTTAATGAACTTGTTGATATAAAACCAGAGGACTTAATCTTTCACATACCATATCCAGGCTTTATCTTTTCTTTATAACTAATGATCGAACAAAGGAGCAAACCAAGAGTGAGTGAGAAAGCGGAAACATACAAGAAAGAAGGGAGAAACAGACAGCAAAGAAGAGACCACGCTTGCTCCCACACACCGTCTGAACCCGGGGGCAAAAGCGGGCACGGCACAGATGCAGAGAATGCGTGCGTTGCATCCAGGGACCGGGGTGTTGAGCGTGACGATGGGCTCGGGCTGCAGGCTGAGCAGACACATGTGGCCCACGTAGCCGTCACTGTTGCACACCCACACGTCCCGACCCCCGCTGCCGCTCAGCCCTTCTATCGGGGCAGCGCAGGAAAACTGCACACCGGCCAAACAGTGAGGTCAGTACATAGCCAGCTTCGGCAGACGAAGTTCATAGGTGCAGCGTCGCATTGAATCTTCAACAACAACAACTGGTCACCTTGGCATCTTTAAATAATTGGGGATAACAGCATTTCTCAATGAAAGGTTATAAATATAGGTAAGACAGTCAGTGATAATAGGCGCAGATAACTTTAAGATATCATTATCAATATGATCTAATCCGCAACATTTAGAATGCTTGAGTTGAAGTAATTCTTGGTACACCTCATGTACAGCCATATACTGGAAACTGAGCTTAGGATCTAATTTTTTGGAGTCACAGTACTCCTTCAGTAACAATAGATCGTTAGAACTAGTTCGGTCGGCTAGTACAGTTTTATCAGCTATGGTACAGAAATGATTGTTGAGTTCTTCTACAGAGAGATCGTTTGCCAAGGGCGCACTATGTGTTGAAGATTTACAGGATAATTGGTTAATTGCTTTCCAGATAGATTTGGAGTCTTTTTTAGGTTGAATAAGATCAAAATACTTTAAAAAACCCAAAAACAATTGGTCACATTCTTTTTCTATGCTGTTAAAATGGGGACAGGTTTAGCTACTCTGTAAGGTATCATAAAGTCAACCACCAAATTTAAAAAAACATCACCTGAGCAGCAGGTTTGTGTATTTGAGGGGCTTGGTTGGCCAAATGTCGACACATTTAAAAGAACTTTGGGGTTTGCCTGAAATTTCTAATGTCAGATCAAAAAGCGGATCCACAACAATCTAGTATTATTGGAGTCATCAGAAAAATGTGAAATTGGGCATAAATTCTATAGCAATTCGTGTCCTTAACAAAAGTGTGGACTCTTTATCACAAGAGGAATATCACTGCAATATGATTACAAGCAACAAGTAACAAAACAACAACGAAACATGCTAACATTTTCTGAAAGGAAAATGTACATCATTACTCTGAATGGAAAAGGTAATCATGAAACAGAAAGCAGTGGAAACACTACCTGCATGCCAGCACGAGTTTTCGTTATCTGTAAAGGCTGTAGAAACTCAGGAGCTCTCTTGTTTGTAAGCATGGCTGAAAAACAAAGAAATAAAACCCTTTCAGTATTATGTCTATCATTACTTTCTATGCATTTCACATTGAAAGCTCCATAAAACAACTTCTAACTTCAAGCCCAGCTAATGTTAATTTTTATTAGAACAGTCATACTAACTTGACAATTCTTTATTTATAACATACTATAGCTGCTCCAATTCTAGTAATTCTTCAAACAATATTATCGTAAAAAACAAGCAAGATTTTAATGAAAAAAAAGTTATAAATTAACCCATAAACCCGTGGAGCGCCCAGAAAATAATCAACGTCTGTCACCGCGAAGCACCCAATTTGCACTTGCTGACTATGGCCACACTATTGCCGACTATGCTGTTTACATACATGAGATTCTCGAAGCGCGAGACGTGCGTATTAACCACTTCCTGTAGTGTCTTTTGGCGTTTACTGTGTGAAAATTGATAACACTTTTCACAGTTATGATTTTTTTGAAGTCAACAATAACATTTTTAGTTGTCCCACGAAGAATTATGGTGTCTGTTTACAGCGGAGATTTTGACGGCTTTTTAGCGAGGTAACTTGTAGAAATTGATGGAGTAGGGGTTGAATGTGACCTAGATAACAGACTTCGAAGCTCTGGAAGCCAAAATGGATGATCTGACACCAAAAATTATCGCGAAATTGGGTGCCGCCAACTGAATGGCTACAGTATAGAAATCATAGGGAAACTGTTGTAGGCTGCACTGTTTGCAAAGCCCATCTTTGCAATGGACATTGTTTTGCACAGTGTTATGGCACATAGCTGTAGTAGACTGAATATTCAGTTGACTTTTTCAAAGTAACAAGAACATAATAGAAATAATTCAATGCATTTACAGTCGAAAATTATATCTTTAATTTAAAAAGAAATTACCTACTGTAGTGAATTGCGCAAGTTATTTCCCTTGACATGGGATTTCATAGCAAGGTTAGTGTTGGGCGAGTTGGGGGTAAGTAGGCAAAAAACAACAATGATACAAAAAACAGAAATATGAAAAAAAAGAAACTGGAAACAAAAAAAAGCTTACAGAGTTTATTTTTGGCATCAGTAAAGGCAGTTTCCCAAGCTGCTCGCTTCTCTGCCGATATGAACCCCATCTCTAGATTGAGGACGCCTTCTCTGAAACAATTCACACAAAATGGTCAGTTGGTTTGTCTGTCAATCCAACCACCAGGCATGGTAGTGGGGGCAAAGTGGGTTTTGCGGAAGAATATCCAACCGATTCTGCATTTCATTTGAAAGATGTCGACTCAAACTAGAATGATGAAGTTGGGCGTCAAAATGAAGAAGAAGAAGAAGAAAAAGAAGCACTAGGATCACAAATATGGAAATGTGTGGCATGAACTAGGCCGCACACGACTGCTAACTTCGGCGGGAAGTTGCTTGTTCAGTCATTCACATCCGGTTCCGCAAAGCGATTGCATAGGTTTTAACGCACGTAATTTTTAGCACCCGAGTCATTTTTTACCCCGACTTTTTCCCCTTCTTTTTTGTCGATTTCACTTTCGAGGCTTTTCCGCGATTCGCGGAGGTCTACCATGCCTGATCCACCCTGGCCCTTTTACACAGACTAGCGCAACGCCTAGTACTGGCAATGCACCATACTGGTAACACCTAGTAACGGTAACGGCAAGTACTGGTAACACTGAGCACAGCAAATTTGAAGCGATTCGGTTAAGAAACGGCGGAGTTATAAGGCCCCGATTCCCGTTGGCGCTGCTCTGAGAGTGACGCGTTCTCCCAATTCTCTTCCAATTTGCTGGTAGGCGTTGCCCGGGCCATAGCAAGCCTGACAGCAAATTTGAATCAATTCGGTTAAGAAACGGCGGAGTTATGCGTGAAAAGGTGAAGCGGCGTATAGCGTGCGCGTTTCTGAACCGATTCACACCGATAGTCACCGTCCCCGGTCATGTACCTGCCAAATTCTAAGGCAATCAGCCCAGAAACACCGGAGCTACGGGCGCCGAAAGGCCGTCGGATGCGCGTTTCGCGCATTTGCCGAACCGCCCAAATGACACGGCCGCCTCGGTTGCCGTTGCCATCGCCCCGTTAGGGCTCACAGCAAATTTGAAGCGAATCGGTCGAAAAACGGCGGAGTTATAAGGCCCGTTTCGTGTTTCAGACAGACAGACAGACACACACACAGACAGTTGGCTTTTTACTATATGATTGTTTTCATCATTGGTTGACACTCGCCTGCAATAGGGACCTGTGGCACCACGGAATGTCACAAAAACACGGTTTATCACAATGCGTGGGGATCCCACTTGCAACAGGGGCTGTGGTGCCACGGTATGTCACAAAACCACGGTTTATCACAATGCGTGGGGATCCCCCTTGCAATAGGGACTGTGGCACCACGGTATGTCACAAAACCACGGTTTATCGCAACGCATGGGGATAAACGATTTATCGCGATTGCGACAGACCATGGCTTTGCGATACATCGTGGCACTACAAGGAGCCAATAACAAAGTGAGAGCAGTACAATAGATTTTCTACTGTAATGGGAGATCATGGTACAGCTTAGTATTTAGTGGAAGAGTATGACTCTCAAGCAGGAGGCGTATGCACTGGCTTTCAGTGCTGCTGCCAAAGGGATTGGTTGGCCTATGGGGACCTTCCCTAACGCCAGCTGACCTCAAAGCTTTTTGGTTGAGAGAGTGGGGATTTACCTTGTGCAAGGCATCTCCACTATAAACAAGTTCTAGCCCAGCCATCCAAAATAGCTGCTGGCCCCTCTACATAGTCGGAAATGACAGACTTTTTTGGACTTTGATGCTAAGCTGCTTAGTGTATCAACACACACACACACAAACACTCTCTCTCACACACACACACACACACACACACACATTGCATAGTTACCAGCAGTTCCACTTTGTTGGATTCGGACACTATGCTGCACAGTGTAGCCTCTCACACACACAGTGACACACACACAAACTTACTGCGTAGTGACCAGCAGTTCCACTTTGTTGGACTCGGACGCTATGCTGCGTAGTGTGGCCTCTCACACACACAGTGACACACACACAGACACTTACAGAGTGACCAGAGTTCCACTTTGTCAGACTCGACACTATGCACACAGACACTCAGTGGCCTCACACACACACAGTGACACACTTACTGCGTAGTGACCAGCAGTTCCACTTTGTCGGACTCGGACGCTATGCTGCGTAATATGGCCTCACACACACACAGTGACACACACAAACACTTACAGAGAGAGACGCTATGCTGCGTACACACACACACAGTGACACACACTTACTGCGTAGTGACCAGCAGTTCCACTTTGTCGGACTCGGACGCTATGCTGCGTAATATGGCCTCACACACACACAGTGACACACACACACACACTTACAGAGTAGAGAGAGGACAGACACACACTATGCTGCGTAATATGGCCTCACACACACACACACTTACTGCGTAGTGACCAGTAGTTCCACTTTGTTGGACTCGGACGCTATGCTGCGTAATGTGGCCTCGGCCAGCTGCTGGGTTAAAGTCGCACCCAGCTCCCTGACCGCTTCCTCTACAGTCTGCGCCAAGGTCCAAGAAAAAGAATACACAGTTAGTGGGTGTATCCTAAAACTCTTTTGCTCACTATCCAGTTAACACTTTTCATTACTCGTCTCTACATCTCCATTACTTTCTGTCCCAGCACAGTTGTTGTTGACGTACCCTGGCTATAAGACTCCCGGGATCATCCCAACAGCCGAAGCACTTGTACTGTACACTATGGTACAAATGCTTCAGCTAGGGATGAGAACATTACGTGTGTGACCGTCTTTGATCAGCCCGAAACATGGGCAGCCACACTCCAACTTTGTGTGATGAGGTGAGACTGTACCCCCCTGGGGATACCGGGGGGGGGGGGGGGGTCTTTTGTATAAATAGCTCCCCCACCTTCTGGAAGTTCTGTGCTTGTAACTTCCTCTAATCTGTCACTCTCTTTGACTCTGCCCTTTCCCTTTGCTTACTGTCATCTACTATCTTTCTGCCTTACCAGTCCATTCTTCTGCCTTTTTTCACGAAACACTTTAAAAAACATTTCCTCCAACCGAAGTCGGACTTGCTGGGCCTAACCGTTTCTTAGTTAGGCGCATAACGACAGCATGACGCATCTGCGCTCATAATTGACAGGGAACTGTCTGAGCGATCGAAGAAGAAGACTGTACCTGGTGTGATGAGGTGAGATTGGCGCACAGCTCAGAGATCTGGTTCAGGACCTGCAGGTCTTCCTCTAACTGATCCCGGTCCGCGGCCGGCCGGATGGTTAACGCCCCGGCAAGAGCTGAACCGCAAACAACACATACTGGTTAAAGAATGAATTGAGAGGTAGGAATGAAGACTATATCGAACATGTTCATAGAAGGTGTGTATCTTTTAAAAAGTGTTTTTGTTTTTGTTTTTTTAACATTTGCCTATTGTATTATCTTACCTTCTCCAAGCCTTATTGTTTCTATGGCTTGCACCTTACTTTCAGTTCACCATAACGTTTTTTTGTTTAACCCTTTCATCGCCACTGTCGCCTCTTGGCAACCCAATGATTTGACACTCATGTCACTGAAAGGCATCAAATCAGGGTCTGGTATCCAGTGACCTTATGTTATTAATTTTTAAAAAGGCAGGCCCTATGTTATGCATGTCACAGAGGAATTCCGCAATATTGCAGACAGATTTTTGTTCTTTTCTTTACCCAGGTAAGTTTTATGGAAAGCTTTGGCTGAAAAATGGCTGGCGTTGAAAGGGCTAAAAAAGACTTTTTACAATAAAAAAAAAAAAAAAAAAAATAAAATGATATAAAGAAATCTTTTATTTGTTGCAAAAATAAACATGAAAATTAAAAAACACACCCCAAAAAACCAATCAATGAAACAAACGAAACACAAAAAGCAAACAGTCAACACTCACGTTTCACAATCTCCAGACAGTCCAAGCCGACTTTCAGCCACACTTTGTGCTTGATGTTCTCCGTGAAATCTTGTCCCCCTGGTGTTTTCCTGGGTGAAATAAGTTTGCGCATGGCTTATCAATTCAACCACTCACACCAATCACACACTCGCAACAAAAATGAAAACAAAAGCATTAATTCAGCATGTCTTCCATGCCCAGTCCATTATTATC
Organism: Phymorhynchus buccinoides; assembly: GCA_017654935.2. Classification (NCBI taxonomy): domain Eukaryota; kingdom Metazoa; phylum Mollusca; class Gastropoda; order Neogastropoda; family Raphitomidae; genus Phymorhynchus; species Phymorhynchus buccinoides. The sequence goes on along the minus strand of CM065692.1, from coordinate 39,761,809 downwards.
CTAAAATAAGTCAGACATTTACACTTTTATAAATCAATGCCAATTTCTATTCAAATTTCTTTCCTTTAAAAACTATCAGATGTAGACCATAATAACCTTCACACTATGAAAAGACTTTCAGCATATTGTTTGCATATGATGAACAGAAACTCAATATGATTGTCTTAACACTTTGGGGACTATATAATATATTTTTTAAAATTCTCAACCGAGGCTCCAGATTTCTTTGGTTAATTCTTTACTATTTAATTTACCTTGCCCCTCCAATGTCCTCATCCTGTCTACATTACACTTATCTGATTTCAGTCACCCAAAACATAACCGTCACCTGCTCTATCCTTAACATAAACAATCCCTCATGTCACATTTCCATGATAATACGAGCTTGAGGAGATACTGTATTATTTCCACGTCAAAAAACAAACAAACTTCAAGTTGTTGTTGCGGTACCCTGGCTAAAACACTCCAGGGATCATCCCAACAGCCGAAGCACTTGAACACCATGGTACAAATGCATCAGCTAGGGATGAGAACATTGCGTGTGTGACCGTTTTTGATTACCCCGCCACGTGGGCAGCCACACTCCGACTTTGGAGAAATTTGCACTGATGATGTTATGCTAGGAGCTTGTCATGGCTAAAGACAATCCCCGCATAACTATGCAGAGCATAGCAACATTTTGATGTAGCCTTGGTGTTCTAGCCTATGTCAATTGGTCTGACAGTGACACAGTCTTAAGCCAAGGCGGAAACACTTCAAGTAACAATAATATGATCTGACAACATGCAATCACATGCCTAACATTACTTCCCTTTGTGCCTCCTTAATATCTAATAACCCTAACGTAGCGCAAAGAACAATATCTCGGGAGATCGCTGAAGCTTTATGGGTTTCATCCCATACACAGGAATGCTCTAAGCTAACAAAGAATGAAAGAATTGTTAAAAAGGCTTACAGAATGATGGAAACTTTGCGTGTGACTGGACCGCTTTTGCGTTTGACACTGCTCAGAATGATGAGATCCGAGAACAGCCACACGCAGCAAGGGTCCTTTTTGTTCTGCAACATCCATAAAGCAAAAAGCTTACATGCTGAAATAAAGTTTCAGTCTTTTCAATGTTGACTTAGCAGATTTCCACTGCATGATAATTTATAAGCATTACCGAATTTCTCTGACTAAATTTTACCAAACAAAATTCCCCAAATGTTAGACAAAAATATGATTCTGCCATTCTATTTTCTTACTATATTATCAGTCATATTATAAGGCACAGGGGTCTCAGTCTAGGAAAAAAAGTATCGCCTTATAGTCCGTAAAATATGGTCATTTATTGATAAGCAACAGATTGCTTAGCATGCAATACATTTAAAAGCTATTAGATACTTCTTATCAATTCTCAGGCCATATGGCCATAATGGGTAAGGTACATATGTGTCCACTTTTCACTGGTCTCCCCGCTGCGGACAGCCAATACATTCCGATTTCAGAGGAGCTCAAAGGAGAAAAAATATTTGGAAGAATTTTTTGAAAAAAGGCAGGAGAATGGGAGAAAGTCAAAGATAGTAGATGATAGAAAGCAAAGGGAAAAGGCAGAGTCAAAGAGAGTGGCAGATTAGAGGAAGCTACAAGCACAGAACTTCAAGAAGGTGGGGGAACTATTTTTATGAAAGACCCCCCAGTATCCCCATGGGGAGAGACTCGTCCAGCTCCTCAGCTCCCCGTGTAGGCACGAGACATCTACCCACTGCCCCAAAAGCTATTAGATACAATAGACTTCCATCCATATGGCTTATTAAATTAACTTTGTTCTGTACTTTCACACAGTAAATCACTCTTCAAGAGCATCTTTCTTAGTTACAAGAACCAAAACGAACACTGGAGTCCCTAGTCAAACCAGGATATTTTCGACAATAAAAATAACAAAACACTTGTGCATCAGTGAAATGTTAATATTTGAGAGCATAAGCTTATTTTCATTTGTTTACTTTTTCCATTGTCCCAATCTTCAAATAGGAAAAGTTTAAATAAGCATCTTGCATCATGCTTAGTTTTATTTGTTTACTTTTTCATTGTCTCAATTAGGAAAAGTTTAAATAAACATCTTGCATCTAACCTGATGGCTCAGACTGTCCAGGTAATATTTGTTCTTACTGGCCTTGACCTATCACTGTCTTTCTGACTATTTCTTCCTTCAAGAAGTCATAAGCACTCAGCGCGACAAACCCCACAGAACAATAAACACAATCACAGTGATTTCAAAATATCCTGTTTTGTCTCTAGAAGGAGAATGGCTACATGTCAAACCCAGAGTGCTAAACTCCCCCGTGGGGATACCGGGGGGTCTTTTGTATAAATAGTTCCCTCACCTTCTGGAAGTTCTGTGCTTGTAACTTCCTCTAAAGTCTAATCTGTCACTCTTTAACTCTGCCTTTTCCCTTTGCTTACTGTCATCTACTATCTTTCTGCCTTACCGGTTCATTCTCCTGCCTTTTTTCAAGAAACGCTTTCAAAAACATTTCTTCCAGCCGAAGTCGGACTTGCTGGGCCTAACTATTTCTTAGTTAGGCGCATAACGGCAGCATGACGCATCTGCGCTCATAACAGACAGGAAGCTGTCTGAGCGATCGAAGAAGAAGTAGAGTCCTAAACTGCTTAGTGCCATATGTCTCTAACAAACAGGATCTACCATTACAATATTATCTAAGCATAAATGAAACAACAACAAACACGATCAATAATATGAGCAGACTATAAAATGTGCTGTCAACAAAAAAATGAGCCATGGATACAACCAGTAAAAACGATAAAAGATTGAAGCTAAAAACAACAACATTCTTAGCAGTATGAAGCAGTTCTCAAGATTATCAAGTAAGAATTTTAGATGACCAGATTTAAAGGCAAAGCCTCTTGGTGCCACCTGGCACAACTGCACCCAAGCCAATGTAAAATGGAATAATTCTAAAAAGCAGCTGAGGACAGGGTGACTTCTTTACCTTAGAACAAACAAACAACTACACGACAAGTGTAAAGTGACATTTTATTCACAAGAGACAAAACAAAACTATTGGATATTTCGGCGAATGCGCCTTTATCAACACAGACAAACAATTAAACAGCAAATATAGCAAAAGGAGCAAAAAGCAGGCAACGAAAGGAGCAAAAAAACAATAAGATCAAAATAAAAAACACCAACAATGTTGTTGGTGTTTTTTCTTCTTCTTTATGTTAGGTCAACAGTTGTCTAAGCAAGGAGACGCCAACTAACTTACCATAAGGTGCACCATGTCATGGCGGATGTAGGCCCTCTCTGCTGCTACCAGCTGTCAAGACACAAAAACACTGGTCAGGTTATTATATAATGCAATTTACAATTGAAATATAAGTAACATAAAATATGCAATACATTGTAAAACATAGCTAATTTCTTGTTTAAGATCCATTTCCTGGTAAGAGGACAGATGTAAAATGGAAATAAGAAGAGTCTCATAATGTGGTCATCAATCCTGTAATGTTTTAGCCTACAAAGGTAGACATTATACTGCTCTCTACCTCAGTCTTTTCGAGTGAAAGTGTCCAATATTCACGAAAATTAGAAAAAACCAGTTAAGAGTGTTCAACAATGAAACCGACGCACATGGTCTCACATACATACACAATTTATTTCCCATAAATTATTTCTCAGCCGGGTGGACGCCTGGTGAAAGCTATGCGTGAGTAGCAAATTTCAATATGGAGAGAAAAGGTTAAAATCTTCTTCAATTTATTTCTTGTTTGTAATCGACTTTCTGCCTCCAGTTATAGGATCCGACAACATGCTGTCACACGCATATTATACATCCCTTTGCATCTCCATAAGAACAAATGACAATACCTCTGGAGAAACTCTAGGGAGATGTAAAAGAACAATAACTCTGGAGATAGGGATTTCTCCTATACAAGCACTCATGTTGGTGATCAGGGGCAATAACAAAGAACAATTTCAAAGAACAATACCTTTGAGGAAACTCTAGGGAGATGCAAAGAACAACAACTCAAAGGATAGCGTGATGCAAAGAACAACAACTCAAAGGATAGCGTGATGCAAAGAACAATAACTCAAATGATAGCGTGATGCTAAGAACAATAACTCAAAGGATAGCGTGATGCAAAGAACAATAACTCAAAGGATAGCGTGATGCAAAGAACAATAACTCAAAGGATAGCGTGATGCAAAGAACAACAACTCAAAGGATAGCGTGATGCAAAGAACAATAACTCAAAGGATAGCGTGATGCAAAGAACAATAACTCAAAGGATAGCGTGACGCAAAGAACAATAACTCAAAGGATAGCGTGATGCAAAGAACAATAACTCAAAGGATAGCGCGATGCAAAGAACAATAACTCAAAGGATAGCGTGATGCAAAGAACAATAACTCAAAGGATAGCGTGATGCAAAGAACAATAACTCAAAGGATAGCGTGATGCTAAGAACAATAACTCAAAGGATAGCGTGATGCAAAGAACAACTCAAAGAATAGCGCGATGCAAAGAACAATAACTCAAAGGATAGCGTGATGCAAAGAACAATAACTCAAAGGATAGCGTGATGCAAAGAACAATAACTCAAAGGATAGCGTGATGCAAAGAACAATAACTCAAAGGATAGCGTGATGCAAAGAACAATAACTCAAAGGATAGCGTGATGCAAAGAACAATAACTCAAAGGATAGCGTGATGCAAAGAACAATAACTCAAAGGATAGCATGATGCAAAGAACAATAACTCAAAGGATATCGTGATGCAAAGAACAATAACTCAAAGGATAGCGTGATGCAAAGAACAATAACTCAAAGGATAGCGCGATGCAAAGAACAATAACTCAAAGGATAGCGCGATGCAAAGAACAATAACTCAAAGGATAGCATGATGCAAAGAACAATAACTCAAAGGATATCGTGATGCAAAGAACAATAACTCAAAGGATAGCGTGATGCAAAGAACAATAACTCAAAGGATAGCGTGATGCAAAGAACAATAACTCAAAGGATAGCGTGATGCAAAGAACAATAACTCAAAGGATAGCGTGATGCAAAGAACAATAACTCAAAGGATAGCGTGATGCAAAGAACAATAACTCAAAGGATAGCGTGATGCAAAGAACAATAACTCAAAGGATAGCGTGATGCAAAGAACAACTCAAAGAATAGCGCGATGCAAAGAACAATAACTCAAAGGATAGCGTGATGCAAAGAACAATAACTCAAAGGATAGCGTGATGCAAAGAACAATAACTCAAAGGATAGCGTGATGCAAAGAACAATAACTCAAAGGATAGCGTGATGCAAAGAACAATAACTCAAAGGATAGCGTGATGCAAAGAACAATAACTCAAAGGATAGCGTGATGCAAAGAACAATAACTCAAAGGATAGCGTGATGCAAAGAACAATAACTCAAAGGATATCGTGATGCAAAGAACAATAACTCAAAGGATAGCGTGATGCAAAGAACAATAACTCAAAGGATAGCGTGATGCAAAGAACAATAACTCAAATGATAGCGTGATGCAAAGAACAATAACTCAAAGGATAGCGTGATGCAAAGAACAATAACTCAAAGGATAGCGTGATGCAAAGAACAATAACTCAAAGGATATCGTGATGCAAAGAACAATAACTCAAAGGATAGCGTGATGCAAAGAACAATAACTCAAAGGATAGCGTGATGCAAAGAACAATAACTCAAAGGATAGCGTGATGCAAAGAACAATAACTCAAAGGATAGCGCGATGCAAAGAACAATAACTCAAAGGATAGCGTGATGCAAAGAACAATAACTCAAAGGATAGCGTGATGCAAAGAACAATAACTCAAAGGATAGCGTGATGCAAAGAACAATAACTCAAAGGATAGCGTGATGCAAAGAACAATAACTCAAAGGATAGCGCGATGCAAAGAACAATAACTCAAAGGATAGCGTGATGCAAAGAACAATAACTCAAAGGATAGCATGATGCAAAGAACAATAACTCAAAGGATATCGTGATGCAAAGAACAATAACTCAAAGGATAGCGTGATGCAAAGAACAATAACTCAAAGGATAGCGTGATGCAAAGAACAATAACTCAAAGGATAGCGTGATGCAAAGAACAATAACTCAAAGGATAGCGTGATGCAAAGAACAATAACTCAAAGGATAGCGTGATGCAAAGAACAATAACTCAAAGGATAGCGTGATGCAAAGAACAATAACTCAAAGGATAGCGTGATGCAAAGAACAATAACTCAAAGGATAGCGTGATGCAAAGAACAATAACTCAAAGGATAGCGTGATGCAAAGAACAATAACTCAAAGGATAGCGTGATGCAAAGAACAATAACTCAAAGGATAGCGTGATGCAAAGAACAATAACTCAAAGGATAGCGTGATGCAAAGAACAATAACTCAAAGGATAGCGTGATGCAAAGAACAATAACTCAAAGGATAGCGTGATGCAAAGAACAATAACTCAAAGGATAGCGTGATGCAAAGAACAATAACTCAAAGGATAGCGTGATGCAAAGAACAATAACTCAAAGGATAGCGTGATGCAAAGAACAATAACTCAAAGGATAGCGTGATGCAAAGAACAATAACTCAAATGATAGCGTGATGCTAAGAACAATAACTCAAAGGATAGCGTGATGCAAAGAACAATAACTCAAAGGATAGCGTGATGCAAAGAACAGAAACTCAAATGATAGCGTGATGCTAAGAACAATAACTCAAAGGATAGCATGATGCTAAGAACAATAACTCAAAGGATAGCGTGATGCAAAGAACAATAACTCAAAGGATAGCGTGATGCAAAGAACAATAACTCAAAGGATAGCGTGATGCAAAGAACAATAACTCAAAGGATAGCGTGATGCTAAGAACAATAACTCAAAGGATAGCGTGATGTAAAGAACAATAAATGAAAGGATAGCGTGATGCAAGGAACAATAACTCAAAGGATAGCATGATGCAAAGAACAATAACTTGGGAGACAGCGTTTCCTCCCATACAGGCACTGACGTCGGTGAAGAGGAGCAGCAACAAAGAACAATTTCAAAGAACAGTACCTCTGAGCTGTACAGAGCTGATTCTAGGATTTTGAAAAAGGGGGGGGCATTCCCCCCTATGATTGAAAAAAGGGGGGCAGGTCCCCCCCTAAGAATGAAAAAAGGGGGGATTGGTGGCAGGTCCACTGGAGACAGCCATGGCCACTTCTTCAGCCAGTCGTCTTGGAACCGGTGTTCCCTTGCACTGGCGCTGTTATCGGGCTGCTTCTCTGAGTTTTTGGATGTAGTCGCCGTTTCTTCAAGCTCTTCTCCACACTCTGACTCATCATGTGGCACATACTGCTTTTTTTTCATTTTGCCTCCGCGAAAGTCAAAATCAAGGAGCGTGGCTACGCGCTTCATTTTGGAAGAAATCCAATATGGCGGCTTAAACTCTCGCAAGTTCTCGTCGGTATTCAAGATGAATGAGATGAACGCGATTGATTGGTTAATCAGTTTCTTTAGCCTAGACAACAGGTTTTGCAGACGACGAATGCCATGCCCACAGCGATCGGTGAAAGTAGCGGGCAGTTCTGCAAATGTGCGGGAGTCGGCCCGCATTAAGACTCGATTATCGCGGGAAGGAACAGATTTTCGGGGGATTGTACCAATCCCGCGCTCTAGAATCAGCTCTGCTCTAGTCTAGGGAGATGCAAAGAACAATAACTCAAAGGATAGCGTGACGCAAAGAACAATAACTCGGGAGACAGCATTTCCTCCCATACAAGTACTCACGTCAGCGATGAGGAGCAGCAACAATAAACAATTTCAAAGAACAGTACCTTTGAGGAAACTCTAGGGAGATGCAAAGAACAATAACTCAAAGGAAAGCGTGATGCAAAGAACAACTACTCAGGAGACAGATTTTCCTCCTATTGGGGTCTGCAACGAACACCTTTTGCAAGAGTGAATGCCCTTGGTGGGTGGGGGAAGATGGTTCAGTACTGACCAGACAGGGGGATAACTCTCGCCAATAACCATATTTGATGCCACTAAATGGCTGCCTTTCGCAAGAGTGAATGCCCTTGTCAATACTGACCAGCAAGGGCATCACTCTCACTGTCAAGGGCGTTAATAACCCTAGTTGCAGAGGCCTATACAAGCACTGACGTCGGTGATGAGGAGCAGCTCCAGTTTCTTCAGGGTCTGCTGCATGTCCTCCTCCTGCTTGGAGTCGGTGACAGTGCCGATCTTCATGGCCAGCTCATGCATGGCGCGACAGGCCTGCTGCAGCAGGGGGTGGTCCGGGTGTTCCCCGGGGGTGTTGTCCAACAGTCGCTGTAACCACAACCATAACTACAACATCTGATGTTTTCGTTCCCCAGCTTAAACGCTCTGGGGGCTACACCCAGTGCCATGTGAACATTTCGCATGGCCTTGGGTGGGGAAGATTACGTGTATGGCTGCTTTTAAAGGGCCCCGTCACATGGGCGGCCATACTCCGACTTCAGGGGACTTTGCTCCATTCATGGAGCCACCCACACATTCACTCCACCCGTGGAGTGACAACAGCCAACAATTCCTTACGGCGTGTAGGGAGAACTGCCACTGGTAAAGACAGCTTCCATTGGGCACAGCCGCATCATTTTAATATTGGCTATGGGTCAATTTCACTTGCATCACATGTACAGACACAGTGAATAGCCAAGGACCCTTGGCCGAAGTACATTTGATGTGCTGGTACTTTCGGAAGAGGACCTCTCTCAACTCAACGTAACTTTACTCTGTCAAAGGCAATCAAGAGGGGGCTTTGAAGATGGTGTCCTGTGTATTTAGCTCAGAACAGGCTCGACTAAAATCCACCAAAGTGACTCAGCAGCAGTGCAGTGTCTCCTCTTGTGGTTGCCCCTTGAATACCTAACATAGATTTGCTTCTGGTACCAGACAAACCGGGGTGTGGCTGCGAGTTGGTACTCGGAATCAGCGGTGTGGGAGCAATGCTCCTGTGCAGCCCAAAATATAAAGTGGAAAATGCATAACTGCTTTAGTAAAGGTAACTAGTAGTACTTTGCATTAAAACTTGTCTTCGTTTCAATGATGCTATCAATCATCAGGATATCTCCCCCCAAAATAAAAACAAATTCATTAGCAATACAGCTCACCTGTATGAGCAGTTCGTAGCGTGGAATGCGCTGAATTGGTCGCACAATCAAGTCCTTCATGGAGAGTTTGCTGCCACTGTCCCTCTGGCATTGCTGTCAACCAACATAAAGACACACGGAACACACATATACACACTCTGTTGAAATTTGAACTATTTTCTGCATATGTCATTATATGTTCATGTAGGAACTCATGCACACACACACACACACACATACACAGAGTACACACACACACCATGTTGACAAACCCTGTTGAAATTTGAACTTTTTTCTGCATATAGATGTCATTTTAGGTTCATGTACGAACTAATGTGCACACATACACACACATACATACACACACACACAGAGTACACACACACACAGAGTACACACACACACACCATGCTAACAAACCCTGTTGAAATTTGAACTTTTTTCTGCATATGTCATTTTATGTTCATGTAGGAACTCATGCGCACACACACTCACACAGTACGCTACTTCACACTTCACCATACTTTTTCTCTCAAAAACAAAAAAAGAAGAAATGTAACTGACAGATCAGCAACCCCAGATCAAGTTCAAAATGAAAGAGAGACAGGGTCACAAACCTCAATGAATTTCTGCATGGATGACTTGGTGGTGAGGGCGTTTTCTATCACCTTGCCCGACGTGTTGTAATTCTCCACAAATGACATGTAACTTTCCAGAACTGTCTGCTTGGAAAACTGAACGGAAAGAAAGATAAACATCACTCCCAAATTAATGTTTGACATTCAAAGTAACCTACTACCTACCTACATTTTATTTCAGACTTTAATCGACAATTGAAAAAACTTCTGGAATGGTGGGTAAAAACATAGAACCCTTATCCCTCAAAAACATACATATGCACACAAGTATTTGAGCTTTTTTTTTAATCTCTCGAATGATTGACTTTGCCAATAAACATAGCCGTAAAACAAATACGCCAAAAGATACCACAACAACAAAACAATGTGCATCCCTTTGAATTTGACCCTCTGTGTAAAATTCGGCAAATGAAACTTAAGATTTGTGGGTAAATAACCCCCAGTTGAGGATAATGAAATGAGGAACACTGCCTTTGATTAATTTCCCCACTCCTGCAAACATTTGGCTTGCAATAACTATTAACTAATTAAGAGTTACAATACAAATGAATTACAGTGGAAATCAGCTTAACTCAAAATAGAAAGGACTGACATTTATTTTGAGATGAAACTTTTTGTGTGTGCCATAAATCGGGACCCCCCAAAACATTATTGTGAATTATCCTGGTTTTTTTCTAGAAAAAAGTAGAACCCATTTTTTAGTTAGCCGGTTTCCGCTGTGAATAATTACACAAGTCAAGCCAACAACACCCTACTTCTTCTTCTTCGATCGCTCAGACAGTTTCCTGTCAATTATGAGCGCAGATACATCATGCTGCCGTTATGCGCCTAACTAAGAAATAGTTAGGCCCAGCAAGTCCGACTTCGGCTGGAGGAAATGTTTTTGAAAGTGTTTAATTAAAAAAGGCAGGAGAATGGACTGGTAAGGCAGAAGGATAGTAGATGACAGTAAGCAAAGGGAAAAGGCAGAGTCAAAGAGAGTGACAGATTAGAGGAAGTTACAAGCACAGAACTTCCAGAAGGTGGGGGAACTATTTATACAAAAGACCCCCCGGCATCCCCACGGGGGGGCAACACCCTACTCACGATGGCCAGGATTTTGTCTCCGGTGGTGGAGGTCCGGGAGTCCCAGTTCTTCCAGACCTTGTCCAGGAGGTCCAGGTAGACGGAGTGGTGCATGAGGATCTCGGGGATCATGTAGAAGATGTTGTCCACGATGGTGTCGTCCACATTGCTCGAGTTCTTCAGAGGGGTCATGTATTTCTGTCATCACATCCACAGCTTCAGATTGTTGTCAAAGTCTGTGGGTCAAACGACCCCTGATTACCTAATGTGATGGGCCAATTTCCAAAATGGGCCAGTAGTAAATACGTCACTGTACTACTAAATTACATGTTAGTGCATTGTCATATGACCCATGGCTGCACATAATGAGGGGTCAATGTCGGTCATTGACTCAGGCCTCCTGACAATCTGAAGCTCTGCATCAGTCAAACAGAGAGAGATGTGTGTCAGCAGACTATGTCTAAGTTTTAAAAACACTTTTGAACACAGCATACTATGCATGACAAGACACATGCTCATGAAATTGAATGCAGGCATACGCACACACACAGAGGCATACACACACACACACGTACACACACACACACAGACACATGCGTGCACACTGAGACACATGTACAATAACACACCACATCACACACATAGACACACATATATAAATGCACACACATACCAATTACCATACAGAAAAGAGACTAGATAAGTAGATTACTTAAATGTGAAACAACAGAAATAAGAATCATTAGTGGGATAACGGCATAAAATAAATGAGCAGACTACTTAGAACTTTAACCCTTTCACCGCCAGTCATTTTTCAGCTAAACATTTCCATTACATTTAGCTGGGTAGAGAACAAAATCCATCTGCAGTATTGGGGATTCTTCCGTGACATGTATAAAATAAGGTCTATCCTTACTTCCCAAATCTAAGACAATAGGGTTTTTGGATAATAAACCCAATTTGATGCCTTTTAGTGACATAGGTGTTACGTCATTGGTGCCAAAATGCGATATTGGCGGTGAAAGGGTTAACTTAGAACAAATAAACAACAAAAGCACTAATAGTAATAGAAGACGGGCAAAAACAATTAAATCATGAACGGATTAAAGCTAATTAAATCTTAGATTACAAAATGCAAAAGAAGCTGAACACCCCAATGCCCATTAAATTTTACTTGCTGTAATAATTTCCTGTAATGTTTCCTTTGACGAACAACAGCCATTAACCCTTTCACCGCCAAAGTCGCATTTTAGCACCACAATGATTTAACACCCATGTCACTAAAAGGCATCAAATCGGGGTATATTATCCAAAGACCCTATTGTCTTAGTTTTGGGAAGTAAGGATAGACCTTATTTTATATATATATATATATATGTCACAGAAGAATCCCAAATACTGCAGATGGATTTTGTTCTCTACCCAGGTAAATTTAATGGAACTTTTTGGCTGAAATATGGCTGGCAGTGAAAGGGTTAATGCAAAGGAGGGGCAGAGGTGGCAAGGGAGGGGAGGCTGGTGGGAAGTGAGGAAAAGTGAAGCGGAGGGGGGAGGGGGAGCAGAGGGGGGGAGAAAAGAGATAGTCTGAGTAGTGAGAGTAGACAATGTGACAGAAAATTCCTAAAGATGACTTTTTCCACATTTCTAACCCCAGAGAGAAACGGATAGCATGGCAGGAAAGCAGGTAGGAAAGGGCAAAGAGGGAACTTGAGCAGAGTTGGCTGCATAATGAAGCATTGTAATTTGTATGCGTGTGTGCATGTGTGTGTGTGTCTGTGTGTCAATGTGTATACATGTCTGAGATTGAGAGAGAGAGAGAGAGAGAGAGAGAGAGAGAGAGAGAGAGAGAGAGAGAGAGAGAGAGAGAGAGAGAGAGAGAGAGAGAGAGAGAGAGAGAGAGAGAGAGAGAGAGAGAGAGAGAGAGAGAGAGAGAGAGAGAGAGAGAGAGAGAGAGAGAGAGAGAGAGAGAGAGAGTCAAATGTGAGAGAGAGAGAGAGAGGGAGAGAGAGAGGGAGAGAGAGGGAGAGAGAGAGAGAGAGAGAGAGAGAGAGAGAGAGAGAGAGAGAGAGAGAGAGAGAGAGAGAGAGAGAGAGAGAGAGAGAGAGAGAGAGGAGAGAGAGAGAGAGAGAGAGAGAGAGAGAGAGAGAGAGTAGAGAGAGAGAGAGAGGAGAGAGAGAGAGAGAGAGAGAGAGAAACAGACAGACTTGTCAAGTGTGGAGAGCGAGGAGAGAGAGAGAGAGAGAGAGAGAGAGAGAGAGAGAGAGGAGAGAGAGAGAGAGAGAGAGAGAGAGAGAGAGAGAGAGAGAGAGAGAGAGAGAGAGAGAGAGAGAGAGAGAGAGAGAGAGAGAGAGAGAGAGAGAGAGAGAGAGAAACAGACAGACTTGTCAAGTGTGAAGAGAGAGAGAGAGAGAGAGAGAGAGAGAGAGAGAGAGAGAGAGAGAGAGAGAGAGAGAGAGAGAAGAGAGAGAGAGAGAGAGAGAGAGAGAGAGAGAGAGAGAGAGTTGTCAAGTGTGTATGTCTGTGTCTAGGTACACACATGCACACTAGAAAATGAACATGCTTCCTGCCGTACCATCTTTCTTTCTTTTTTCAGTACCTGCATCCTTTTTCTCTCCCATTCTGGCTAAGCACACATGTGCACACACACGCACACACACACAGACGCATACACACAGTGGCATAGTGACATATCCTCTCCCTCAAGGAGTTTCACCCTCTCCCTTTAAACCCATGCTGTTTTGGCAGAACCACACCCCTGTCCCCTCCCCTCCTCATCTCCTTCACATTCTCTCATTCTTCTTCATATACTCTCTCTCACACTTTTATCTATCATCTCTCTCTCTCCCCCCCCCCCCCCCCCCCCCCCACCTCTCTCCTCTCTAAGGGTTTGAATCTCAGCTGGAGCTAATTAGCAGCTCTGGGTGGAAAGGTAATTTTGCAAGTTAATGCTCTGGTTGAGAAAGGGCAGAGGAATGTGCACCAAAAATGATAAAGAAAAAGAGCGAGTAAGAAAAAAAAAGGTTACAATGAAAAGCAGCAAGAACAGAAGAGGAGCAGATTAACCCTTTCACCACCAATGTCGCATTTTAGCACCACAATGGTTTAACACCCATGTCACTAAAAGGCATCAAACCAGGATCTGTTACCCAAAGACCCTATTTTCTTAATTTTGGGAGGTAAGGATAGGCCCAATGCTATGCATGTCACAGAGGAATTCCCAATATTGCAGATTGTTTTCTCTCTACCCAGTTAAGTTTGACTGTGCTTTTTGGCTGAAAAATAGCTGGCAGTGAAAGGGTTAAGAACTTATCAGGTGATAATTAAGGTGGTGATGCTGATCGATTACAATGGGAACAGCAATTCAAAAAACAAATACTGATAAATAATGCTCTGAGGTTTACATCTCTGTTGAGTAAATCGATAAAATGCTTTGCTAACTTGATCTTATCAAATCAATCAAAGACATTTTGAATCAAGTTAACAAAAATTATAAAAACTCCTAATCGCTGTGATTTAATTTTCAAAAATATGAAAATGAGTCCTAATCATTACGATATTTTACTGACTATAAGGCGATACTTTTTTCCCAAGACTGAAACCCATGTGCCTAATGATATGAAAAAAATAGTCAGAAAGTGTAGCTACATCATCAGTACATGTATTAACAAAATCTGAATTTTGTAGAAATTTGTTAGTGTGCGCCTTATAGTCAGAAAAATACGGAAATATTAATTATGGAAGTAACAAGTATATGGAAAAAAGATTAGAGAGATATAGAGAAAAAAAGGAAGTTAAAATATGGACACATAATGACATGTATACTAAACCCACAAAAAGCACAGTTGAAAGATAAACCACAGAAACTGGAATAGGCAACTAGACAGATAGAAGAACTGCTGAGTGCCCGGGAGCGTTGTATTGAGTAGGCAAAAATCGCTACCTCAAATTGGGGCAGTGGGTGGATGCCTCGTGCCTCCATACAGGGAGCTGGACAACCCTGCCCCCTCCACGAGTCTCTCCCTGTGGGGGTCTTTCATAAAAATAGTTCCCCCACCTTCTGGAAGTTCTGTGCTTGTAACTTCCTCTAATCTGCCACTCTCTTTGACTCTGCCTTTTTCCTTTGCTTACTGTCATCTACTATCTTTCTGACTTACTGGCCCATTCTCCTGCCTTTTCCCCCCAAAACATCTTCCAAATAACTTTCCTCCCTTGAGCTCCTCCGAAATTGGAATGTGTTGGCTGTGCACAGTGGGGAGACCAGTGCAAAATGAAAACAGGACACAAGTAACCTGGTTGCAGGGGATTTTTCCTTTCACTTTGCACTAGGCCTTACGGTCTGAATGTGGAGTCTTTCGGATGAGACGATAAACCGAGGTCCCATGTGCCCATGCACTTAGCACACGTTAATCCCAGTGGCAATGAAAAAGTTGTCATTTTGTCAAAATTTACACCCCCTTTTCCTTCCTCATCAGTCACACAAAAATCGCATGAAAATAGTTGGGTGGCGCGCCAGGTGGAAGCAACCTGCATTTCACAGAGACACCTCTGTAACTATGAAGTACCTAATAATACCTAAAGTGAAAACTGAAAACCGGACATATACTCATTACGCCTTTTGGCCTGAAACACGGAAGAAGAAGAAGAAGAAGAAGAAGAAGAAGCAACCTCAAAATGTCAAATAACCAACACAATCAAGTCTGTATTAATTTATCAGCACTGTCTAAAATGACTCAAATAACCAACACAATCCCCCCCTGTATTAATTTATCAGCACTGTCTATTGAGCATGATACTGTTTGAATACAAAGTATGTGAAATTGAGCAAATTCTTTTTTAAAAATTACAATAAACATGTACTGGCCTGAGAGGGCAAGCAGGGAAAACCAAAACAAAACAAAGCAGTGGTGAAGCACAATGAAAAAAGAGACCAAGGTAGCGGATTATAGAACCGATGCACTCACAGAAACAGAGACATCAAACAGATATCAATGCATAAAAGAGTGACTGATTCATACTCACTTCTTTAAGCAAACGTAAGGCATCCACATACTCTTTCTCATTCCTGTACAGCTCCTCAACAATGTGGTACCGCTTGTCCTGAAATGCAAACAAGATTTTAATTAAATTAAAAAAGAATGAAAACTTAAAGCAAAAAGCAAAAGCAAAAAAAAAGCACACACACAGTCAAAGACACACACACATGCACACACACACACATGCATGCACACACACATACACACACTGGTCCTCACAAAAGACACACACACACACACACACACACACACAAGGCATTGAAAAATTAAAACTAAGATTAAATATATTTCAGTTTAACTCTCCTACTGCCACAGGCTCACATTACACACGCACATAACGTCTAAGTCTGCTACCTTGAATGGTGAACAGGCATCAATTGATGCCTCAATCACGTCTTAAGTTCAACTTCCACTACATTGTCATTGCCAGTGGGTGGGTGCCGGTAAACATCTTCCATGCGGTTGTCTATTTTGTTGTTGTTGTCTTACCCTGGCTTAAAGACTCCAGAGATCATCCCAATAGCCGAAGCACTTGAACACTATGGTACAAATGCACCAGCCAGGGATGAGAACATTACGTGTGTGACCGTTTTTGATTACCCCACCACATTGGCAGCCACACTCCGACTTCGGAGGATTTTAGACTGATGATGTTATGCCAGGAGCTTGTTATGGCTTAAGACAATCCCTGCACAACCATGCAGAGTATAACAACATTTTGATGTAGCCTTGGCGTTCTAGCTTATGTCAACTGGCCTGACACAGCTTCATGCCAAGGCATGTCTATTTTTAAAGCTTATATCAGTGCATTTCTGTTAATTGAACACATTTTAAAACTAGTAAAGTAGGTGATCGTCTTTAGTTTTCTTGAAAAGTTACTTGGCAGAGAAAGCTAAAATACAAACCACTCAAACTTGGAGCTTAAAGTGTTAAACAATTACAATAATCACTTGCAAAACTAGCCAAAAGAAACGTGAATGAATACTCATTACTTCAAAAGAAGGCTGCCTGTTTATTTAGAGAAACCCTTAACGATGAAACCAGTTAAATTAAGAATTTGATTAAGGAGTTATGAACATGGTGCTTCAATCTCCTCAATCACTTCAAACAGACCTCCTGAGAGCATACACCGATCAAAGAAAACCTATAAATAAAAATAAATAAAAAGCTGCTCTGCTGTTATTTCTGCAACTCAAGTGTGCAGCATCTATCCACAGTATGAGTATCCTTAAGAGAATGTGTAACATTTTCAGTCTTTACATTTTCCTTACATCGGAACTCTTTCATCACACTGTTGCAGGGTACATCTTCACTCTCTGCCAAAAGCATTTGAGGACAGCTGGCATTAAAGATCCTCCATGTTATGCTTCACATTCCCTCTTATGCTTGGAAGATTTCTTAAGATTTCCTACCAGCTATAGGAAGGAAAACACGTGAAAAAACATGATTTTGACACATGATGTGGTGGGTCTTTAAGGAAGGTCCCACAAGGCAAACTAATCCTTTTGTCTGTAGCACTAACAGCCAATGCAAATGTCTCCTAATTGGAGAGTAATACTAATAGTCTAACAAATTGCTAAGCAACGAGGAACTGTGGCAGTGAACAAGACAGCAGCCTGCAGGGGTGGAGATCCAACAACACCGCTGGAGATGGACTGGCCACACTCTCCGCAAGCCAGCCACCAACACAAGGCAAGCCCTCGGGTGGAACTCCCAGGGGAAAAGGAGGAGAGGCCGGCCAAGGAACACCAGGCGATGCGACCTGGAGGCTGATGCCAAGAAGATGGGACTCACCTGGGGACAGCTGGAGAGACTAAAAATGCCCAGGACAGAGACAGCTGGAGGGATCTTGTCGGCGGCCTATCCCCGGAAGGGGCGACAGGCATAAGTACAGTGGAACCCCGCTTAATGGGCACCTCAGTATCGCGGACACCTCAGTAATCTGGACAGCTTTACTCAGTCTCTTCCCTTCTTATTCATGACTAAAAGAGTCTTCAGTATAGCGACCACCTCACAAATACAGACAGTTTGGGCCAGTCTGTAGGGTGCTCGCAATTCTGAGGTTCCACCGTAAAGTGTAAGTCACTCACAAACCTGTGATGTAATTTTTCACTCTTGAAAAATTAGGGGGGGGGGGGGGGGGGGGCAATGTTTTTACTATCAATTTATGATTTTGATCTGAAATTTATACATTTTAAGTTCTGCATACATCATGCAACACACTAATAAAGAGGAATAACACATGGATGTGTGATAATGTGACTGCATCAGTGTCAAGTCAAGTCAAGTCAAAATGATCTTTAATGAGGATAAAAGGAATAAGCATTTATTAATACAACTTCTTTACATCCTGTCCTCATGAGAACAAAATAACAACAAAGACTGTGAAACAAATGAAAGTGCACAAAAAAGAGTGCAAAGATCTGTGTGTGTGCCTGTGTTGGTGCATACCCCAGAACGGCCTGATGGAGAGACTCTGAGTCTGAGAGGAGGGGGGGAGAGGGAGAGAGAGAGGGAGAGAGAGAGAGAGAGAGAGAGAGGAGAGAGAGAGAGAGAGAGAGAGAGAGAGAGAGAGAGAGAGAGAGAGAGAGAGAGCGAGAGAGAGAGAGACAGAGAGAGAGAGAGAGAGAGAGAGAGAGAGAGAGAGAGAGAGAGAGAGAGAGAGAGAGAGAGAGAGAGAGAGAGAGAGAGAGAGAGAGCGATTGAGAGAGAGACAGAGAGAGCTATAACTTTGTATAAGACATTATAGACATGCCCCAGAATGGCCAGATAGAGAGACTCTGAGAGGAGGGGGGGGGGGGGAGAGAAGAGACAGAGAGAGAGAGAGAGAGAGAGAGACAGATTGAGAGAGAGAGAGAGAGAGACAGAGAGAGAGAGAGAGACAGAGAGAGTCAGGCATACTTGTACTTCATACAACACTTAACAAAATTACACAGAACATGTTCAAACCATACCAAAAAAATGCACGCATATTAATATGTGCCACTAAAACACAGAGCTCTAGCAAAAAAACAACAACAAAAACCTAGCTGGCAAGCTTTCAAATTCACATTTCCTGTCAGTGTTTACCAAGATAGAGCTGAATGCTAGAACCTCAAGAACTGTTTTCTCCTTAGTTGCTGTTAAGTTCCAGGTGACGAGTGCCAACCAAATTGCCAATGGAGGTACACATGCAAAAATAAGAGAAAAAAATATTCAAAGAGAGAGAGAGAGAGAGTGAGAGAGAGAGAGAAGGAGAGAGAGAGAGAGAGAGAGAGAGAGAGAGAGAGAGAGAGAGAGAGAGAGAGAGAGAGAGAGAGAGAGAGAGAGAGAGAGAGAGAGAGTTCAAATACTTTATTCTAAAAGAATAAGAATTTAGGCTTCCATTCTGTCCTTGGTCCTTGGTTCTAAGCATACAATACATTTATAACTAATACTATAAATGAGAGAGAAAGAGAGAGAGAGAGAGAGAGAGAGAGAGAGAGAGAGAGAGAGAGAGAGAGAGAGAGAGAGAGAGAGAGAGAGAGAGTGAGAGTGAAAGAGACACACACATGGGGACCGAGAGAGAAAAAGAGAAAGCAAGAGAGAGAGAGAGAGACACACAATGAGAGACACAGACAGAAAGACAGGGAGAGAAAGAGAGAGTGACAAGAGACAGACAGAGAATTTTCTTAAATAAAGGTTGACTGTTCTCTACAAGCATGGAGAGGGGATATGTGTGTTTATTTTCAGATAGCAAGGGGGGAGGGGAGGGGAGGGGGGGAGCGCAAGGGAGGGGGTAAGAATGATTGTGAAAAGTGGGAGAATAATGTGTGTTTCTTGAAGAATAAGAAGGTGAGAAGAAGAGAATGGGCAGGGGTAAAAAGGAAGGCAAGGGGTGAGTACTGAAGAAGGAATGAGGGAAGGAAGCAGGTTAGGGTAAGGCCTAGTACACAGTACATCAGGATTTTCTGTGCGGAAATAATCAATAAGTAAAACTAAAAGAAAGAAGCAAAAAATAAACGCACACGCACATATGTCCATAGTTCTCCTAATCCGTATTTTTCTTTTTTTTGCTCCTTTCTTTTACTTACTGATTATTTTCGCACGGAAAATCCGGATGTACTGTGTACGTGCCCTAAGGAGGAAAGTAGTTGTGTTTCTTTTTCTTTTGTCTGACTAGCCGTTTCTTGCAGTTAAACAGAATTAACTTGGGTAAAAAGCTTTAATTGTAAAGAGCCAAACATTTTAATAGGATTGTTTCTGTGTGAGAGAGAGAGAGAGAGAGAGAGAGAGAGAGAGAGAGAGAGAGAGAGAGAGAGAGAGAGAGAGAGAGAGAGAGAGAGAGAGAGAGAGAGAGAGAGAGAGAGAGAGAGAGAGAGAGAGAGAGAGAGAGAGAGAGAGAGAGAGAGAGAGAGAGAGAACGAATGAACAAATGTTTTTTAATTCAGGGACAGCGGAATAAGTATGGAACATGGCTTTTTTTTTCTCCATCCAGCCCTCAGAACAAAAAATAAGAAAGGAAAAAAAAAGAAAAAAAATGAGATAGATAGATGATAGAGAGATTAATGCTCTGTATGATATTGATTATGTGAAAGCTGAAGTTACTACCATCAGCCTTCTTTAGGTTCCTTCTTTATATAGAGACTGAGTCTGAGAGCAAACGGAGTATCCAAAATACTTAAATTATTCCTGACTATCTTGGCTCTATCTTTTCCCCATATGTTATCATCAACCCTATCTTTGCTGAACTTATTTTCTTTCTTTTTATGTACTACCCCCTAATGTGCAGCAGAATCTGCAACGTGATGAAGTTGGCTGCCTAAGGCGAAGAAGAGAGAGGAGAGAGAGAGAGAGAGAGAGAGAGAGAGAGAGAGAGAGAGAGAGAGAGAGAGAGAGAGAGAGAGAGAGAGAGAGAGATATTAATGCTCTGTATGATATCGATTATGTGAAAGCTGACGTTACTAATACCATCAGCCTTCTTTATTCGTTTTGTGACAGCACCTTCTGGTTTTCACATTATTTCCACAAACTATGTGGTTCAGGGAGAAAGGGAAATAAAACAAACGCACGCACGCACGCACACACACGCACACCGTACCTTGATAAACCCAAGTTCCCTCTCAGGAGATTCTGTGTAAGAAAGCACCCCCTTCCACACGGATGGCAAGCTGCTGGCAGGGTTGGAATCCGACAAAGGAATGAATTCGCTCAGCACACGACCGTCCCCGCGCACCTTGGCCCCCTTGTCCCGCTTCTTCCGCTTCGTGCCGTCATCCCGCTGCTTGCGGCTCTGAAAGTCACTGACGGAGCTGGCCGACCTGGGGATGCGCCTGTGTGACCCCGACGCCGAGGGAACGGTCAGCAGGCTCTTCTCTCCCTGTGAAGACCGACCCTTCGCATCATGGGGAGAAGACCGGGTCAGAGCCGTGGGTGACAAACCAAAAGGGGGGTTGTCTGATCGCAGGGGCGGAACGTCACCCCGCTCGGGACTCCCTAGGGCCTCGCTGCCGTCAACGCTGTCGTCCGAGTCGAAGTCCTCGTTGCCGGAGGTCTGGTCCTCGCTTTTCTCCGTGGCTTGACTGTGGGGAGACGGAGAAAGGGTGCCCTCGGACGTCGTGGACACCCGGTCATCATCCGTGGTCCAGGGATCCCTCTCGCTCTTTATCAACACCGGGGCGCTCTGCGACTGGTTGGCATCGATGGTCTGCTGGAACTCCAGGCTCTCTGCCGAGCGATTGCCGCTGGGGTCGGACATCGACTTCTGCTTGGTCAGCTTGGGGTTCTTCTTCTCCTGTTTGTCAGAGTCGGAGGAATCCGAGGCCCGGGCCTCTGCGCCGCTGACTGCTTTCTGCGAAGCCTTGCTCGGCCTGGCTTCAGGCTCCTCCCAGGGTAGATAAGGATCGGCAAGAGGAGTCGGGGTCTGCGGGGAGGAGCTATCATCTGCGTCGGGTTGGGTGTGCAGTGCCAGGAAGCCATTGGTGTCCAGCGGCGGCCCTCGCTCCTGCGCTGCGGCTTTAGAGGGGGGTGGGTGGGTGATGAAGCGTGATGTTCCCTGAAAGAAATAGGCAGAATTAGTGAATGGTGTATTATTTTAATGTTGTGCTTAATATTTTGTTGTTGTTGTTACTGTCCCATCTTCTACAGTGGCGTTGCTCCCACACCGCTCATTCTGAATCCCAATTCACAGCCACACCCCAGCTTGTTCAGGTCGCAGAATCCAAGACCAGCAGTCCAAAGGGAGCGAATCTATGTTCGGCCGTCAGGAGGCAACCAACCGAGGAGACACTGCACTGCGGCTGAGTCACTTCGGTGGAGTTCAGTGGAGCCTGTTCAGGACACCACCTACTAAGCCCCCTACTGACAACACTATTCGCTTAGTCGCGGAGCCAGTGTGAGTGAGGTCCTCCTCCGAGGGCACCACCATGACCGTCCACCGACAGCTCCCCAGAACACACTGATCCCCATGACTTTGACCCGTTGTGCTATCCCACTATGATAGCAGAGGTAGCAGATGCTATTAAAAAAAACTGGGCTACAAAGACAACACTGCTATTTTTAAAAGTTCCATTCCTGTTGTAATGACCCACATTAACTTTCATGTATTCTCTTCTCCAATTGTTTATATAATGTAATTTATTGTCTTTGCTTATGCTGGCATGGCGTGTGTGTGTGTGTGTGTGTGTGTGTGTGTGTGTGTGTGTGTGTGTTGTATGCTTACATTAATTGCTGCTGAAAACCATTTATCTTATAGCTTTCATTTATTCAATAATTTTTAATTTAGAAGCTAAGAAAGAGCATCTGGATCTCACAGCTTTTGTCACAGAGTGAATAGGCCCTCTGTTTCTACTTCGTCAGTCGTCAGCTTGTGTCATGTTCATCATATCAGAAAGCAAAGAGCTGTATGGCACAGATCTTTGTGTGTGCTGCGTGTTTTGCAGAAATAACCTACGATGAAAAGGATGCCCTTTGAGCCGACATGAGGTCCTCAAAACTAGTAGGGAAACAACAGTGGGATAACTATGCATTTTATCTTGCACTGCAGACGTGTAGTCGTGCAAGATCGTTAAGATTTGATGCAGGTAGTGCAAGAACTACGCAGTGACTGCTGGTGGTTCCATGAACCCCTAGTCACCGTCATCAAAAACACTGATAAGGTTGTCGCAGGGAACATGGAAAAAATGGAGATCGAGGAACCTGAAGAGCTAAAAAACCCACCCAGCTCAAACGTGTTGAAACCGAGGAGGAAAAGAGTGATAATGGCCAACGTGTAAATGACCCTGCTCTACAAGAGCCACTGGCCCACGCAGCCAATGTGCAGGTCGCAGTAGCCCCATCACAAGACCCAGCTGCTGGTGGTGGGCGGTGCGCAACAACCACAAATGGCAAGTGCAGGATCTGGTGCCAGCAGACAGCCTTTGATGGCAACATAGAAAGAGGATCAGGATCTACTGTCGAAAGGGCCACTTGGAAGACAAGAAGGGCAAAAGTTCCATTTAGCCATCATACTCGATGCCGTCAGCTGAGGTATGCATTGCATGACAGGGAGAGGGGGGGAGAGAGTGAGAGAGAGAGAGAGAGAGAGAGAGAGAGAGAGAGAGAGAGAGAGAGAGAGAGAGAGAGAGAGAGAGAGAGAGAGAGAGAGAGAGAGAGAGAGAGAGAGAGAGAGAGAGAGGATGAAAGAGAGAGAGAACACTGAACTTTATTTAACAAGGTTTTTCACACAGAGAGAGGGAGAGAAAGAGAGGGAGGGAGAGAGAGAGAGAGAGAGAGAGAGAGAGAGAGAGAGAGAGAGAGAGAGAGAGAGAGAGAGAGAGAGAGAGAGAGAGAGAGAGAGAGAGAGGGAGAGAGAGAGAGGGAGAGAGAGAGAGAGAGAGAGAGTAAAACAAATAACAAATGATAAGATAAATGTTTTCTTTGTAAGTACAGAAGCTGGTGGAAAGAGTCATTACGATTTTTAGGGCGCACCAAAAAAATGGTTTAGAAGACAATAAAAATGTAAGAAAGGGAAAGATGTATGTGTGTATGCACTGTGTGCATGCGTGTGTCTTTGAGTATGTGTGGGTATGAGCGTGTCCGTGCATGTGTGTGTGTGTGTGTGTGTGTGTGTGTGTGTGTGTGTGTGTGTGTGTGTATGTGTGTTATGTGTATATAATGTGTGTGTGTGTGGCTCCATTCCAATTTAAAAAAATCTAAATTATGTTTGCTTTGTTTGCTTTATTCTATTATGTTGAATATTTTGTGCTCGTTATGTTTTATATTATTTTTGTTTAACGTGGCAGCAAACAGAATGTTTTTGTATGTTTTATGAGGACAATGAAGATGATTGGTTGATTGACTGATCGGTTGACTGACAATAAAGATGATTGGTTGATTGACTGATCAGTTGACTGACAATAAAGATGATTGGTAGATTGACTCATCTCCCCTTCCCCCCGTCCCAAACCCAAACCATCTTTCCCTGCTTCCCACCCCCACCCCATTCGCTCTATCTAATTTGAACAAAACATCACTTAACAAGAAAAAGATATACCTGCCTACCTTTTGCTTTGCCTTGGCAGACGATTCGTTGCGCCGTTGAAATCGCGTCCTGTTGGTGGGTTCTTCATCCAGCTCCAGTATTACTTCATCTCCATATCTTGCAGCAGTTTCCGCAGCAGAAGAGCGTGACACACGTGTGCTCTGCGTGGAAAGCGGGTTTTCATCTTCTGTCTTATCAGCTTCACCAATATGGCTGTGTCCATCTTCTTCTTCCTCAGAAATCTTCAGGAACATGTCGGATGTGCCTTGCTGCGTGGTAGAAGTTGTGCGGTTTTCCTTACCAGAGTTGGAATTCGTAGATCGACCTTTTCTGTCACCCGCAGAGAAGGAATCAAAGTCTGATGCGGCTTTGTCAACATGAGAGTCCGTTCTACGGGTAGGCAAAGACTCATTATATTGAGGAAATGATAACCGAATCAAAGAATTGGGGCTCACTTTACGGTTTCTTGGTTTAATAGAAGTCAACGGTTTTAA
Organism: Phymorhynchus buccinoides; assembly: GCA_017654935.2. Classification (NCBI taxonomy): domain Eukaryota; kingdom Metazoa; phylum Mollusca; class Gastropoda; order Neogastropoda; family Raphitomidae; genus Phymorhynchus; species Phymorhynchus buccinoides. Next base: position 39,736,955 of record CM065692.1, on the reverse strand, counting down.
TCTCTTCTCATCTTCAACCAGGATTCCTTTTTCTTTTGAAGAATCTGGACTCTCAGCAGGAAACGTTTTAATCTCACCAGCAAGAGATTTTTCAGAAGGAAATTCATTCTCATTAGGAACATTCTGCCCGCTTTGAGCATTCTCTTCTTCACTGAGGAGTTTTGAACTTCTGCTTTTCAAATAGGATGTTAACATCTTTAGTCGGTCCTTACTTGATCGAGGGTCATCAACAGAGGGCGATAATATCCGAGGAGTATGACTTGGGGACGCTGTTGCAGAATGGGATCGACGGGGCAAGGTTACGAAAGCACTCGGATGCTGATGTCGAGGGCGCCTGAACTCGTCAAAGTTGAACTTTTTCAGCTTTTCAATGTCCTCCAAAATAGTCTTGATGTGCTCTCCCTTCCCTGCTTCTTTCTTGGGCTGGGACGAAGGACTGCTGGCAAAGACAGGCAGTTTGGGGCGCGCCACTCTCGGCGATAGACATGATGTGGCCATGGTGGCAGGTGAATCTGACAAAGTGTTGTCCTGCTCCCCGGATACACTTTCACTGCCTTCGCCTTGCCTCTCCATCTTGAACCTTCCTCTTCTCTTATATAATAACAATAAATAAGGCAAAAACCAACCCTACGGAAGACCTGATAAATGAGGGCAAAAGCCCTTGGCTAGTTTTCACTTCATATTGAAAACAACTGTTGAGAGAAAGTGGTCTAAGGATACAACTCTCGCTATTTTCATTTTAGGAGCGCTTTCATTTCAGACACCTGACAAGCGTTTCAAAATCATGGGTGAACTGATTACACTGCACTTGTTAAGATGATTTCCCCATAATCAAGAGCAGATACGGAGGGCAATACAACAGCTTCAGTGTTGCCAATTCAGGTAAACAGCTCCAAGATGTGGAGCTACAAAGTGACTCAAACTTCTGAAATATCGCTGCACACTTGATCACAAAAGAGGCGGTCCTCACAAGCATGTCTCTACGCTGAGCCCTCAGAAGTCTGAAACACACACAAAAATCAAACATGTCTGTTTCAGTTCATGATGGAACAGATTACTTTGTATTAAAGTTTATGGCTGCCATTTCTAAAGTTAATAATATTTTAAAAATAAAGAATATCATACAATCTGCCCATACGCTTTCTCTTTGCTCATAAATGAAAAAAAAAATACAATCCATCAATAAAATAAAAGTTGTGATGACCCAACCTTGATCCTTTGTTGGCTATCAAGGCTAAATCAAACACCAACTTTCATAGTGATTACCCATTTAGGCTAGCACTCCCCCCCCCCCCCCTCCATTGGTTCCCCCACCCCATACAAGGTCACCTTATATTGTGCCAACTATAGTTAATCTCCCACCACCCACTCCCTACCAACATCACCTTCCTTATGGGAGAACTTCTCCCTTACAGTTACACCACCCTGCCTTTGAATTTGTTTTCTTCAAAACCTCAAATGTACAAACTATTCCCACATTACTACAATGCAAGTCAAAGTGGCATTGGTTCTTTGCAAACAGTTATTGTTAGGGTCTCAGAGCTGTATAAAGTCAAGTCAAGTTAAAAATATTTATTGAACATAAAGAAATAATGGGATGTGTGTGTGTGTGTGTGTGTGTGTGTGTGTGTGTCTGTGTGTGCATGACAGTGTGTGCATCTGAGTGTTTGTGTGCGTGTATGCAGGCATGTGTGCGTATGTGTGTGCGTGCATAAATAATAATAATAATGAATAATGCTTATATAGCGCATAATCTTGCAGAGCAACTCAATGCGCTTTTCACTCACCATTCATACAAACATTTCTAACAGACTGGTTCCCGTATCCTCACCATACATCTCTATGAGATGTGCGTGTTAGTGTTGACCACTGTGTGCGAGGGTGCGTGTGCACACATAATGGATAAAATCTTCACAACACCCTCCCAGCTCAGTCTTTTTTTAAGCTGGAGATGTGAAACTGAAAGGAATTGTCCAGGACAAAGTGGGCGATGAGAAAGGTGCGCTGTCATGTATCTTGAGTGGTACAGTGGAACCTCCCTTGTAAGACCTCCCATTATAAGACTCCCTCCCACATAAGACCTACTTCTCTGAGACATTGCCCTTCTTTGTAAGTATTAAAATTACCTCCCTTATAAGACCTCAATTTGGATGATTTTTGAAGGTCTTATAAGGGAGGTTCCACTGTCCCAAACAGGGGAAAGAGAGAGAGAGAACACTGAACTTTATTTAACAAGTTTTTTCAGAGAGAGAGAGAGGGAGAGAAAGAGAGGGAGAGAGAGAGAGAGAGAGAGAGAGAGAGAGAGAGAGAGAGAGAGAGAGAGAGAGAGAGAGAGAGAGAGAGAGAGAGAGAGAGAGAGAGAGAGAATTATGGAGCAGGTTGGGATTGGGCTGGTTGAAGTTTTGCCTTTTGACCAGGACCTGGGGACACTATGATAGTTATCAGAGAATAACAATTGTGTCCCTCCCTCCCACTGGGGAGGAGAGGGTCATTTTCAACCATATCCCATTCCCTGAATGGCATTCTTTTGTGCCCAAGAGTGAGGGTTGATGGTGTGGTGTGTTTACTGAAGTTAACCGTAACTGTGTGTATACATGTGTGTGTGTGTGTGTGTGTGTGTGTGTGTGTGTGTGTGTGTGTGTGTGTGTGTGTGTGTGTGTGTGTGTGTGTGTGTGTGTGTGTGTGTGTGTGTGTGTGTGTGTGTGTCTGTGTGTGTCTGTGTGTGTGTGTGTGTGTGTGTGTGTGTGTGTGTGTGTGTGTGTGTGTGTGTGTGTGTGTGTGTGTGTGTGTGTGTGTGTGTGTGTGTGTGTGTGTGTGTGTGAATATTTTGAAAAACAGCAACAAAGATTCTAGAGCAGTGAGAGTAAGATAAGAAGATGGATATGTGCAGGGAGGGGGATAAAATCTGTCATAATTGAAGCTTTCAGAGACCCCAAAGTGGTTTCAGGCTTTGGTGTTTTGCTTCACAGGAGGTTTGTGTGACTGTTTGGGTTGGCAATGAGAGAAATAACACCTTCCAGTTCCACCAGACAGTACTACTACTAGTAGACCTACTACTTCCTGAAGGTACACTTTGTCCAGATATCAAGCAGTCAATGCTTTCTCTTTCGAGCCAAGGAGATGGCAAGACAAAAATCGTGAAATCTTGGAAAGAATTGAGGGGGAGGGGGTGAAGGAGAATAAAAAGAAACATGCTAACTAAACTTGTCTACACTTTTGACATTTTTAAGGAGCCTGAAATTTACATGTTTTATCTTTTTTTTTCTTTTTAAATGGGAAGAGGCTAGTTTGGCAGTCCCCTCTCCCAAAGTTTTTTTCTTATTATTATTTTAAAATTGTCAAAGGGATGCAATATTCTGACTTTGCTAGGGTTAGGAACAGGGTCTAGTTCTTGGTCTATTTCTACACCCCTGTAAGCAAGCGTTCTCCTTTTGTACACTCTAATCGCTGTTTTTAAAACACACAACCAAGTCTCAGCCTTTATATGTTAATATAAAAAAAACCAATATTAGCGCCTCTGGAGTCCATGTTTAAAAAACCCACCTTTTAACCTTTTAATGGTAGAGATCCTCATTCACATAAATTATACATTTTCATAACATTCAATGTTTCCCTAAAGTGTGCCCCCTTCCGCTGGGTGGGCCAGATAGATATTTTGCCCTCAACAAGATGGCTTTACATATTTTAACCTATTGAGCCTGCAGCTCTAGGTCTTGACCGATCGGATTTTAAAAGTTTTAAAATGTAATTTTGACGAATAAAGATTGTTTGTACATTATGTAAACAGTACATAATCCCCGTCACAGTTATGCCAGACTACTGGATTGTAGCGACGTATTCTAAAAAAGTACCGTATTTTCTGGACTACAACTATCTATAAGGCAACACTTTTTTATATAATAGATTTAGACTGAGACCTTTCTTAGACTGATAATATAGTAAGAAACTATAATAACAACATCTGAATTCTGTGTAAAATTTGAGGGGTGCACCTTACAATCAGGTGCGCCTTGTAGCCTTGTAGTCCGTAAAATATGGTATCTAATCTTTAAATGACCTTTAGGCGGCACCGAAGGGGTTAAACATCTCCTTTCACTTTCAGCATACTGAAGAATCTGAACTGCCTAAAAATAGATTTACAGTGAAAATCGCTTAATTCAGTCAAAATTGGAGGGACTGAAATCTTATTGTGAGCCAATATTTTGAGTTAAAAAGACCTTGCATTTAAAAGATTATTAAACTGGGACCATGAGTTAAATCCGTTTATGAGTTATCAGGAATCCACTGTATTCAGATTTGGGTCTATTGGGTTTGATAGACTGTAGTGTAGACGTCTACTGGTCTAGGCCTAATGACAGTAATGTCTATCAAGAGGCTTGGACTTGGAGTTGAAGTTGGGGACTTGGGCTAGAATTATAATAAGTTTGTTTTTCTGCTAGGCCAAGGCCAAGGTCTGCAACAAAGTTTTTACTAATTTTAGGCCTAGGCAAAGATCTATCATGATCTAGACAACTAATATTTATAAAACCAACTGACTTTCAAACAACTAAAAACCAGCTAAGAAGTTTTCATATTTTATTACGTTGTTTTGCAGAATCAAGGTGCTGAGACTTTCGAAACTTTTCAACTTTCCATCCGTCGCGGAACAAACGACACTCACACTGTGTGATTGACTGTGTCCCCTTCAGTTAGGAATTCCTGAAATCGGAAGCAACCAAATCATCGGCCAACGAGCAACACATATTCAGTAGTCAACCGTGCATGCATTTCTAAAAATCAAAGCAACGCACCTGAGGTTACACAAGCCGCACACCCTGTCTCCATTTTCACCTGTAATGTGTTGATGAAAGCCCCGCCATCTTGCTCG
>CM065692.1:39704588-39719588 GCA_017654935.2 Phymorhynchus buccinoides | reverse complement strand
ATTAACAAAGAAAAGAAAAAAACATAAAAGAGAGAAAAGACAAAAGAAAGGCCGAAAAGGAAGAAAGAATCCACGAAAAGAAGAACAACAAAAAAAAAAGCAGCAAAAATCCCCCCCCCAAAAAAAAAAAAAAAAAGAAAAAGAAGGGAGAGAACAAGCAGAAAAACGGAAACAAAGAAGAGAAAGAAAAGCATTTTAAAGAACAATAAAGAAGAGGAAAGAAGGGCAACAAAAAGAAGGAGAAAAGCAACAAAAAACACACACAAAAACTTCACGGTGAAGAAAATATTTGTCTGAAAGGAAAAAACAACTTGAGTATAAGGTCTTTCGAAAGAGAAAGTGTGCATAAAGGATTAAAAAAAAAAAAAAAAAAAAAATACAGACCCCCCCCCCCCAGAAAGAACAGAGAAAGACAAAAATGGAGAGAGAGAGAGAGAGAGAGAGAGAGAGAGAGAGAGAGAGAGAGAGAGAGAGAGAGAGAGAGAGAGAGAGAGAGATCGGAACATGGATTACACAATATAAACCTATAAAATTGTAGACGTTACAGTACTTATAGTTGACTTCAGCAGCTGAATCTACGGCTTAAATAAAACATCTATAACATATTCAGCCACGTCACAATGAGAGACAGAGAAAGAGAGATACATAAAGACAGAGACAGGCAGACAGATACGCATGCGGACAGACAGAGAGACGCATACACACGCACGTTGTCTCTTCCTTTACTTTGGCCTCAGCTGAACGACTGTCTATGCATCTTTCCCCCTCTTTCTATCTCTATACTTGTTCTTACTTTCTGTTATGAAGTCAGATCTCTGTCAGCATCTTACTCTGTATCTCAACATGCATATTTGTTTGCGTAGAGAATATAAATGACCACTGGGACCAGTTAAGGCACAAAAAACACTCAATTCGAGGCTGGTAGATTGAGGTCCCTTTTATTGGAGACAAGACAAACGTTTCTGGCCATAAGCCCGTCTTCAGTGTGGCGACGACAAGAAGGTAGCAAAATAGGAAAGAAAAACTGAGTAGAAAAGTCACACACAAAAAGGAGAGAGACTGAATACAATTCATAATAACCATGGAAAAAAGGAGAGCCTACAAATGGCAATCTCCTTTTTTCCATGGTTATTAGTCCGTCACCAAGACGGACTATTGCGATGGGCTGGTTTGTATTTTTTTTTCTTTTTCTTTTTTTTCTGTCTGTCCCAAGGATATCTCCCGAACCGCTTGACCGAATCGCGTCAAATTTTGTGTGAAGGTGTGCCTCCTTAATAGGAAGAGATCGGCGCATTTTGCCGTCGTGACCTTGACCTTGACGTACGACCTTGAAAACCGAAAATCTATTTTTAGCCATATCTCGGGCACCGATCAACATAGGATGTTGAAACTTGGTATGAAGGTGGTTTGGCTTATGCCCGTTCTGATGATGGCATACCGATCAAGGTCAAGGTCAAGGTCAAAAAGATCGCTGGAGCCTGAAAATCGGAGGGTCATTTTTTTCTCCTTCTGTCTGTCCCAAGGATATCTTTCGAACGGGTTGACAGAATCACGTCAAATTGTGTGTGCTGCTGTGTCACCATGAGAGGAAGGCATCCGCGCAAACCATATTGCCGTCGTGACCTTGACCTTGGCGTACGATCTTGAAAACCGAAAATCTTTCAGGGGCCATAACTCCCACACCGTTAGTGTTAGAGTCTTCAAATTTGGCATGTACGTACTTTGGCTTATGCCCGTTCTGATGGTGGCATACCGATCAAGGTCAAGGTCACGGTCCGGGCGATCCGTAGGCCTTGAAAGTGGTACGGGTCTACACATTGGGTTTTAAGCCATATTTTCCACATTGGTACTTGACAAAAGCGCTTCAGATTGTGTGTGGTACTGTATACCCTAGAGAAGAAAACATCCGAGCATAAATTATCACCATGCTGACCTTGACCTTGAAGTGTGACCTTGAAAACCGAAATTTCCTTCTTTGCGCTATATGTTTCTTCTTCAAGCTGTATCTCGTGAACTAGAAGACAGAATCCCTTCCAATTTTGTGTCAGGATGTGACACTCTACGGGGTGTCGCAAGTGCGTGGCATTGCTGGTGACGGACATGTCTGCCGCTCGGCGACGCCCTTGTTATGAATTGTATTCAGTCTCTCTCCTTTTTGTGTGTGACTTTTCTACTCAGTTTTTCTTTCCTATTTTGCTACCTTCTTGTCGTCGCCACACTGAAGACGGGCTTATGGCCAGAAACGTTTGTCTTGTCTCCAATAAAAGGGACCTCAATCTACCAGCCTCGAATTGAGTGTTTTTTGTGCCTTTGTTTGCGTAGTTTTCTATCTGCTGTCTGTCTGTGTGTCCGCATGACTACGTCTCTCTCTCTCTCTCTCTCTCTCTCTCTCTCTCTCTCTCTCTCTCTCTCTCTCTCTCTCTCTCTCTCTCTCTCTCTCTCTCTCTCTCTCTCTCTCTCTCTCTCTCTCTCGCTCTCTCTCTCACTCTCTCTCTCTCTCTCTCTCTCTCTCTCTCTCTCTCTCTCTCTCTCTCTCTCTCTCTCTCTCTCTCTCTCTCTCTCTCTCTCTTCTGTACGGGATTAAAACCTCCTTGTTTTTAGTACGAATGTTTTAAAAGTCAACATTTTCTTTCTATGATTTTAGCATTGACGTCCATCCATTTCCTTCCTCCTTCCTCCCCTCTACTGCCACTCTTCAGTCTTCACACTCCAATTTCCGGACTGTGTCCAGTATTTGGGAAGAGCTAACTTGAGCGAGTTGACACTGCTAGTGTTGCTCTACACGAAACCAGTTAGCTTAACAATCCCTACAAGTTGTTCCCACGCTCCACACCTATAAAACACCCCCCCTCTTAATTACACAAGTATTGTTGAATCATAATATCGGTCTGGTCACTACCGTAGAAAACCAGTGCCAATTCAAAATATTTCTTCAACAACTTTCCTGTTTTCCACACCGGCTCAACAGACTGTTGAGGAATTCTTTTTCAAACAAATCGTTTCAAGTGACCCGAAGTGTCACAGTTGAAAACCTTGGCGTGATGTGTTATGAAGCTTCTGTGTAGCTTCGCTTCAATCAAATATCCGGTTAATTTTCTTTCCCCAGAAACGGAAATAGAGTTGGAAGTCAGTCCGATTAACTAAAGGAAACATTGGCCCAAGACAACCCTTATTAGTCCCCGAGCCGAAGGTTCGGGAACTATTGTTTCTGTCTGGTCCGTCCGGCTATTCGTCCGTTTTTTCTCAAAAACTATTCAGTCTATCATCATCAAATTTGGTATACTAGTTTGCCAAGATGCAAGCTATCCACTGATGTATTTAGTTTTACATTAAGGTCAAGGTCGCGCCAGTTACGGGGTTCAAACCCCAAAACACATAATCGCTAATATCTCGCGAAGTTTTGCATGTATTTCAATGCAGTTTTTTTCACAACATTTCTTGATGAATGGTCTATAACACAGTTGTCATGAATTTTTCTGTGCGCTCGTGTGCGCATGATCGCGCGCGCTCAAATCACGGGTCTGAACCCCAAGGCTATGACTTGAAAAATTTCACAAAGCATTGTTGGAAACTTCATGGTTGGAAACTCTATCTGTTGACTGATGATTTGATGTAAATATTACAAGTGAACCCGTAAGCCTAGACTCCACCAACACGGCTGGAAACACTCAGAGACAGAGAAAGAGACAGAGAGAGAAAGAGAGCGGTGAGGTAGAGAGACAGAGACACAGAGAGAGAGAGAGAGCGGTGAGAGAGAGAGAGAGAGAGAGAGAGAGAGAGAGAGAGAGGGAGAGAGAAAGAGAGGGGGGGGGGTAGTAAACTGTTGGCTGTAGCACTGTGGCTCACTCTTGACTACTGAGTTCCTGTGCGCGTGTGCTAGCTTGCTGGCATCGCCGAGTCTTGCTTGCCTCAGTGACTGGCTGGATGGGGGAAGGAGATGCATTAGGGGAGGAAGTGAGTGGGTTTCACGATAGTGCATAGGTGGAAACTAAATTATCCCAATTGAACGGCCGTGTCTAGGCCCTTTGTGTCACAGGCCCGATATGTCCCACTTCTTTCTGGCCGTCCATCCATCCGTGCGTGCGTCCTGTTTTCAGTTCTCAATGGTCTCCCCGCTGTGTGTACAGCCGACACATTCCGATTTCGGAGTAGCTCGGCGATGCTGCGAGGGGACTTTGTAGCCGCTCGGCGTTGCACTTGTTTCTTTTCGGATAGTTTGCAATCTTTTAAGCACAAGTACATTAGATAGTCTTAATGTGTTTCTTTAAAAAAAACACCCCTGTTTGAACTTTATTCTTAACACTTGCTCAAAGGAAGAGAATAAATAAAGTGAAGAAAAATAACATGGATTAGTTTCACAAGAGCGCACTGCGCGCGCAGAACGTTTGTGCCAAAAGGGATCTAAGAAACGAATTTACAAAAAGTTAGCAGAAAAATATCACACTCTTGTCTGATTGGTCAAAATAATTATTTTAAACATATGTTAATGGGCCAATCAACAAGAAACACATTATAACTTCGTACTGCCATTTTGATTCTCGTCTTAGTGAGTGTTCCAAAACTGGAAGAAAAATAAAAGTCACGTGATAACGTTCGGCCTGATACCTTTGGAGAAGGACTAGAACGCTCGCAAACTTTCCGGCAAACGCAAGGGTTTCTTAGACTTTTTTGGGGCCGAATTGCCTGAAGTGCTCTAAGCGCCCGCTCTTGTGAAATGCACCCTAGTTGTTGTTGTTGTTGTTACTTCTTTGATATGGCATCCCCTCTCCCCCTTATGCACATGGCAGTCTGATCTGAAATTCGAGAAAACTTCAAGACGAACAGCGTAATTTTGTACATATTGCGCATCACATTTAGACAAAACCACAGTGTTAAAACACAATACCCGCATTTGGTTTTGTTTGAGGCTTTATACTAACAAATTATCTGCCCCTAACTCGTACTGAATTGTGCACGCTGTCTACATAAAGTTATCACCCTTGCGTGTCACAAAGAAGTAGTATATAGCCACTGACATTTCTCTGCCCCTGACTAGGTGGCGCGTTCGATTCAGTACATAGTGATCGCCATTGCGCGTCGCCATGAAGAAGACCCATTACAAATATAATCCCAGTTTCTAAATGTCACGGTTACAAAGCAAGTCATTTCAAATCTTTCCCCCCAGTGGGGATACCGGGGGTCTTTAGTACAAATAGTTTCCCCACATTCTGGAAGTTCTGTGCTTGTAACTTCCTCTAATTCTGTCACTCTTTGACTCTGCCTTTTCCCTTTGCGTATTGTCATCTGCTATCCTTCTACCTCACTGAAATTTGATGACATTCTTACAAAGGTTTCTTCAGCCGAAGTCGGACATGCTTGGGCCTAACTATTTCTTAGTTAGGCGCATGACAACAGCATGACGTATCTACGCTCATATGACAGGGAAGTGTAGATAGGAAAACCACCCGAACGCCCATAATTGTAACGCGGTAATATTTCGGATGACCTTTGTGAAACACCAACCATCTTTTGATGGCAAATGTTGGGGACAATTGACAGTATCCGCGTGGGGAAAAAACCACCCAACCCAGTATGTTGCTAGGGGAAGACGGGGTAAAAAGCGCATGGGCGGGTAAGAAGCCCACCCCAATTATCTCATGAAATGAAGCAAATTTCAGTCTCATTTTGCCCATGAGACGAGCGTTAATGTATAGTTTTCGTCTCATGGGCAAATTTGACTGAAATGTTCTTTATTTCATGAGATAATTGGGGTGGGCTTCTTACCCGCCCATGCGCTTTTTGCCCCGTCTTCCCCTACAAATCCCAGATAATGTCAAAGGACAAGAACCCACTCAATTTGATATTTATTTTCACGCGAACAGTTCTTTCCAAGACAAAGGGTAGGCTACTTTGACGAAGATTCCCGTTGAAGATAATTGACAACAACGGCTACTTCAAGTAATGCTAAAACTGCCGAAAAGGTTTGGAAGTTTGTGTGGATCCCTTCAAAATCAGCTAACGACGGTTGGTTGTCCTAATGGCAGGCGAAAGGAGATCTTCAGTGCCGTCATTTTATCCAGCTGACACATAATAAATGTTCATAACAGTTTTATGAAAGTTTGCCATATTCGGAAATAGCTCTTCCTGGCTTGTTTGGCGTTGGTAAGAGTGATCTCCCTTGAAGTTCATAACACTTTCCTTCATATTTTTACTTGCACACACAGACACTTCTTACTTACAGTGAGTGTGTGTGTGGGTATGTTTGTGTGCAAGAACACATTCTCTCGCGTGCGTGCATGTAAAAACTCAAACTCAAACTCTTGTAAGTGCATGTACGTGCGTGTGTGTCTGTTGTGTGTGTGTGCGCGCGCGCGCGCGCGCGCGTGTGTGTGTCTGTGATTGTGTCAATGCTGATTGTAAAGCGCTTTGTGCTTGATAAAAAGAGCTATGTAAATATTCGTTTATTATTATTATTATTATTGTTATTATTATTTTTATTATTATTATTATTATTATTATTATTGTTTATTATTATTATTATTATTATTATTATTATTGTTATTATTATTATTGTTATTATTATTATTACTATTATTATTATTACTATTATTATTATTATTATTATTATTGTGTGCGTGTGCGTGTGCGTGCGCGTGCGCGTGCGTGCGTGCGTGCGTGCGTTCGTGCGCGCGCGTGTGTAACTGCGTCGATTTTTAGCAAAAACTACTAGACGGATTTTGATCAAATTTTACGAAGAGGTTGCTTAACGTTTAGGCATGAATACGGCATGTTCAAATCCAATAGCAGCATGTAAATGTTAGAGGCCTTAGGCTATGCAAGATTAAAACGGTTGTTGTATCGCGTTAGTATATAGAGACTGTATATAGAGACTGTATATAACCCATGCAAAATGAATGACATTAAATGTAACAAACATGAACACAGTAAGGCGAAGTAATGCCCAATCACCCTGAAAACACAACAGGCTAAACAGTATATGAATTCATCATTTCTTCGTTGAGTCCATCATATTGGTCTGCAGTTCTTCCCCTTCTGCTCCTCCTCCTCGTCCTCTACCCATACAGTCATTGGATATTTGCACGCGCTACTCAATTCATTTTACTGCCAATCAGATTGCTCTGTTCAGAGCACGAGCGAGGCCAGTCGCTAGGCATCACGTGCCGATTGTCTGGTCAGCCTTAGAAGGGTCACCCAGGGCACTGCACCGGACCAACGGCATTTAATGGGTTAACGCTTTGGCAGGAGAAGAAAGAAGACAGAGTGGATTGGGATCAAAAGGGTCAGGGTCTTTGTGGAGCTATATCTGGGACTGACAATTGAGTATTTCTTCTGAAGTGGCCATTGCTTTTATTATTAATTTTGTTTTATTTCTCCCTTTATTCCCCAGGGGTTTCTTCTTTCTTGGAATCAAGCTAAACCCAAGCTATGTGTTCCTAAATGTGGGTATCTCGCAATGTCTTTGAATAGTGCTTTGCTTGTTTGTCTGTTCTTCTTTCATTATTAAGGTAGTTACCATCCTATTTCTCGTATAGGGGAAGACGGGGTAAAAAGCGCATGGGCGGGTAAGAAGCCCACCCCAATTATGAAATAAAGAAAATTTCAGTCAAATTTGCCCATGAGACGAATGCTAGACATTAACGCTCGTCTCATGGGCAAAATGAGACTGAAATTTGCTTCATTTCATGAGATAATTGGGGGTGGGCTTCTTACCCGCCCATGCGCTTTTTTACCCCGTCTTCCCCTAATTACAAACCCTTTTTGCTGAACAATGGAAGACGGCATTGTTGGTTGAGTGTTATCGTTGAGCTAAGCTGTAAATTTAGCGCCTTTACTGGGTTTTTTAAACTTTCTGGGTAAGACCTGCACCAAAGATATTCTAAAAGGGTAAGATGGACTACTTAAGAACTCGGCGAACCCGGCTGATAGAGTTATCGTTAGTGGCGACAGTACACGTTTCACAGTGGAGGCTATCCAAAAACTCAGACTGGAACTTGAACGGAGAATTCAACTGGCCTATCGATGTGTAAAATGTGTCCTGTTTAAAAGGGACATAACCAGTGTTTCTGTCCTCACTACTCATATAGGGAAAAGAGACCGGATGCTTATCTTCCCCTGTACAGTCTTTGCCTGCACTCCGTTCTGTCACTTGGCATTTGGTATTGGTACTTTATAGTCACAGAGGCGTTTCTGTCAAATTCGGGTTGCTCCCACGTGGGGAGCGAGTCGCAGTCAGAGGCGCGCCACCCATTGTTTTCGGTGCATCACGCTTCGCCTAATTACACTTCGCCTAACAACATCTCGCCTAATCACATCTCGCCTAATTACACTTGGCCTAATCATTATCGAGTTCTTATCATAATGTAACACTTCGCCTAAAATTTCCAACAAGGTCTTAGCGCTTTTTAAAAATCAATGAAAGTATAAAAATGTCAGCATATTAACAAAAACAAAAATCAATTGCAGACGGACAGACGAGAGAGAGAGAGAGAGAGAGAGAGAGAGAGAGAGAGAGAGAGAGAGAGAGAGAGGGGGGGGGGGGGTAGCGTAAGGAGACAAAGAGAATACAATCAATAAAAGTCTTTTGAGACCAGAATAAATAAAACAGCAACACCGTTGTGTCGAGACGACACCACTATGTCTGTCTGCCAATCCGTCTTGTTGTCTAAGGGGTTTCATCTTCTTCTTTCATTATACTATTCTCTTTCAACGATGTCAAGAATATGATACTTCAGTGTAGATAGACATCAAAATGGAGGCTGCCCAGACGATCAGCTTCAAAGGGGCAGGGGAAATGACTTGTGATCGTTCACAAACTGTCAGAGTCACTTACCTTCAGCAGTTCTTCTTGCTGACTTGTGACACAGTTGGCTGTACAGCAGCCGGCTGACACACATGTCCAATACACCCTTTCTCTCACTTTCCGTTTCACCCGAAATGTGAAATTATTGACGACAAGGTTGACGCCTCCACGTACAGACGTACACACTTGCCATGTTATCTGACGCATTGACACACGAAGACTGCAATTGAAAAACAAACTGCGAGGTGAATTGCAGTTTGGAAATCTAGCTTGTGAACATTGTGATGATCGGAATTTTTTCTTCTTCTGCAAATACGTGATTGAAAGCACGTGGAGCATTAAAATATGAACATTCACAGCCATTTCGATTTCTGTTAGCTGTTTCACGATAACCTATTTAGGCTGATTAGGCGAGTTGTGCTAATCATTTTTAGGCGGAATGTTACGCTTGGGTTTTTCGTGACATCCAGAAGTTACTGCCGTCGAGATCAAAGGATTAGGCGAAGTGTAATTAGGCGAAGTGAGGCGCACCCTCGTTTTGCATGCGATTTGTGTGTGACTGACGAGGAAGGAATGTGTGTGTGAGTGGGTGGGTGGTGGTGGTGGTACATTTTGACCAAATGACAACTTTTTCGTTGCCACTGGGTTTAAAGTATGCTAAGTGCATGGGCACACGGGACCTCGGTTTATCGTCTCCACGTTCAGACCGTAAGGTCTAGTGCAGAGTGAGAGGAAAAATCCCCTGTACCCAGGTTCGAACTCGGGTTTATTGCATACGAGGCGAACGCGTTACCTGTGCCACATCCATGTAAAACCTTAACCCTAACCCTAACTCTTAGAAAACCCTACCCGTCAATAAACAAAGCCTTGATGAATGACAACAATATAACGACACAATGAGACAAGAGTAAATGGTCTAAAAAGGCATATTATCTTTTGGTGTATCCATGAAAGGGAAGCATTCCCCCCTCCCCTCCCCTCTAAGTAGAACGATACGTGCGTAATAGGGGAAGACGGGGTAAAAAGCGCATGGGCGGGTAAGAAGCCCACCCCAATTATCTCATGAAATGAAGCAAATTTCAGTCTCATTTTGCCCATGAGACGAGCGTTAATGTCTAGCATTCGTCTCATGGGCAAATTTGACTGACATTTTCTTTATTTCATGAGATAATTGGGGTGGGCTTCTTACCCGCCCATGCGCTTTTTACCCCGTCTTCCCCTAATATTTATGAAAAGGTTTTCTCAGAATTATATTAGTTGCCTTCCCGTACGATACGATCGATCACGTGGTCTCCAAGAACAAATGTGATTGGCGCATCGAGATCACGTGATCGAATCGTATCGTACAGTCGTGCGGTCTTAGTGGACGTGTGGCTGGCCCTTAAGAGTCATGATGATCAAAGGATTAGGCCTATCAAGTGCACAAAACTATTTGATTGGATGTTGATAAAAGGGTCTACCAATGAGCAATGACCTTTCAACGATTAGGGCTTTCTGTACAGTCTTGTAGAATTTTAGATTGAGGTTATTGACTCCAGCTTCATAGGCCTTGCAGACAACTGAAACAGGGGCAATGTCATTATTATATCGTAAACAAAAATCAATGACTATGTTAACGCAAGAATCATCATTTTAATGCATCATAATTTATTAATTTCACCCCCTTCTTCAGATTTAAAAGGGTAATTTTCACGCATGGTTTGAGATTCTAGGGGGTGAGTTGAGGGTTCTAGTGCATAAATACGCACAATCTGTACGTTTTCAGAAACCCTGCTTATACATGTATCTGTCTGTCTGTGTTTATTTCTCTCCTGTTCTCCTCTAACATTAACCCCACCCCAACCCTTTCTTGCTCACCCACTCAAGTTGAGTATCAACATGTTTGATTTTTTTTATAGTTTGTTATGAATCAACCATAATCTTTTAAACCACAAGAGCTTGCAATATGTTTAATTACAAACAAGGATATTATCATCGTGTATTGAATGATGAAAGAAGAGTGTTAACAGACAGAAAGGGAATATTCGATGAAGTCGTGGTGCCAACATTGAAATCAGAAACGAATCTTTGAATATTTATTCTTCTTTGCAATAGAAGTTCATTTCTGTAACGATGTCTTTTGGGATTAAAAAAAATCTATCTGCTGCGCGTCATCAAACAATACATAAAATAATAATTATTCATTTTCGTTTCAATTTATTTGAAAAACATTAAATTATAAAAAGTAACGGTTCTGAAGGTCGAACTTTAGAAATGAGATTGCATTTTTTTCTGGTGCGAACTGAAGATATTTTAAAATTTTGTTTGTTTAGAAAGGCTTTTTTTGTGTTTCGGTGTTTATTTCATCTTTCTTGTGACTTGCTGCTGACAGTGTTATAAAATAGGCCTGTATAATCAAGATCACAACGGGAAACTCTGTATTTAGAAATATTACATCTTTTTGTTCCCTCTGTTTGATCTGACCTTTCGTTTCTTTGTGTTCATGTTTGTTAATTCTCTCCTCACTCTGTCTCTCTCTCTGTCTCTCTGTCTCCCCCCCCCCCTCTCTCTCTCTCTCTCTCTCTCTCTCTCTCTCTCTCTCTCTCTCTCTCTCTCTCTCTCTCTCTCTCTCTCTCTCTCTCTCTCTCTCTCTCTCTCTCTCTCTCTCTCTCTCTCTCTCTCTCTCTCTCTCTCTCTCTCTCTTCACGCGTTTTTTTTTTATGGCATAGTATTCTGTAAGAAATGCAAAAAAGTAACGAGTCATTCAAGATTCTAGATTCAAGATTCTTTAATCAGCCGATGCATCATAATACAAAGGAAATCGTTTTGGTTTTGCACAAGACACAATCCAACAACAACGAAAGCATGCACATGTCTGTGTATTTTGACAAATACGTTGAAATATGTTGTACAACTTTTGTTGTGAATGTTCAGATAGCTTCGTTTATGTGATCTATTCACTTAAGACCGCCCGCTTCCACCCAGGGCTTATTACGAATCCCTACCCCCCAGTTCTTTGCTAGTGTATTGCGGCCTAAGACTGACATACAAATAAACTTTCATTTCATTTAATATTTTTCCCCTTCCCGGCACCCCCTTCCCCCCAAAGACATGGACTTCAATCAATCAATCAATCAATCAACCAATCAATCAACCAATCAATCAATTAACCAATCAATCAATCAATCAATCAATTAACCAATCAATCAATCAATCAATCAATCAATCAATCAATCATGTTTATTGTCCTTAGAAGGAAATATTTTGTGCAACGATAAAATTACAAATAAACCAAGACAATAGACATATGTACGATCCAAGGTAAAAAATCAAGTCTTAACCGCTAAGTCTTGATTTAAAAAAACCCTTAATTAACGTTAAGTTAACGATAATTACCAAGCGCACATGAAAGCATACATACACATATTTGCATGCACATAACATAACCATTCGCCATGAATCCAGACATCCATCCATCCATACATGCATAAGTGCATACATTCATCCATCCATACAAACATCCATACATGCATGCACGCATGTACCCACACACGCACGCACATATGCACACATACATACATACACACATACATACTTACATACATACATACATACATACGTACGTACGTACGTACGTACGTACGTACGTACATACATACATACATACATACATACATACATACATACATACATACATACATACATACATACATACATACATACATACATACATACATACATACATACATACATACATACATACATACATACATACATACATACATACATACATACATACATACATACATACATACATACATACATACATGCATACATGTATGAATGAATATATTATTTAACGTGCGTTCACATTGCAGTGATATTAAACGAACAAAATAAAACTCAACAGCAATAACAAGAACAACGGGGAGAAATCAATACTAGCATTAACATGCAACTAAAAACAAAACAAAAACAACAACCGTTATAACAAGTATCCCAATGGAGTGTGTAAAAAATCATCATCAATAACAACAACAACAACCAAAGCAATACTAGCATGCAATTAAAAACAAAAACAAAAACAACAACCGTTATGACAAGTATCCCAATGGAGTGTGTAAAAAATCATCATCAATAACAACAACAACCAAAGCAATACTAGCATGCAATTAAAAACAAAAACAAAAACAAAACACAACCCCGACCGTTATAACAAGTATCCCAGTGGAGTATGTAAAGTGTTTTGTCCTAGGTTGATAAAAACAAATTATTATCTTTTTTGTATAGCAGAGTTTTTATTTTTTGAATTTGTGAAATTTGTTGGTAGAATATTTAATTTAGAACTATTTAATATATGTTCGATAGAAATTCTGTTTTGACAAATGCAGCTAACATCATTGGAATGTTTTTCTTTTGTGTGCATTAAGTGTTGGCTTGTGTATTAAGCTAGTTAGGGCTACATGTCTGTTACCCGGTGGGGTGAACGTTTTGATATGGTAGGGCTGTATGTTATTTTCATAACGTGAATAAAGTTCGTATTCGATTCGTTTCCTTTAATGATAATTTAACTTTCAACTTTTCTGATTTGATATGATTATTTGCACCTGCTTTTGCATTTTTATTTGCCAATTGATTTATAAATACTCCACAATGGGAAGGGACCCAACAAAATGTAATATTTGATCCCTTCATAATAAGACAATGACAGATATTTAATCTAAAAAACAATATCACATCTTTCTCTACTCATGTCAGAATCTAGAGCATGTAATACTGATTTTGAGTCAACACAAAAGAGAATACTAAACATAGTCATTGGAATATTGACAATATATTGTAAGACTATAACTAATACAATCCACTCAGCTGTACAAATTGAATATTCACGGCCAAGATGGTACGATTTTTGTATTTTTAAACTAGGGATACCCAAACCAGCCCCAGCTAGTGCCATCTTCCGTTACAGATCCACCAGTAGCAATGCTAACACTCCAGAAGGAAACCAGCTAGTGCCATCTTCCGTTACAGATCCACCAGTAGCAATGTTAACACTCCAGAAGGTAACCAGCTAGTGCCATCTCCCGTTACAGATCCACCAGTAGCAATGTTAACACTCCAGAAGGAAACCAGCTAGTGCCATCTTCCGTTACAGATCCACCAGTAGCAATGTTAACACTCCAGAAGGAAACCAGCTAGTGCCATCTTCCGTTACAGATCCACCAGTAGCAATGTTAACACTCCAGAAGGAAACCAGCTAGTGCCATCTTCCGTTACAGATCCACCAGTAGCAATGTTAACACTCCAGAAGGTAACCAGCTAGTGCCATCTTCCGTTACAGATCCACCAGTAGCAATGTTAACACTCCAGAAGGTAACCAGCTAGTGCCATCTTCCGTTACAGATCCACCAGTAGCAATGTTAACACTCCAGAAGGTAACCAGCTAGTGCCATCTTCCGTTACAGATCCACCAGTAGCAATGCTAACACTCCAGAAGGTAACCAGCTAGTGCCATCTTCCGTTACAGATCCACCAGTAGCAATGCTAACACTCCAGAAGGTAAACCAGCTAGTGCCATCTTCCGTTACAGATCCACCAGTAGCAATGCTAACACTCCAGAAGGAAACCAGCTAGTGCCATCTCCCGTTACAGATCCACCAGTAGCAATGCTAACACTCCAGAAGGTAACCAGCTAGTGCCATCTCCCGTTACAGATCCACCAGTAGCAATGCTAACACTCCAGAAGGAAACCAGCTAGTGCCATCTCCCGTTACAGATCCACCAGTAGCAATGCTAACACTCCAGAAGGTAAACCAGCTAGTGCCATCTCCCGTTACAGATCCACCAGTAGCAATGCTAACACTCCAGAAGGTAACCAGCTAGTGCCATCTTCCGTTACAGATCCACCAGTAGCAATGCTAACACTCCTGAAGGTAACCGTCTCTAAATCGCCTAGAAAATCAGAATTTTCATTTTCTTAACTATTTGAGATGGCTAAAAAATCCCAACTGGTGTTGATAGTATGATGTTTAAGAAGTATTATAGTAAAACATCGTAACATATATCCTGATCAACATGAAGATATACCGATTTAAATACAAAACTTTACGTAAATTCTGTCTTTAAACAGATATATCTTTGTATTGATCAGGATATACGTGGCTTCTTAAACATCATGCTATCAATACCAGTTGGACGTGTTTTTTTTAGCTATCTCAAAT
>CM065692.1:39697088-39699588 GCA_017654935.2 Phymorhynchus buccinoides | reverse complement strand
TTTTCCTGAAAATGCAAGAAAGAATCCGAACACTGGAAGAAGCTTTGTCTGTAACAAATGCGAATGCAAGAGGGTTAAGCCAAAGTAATCAGGAAATGTAATCGTTTCACACACTTTCGTTTTCCCGAATGTCATAAATCGCACGAAGCACCCGGTGAAGAATAAACAACCAGCATCTCATGTTTGCTGCCCCGAGGGGATGACGGGATGGCTTTTTGATGATGGCTACAGCAGACCACACAATCATGTCCCTAGGGAAACTGAAGGACGGTGAAAACTTTCGTAATCGTGAGACTCGATAATCATAGATTTCAACAGACTCACTTTTCTAAAAAGGAAAATGTAAGCTTAACCTTCTCATGGTTTCATCTGGTAAACTGGTAACGAAGGATGATGAATAGGCTTTCTGTTTTTTAATAGTAAGTAACTACTACTACTACTACTACTACTACTACTACTACTACTACTACTACTACTACTACTACTACTTGATTCTTTTTAAACCTATGTCAACGCTACCGCTACTACTACTACTAGGGGAAGACGGGGTAAAAAGCGCATGGGCGGGTAAGAAGACCACCCCAATAATCTCATGAAATGAAGCAAATTTCAGTCTCATTTTGCCCATGAGACGAGCGTTAATGTCTAACATTCGTCTCATGGGCAAATTTGACTGAAATTTTCTTTATTTCATGAGATAATTGGGGTGGGCTTCTTACCCGCCCATGCGCTTTTTACCCCGTCTTCCCCTACTACTACAGTGGAATCTGTTTAATTGGCCATCGGATCATCGGCCAAAGCCGCTTAATCGGCCAATTTCCTCTGGAACGGAATTTTTTCTTCTTAAGCATGTGTTATTTTGTTCGATTTTGTGGCCAAAGCTGAAATCTTCAATTTCGCTTTATTGGCCACTTTTTCTCTCTAATTTTTCCTCTTTACCCCTTTTTGAGAGGGTGAACAACAGAGGCAGACAAACTGACAACACGCTTTTGACGTTTACATGGTTGAGTGTGAAGTTGGAAGGTGAGCTGTTGTCAATTGAAAGACCCTGCATGGCGTTAAAATCACTCAAGAAAACAAAATCATTGTCTTTTACTCGTGCTTCTGTCAAGTTGTAGATTAATAAACACACACACACACACACACACACACACACACACACACACACACACACACACACACACACACACACACACACACACACACACACACACACACACACACACACATATATCACAAAAAGGGAAAGAATTTGAATTTGAACTGCAACATTTAATTTTGACGTCATTGCTTTTGACTTGCATAATTGCGTCATACAGTATCTGATGTTCGTTTTATCGGCCGATTCGCTTTATCGGCCATATTTTTCATGGTCCCAAAAGTGGCCGATTAAGCGGATTTCACTGTACTACTACTACTACTACTACTACTACTACTACTACTACTACTACTACTACTACTACTACTACTACTACTACTACTACTACTACTACTCAGTTCTTTTTAAACCTATGTCAACGTATCAGCTGAAGCAGCAAAGTTCGTTTTTTTCTTTTTCTTTAGTTGTGGGTATTTTTGTATTTACTCCAGACTGTACGGGGAAATGTACATCCAGCTAGCGTCAGAACGTAATCATAGTCTGTTGCACCCTGCCTGCAGTCCTCACTGGAGCCCACCAGCTGATTACCGAATGGTGTGATGGCTTCTGACAGGTTGCCACCACAGGATCTGACTGGGAGAAAAAAAAAGTTGGGTTAATTTAGTTCTACGAAGTTTTTTCTTCTTCTTCTATTACATGCGAAAGAATCTTTGTTACTCATCTCATTGTGACTTCTGTGTACTTTCAAACAACAGGCAAAGGGATTGCTGTGGCAGCAAATCTGCAAGCAGTAACATATTTCAAATTCCTCGTTTTCTACCATTTCCGATGTTGTTTTGCTATTGTCTGTTTGTTTATGCACCGGTCTTGCTATTGGTTTCTACACGCGCACGAACCATAACGGAGACTCATTTACTTGTAATAACGTCCACCAGGGAACCGTACACATTGAGACAGCAGCAACAGCAACAGCAGCAACAGCAACAGCAACAGCAGCAGCAGCAGCAGCAGCAGCAGCAGCAGCAACAACAACAGCAATAACAAGATCAAGAATGAAACAAAGCAAACGTGTATTTGACAACGTTTGATGAAGAACAACATGTAACGAAACGCTAGGAGAGTTGAATAGAAAGTTTTGAAGAGAAACTTCGCTACGCACGAGAAATACGCATAAGAAATCTAGACTAAGTTCGTAAAGGTCTCTGTACACGTTAACGTTTTTCACTCTTTCCCCAAGTCAACACAGTGATATGCAAGTCGTATTATGACCGGCCTATCATTGTGCTGCCATGGGGAAAGAGTGAAACATGTTCACGTGCATTGAGACCATAAGGTCTGCGCGCACGTTAACATATTCACAAAATGTCACAACAACAAGCACGTTTTTGGTAGCTTACGCAT
>CM065692.1:39682088-39692088 GCA_017654935.2 Phymorhynchus buccinoides | reverse complement strand
TACTTTTACTGACTTTCAGCTTGGGGGCACAGTTTTACTTTAGACGCCCTCTCCTCTCAACGGTTACGACCCTCAGTATCAAAGTTTGATTCTTTCTGCTTAATGAAAAGACTGATCCTACCCTTCCCCCTTCCCGAGAATGGCAGAAAGTTGCTGGCTTCTCAGTGAGACGTTTCAGAGCAAACATTGAGGGGGTGGGGGTGGGGTACGCAAAGTAACATCATGAAAATGATCCGGAGCAGAAAAGAAGACTTAAAATTGTGGTTACAAGTACACTTAGAATTCAACGAGGAAAACCAACATTTGAACCTCTGTGAAGGCAGGAGTAACATGTTCTACAACCTCGCAGGACAATACCATCCATCAGTTTGGCGATACATTGGGTGGTTCCAGGCAGAAGTAACATGTTCTACAACCTCGCAGGACAATGCCATCCATCAGTTTGGCGATGCATTGGGTAGTTCCAGGCAGGGACAATGCCATCCAACATGTTCTACAACCTCGTAGGACAATACCATCCATCAGTTTGGTGATAACATGTTCATTGGGTGGTTCCAGGCAGGAGTAACATGTTCTACAACCTCGTAGGACAATGCCATCCATCAGTTTGGTGATGCATTGGGTGGTTCCAGGCAGAAGTAACATGTTCTACAACCTCGCAGGACAATGCCATCCATCAGTTTGGTGATACATTGGGTGGTTCCAGGCAGAAGTAACATGTTCTACAACCTCGGCAGGAGTAACATGTTCTACAACCTCGCAGGACAATGCCATCCATCAGTTTGGTGATGCATTGGGTGGTTCCAGGCAGGAGTAACATGTTCTACAACCTCGCAGGACAATACCATCCATCAATGTTCTACAACCTCGCAGGACAATACCATCCATCAGTTTGGTGATGCATTGGGTGGTTCCAGGCAGGAGTAACATGTTCTACAACCTCGCAGGACAATACCATCCATCAGTTTGGTGATGCATTGGGTGGTTCCAGGCAGGAGTAACATGTTCTACAACCTCGCAGGACAATACCATCCATCAGTTTGGTGATGCATTGGGTGGTTCCAGGCAGGAGTAACATGTTCTACAACCTCGCCATACCATCATCAGTTTGGTGATGCATTGGGTGGTTCCAGGCAGAAGTAACATGTTCTACAACCTCGCAGGACAATACCATCCATCAGTTTGGTGATGCATTGGGTGGTTCCAGGCAGGAGTAACATGTTCTACAACCTCGCAGGACAATACCATCCATCAGTTTGTTTGGTGATACATTGGGTGGTTCCAGGCAGAAGTAACATGTTCTACAACCTCGCAGGACAATACCATCCATCAGTTTGGTGATACATTGGGTGGTTCCAGGCAGAAGTAACATGTTCTACAACCTCGCAGGACAATACCATCCATCAGTTTGGTGATGCATTGGGTGGTTCCAGGCAGGAGTAACATGTTCTACACCTCCTCGCAGGACAATGCCATCCATCAGTTTGGTGATACATTGGGTGGTTCCAGGCAGAAGTAACATGTTCTACAACCTCGCAGGACAATACCATCCATCATTTGGGTGATACAATGGGTAGTTCCAGGCAGAATAAGCCTCAGTGAGAACAACAATACAACAAGACGTTTTCTGCTACTTTTTTTATGTGGCTTTTTCACCTATCAATTGTTGTGATTTTTCTTCCGTGACTTTGTTTTCCCCTGTGACTTTCTTTCTTACAAGTTACAATCGGCAAGATAGCCCTGACGACTGCAGCAAACGCGTGCGTGAGCCGGCAAATTTCCCTGGGGCATTGGAGGGTTTCGGAGATTGTTGCAATTTAGTTACTCGGTAATCCGTTAGACTGCAATCACGCCGTAATTGGTATTGGAGGATGATTAGTCACTTTGGATTTGGGGTGATAAAAGTGAGGACTGGTCAACGACAATTGCATTTGGCTACCTTTTGGTGCTATTTTCCACTGGCCCTTAACTCAGCTGGTCAAATAATCATAGCTTGGCATTTACAGGCATCAGAATTGTCAGAGGATCCTAGGATTTCAGAGGATTAAGAATTACTGACAGAGGATTGGCTTCTCTTGCCAGAGGTTATGCCTTTTTATTCAGTGTTATCCTTTGTGCTAAGTAGCATTTTAAAGTGATTTTTCACTATATTAAGCCTTGTTGGTGGTGTTGGGAACTGATTTCAGTGTTGTCGTTCTATAGTCTGGGGCCTTGATGGGCCTTTTACCACAGTTTTCAGAGGATTGGACTTCAGACTATTCTGATGCCTCATTTACTTGAGAAAGGGGAGAGCACTAGAAAGAAAACCCAAGAAATGTATTTCAATCTTTGCTGAACCACATTTCTATTGAGGCATACCAGTTTGTTCTGTGTTGTGTGTTGTTTATATGTAACATAATTGTTCAAGATTAGAAGGCTATGCCATTCTTGAATAAATGTTGATTTTGTTTTTTCACACAATTCTCTCTACCAATATTGCCGTGTGCTGTGTGGGTGAGGGTCATTTATGCAAACCCGGTACATAGTCTTTTGAGGATGATATTGTATTTGCTTCCCTTTGGCTCTTAATCATGCAGTGCTAGGCGGTGGGTGTCATAAGCAACTTGGCTGGAGGGGAGCTAATTTACGGAGAGTTCCCTCCCCTTGTTCATTTAAATAAGAAATGTATGGTAACTGTACTTAGGTTGCATTTCTTGTTTGTTTTAACAAAAAGGTACTTATCCATTACAAATGATTTAAATCAAACAAGGTCAGCACAAATCTGAACTTGCCTGCTAGATTCGTTCGCTCTTCATATACATGAATCTGATTTGCTTTGCTTAGTTACTGCCAAAAGTTTTTTATGCTCTCTCTCTCTCTCTCTCTCTCTCTCTCTCTCTCTCTCTCTCTCTCTCTCTCTCTCTCTCTCTCTCTCTCTCTCTCTCTCTCTCTCTCTCCTACACCCATTAATGTCTGTTTCTGTGAACAAGTAAGTGAGTGTGAGAGTGTGTATGTGTGTGTATGTGCGTGTGTGCAATGGCGTGTATGTATTCATGTGCATGAGTGCGTCCTTATGTTTCAGAGAGAGAGAGAACTCAGAACTCAGAACTCAGAAACTTTATTTTACAAGGAAAAGAATTTAGGATGGGCCTAGTCTTCCATTCTGTCCTTGGTTCTAAGCATGCAATACATAACTAATACTACAAATGAGAGAGAGAGAGAGAGAGAGAGAGAGAGAGAGAGAGAGAGAGAGAGAGAGAGAGAGAGAGAGAGAGAGAGAGAGAGAGAGAGAGAGAGAGAGAGAGAGAGAGAGAGAGAGAGAGAGAGAAGAGAGAGCTCAAACTACAGTGCCTGAATTAATATTTCTTTGTACGCTGTAAACTTACTCTTTCAGAAATCTGATATTGTAAGCAGAAGAAAAGCTTTGACATCTTATTTTGTTCAGCTAAATATCATAACGCGGCGAGGACAAAGAAGTCGCTAATGAAGAAGACATGAACACCAGATAAACAATAATGGAAAAAAACAACAAAACAAAACAAGAATTTTGCAAGAAAGAAAGAAGTCAATATGAATCATTGATAACAACACCAACAAACAATTCGAGCAAGAAACGTATAAAAATAAAAATGTAATTATCTTCGCAAGATGTAGACAACTCGAACAAATGTTTTGAAAAAAACCCATCGCGTGATGTTTGAAGACAAACGGTTTATTTTGTTTTCTCTTCTTTGTTTTATTACGACAATGTTCTAGAGAGGCAAAGGTCAAATCACACGTTGTTTTTTTTCACTCTTTCCCCATGGCAACAGAGTGTTATACCAGTAATGATATCACTGGCCTATCACTGTGTTGCCATGGGGAAAAGGTGAAAAATAACAGCGTGTATTTTGACCGTTATGGATCTCTTTCTCTCTCCCACCCCCTCTCTCTTTCCCCCTCTCTCTATGCGCGTGCGCGTGTGTAATATTTATGTGTGCGTAGGCTTATGTGTATGTGTGTGTGTGTGTGTGTGTGTGTGTGTGTGTGTGTGTGTGTGTGTGTGTGTGTGTGTGTGTGTGTGTGTGTGTGTGTGTGTAAAGAGGTCTATGTCATTCGCGCGCGCGCGGGATCAGTGTGTGTGTGTGTGTGTGTGTGTGTGTGTGTGTGAGAGCGCGTGCGACCGTGTATGCCGCGTCACCTCCTTGCCTTTCTTTGTGACTGTCTCCAACTCTTTCTCGATCAACGACTTGGTGCTTTGTTATCAGAACTATTTGTTTTGTATACCTGTACATTTATTCTTTGATTAAAGCGCACCCGAGAAACAGACCACAACGCGTAAGCTTAAAATCAGACAATTACCTTTTTATTACTGACAATACAATTTCACGTTCTGCGGGAAAATGATTCATCATCAAGAAGTTTTAAAACTGTCATAGAGCCAGTGGGAGTGTAAAGTGCAGTTTGGCATGTTTAGTGATCGTGTTTTTAGCATATTGAAGGATGTTTTTGTTTTCCAGGGCATTCATTGAGATAGCATGAGACTTAGCATGATCTAACTTAGAAGCTCTTCTAGTGTCCTATAGATTTAATAGGACTTTTGTTTAAGTTAGCATGATGCTAGTCTCATGAACGTGAATACAGGCCCTGGATATAATACACAGACATAAAATTACTTAATGAAAAAGTGTACATACGATTAGTGGGTGTTTCTACTAATTCTAGGCCTATCATCTAAGTTGAAAACCCACAGCCAAAGCCAAACCGGCAGAGGGAATATATGGAGACAAACGTGCCTAAAGTCGAAAGACAATAAACTGATTGATTGATTGATACGCATCAAAATGCATTTCTAAAAAAAAAATCAAGGTTTCTTTTTATTAATTGTAAAAACCAACAAGTAAGCATATTTTCATAGAAATGTTGTATTAACCACACCTAGACCACACCTAGTGGAGTGTGAATGGGTGTGAATGTGGGGGGTGGGGGGGGGGGGGGGGTGTGACGTAAATGTAGTTATCGTGATTTCGTTTCGTGTTGTTCCTTATGATTAGTGCGTTGTTTTTTTAATAAATTTTTGCTCAGATTTTTAACTTCTTTGTGAAGCGCTTAGAGCCCCGTAAGGAGAATGAGCGCTATAAAAATGGTCATTAATAAACCACTCATTTTGATTTCCTCATACACAACCAATCAGACTGCAAGCGATTTTGAGTATTTCTTGATGCCAGCCGACTGATGTTCGTACAAGTGCTTTAGCTTCAGGATTATTGGCAACACCGTCCTATTTCGGCACCTTTTGGACATTTTTAAAAAGCGACATCAATTGAAGCTTAAATTGATGTCACTTTTATATTAGGTATTAGGTACTTTATAGTCACAGAGGCGTCACTGTGAAATTCGGGTTGCTCCCACCTGAAGGCGCGTCGCAGCCAGAGGCGCGCCACTCAAATGTTTTTGCATGCGATTTTTGTGTGACTGATGAGGAAGGAAAGGGTGTGTGTATGTGTGTAAATTTTGACCAAATGACAACTTTTTCGTTGCCACTGGGATTAACGTGTGCTAAGTGCATGGGCACACGGGACCTCGGTTTATCGTCTCATCCGAAAGACTCCACGTTCAGACCGTAAGGCCTAGTGCAGAGTGAGAGGAAAAATCCCCTGTACCCAGGTTCGAACTCGAGGGTTTACTTGACACAAGGCGAACTCGTTACTGTGCCACCTATTTCACCTGCTTAAATAATTAACATACAAAATTATGTTTATTATTCATAAACAATCATGGAAATGAAGACTCATCAACAGACACATACAAAATTATTAATGTAAAAACTAGGACTTGCCCCAAGAGAAATGTTGCGATAAATGTACTGATTGTTCCCTCAAGTCATCAGAAAGCTACACCACCACCCCTCGGGGCCAAAGGAAGATTGGTATTGTGACATTGTTGAATCACTAATGATGGTAGAAAAGCACCCAGCAAATAATGTTTAAATAACGAGGTTGGGGAAAATTAATTAGTTTTACAGGAAAGACAATGAATGACCCCCTAGCCCCAGAGGAGAGGCATATTGGGGACCATTAATACATGTCTGGAAGCCTCGGTGAAAAGGAACACATTAATTTGTGAAATGATAATGAGCTATTCCTCTCCGGAATGAAAATCCGTTTAACGTCCTCCGGTCTGAAGCAGACACATATGGGACATTAGTAGATATAAAGATGGTGGGAACGATCCTGGAGGCAATGCCCGGAGGCAGTGCAACTCCAGGAAAGTCCCGATTTTTTAACGATACAGATGTATGTTAATACACGTAATGTTATTCCTCTCCCTCTCTCCCCAACAAAGGCTATCACTAGGTTAGGACCCACTTGAGCTTAGCGCCACCGGGCGGTGAAAAAAACAAGCAGCGAGCTAAGTCGACCATCAAAGTACGTGCGTCATGGCACCGTAGTAATGAGTGCGGGTTTTAAACAGTTAACGCGAGTAGTAACATGTGCATTAGAATAAAACAGCCGATCGTTTTGGCAGCTTACATGTTGCTTACTACCCGTGTTAACTGATTAAGGCACATCCATGATTACTGTACCTGATGTCACTATATCACTAAGAAACACAGACTATGTTTATTTCGTTGCACCGAACACAGAAATACTTCCACAGTTTAGAACTGCTCTGAAAACTCACTTTTGTTCCGCCAGTCCTACAATCTCATTTAAATATGTTTGTCTGTCTGGCTGTCTATCTGCTTCTCTCTCTCTCTCTCTCTCTCTCTCTCTTCTCTCTTCTCTCTCGCTCTCTCTCTCTCTCTCTCTCTCTCTCTCTCTCTCTCTCTCTCTCTCTCTCTCTCTCTCTCTCTCTCTCTCTCTCTCTCTCTCTCTCTCTCTCTCTCTCTCTCTCTCTCTCTCTCTCTCTCTCTCTCTCTCTCTCTCTCTCTCTCTCTCTCTCTCTCTCTCTCTCTCTCTCTCTCTCTCTCTCTCTCTCTCTCTCTCTCTCTCTCTCTCTCTCTCTCTCTCTCTCTCTCTCTCTCTCTCTCTCTCTCTCTCTCTCTCTCTCTCTCTCTCTCTCTCTCTCTCTCTCTCTCTCTCTCTCTCTCGTCTCTCTCTCTCTCTCTCTCTCTCTCTCTCTCTCTCTCTCTCTCTCTCTCTCACACATGTACGAATAGCTGAGATCCATGCATACATCAAACACCCTTTCCCCCATGTTTTTCCCCCCCTCTCCTCATCATCTCTCCCTCTCTCTCTCTCTCCCCCTCCCCCCCCCCTCTCTCTGTGTTGCTGTCATCATCGTCATCATCATCATCATCATAATCATCATCATCATCATCATCATCATCATCATCATCATCATCATCATCATCATCGTCATTATTATTATTATAATGATTACTATTATTATTGTTGTTTTCATTTTAGCATTAATATCATTACTGTTATCTTTATTGTTATTATTGTTGCTTTGTTGCTATTATTGTCATTATCATATTTTGTGCGTGCATATGTGTGTATGTGTGTGTGTGTGTGCGCGCGCGCGCGCGTGTGCATGTGTGTGTGTGTGTGTTTACATATTTTGTTTTCTTTTTAACACGTTGTACATTAGATCTGTTTATAAATCATTGGATTTATTTCCGCGAATGCAATGGATGCGACTATGATTGTATTGATGTGCCATGTTTCCGTAAGTGTATAATAATATCCTTGAGAGAGAGAGAGAGAGAGAGAGAGAGAGAGAGAGAGAGAGAGAGAGAGAGAGAGAGAGAGAGAGAGAGAGAGAGAGAGAGAGAGAGAGAGAGAGAGAGAGAGAGAGAGAGAGAGAGAGAGAGAGAGAGAGAGAGAGAGAGAGAGAGAGAGAGAGAGAGAGAGAGAGAGAGAGATATTATCCAAACAAACTAATTAGAACGTTAAAAAGAAATGGCACGTCAACTTCAAAACACATAATTATGAATCTAAACCTTTTACATAAAGACATAATTACGGTCTTTAAATCACGGGCGGGGCAAATGCCGTTGACCTTATCACACCAGATAATGACCAACAAGGGGCTTAAGCAGGAATAAAAAGAAAGAAAGAAAAGAACTGCCTTCAGCAGACGATCATTACCAACGACACCAGTCGGGTTCATTTCCCTAGCCAAGAAGAAAGCGTCCAAGCCTTTGTAATGTGGCCAATAATGACGTGACCACCCTTTGATTTAATACCTCCCCCCTCCCCCTCCCTCCCTCCCCACGAGCAGTAATGCCCATTCAATCACACAGTGTCTAATGACTTCTTCACACCCACTACAATTGGGGCCACCCACCTTGCTTTTGTTAGGACATACCACACAAGCACCATCTTTGGAGAAGCTTCCTTGGGGAAATTCATTGGGCTTATTATGGAATCCTGGTTCAAGTCATGAAAAAGCTATCCCGCCATCCCTTGGGGGAAGCGACACAATCGCTCAACAGCTGGATCCCGCCAAAATGAAGTCACGTGACGTTACGAAAACGAGGTCGGTGTGTCGTGTGGATGCTGGGGAAATTGGAGAACTCATAATGGCTAAGTACCCATCGACAGTGCTGGTAGTTAGGTGGCAGAAGAAGGAGATTGGTTTTTCAACACAGAGTGTAATGAACACCCCAGGCACTTTACTTTCCACAAAAGAGTCCCTTTAGCAAGAGATTCAACAGAGAACTTTAGTGAAGCATCTAGAAAGAACTTTGGTGAAGGACTGTGCTATGATTATTTGGTGAGTAATGAAGTAAGTCCAAAGTGTTGCCAAAACTGGGAGAGGAGACCTGCAAGAAATGTGGCGTGGAATGTTATATTTCGAAAAATAAAAATAAAATATAAAGAAGTGAAATTAAAATGGACCCAAATTAGAATGGTTCATAGAATTATCGGAACTAACATTATTCTTGAAAGCATGAATTGCGAAACAAAAAATAAGTGCTCTTTTTGTAATATTGAAAATAAAACTATTCAACGCGCTTTCTGGCACTTTTGTTTGATCAATGACTACTGGTTTACTACTATCACATCATAACATAGAACAACTGACTGAACGATGACTACTGTTTTACTATCATCATCACATCATAACACAGAACAACTGACTGATCAATGACTGCTGTTTTACTATCATCATCACAACACAGAACAACTGACTGATCAATGACTACTGTTTTACTATCATCATCACAACACAGAACAACTGACTGATCAATGACTACTGTTTTACTATCATCATCACATCATAACACAGAACAACTGACTGATCAATGATTACTGTTTTACTATCATCATCACATCATAACACACAACAACTGTCTGATCAATGATTACTGTTTTACTATCATCACATCATAACACAGAACAACTGTCTGATCAATGACTACTGTTTTACTATCATCACATCATAACACAGAACAACTGTCTGATCAATGATTACTGTTTTACTATCATCATCACATCATAATACAGAACAACTGTCTGATCAATGATTACTGTTTTACTATCATCACATCATAACACAGAACAACTGACTGATCAATGATTACTGTTTTACTATCATCATCACATCATAATACAGAACAACTGTCTGATCAATGACTACTGTTTTACTATCACCATCACATCATAACACAGAACAACTGACTGATCAATGATTACTGTTTTACTATCACCATCACATCATAACACAGAACAACTGACTGATCAATGACTACTGTTTTACTATCACCATCACATCATAACACAGAACAACTGACTGATCAATGACTACTGTTTTACTATCACCATCACATCATAACACACAACAACTGTCTGATCAATGATTACTGATTTACTACGTTTTCTAGCACTGTCAATTTGTTCAAACGTTTTGGAATGAATTTCAAACAAAGCTTATTTAAAAATGTTCAATAGCACAGAATTTTAAATTTAGCGAACACTTAGTGATTTTCGGTTGTGAAAAGAATGTTCACACCGATGAGATTATAGATTTGATCATCTTGCTCGTAGAATCGTAGCCTACATCTATAAATGCTAGACAAAAAACCCAAATC
>CM065692.1:39664588-39674588 GCA_017654935.2 Phymorhynchus buccinoides | reverse complement strand
TTCACTTCGCTGATAATGGCCAAAAAAGCGACGTAGGGCTATGTTGTTTTAGCGCGTGTTTTGTTTTTGTTTGTTAGTGTCAATGATCTCTCCCTTTTCTCTTTCGTTTTCTCATTTTGTTTGTTCATATTTTGTGTAAGTAAACAAACAACGGCCATGTCGTGGTTATCTACTCTGGTTTTTTGTGTGTGTCTTAATTTTGAATGTGTTTTTCAGTTTACAGGAAGAAGGTCCATACGTCCATACGCCAACGTGCAGAGATAGACACACGCTCATGGAGATGCACGTGCGCATATATCACAAATGCACGCAATTACAGACAGCCCCAATTCAAATATTGAAGGCGATTAAACATAAACTTAGTGCACAGGCTTAGCACACTCTCATCCATGTGTGCGCAGCTATATACACACGCTCGAACAGACTAGGGGAAGACGGGGTAAAAAGCGCATGGGCGGGTAAGAAGCCCACCCCAATTATCTCATGAAATAAAGAAAATTTCAGTCAAATTTGCCCATGAGACGAATGCTAGACATTAACGCTCGTCTCATGGGCAAAATGAGACTGAAATTTGCTTCATTTCATGAGATAATTGGGGTGGGCTTCTTACCCGCCCATGCGCTTTTTACCCCGTCTTCCCCCAATACAAATCCCAATACAAGACAGAGAAACGTTTATGCAGTTTAAAGAAAGTGAGACGACAACTTCAACGAATGGAAGGAACGGAACTCTTGACAATT
Source organism: Phymorhynchus buccinoides (assembly GCA_017654935.2). Lineage (NCBI taxonomy): Eukaryota > Metazoa > Mollusca > Gastropoda > Neogastropoda > Raphitomidae > Phymorhynchus > Phymorhynchus buccinoides. The sequence goes on along the minus strand of CM065692.1, from coordinate 39,673,848 downwards.
CCATAAGCGAGAGGAAACAGTTCAGGAAGAACGAATACGAATACGAATACGAACCTTTTTGTTTTAATTTAGGCAAAAGAAAAGAAAAACCGAAACATAAACGAATTTTTCAAAATGGAAAGAAAACAAACAATGGACACACATACATATTATGAAAAGAAAAGGTTGCAAGTACATAGTTATATCATGTACAAAAGGAAGATTGTGAGAGCTACGGGTGCCAGTCTTAGCAACATTTGAACAGAGTTTTATTTGGCATAGATAAATCTTATTCACCAAACAATGCATTCATACAATTGAACAAACCAACCAATAACCGAATGACAACAATAGCAATGATCGAGGCTTAAAACAGTCTACCCATTTCATTTAAAAGTCCCCCCCCACCCCCCGTGGGGATACCGGGGGGTCTTTTGCATAAGTAGTTCCCCAACCTTCTGGAAGTTCTGTGCTTGTAACTTCCTCTAGTCTGTCACTCTCTTTGACTCTGCCTTTTCCCTTTCCTTACTGTCATATACTATCTTTTTGCCTTTCCGGTCCATTTTCCTGCCTTTTTTTTCACGAAGCACTTTCAAAAACATTTCCTCCAGCCGAAGTCGGACTTGCTGGGCCTAACTTTTATTTCTTAGTTAGGCGCATAACGGCAGCATGACGCATCTGCGCTCATAATTGACAGGAAACTGTCTGAGCGATCGAAGAAGAAGAAGAAGAAGAAGAAAAATTTAAAAGTCCAGCAGATGGCGGCTGGTAAATAGGCCTACAAGACGAAATTACTCATAAGTTTAGTTTACACTTTGACCTCTAGTTCGAGCGCGGTGTTAAAAGCGAAGATAAAGAAAGAAAACTTACAAACGAGCGAACTTGACAATGAAGTACACAACAGTAATAAATGTGTAGACATAACGTAAAAATGTGTATACACATTCATGACAATCATTAATCGAAAATCAGACGAAAACAACATCAAATACTACAGCATACTAATGCCGTTATCGTTAGTAGCGAATATTTTTTATATTTTTATTTTTTATCATTCTTTTAAGTTTCAGGAAATTATTAAGACTGAAACATGGTGCGGGATGACTTCGAATATATAACATTATATATAATATTATCAAAAATAAAATACATTTAGAGTCTTGTGGGTGGGGCGTCAGTAACTCGCGTATTAGGAAAATAACTAGTCACTGGGATCACAGCGATATGCCCCCGACCCTATGTGTCCCCATGTCCTTGAGTCACTCTCAGTGTGCCCCTGTCTCTATGTGTCCCCATGTCCTTGAGTCACTCTCAGTGTGCCCCTGTCTCTATGTGTCCCCATGTCCTTGAGTCACTCTCAGTGTGCCCCTGTCTCTATGTGTCCCCATGTCCTTGAGTCACTCTCAGTGTGCCCCTGTCTCTATGTGTCCCCATGTCCTTGAGTCACTCTCAGTGTGCCCCTGTCTCTATGTGTCCCCATGTCCTTGAGTCACTCGCAGTGTGCCCCTGTCTCTATGTGTCCCCATGTCCTTGAGTCACTCTCAGTGTGCCCCTGTCTCTATGTGTCCCCATGTCCTTGAGTCACTCTCAGTGTGCCCCTGTCTCTATGTGTCCCCATGTCCTTGAGTCACTCTCAGTGTGCCCCTGTCTCTATGTGTCCCCATGTCCTGAGTCACTCTCAGTGTGCCCCTGTCTCTATGTGTCCCCATGTCTATGAGTCACTCTCAGTGTGCCCCTGTCTCTATGTGTCCCCATGTCTCTATGAGTCACTCTCAGTGTGCCCCTGTCTCTATGTGTCCCCATGTCCTTGAGTCACTCTCAGTGTGCCCCTGTCTCTATGTGTCCCCATGTACTTGAGTTACTCTCAGTGTGCCCCTGTCTCTATGTGTCCCCATGTCATTGAGTCATTCGCAGTGTGCCCCTGTCTCTATGTGTCCCCAAGTCCTTGAGTCACTCTCAGGTGCCCCTGTCTCTATGTGTCCCCATGTACTTGAGTTACTCTCAGTGTGCCCCTGTCTCTATGTGGCATACCATTAGCGGTAATGGATTAGTCATTATGTGCTAGGCATACCATTAGCGGTAAGGATTAGGGTTAGAATTATGGCTAGGCATACCATTAGCGGTAAGGATTAGGGTTAGAATTATGTCTAGGCATACCATTAGCGGTAAGGACTAGGGTTAGAATTATGCCTAGGAAGACCATTAGCGGCAAGGATTAGGGTTAGAATTATGGCTAGGCAGACCATTAGCGGCAAGGATTAGGGTTAGAATTATGGCTAGGCAGACCATTAGCGGCAAGGATTAGGGTTAGAATTATGGCTAGGCAGACCATTAGCGGCAAGGATTAGGGTTAAAATTATGGCTAGGCAGACCATTAAGGGTAAGGATTAGGGTTAGAATTATGGCTAGGCAGACCATTAAGGGTAAGGATTAGGGTTAGAATTATGGCTAGGCAGACCATTAAGGTTAAGGATTAGGGTTAGAATTATGGCTAGGCAGACCATTAAGGGTAAGGATTAGGGTTAGAATTATGGCTAGGCAGACCATTAAGGGTAAGGATTATGATTATGGGACACGTTGTTTCGGAGATATATAAGATGAGGATATGGACACGGGAACATATAGAACGATGACACGCCAGAAAACGGGGGCACATAGATAAATTGGTGACACATAGCGTAGGAACACATAGAGATGGCGACACATAAGAGATGAAATTGGTGACACATAGCGTAGGAACACATAGAGACGGGGACACATAAGAGATGACATTGGTGACACATAGCGTAGGAACACATAGAGATGGCGACACATAAGAGATGAAATTGGTAACACATAGCGTAGGAACACATAGAGATGGCGACACATAAGAGATGAAATTGGTGACACATAGCGTAGGAACACATAGAGATGGCGACACATAAGAGATGAAATTGGTGACACATAGCGAAGGAACACATAGAGATGGCGACACATAAGAGATGAAATTGGTGACACATAGCGCAGGAACACATAGAGATGGCGACACATAAGAGAGAAATTGGGACACATAGCGGGAACACATAGAGATGGCGACACATAAGAGATTTCGGTGGCACACACAGCGAAGGAACACAAAGAGACAAGGGCACATCAGAAAGATTGGTGACACACAGCGAAGGAACACAATCAGACGGGGGCACATCAGAAAGATTGGCGACACACAGCGAAGGGACACAATCAGACGGGGGCACATCATTACGTAGCCCCGTCTCTTTTTTCCTCCACACCTGCTCCCTTCCGTCTTTCAATTTCCTGTCTCTCTCCCCGTTACTCCCCAGTCCCGCTCTCTTTGTTTTTGTACCTTCCTTTTTTTTGGTCTGTCACGTGGGTCGATTTTGAAAGGAAGGGAAATTGTCCCATTGTGCTCTGTCTCTGACTTTTCCGGTTTTTGACATCTGCTCTGCCTGTACTCAGCGAAGTAACACAATCAGACGGGGGCACATCAGAAAGGTTGGTGACACACAGTGAAGGAACAGAATGTGACAAGGGCACATGTGAAAGATTGGTGACACACAGCGAAGGAACACAATCAGACGTGGGCACATGTGAAAGTGTTGTGTGACACACAGCGAAGGAACAGTGTCAGACAAGGGCACATAAGAAAGGTTGGTGACACACAGCGAAGGAACACAATCAGACGGGTGCACATGTGAAAGGTTGGTGACACACAGCGAAGCGAACACAATCAGACAAGGGCACATAAGAAAGGTTGGTGACACACAGCGAAGGAACACAATCAGACGTGGGCACATTGTGAAAGGTTGGTGACACACAGCGAAGGAACACAATCAGTGTGGGCACATGTGAAAGGTTGGTGTGTGTGTGGCGAAGGAACACAATCAGACGGGGGCACATCAGAAAGGTTGGTGACACATAGCGAAGGAACACAATCAGACAAGGGCACATAAGAAAGATTGGTGACACACAGCGAAGGAACACAATCAGACGGGGGCACATATAAAGGTTGGTGACACACAGCGAAGGAACAGGTCAGACAAGGGCACATAAGTAAGTTGGTGACACACAGCGAAGGAACACTGGGACAAGGGCACATGAGAAAGGTTGGTTACATACAGCGATAGGAACAACCTCAGACTCATGGCACATGGAGAAAGCTTGGTGACACACAGCGAAGGAACGCCTATCAGACAAGGGCACATCTTCAAGGCTGGTGACACACAGCGAAGGAACACAATCAGACAAAGGCACATACAGAAAGGTTGGTGAAACACAGCGAAGGAACACAATCAGACAAGGGCACATAAGAAAGGTTGGTCATTATTCGAAGGAACATAATCAGATAAGGGCACATAAGAAAGATTGGTGACACACAGCGAAGGAACATAATCAGACATATATATGAAAGAAAGATTGGTGACACACAGCGAAGGTAACACTATCAGACGGGGGCACATCAGAAAGGTTGGTGACACACAGCGAAGGAACAGAATCAGACAAGGGCACATAAGAAAGATTGGTGACACCAGCGTCTGGAACACAATCAGACAAACACATCACCAAGTTTGGTGACACACAGCGAAGGAACACAATCAGACGGGGGCACATCAAAAAGATTGGTGACACATTGCGAAGGAACTTTTTCTCCCAATGGCACATCAGAAAGATTGGTGACTTATGCGAAGACAGCAATTTCGACCTAAGGGAAGGTCTCAAAGATTGGTGACACACAGCGATCAGACCTGGGCAATTTGAAAGTCCAGTGGATGACAACCAGAGCAAGGAACACAATCAGACATTCTACAAGAGAATGGTGTCACACAGCGAAGGAACAAATCGAAAAGGGCACATAATAAAGATTGGTGACACAGCAGCGAAGTTACAAATCAGACAATAGCACATAAGAAAGGTTGGTGACACACAGCGAAGGAAAAAATGAACAAACATAATAAAGTTGGTGACACACAGCGAAGGAACCTAATCAGACATGACATCAGAAAGATTGGCCAACTACTGAGATGGGATCCAAATTAACGGATAAAAATAGTTACGAAAGAAAAATCTCATTTTTAGCTGAGCTCCTGTACCCCTACTCTGAATTTCCTGTCTCTTAGTGCGTTTCCCCATGCAGCTCTCTTTGCTTTTGTAAAACCTTTTTTTTGTCTGTCATGTCTGTATTTTGAAAGGAAGGGAAATTGTCCCATTGTGCTCAGTTCTGACGTTAACTTTTTGACATAATGTTCTGTGTAAAAAAATGTAACTAAAAAAATAAATAAAAAATATATATATATATGTGTTTGTGCTGATTTACTTTTTCTCCCAATGGGGGAGGGTTTGTGCCTTATGCAAAGACAGCTGTTTCGACCTAAGAGAAGGTCTCATCAGTTGTGCATGATCGGCCATGCGTGCAATTTGACTGTCCAGTGGATGCCAACCTGAGCAAAAAAGACATTCTACAAGAGAATGGTGTCTTCCTGTGCATCAAATCGAAAATGTGTTAATAAAAGCAAACCAGCACAAAGTTAAATATAGAAATAGTAAAAGATCTTATGTAAAATGAACAAAATAATAATGTTCTGAAATTTTAATTTCAAAAGGAATAGACATGACTAGAGAGGGCCAACTACTGAGATGATATCCAAATTAAGGATAAAAATAGTATGAAATGAAAAATCTCATGAAATAGCATTCGATATAGCTATTTATATAATATATATATATATATATTGGGAGACTAAAAAACACAAAAGCACAATTTATTTCATTTTTAAAATGTATTATTGAATAAAAGTACAAATTTTCGCCTTGTATCTGGCTTTGACGAGTACTGACTGACATTGGAAAACAATCACCTCTTTCTCTCCAACAACAGCTGAGTTCATATATATAAGCTTTATCATATAAATATATATACATATAAAGGTAAGCTAACAACTCCTGTGTAGTTCTGGCACCGCGCGGCCTGGGTGGTGAGGAGGGAGGTGAATTCAAGAATAATTAACAACCTCACACTCATGTCTTGGATAGCTCCTTTATTTCATTTCAAATTTTCGCCTATTGCAATAGGCTTCTTCAGGCTCTGCATAGAAGGCAAGGATCAAATTTTCGCCTATTGCAATAGGCTTCTTCAGGCTCTGCATAGAAGGTATATATATAGGCATGAACAAAATTCAGTATACTGCTGGCACTGTTCCTCCAGCCTACAGGACTCAAAAGTTAGAGCATTTGAAATGCAATAATAGGACAAATGTTTAAAACTTTTTTGTCCCTATGTCTTTGAAACGAAGGGTTGCAACAATTGTCTATTATAATTAGTAACGTAACTGGTATGTCGATGGCAGTATGATTTTATTTCCAGTATTGTATCTAAGCTTGATTGAGAAGGTGAATGTGGTCTATGTTTCTTCTTAGAATTGGTAAAGGTAAAAAAATTTCATATTGTAACTATTTTACTATTGTATAATTGTGAGTGTGTGTGCGAGTGTGTGCATGCGTGTATGAGTACGTGCGTGCGTTCATGTGTGTGTGTGTGTGTGTGTGTGTGTGTGTGTGTGTGTGTGTGTGTGTGCCTGATGCATGCATGCGTGCGTGCGTGCGTGCGTGCGTGTTTGTGTGTGTGTGTGTGTGTGTGTGTGTGTGTGTGTGAGAGAGAGAGAGAGAGAGAGAGAGAGAGAGAGAGAGAGAGAGAGAGAGAGAGAGAGAGAGAGAGAGAGAGAGAGAGAGAGAGAGAGAGAGAGAGAGAGAGAGAGAGAGAGAGAGAGAGAGAGAGAGAGAGAGAGAGAGAGAGAGAGAGAGAGAGAGAGAGAGAGAGAGAGAGAGAGAGAGAGAGAGAGAGAGAGACTGTTGCGTGCAAGCATCGATGTTTCTTTCACTTTCTAATGATTCATTACTTGTTTGCCTTTAATGTTCTTGTTATGATTGTAAAGCGCACTGAGCTCATGTGAGAAAGAGCGCTATATGGGCTAAATTCCCATTATTACTATTATTATTTCACGCGTAGCTCAAGCCATGCAAGGGTGTTAGCAAAGAACACTAAGGAGCACGAATTCACATCCTATTCTCTCAAGAAAAGCCTCTTCCTTATTCGGCTTGGTTGTTAATGACGTTGTGTTGACGAGCAATTTTGTGAGAAGTTGTTATATTCGTCCTTTTGCGTGCTTTCTGCCCATCCGCCTTTAGTATTTCTTTCATTCTGTCTGCTTTTTGGCTCACTCGTGTTAACAGACGTGAGTCTATAGTATGATAGTTGTTCGGTTGTGTGTTTGTGTGTGTGTGTGTGTGTGTGTGTGTGTGTGTGTGTGTGTGTGTGTGTGTGTGTGTGTGTGTGTGTGTGTGTGTGTGTGTGTGTGTGTGTGTGTGTTGCGTCCATGGTCTAATCTCCAAACTTTAACGTTGGCATTTTCTCGGGAAATAGAAGGCGTACATTGTTCAAACTTTGCATACACATAGGTGTTTATGCAAGCTTTCAAACAATAATGATTTGAATAATTAAATACTTAAAACAACACTGTAAACAGATAGCAAACAGATAACATTTTAGATTAGTGGGTTAGAGAGTATTCAACAGGCAACATGAGCTAAGAAACTAATCAACACTGAAAGCCTCGATAGCTCATTGGTAGAGTGCCTGTCTGTCATGTCAATGGTTCCGGGTTCGATTCTCGGCACAGGCACTTTTTTAAAAATTATTATTCTTTTGAGTTGTATCCATTAACGATAGTTTCATTTGTACTTTAATTTTTTTTTAATTGGCAATCTGGTACTATAGAAACCCCCCTCAATCTTTGTCGTTGTCCCACATGTGCCTGTCCGAGTGAGCCTTGAAGGCTTTGCCTCTTGTCTTTCTTTTTGTGTGTGGTCTTTTTTCTTCTACGTCATCATCACTGTCGCATTTATCTGGTTACCACAATAATCTGTGTGTTCCTTGATGGCATCGTCAACATCAGCAACAACAATAACAGCGCTGTCAACCACGTCATAAACGTTACCAAGGCACCATTTGCACTCCCCAAATTTCTTCTATTTCTTCCCTTTATCTTTCCAGTTTGAAAACAATGACACACAAATTGTTTGTTTGAGGCGTAATAGCTGCCGGTTTAAGGAGACAAACTTATACTTGTTTCTGTTCTTTGCTGTCATCATCGAAGGCTTTTGCAACATCAATAGCTGACGGCTTGGACAGTTATTACAGCCACCTCTTCAACAACCGAAGACTTTTGACCAAAAAATAGAAGGAAAAAAAAGAACTAAAGGAGACGTAGAATTGTTTTCATTGATGCATGAAACTTGTCATGAGGCATTTTGAGTAGAGACACAGACTGACAGGCACACAGACAGACAGGCGCACACATACTCACAAACACACATATCTTTTTTCTTTCCATTATTGGGGTGTGATATGTATATGGTTATACCACGCTCTCTTTTCATCCTTGATCCCATTTATCCCCTTGTCTTTTTTAATTATGATAGCACCGCTTCCCCTTACCCCATTTCCCCTTGTGCGTGTGTGTGTGTGTGTGTGCGTGCGTGTGCGTGTGCGTGTGTGTGCGCGTGCGTGCGCGTGCGTGTGCGTGCGTGCGTGTGTGCGCGCGCGCGTGTGTATGTATGCGCGCGCGCGCGTGTGTGTGTGTATGTGTGCGTGTGCGTGCGTGTGTGTGTGTGTGTGCGTGCGCGTGTGCGTGCGCGTGCGTGTGCGTGTATGTGTGTGTGTGTGTGTGAGTGCGTGTGGTTTGTCAATTTTCAATATTATCTTGTTTATGGTTTGCTTTATGGTTTGTTTTGGATGCCGTGGTGCACAAAATCATACTGTTAATGCTTATTCAATGTCCACCTGGAAATGACATTTTGACTTGACTTGACTTGACATACAACTATGCATCATATGTAAGAAACCAAACAAACCCGACACACACATACACAAACATACACATATAAAATCACATAGACAGAAATGCACAAATACCACAATGCATAATAAATTCACACAATCACAATCACAATACTTATTCGTCCAATAAAAGTGGAAATGTTTAAGTGGTGGCACATAAACGTTAAACAGTAAGTACAAAAGATCAAAGATCCAAAATGTAAAATACCAGATTAATGCAACTCAAGCGCACGCAAACAGCAATCATCCCCGCTGCCCCCCTCCCCCCCCCCCCCCCCCCCCGCCACTCCTCCTCACACACAGACAGACAGCAAAGACTGAGTGAGTGGGAGGGACAGGGGATAGAAAGACAGAGAGCGAGAGAGAGAGAAAAAAAAAAAGAGAGAGAGGA
>CM065692.1:39647088-39659588 GCA_017654935.2 Phymorhynchus buccinoides | reverse complement strand
TTCTTCTTTAACCCTGTGTACTTAAAAATAAAATCCCGCATCATTAGCTTTTATTTTGCTTGAATCCCAACTATTTGTGTGTATGTTCTTTTTCAGATGGAGGGCTAGGGCTATAATGCCTTCGATCGCGTAGTTTCTAATCTTGAAAGCTAGCAGCCCCTCTCTGCTAAGATGAACTCGGGATAAGAAACTGGACACCGTAACATGGGAACATCCTTCTCTGTATCATATTGCTTGGAATTCCTGCTTTTACAACAATGTTAGAAAAACAAGAGAACCCCTAAATGAAGGGGACGTGAATTAATTGCAGACGATGGCCTATGAAACGAATTTCCACTCACGCTCAGTTTCTTAAAACCCACCCAATATATGGACATTATGCCTGGACATCAGTTGTCGCCATTTTCTTTTCTCAAGAGGGGTCCAGCCGCCATTATCTTGGGCTAAAGATGGTGTAGCATCCAACTAGTTCGTATTCGTTAGATTTATCCCAAGATGGCGCCTATGATGACAACGGATATCCAGCTATCAATTGATCGTGAACAAACTAGAAATACATTGTTATTTAACAGGTTTTTCTCTTTGTATGAGTTATTTGCTTATTCCTTTGTAAAAGTTCTAATGTATAAGGCTTTGCAACAAATAAAACATGCATCTTTTTTGTTTTTTAAATTCGGGCTCTTCGACTTTTATGAGTCTTGGATTCATCTCTTGATATATTGTTATTGCATTAAAAGGTCCCCAAATTTATGGAAACAGTTCGCTTTGAGAAAAACCTATAATAAAACAAAAAAACACACCCGCGTGTAGTTACTTTAGCGTGCGTAGAAATATAAACGACTTGTAATACATTTAAGAACAAAGAGAACAACATCACCATTCCATAGAGGTTACATCACATTGTACATCGGCATTTTGAAAAAAAACCCACACTCTACAACTAGTAGCACTATATTCTTTTTCTTCTTCTGCGTTCCAAAAATGCTGATGGCTGGCTGATCAAACCCGAATTTTGATGGTTTTGATGAAATGGGCGGTTTGTTGAAGGTCGTTTTCTGTTCCCCACAGCTTCGTCTGCGTGAGCACTATATTCAATGTAAACTCCTTCACATTGGATTAACCCTTTCACCGCCAAAGTCGCATTTCAGCACCACAGTGATTTGACACCTATGTCATTAAAAGGCATCAAATTGGGGTCTATTATCCAAAGACCCTATTGTCTTAGTTTTGGAAAGTAAGGATAAACCTTATTTTATATATGTCACAGGAGAATCCCCAATACTGCAGATGGATTTTGCTCTCTTCCCAGGTTAATTTAATGGTAATTTTTGGCTGAAATATGGTTGGCGGTGAAAGGGTTAAACATAATTTCCTCTCAAATCAGAACACAATTATCTTATATAGTGTAATTATTTTCATAAAATGACTGTGACAGTGAGCGGATTTGCTTTACTATGTGTGGTAAGTGCCACCTGTTTCATTTGATGCACATTTCCCTACATTTCATGTTTGTTTTAAAAATATCTATCAATTCTCTGCGCACAATAAAGTCTGCCTATATCGTCAGCTTTGATGTAACCAAATTTGATCAATTGTTAGATTTTTATTTTGTTTATGTGTTTTACATATCCATCATTAAAAAAGAAACACGATTAGTATTCATTTACTTTTTTTAAAAATAACGTTTGTAAGCTCAAATAAAGATCCAGGATTTGAGAGAGAGATAGAGATGGAGAGAGAGGGTGGGGGAGAGAGAGAGAGAGAGAGAGAGAGAGAGAGAGAGAGAGAGAGAGAGAGAGAGAGAGAGAGAGAGAGAGAGAGAGAGAGAGAGAGAGAGAGAGAGAGAGAGAGAGAGAGAGAGAGAGACAGAGACAGAGACAGAGACAGAGACAGAGAGAAAGAACAATTGAAGAATTGAACAAAGTTTTAATTCTGTTAGGCCATTAGCTATTAAGGTACAAGGTACAAAAAGTCAAAATAACACTAGACTAGAAACATAGTTAACCTTCCAAATACTCATCCGTACGCTTCCATATAGGAAGGGAATAGAAAATATATAAAGCTAACTTACGAATTTGAAACACAGATCCGTTACACAAAATATCAGTATACGATTGACCAAGTTCTCTCAAATATTTCAGTCTCATGTCATTATATAACGGGCAGATATATATAAAGTGGTTTTCATCCTCTTTTACCTAACAAACAGGATATAGAAAATTAATATCTTCACTGAATGTTGTTATAAAAAGAAACAAGATATAGAGAGATAGAGAGAGAGAGAGAGAGAGAGAGAGAGAGAGAGAGAGAGAGAGAGAGAGAGATTGAGAGAGAGAGAGAGAGAGAGAGAGAGAGAGAGAGAGAGAGAGAGAGAGAGAGAGAGAGAGAGAGAGAGAGAGAGAGAGAGAGAGAGAGAGAGAGAGAGAGAGAGAGAGAGAGAGAGAGAGAGAGAGAGAGAGAGAGAGAGAGAGAGAGAGAGAGAGAGAGCGAGAGAGAGAGAGAGAGAGAGAGAGAGAGAGAGAGAGAGAGAGAGAGAGAGAGACCGGACTCGACAGAAGTAGCGTAGAGTAAGGTGCAGAGAGCTGGTAATCGGATCGTAATTGCAATGAAAAGGTCTGACCAGGAAAGACCGGTAAACCGAGAGTGTGATCTTTGGTACCAACTAACAAGAGACTCGGATGAAGGATAACAAAAAGAACTCGGAAAAAAGGAACACATACTGGTACTGACAGATACGCGCATAAACAGACAGATACACAAAGTAGGCATTTTCTGATAGGCCTACATTCGTTCCACTTTCCACTGTATAAATGTTGTCTAAGCGGCTAGGACTATCATAATTTGATTTTAATTCTAAAGAAAGGCGCTATACAAATACTATGTATAAGCATTATTATAATTAGGCAAGACATGGAAACCAATACCGAGAAACAAGCCACCAAGCGCGTGACGTAATCTGGGAACCCAAAGGCAACGAATGGTTGCCAATGGAAACGGTCAAAGATCTACTCCTTTTAACAGATCACGTACCTGGAACACGCAAGAATGACTGGATGTCAGGAAAGCTCAAGTTGAGAGATAGATGCGTTTTAGTTGTGTCAGCTGGCACCAGGAATAATAAAAAAGAAGGAATATTCGCCGCATAAGAGAATGTGAACCCAACATAAAGAATCTTGCGCCTTAATAATATTAATTAACATTTAAAGCGCCTAATCTTAAAAAAGCCCTAAGCGCTTATAATAATAAATGAATAAACCAGCAAGCAATATAAATAAATAAACGACAAAAATAGATTATATCCACACGCGCGCGCGCACACGCACACTAAACACAGACACACGCACGTACTAAACAGACACACACACACACACACACACACGAACGCACCACACGCGCGCACACACACACACACACGCGCACTCAACACACACGCACAAACAACACGCATGCACACAAATACACGCGGATGGAAGGGGCACAGTACTTTGAAAAGAAATATAGCAGGCTATGATTTGAAAAGAGTAGTTTTGAGAGAAGACTTAAATGAAGAAAGGGAGTTGGCAGAACGGAGAGGTAAAGGGAGTCTATTCCAAGTGGAGGGGGCCTGGAAAGAGAAGGAGCGTTCGCCAAGGGTCTTGGTGCGGTAACGAGGGATCTGGAGGAGAGAAGTGTCAGAAGAGGAGCGTAACTGTCTAAGAGGTGTGTAAAGGTTCAGAAGATCAGCGAGATAGGAAGGAGCCAGACCATTCAGGGATTTGCAACAGAGCAGAGAGAGCTTGTTTTCGATACGCCTTCCGACAGGAAGCCAGTGAAGAGATTCAATTGGGGTAGAGTGAGAGAATTTGGAACACCTCAGAACAAGGCAGAACAAGGCGAGCAGCGTTGTTAGTCCGTCACCAAGACGGACTATTGCGATGGGCTGGTTTGTATTTTTGGTGACGGACTATTGCGATGGGCTGGTTTGTATTTTTGTTTGTTTGTTGTTGTTTTTTCTTTTTTTTTTTTCTGTCTGTCCCAAGGATATCTCTCGAACCGCTTGACCGAATCGCGTCAAATTTTGTGTGAAGGTGTGCCTCCTTAATAGGAAGAGATCGTCGCAAACCATTTTGCCGTCGTAACCTTGACCTTGACGTACGACCTTGAAAACCGAAAATCTATTTTTAGCCATATCTCGAGCACCGATCAACATAGGATGTTGAAACTTGGTATGAAGGTGGTTTGGCTTATGCCCGTTCTGATGATGGCATACCGATCAAGGTCAAGGTCAAAGTCAAAAAGATCGCTGGAGCCTGAAAATCGGAGGGTCATTTTTTTCTCCTTCTGTCTGTCCCAAGGATATCTTTCGAACGGGTTGACAGAATCACGTCAAATTGTGTGTGCTGGTGTGTCACCATGAGAGGAAGGCATCCGCGCAAACCATATTGCCGTCGTGACCTTGACCTTGGCGTACGACCTTGAAAACCGAAAATCTTTCAGGGGCCATAACTCCCACACCGTTAGTGTTAGAGTCTTCAAATTTGGCATGAAGGTACTTTGGCTTATGTCCGTTCTGATGGTGGCATACCGATCAAGGTCAAGGTCACGGTCCGGGCGATCTGTAGGCCTTGAAAGTGGTAGGGGTCTACACATTGGGTTTTAAGCCATATTTTCCACATTGGTACTTGACAGAAGCGCTTCAGATTGTGTGTGGTACTGTATACCCTAGAGAAGAAAACATCCGAGCATAAATTATCACCATGCTGACCTTGACCTTGAAGTGTGACCTTGAAAACCGAAATTTCCTTCTTTGCGCGCTATATGTTTCTTCTTCAAGCTGTATCTCGTGAACTAGAAGACAGAATCCCTTCCAATTTTGTGTCAGGATGTGACACTCTACGGGGTGTCGCAAGTGCTGGTGACGGACATGTCTGCCGCTCGGCGACGCCCTTGTTCTGAATTTTTTGCAATTTAGCGAGGAGATTTTGTGGACAACCAGCAAGAAGGGAATTGCAATAGTCTAAGCGAGAGAGAACAAAGGCAGAGATAAGAGTTTTGGTGGCGTCTTCAGAGAGAAGATGACGAACAGAAGCAATGCGACAGAGTTCCAGATAGCAAGCACGACAGACAGAGGAAATGTGAGTTTGAAAAGAAAGTGTTTGGTCCAGTGTGAAGCCAAGATTGCGAACAGGCGTTCTCTAGTTGGATATAAGTAGGGAGCGAGTATGTAGACAAAAGTCTCTTGGGGACAATGAAAATAATTTCAGTCTTGTTGTTGTTAAGTTGGAGTTTGTTGTCAGTCATCCAAGCCTTGATGTCAGAAATGCATGATTGAGTTCGTTCAATGATAGAAGGAAGCTGAGAGATATCGTCAGACCTGTAAACCTGGTTGTCATCAGAAACGCAGTGGCGGGAGATGCCATGGAGAGTATCAATGTTAGTGTGATGGGGGTGGTAAGGGTAAGGGATAAGGATAGGAGGAGTTGATGAGGAAATGGGATCAGGATAAGGATTGGAGGGTGAAGATAAGACACACCACGCAGACCAGGAACATATAGAGGAAACCAGACAGTTGTTTGACTTTGTTTATTTACTAGGAATAAGACTAAGAAAGACAGTGCAGCAAATAAGATCCTGCAACAATACAAAATATACAAGCATAAATATAAACAAGAAATAACAATGATTAAGTATGATTGTAGGCCTTGTGCCATATCACTCAATGTTAGAATAACATGAGGCAAGAGACAGTCACAACAGTCGAAGGAGCTCACTGTATGACTGAAATCGCATGATTAAACAAATTTAAACTGACACTGACACAAGCCTAGCTGGGGTTTGGAAACATAACATCGGTCGGTTTTACCTGACCCTATGCTTGCTTAACTCATACACAAACATTTGAGTTCATGTGAGTTAACCCAAACCAAGTATTGTAACACTGACATCATCAGATGCTGTGTTACTAAAAATAGACTACACTTCAAAGTCAGCTGAATGAGATCAGTTTTTAGTAGAAAACTGACTAAAGGCAAATGTAGGCCTATTGAGAGTTTATCATTGAAGTAGCCTGAAACTCAATTGTAACAGTCACATCATCAGATGCTATGTTACTAAAAATAGACTACACATCACAGTAAACTGAATGAGATCAGTTTGTAGTGGGAAACTGACTAAACACATATGTAGGCCTTTTGAGAGTTTATCATTGTAGTAGCAAGAAACTCAATAAAAAAGGGATACCTTATTAATACTATAGTAGCAGTATTAACACAACACCATACTAGGCCTAGCACACAATGGCACCTAGGCCTATGCATGAAACAGTGCAAAGTAGGCCTACACCATAGCATGGTATAAGCCTAGATCAATAATATTAATAACATGGAAATGAGCAAGTTAGTCCTTTAAACAAAATGTAGGCAAAGTGCCCCTTCATTGTTTACAAAGTAAATTGACGTCACACAGAGTGGATGTGATGATAGGCCCAGAACGATCCGAATGTTCTAATTTTCAGTCTCTCAACAACTTGAACAACTAAGCTGCGCTTGTTAGGCTTATGAATAAACTGACGTCACGAACAAGTTGGTTCTGTGACGAGAATAGCAGACAGTTTTCAGTTCCGTAAAAGTAGTACAGTGACAACTTAAACTAAAACAACATGTAAAACAATAGTTTGTAAAGTAAAACAAACTAAACAATAAGTACTGGTGTTAGATTACTTACAGCTATGAGCAGGGATCAGTGCTCAACATTGCAGGCTCTTGACCACACAGGCACAGATCGAGTGGCTAGTAGCCCTTTGTACTCTGGTCAAGTGACGCGACCAACTGGCGGTCAAATTTGAATTATAGCTTGCCTTAGCGCATGACTTGTTCAAATTTGAATTTGAATAAAATCTTGTGACTACAAAGGAGACACGCAATTACATCGTCTGCTGACACGATGACAATGGGTGTCAAAAGTAGCGAATTGCAATCGAGCCGTCTGTCGGCAGATTGAACCGTCTGCTTTGAACAATCTTGTGACTAGTAAACTGGGCTATGAATAATTAGTGACGAGTGGACACATAGGTTGTGTGTAAAGAACGAAGAGAATGGGGCCCAGAATAGAACCCTGGGGAACTCCATACTCTAGACATGGACCTTCCCAGGTAAGACAACCCTTTGTCTGATTACATAATTGTAGGCTCAAAACAAGGCCTGTGAAACAGATGGTATTTGGTACGTTATCGTCACAGGCGTCTCTGTGAAATTCGGGTTGCTCCCACCTGGAGAGCGCGTCGCAGCCGGAGGCGCGCCACCTTTTTTTAAAAATTTGCATGCGATTTTTGTGTGACTGCTGAGGAAGGAAGGGTGTGTGTGTGTGTGTGTAAATTGTGACCAAAATAATGACAAAATGGTCGTTGCCACTGGGTTTATCTAATGCAGACATGTAGTATAGGCCACTGATGAAACATCACATGTTTATATGCAATACATAGTAATACAGCGCATTGCAATAACATAGTAATCTGTGGCATGCTACCGACTAGAGGAGTACCTTCTAACATGCCCATTTTCTCCATGTCATATTCTCATTACATTTGCGGAGTTCTGTGCTTTGGAAAGCATTGATCCAATATAATCCTTCTTCTTCTTCTGCATTCCTAGGCCATATGGCCATAATGGGTAAGGTACGTATGTGTCCGGTTTTCAGTTTTCACAAAAAGGCAGGTGAATGGGCCAATAAGTCAGAAAGATAGCAGATGACAGAAAGCAAAGGCCGAGTCAAAGAGAGTGGCAGATTAGAGGAGGTTACAAGCACAGAACTTCCAGAACTTTATAAAAGACCCCCCGGTATCCCCACGGGTAATCCAATATAATAATAATATGTTCCCCATTCCTTTCCCTTCTCTTCCTGCAAGGGGTTAAAGGCAGAGGCAGTCTTTCAAAGGAGGATCTAATCTTCTTCGGCCTCCCTAAGTCAACGGGAGGATGAGAGCTTCCAACTTCTCAGAACTTCAAAGACACGGTCCTCCATCTTTAATCAAACTCTGGGAGTTGAAATACAGAGCAGAGGAGGAGTACAGGAAGGCAGAAGACAGGGTAAAAAGTGAAGAGAGAGAGAGAGAGAGAGAGAGAGAGAGAGAGAGAGAGAGAGAGAGAGAGAGAGAGAGAGAGAGAGAGAGAGAGTCTCAAGGATTGAACAAGAGAAATGGATGCTAGGTGGAGATAGAAGATGAGTGGGGAGATGGGAACGGGAGATGGGGGGGGGGGGGGGGGGGGGGGGGGGGGGGGGGTGGGGGGGGGGGGGGGGGGGGGGGGGGGGGGGGGGGGGGGGGGGGGGGGGGGGGGGGGGGGGGGGGGGGGGGGGGGGGGGGGGGGGGGGGGGGGGGGGGGAGGGGGCGGTAAGGGCTGTCAAGGGTCAGGAGGAAAGAAGACAAAATGAGGATGGAAAACAACAACAACAACAGAGTCAGATAATGCTGGATAGTGGGGCGGGGGTTTGACGAAATTGGAGAGAGAGAGAGAGAGAGAGAGAGAGAGAGAGAGAGAGAGAGAGAGAGAGAGAGAGAGAGAGAGAGAGAGAGAGAGAGAGAGAGAGAGAGAGAGAATTTGGAAAATGTAGAACTCGGCCATGGTATCCCTGTTTTTCCATTAATCTAAAAACCTAGCTCATAATATATGTGCGAGATGAGACCATTGTGTTTGTGTAAGTGGTAACCCTAACTCTAGGTAAACCTGATGCATGTTGACATGATGTATGTTCACAAAGTGTTTAGGTAAATATAGCTGCAAACTTCGTAACCGATCATGAAAAGAAAAACATAAGTAAACGAATGACATCAGCAGAAGCAATGAACAAGAATTCAAAACGAAACACGCCATTAGAAAAAAACAACTTGGCATGTTCGACAATCTGATACCCAAACTGATAAATTAAGGTAGAAGACGCATTTTCATACAATAAGAGTTTGCACATATCCCCGGTTAAATCCTCGAGGATTTAACCCTTTCGTCGCCAGCCATTTCTCAGCCCAAAAATTCTATTAATCTTAATAGAAATTTTTTTTTCTGCAATACTGCAAATTCCTTGGTGACATACATAACATTAGGCCTACCATTACCTCCCAAAATGAAGAAAATAGGGTCTTTGGATAACAGGTCTGGATTGGATGCCTTTCAGTCACATGGATGTTAAACCATTGTGGTGTTAACATGCCACATTGGAGGTGAAAGGGTTAAAATCAAGGAGGTTTTTTTTTTTCAAAAGCGTAGACAGAAATGCGGGTGGATGACACGATCAAAATCAGCAATGTTGTTACGGACTGACCGGATTTGTCAAAAGTACCCGATTCATCACGACGAGTGAGAATTTGACAAGTAATATAGACCTCCCCCCCCCCCCCCCCTCTCTCTCTCTCTCTCTCTCTCTCTCTCTCTCTCTCTCTCTCTCTCTCTCTCTCTCTCTCTCTCTCTCTCTCTCTCTCTCTCTCTCTCTCTCAATAGTTGTTGTGGTAATGGTATTGGTGGTAATAGTTGTAATAACAGTAAAGTAGTAGGCTACATATTAGTACATGGTGCTGATAGTGGCGAGTGCCGAGTGGCGGATGCACACAGACAGACAGAGAGACACAATGCCCATCAACCTGTTCTCGAAGGCGCGTGAAGCATGGGAACTGCGGGTTAGGATTCCCGTGTTAGATAAATGAAGAAAAAAAAATCCGCGCTTATAAAGGACGAAATTCCGTGACATTTTCCGCGCTTACAATGTGCCAATCCGCGGTTTCATAAATCTCCCCTATTGTTTTTTTAATTTATCCAACAGGGATTCTTTGATTTATGTAACGCTCTGTCAGGATTTGTTGCTCTTCCCGGACACGGCCGTTTTGGTGTATGTGAGGGCAAAGACGACTGTAGAAGTGTCTGGTGGGTCGTAAAGTTGTCTCCTGACGGCTGCAGGGGCGGATCGGGGGATGGGGTGGGGTCCAGGGTTTCCGGAACCCCCCCCCCCCCCCCCCCTGGCAACAAAAGGGAAGAAACCCCCCTCTACCCCAATGTATATCTTGAAGGGTTAAAAGCAAGAAAATGACTCGAGTTTTGCCTTAATAATCACTAAATTGCAAAAGTAGCGCTCCGCGAATGGTGCGTTTGAGTGTTTGAAAGCAAGGTAAGCCGTGAAAGGAGTTTCCGGAAACAAACAACAACCCCCACCCCTCCGCGGTACCCCAAGATGTACCTTATACTGCTATAGAAGGGTGGGAAGTAAGACAATGACTCGAAGGCCGTGAAATGAGTATCTGACCACCCCACCCCCACCCCTCCGCGGTACCCCAAGATGTACCGTATACAGCTATAGAAGGGTGGGAAGTAAGACAATGACTCGAAGGCCGTGAAATGAGTATCAAGGTTTCAAGGTTTATTTCCGAAAGCCCCTTGGGGGTACATGGAATAAAAAAGAAAAATTGGAAGAAAATGAACGGAAAAGAAACAAAATTCAAAAGAAAAAGAAATTATAAAAAAAAAAAAAAAAAAAAAAAAAAAGAAAAAAAAAAAAAAGACAAACACAAAGTACACAGAAAGGACCCGACATAAGCAGCTGTCTTGCTATGCCAGGCAATGCAGCGAATCACACCACATTACATATAAATCAAACAACAAGAATGCTGCACATCCTACAACAACATCACCAGTCACACAAACTACAATACACCACATTTCACAATACATCTCTATCGCAAAGAGGGCAAAGACGACTGTAGAAGTGTCTGGTGGGTCGTAAAGTTGTCTCCTGACGGCTGCAGGGGCGGATCGGGGGATGGGGTGGGGTCCAGGGTTTCCGGAAACCCCCCCCCCCCCCCCTGGCAACAAAAGGGAAGAAACCCCCCTCTACCCCAATGTATATCTTGAAGGGTTAAAAGCAAGAAAATGACTCGAGTTTTGCCTTAATAATCACTAAATTGCAAAAGTAGCGCTCCGCGAATGGTGCGTTTGAGTGTTTGAAAGCAAGGTAAGCCGTGAAAGGAGTTTCCGGAAAAAAACAACAACCCCCACCCCTCCGCGGTACCCCAAGATGTACCTTATACTGCTATAGAAGGGTGGGAAGTAAGACAATGACTCGAAGGCCGTGAAATGAGTATCTGACCACCCCACCCCCACCCCTCCGCGGTACCCCAAGATGTACCGTATACAGCTATAGAAGGGTGGGAAGTAAGACAATGACTCGAAGGCCGTGAAATGAGTATCAAGGTTTCAAGGTTTATTTCCGAAAGCCCCTTGGGGGTACATGGAATAAAAAAGAAAAATTGGAAGAAAATGAACGGAAAAGAAACAAAATTCAAAAGAAAAAGAAATTATAAAAAAAAGAAGAAAAAAAAAAAGAAAAAAAGAAAAAAGAAAAAAAGACAAACACAAAGTACACAGAAAGGACCCGACATAAGCAGCTGTCTTGCTATGCCAGGCAATGCAGCGAATCACACCACATTACATATAAATCAAACAACAAGAATGCTGCACATCCTACAACAACATCACCAGTCACACAAACTACAATACACCACATTTCACAATATCTCTATCGCACACATTAGCTTGGACGGGAAGTTGTACCGTGAATGCAGGCTGCCCCCCCCCGCCCCCCCCCCCCCCCCCCAAACATTGGCCCCCCCACACCTTTCAACAAAAGTTCCGACGGTAGTCGTTCTATCTTTATCGTTTAAAAATGTCCCATATGTGCCAGTGCCGGAGGACAGTAAAGCTCATTTTCTCACTTCTGACGGTAGCGGAAAGTCCTGGTGGAAGGATTTATCGGCTGGCAAATCTGCTTGCCCTGTGGACCCCCTGCGAACCCCCCCCCCCACTTATGAATCATTTGATCCGCCCCTGATGTTCCTGTCTTCCTTTGCCTTATTTGGTAGGCCTACATTTCTATCATTACAACATCAAACAAATTCCTCAGCGGCTTTGCTCGCTGTTTGTTGATGATTTTATTTCCAAGATTTTCTTTTATCTTATGTGAAGGTTACACGTGGGAATATGGGGTTGTTATTCCCTTTCATACGCTAGAATTGTATATACTCGTTGTTGTCGCTGTTTGTTGATGATTTTATTTTCAAAGAACGAGGCTGATTTTCTTTTTATCTATGTGAAGATTTCTCCGTGGGAAGGGTCTTGTTATTCCATTTAACGGATCCGGATTCTAAAAATCTTTGTTGTTTGGGTTTTAACATGTTCGATTAAAAACTAAAGGCAATAGAACTATTTCGTTTCATTCAATAGCACCCACTAT
The DNA here is from genome assembly GCA_017654935.2 of Phymorhynchus buccinoides. Lineage (NCBI taxonomy): Eukaryota > Metazoa > Mollusca > Gastropoda > Neogastropoda > Raphitomidae > Phymorhynchus > Phymorhynchus buccinoides. Next base: position 39,647,342 of record CM065692.1, on the reverse strand, counting down.
ATATGCATATACATGTAACTGCATATAGTATAGGCCAAGATATTGGATATAGGTGTACACCGGTTTAGTTAGATTACCTTATAATTTATAGTTGCGACATCATTTGTATATATATGCATACACCATTGCGCAACACACACACACACACGCACACTCACACACGCACGCACGCAACACACACACACACACACACGCACACGCACACACGCACGCACACACACACACACACACTGCTGCTATGGGGTATGCGCACA
>CM065692.1:39637088-39639588 GCA_017654935.2 Phymorhynchus buccinoides | reverse complement strand
CTCTGTCTGTCTGTGTCTCTAGCTCTGTTTTTGTCTCCCTCTCTGTGTGCGTGTGTCTCTCTCTCTCTCTCCGTCTCTGTCTCTGTCTCTCTCCCCCTCACTCTCTCTCTCTCTCTCTCTCTCGCTCTCTCTCTCTCTCTCTCTCTCTCTCTCTCCTCTCTCTCTCTCGCTCTCTCTCTCTCTCCTTAATCCTTAAGAAGAAAAGGTCTCTCCTCTCTCGGAGTAGGTTCTCTCTCTCAATGAGGTACCTTTATAGTCACAGAGGCGTTCTCTGTGAAATTCGGGGTCTGCTCCCACCTGGAGAGCTCGGCCCAGCCAGAGGCGCGGGACCTGGGCGAGTTTTGTCACTGATGAGGGAGGGGGGGGGGGGGAAGAATAAGGACTCTCTCTCTAAAATAGTTGTCCCCGTATCCTTGGAAAATAAAGTTTTTAAGTTTTCAAGTCTCTCTCTCTCTCTCTCTCTCTCTCTCTCTCTCTCTCCCTCTCTCTCCTTCTCTCTCTCTCTCTCTCCTCTCTCTCTCTCCCTCTTTCTCTCTCCTCTCTCTCTCTCTCTCTCTCTCTCTCTCTCTCTTCTCTCTCTCTCTCTCTCTCTCTCTCTCTCTCTCTCTCTCTCTCTCTCTCTCTCTCTCTCTCTCTCAAAATGAAATAATGTTCACCATCGAAAAACAAATAATTATAACATTTAGCTTATTTCCTTCCGATTCTGGCCTTCTCAGTCTTCCCAATAGATCAAGAATGATGGTTCTAATTGAGACACGGCTCGCCTTGATTGTCCATTCACCTCTGTGTACGGCGGCGGGAGGGAAACGAAGGACGTGGGGTGGGGGTGGGGGGTGATATATAGGGTTAGGGAAGAAGCAAGTCAAGGTTGAGAAGGATGGGGGTGTACAAATGACATGAATAAGAATGACAATGTTAATATTAATAGTGTTGAATTCATTTTTGTTTTGGTCTTCGCGTGTCTGTGTGAGAGTATTGTAGAGTTTCTGCTAACTCTGAACTTCAAAATAAATGTCCATGCATAGATTATGATTGCAGATGTCTTGTTCTGTATTGTACTTTATCATAGAATGTTTCTTTTTTCTCAAAGAAAACAAACCCTGGTATGATTGTATAACAGCATATGACTGAAGGCCTGATATAACGCTTGACATAACAATGTATGACTAAACGCAGTATGTATGACCGAACCTATGACTGAATAACCCAACAATACATACACATCTGTTTAATCCAAATTTTAATCGGGATGTCTCTGCTATCAATAAAAAATGAGCATTATTAAGTAAGAATGTTTCGTAGCACCTGTTTCAACGCTCAGAAGTCTTAACTTTCAAGCCACGTCATCTTGGTCATAAGTATACTGTTTGTTAACCCTTTCACCGCCAGCCATATTGCAGCCAAAACTTCCATCAACTTTACCTGGGTAGAGAACAAAATCTATCTGCAGTATTGGGGATTCTACTGTGACATATATAAAATAAGGTCTACCCTTACTTCCCAAAACTAAGACAATAGGGTCTTTGGATAATAGACCCCAATTTGATGCCTTTTAGAGTTTGTGATTTGTGTTAAATCACTGTGGTGCTAAAATGCGACTTTGGCGGTGAAAGGGTTAAACTTCACCACCACCAATCTTTGTTGCTTTGCTTCTGTTTTGTTTGTATTTCTCTGCTTAGTTTCTTAAACCAAAATGCCTTCACTAACCTATTGCCTACCACCACCACCCAACTTTCCTCTTCTTCCTTTCACCTAACACACTTTCCATCTCTTCCTTCAGTACCAACCCATAACCCTTATTAAATTACTAATCTCAGTCATCGTCTTTCCCTATGATGGAAGGAAACAATCTTCGCTGATAGAAGAAAATCAGCTTATGTTCCATTACTTTATTTTAATGTTACGGATGGCCATATATAAACTGGGGCCAAAAGGTTAAACAACCTATTGCAAAACAATGCAAAATATTTCTCTGAGTGATTGACACAGATTTTGTTGTTGTTGTTGTAAATCAATACAAATTTATCTATTTACCAACCTGCACTACTAATTTCACACGGTTGACTTGCAAATTACGTTATGGGTAGCACCCACACCAATGTTAGGGGTTGCTTAACTTTTTGACTCCAGTTTAGATGAAAGTGTTAAAAAAAAAGCCCGCCTTAGACAACTCCGAACATTGTTATATTTCCCCGTATCATTTTTTATTCGACACCTATACTTTCTCATTCTTATCTGCTTTACTTCAGCAACTTAACCCTTTCACCGCCAAAGTCGCATTTTAGCACCACAGTGATGTAACACCTATGTCACTAGAAGGCATCAAATTGGGGTCTGTTATCCAAAGACCCTATTGTCTTAGTTTTGGGAAGTAAGGATAGACCTTATTTTAGATACGTCACAGAAGAATCCCCAATACTGCAGATGGATGTTATTCTCTACCCAGGTAAAGTTATTGGAAAATGTGGCTGAAATATGGCTGGCGGTGAAAGGGTTAAAC
>CM065692.1:39617088-39632088 GCA_017654935.2 Phymorhynchus buccinoides | reverse complement strand
ATGTGTGTGAGAGAGGTCGTTACCATTGTCTTTTATTATGATTAAAATGTGTGCGAGAGAGGTCGTTAACATTTGTTCTGATTAAAATGTGTGCGAGAGAGGTCGTTAACATTGTCCTTTTGTTCTGATTAAAATGTGTGTGAGAGAGGTCGTTACCATTGTCCTTTTGTTCTGATTAAAATGTGTGTGAGAGAGGTCGTTAACATTGTCCTTTTGTTCTGATTAAAATGTGTGTGAGAGAGGTCATTAACATTGTCCTTTTGTTCTGATTAAAATGTGTGCGAGAGAGGTCATTAACATTGTCCTTTTGTTCTGATTAAAATGTGTGTGAGAGAGGTCGTTAACATTGTCCTTTTGTTCTGATTAAAATGTGTGTGAGAGAGGTCGTTAACATTGTCCTTTTATTATGATTAAAATGTGTATGAGAGAGGTCGTTAACATTGTCCTTTTGTTCTGATTAAAATGTGTGCGAGAGAGGTCGTTAACATTGTCCTTTTGTTCTGATTAAAATGTGTGTGAGAGAGGTCGTTAACATTGTCCTTTTGTTCTGATTAAAATGTGTGTGAGAGAGGTCGTTAACATTGTCCTTTTGTTCTGATTAAAATGTGTGCGAGAGGTCATTAACATTGTCCTTTTGTTCTGATTAAAATGTGTGTGAGAGAGGTCGTTAACATTGTCCTTTTGTTCTGATTAAAATGTGTGCGAGAGGTCATTAACATTGTCCTTTTGTTCTGATTAAAATGTGTGTGAGAGAGGTCGTTAACATTGTCCTTTTGTTCTGATTAAAATGTGTGTGAGAGAGGTCATTACCATTGTCCTTTTGTTCTGATTAAAATGTGTGCGAGAGAGGTCGTTAACATTGTCCTTTTGTTCTGATTAAAATGTGTGCGAGAGAGGTCGTTAACATTGTCCTTTTGTTCTGATTAAAATGTGTGCGAGAGAGGTCGTTAACATTGTCCTTTTGTTCTGATTAAAATGTGTGTGAGAGAGGTCGTTAACATTGTCCTTTTGTTCTGATTAAAATGTGTATGAGAGAGGTCGTTAACATTGTCCTTTTGTTCTGATTAAAATGTGTATGAGAGAGGTCGTTAACATTGTCCTTTTATTATGATTAAAATGTGTATGAGAGAGGTCGTTAACATTGTCCTTTTGTTCTGATTAAAATGTGTGTGAGAGAGTTGTCGTTAACATTGTCCTTTTGTTCTGATTAAAATGTGTGTGAGAGAGGTCGTTAACATTGTCCTTTTATTATGATTAAAATGTGTATGAGAGAGGTCGTTAACATTGTCCTTTTATTATGATTAAAATGTGTGTGAGAGGTCGTTAACATTGTCCTTTTGTTCTGATTAAAATGTGTGTGAGAGAGTTTATTACCATTGTCTTTTATTATGATTAAAATGTGTATGAGAGGTCGTTGCCATTGTCTTTTTGTTCTGATTAAAATGTGTACGAGAGAGGTTAAAACAAGCAAAAGAAAACATACAAAAACAAACAAACAAAGACCCCCCCCCCCCCTTAAAACAACAACAAACCATTTTGGTAAATAAAAAATCATTTAAACGAAGCAAAAACAAGAGACAAAGCCTTCAAAGCTCACTCGAACATGCACATGTGGAACATTAATATAAATGGCATTGCTAAGAAGGCAAATCGTTTAGCTGGCTTAATAATGAGAACTATTAACTTCAAAACTAAAGACACTATGATTCCATTATATAAATCCTTAATTCATTCTTCTCTAGAGTATGGTAATCCTGTATGGTGTCCTTACCTAAGAAAACATATAGATTTAATTTAAGGTGTTCAGAGACGATTCACAAGATGGATGATTGGTACCCGTGACCTGAATTATGAAGATCGCCTAAAGTAGTTGAAGTTGCCTAGTTTGGAATATTATCAGAGTCAGAGGTGACATGATATTAGTTTTTAAGATTATGCATGGATTGTATACTACTCAGCTCTTTGAATTATCTAGTCGTAATGTTTCAAGAGGTCACCATTTTAAACTAACCAAAACGCAAACCAATACCCGTCAATTCCACTCATATTTTACAAACAGAATAATACATTTATGGAATAGTTTGTCCCATGATACCGTCAATGCACCATCTGTAAATGCCTTTAAAAATCACTAACGTCATAACTAAATCCACGGGTCATAAAGTCAATCAAGCTCTGAACAAAGAAATTCCACTATCGAGGGCAAATGGCTTACAGCCTATAGCCTCTGTGAATCTGTGAAAAATTAATAGATATAAAGATGTTGGGACGATCCTGGAGGTACTGCAGTACAATGAAGATGATTTATTCTGCTAGCAATGTGTCCGCATTTTCCTAATTGGAATTGTTCGGACATAATTAAGGGGAGTAATTTCATGGTGTGTGGGAGTGATCTCGCCTAATTCAATTGGTCAAACAGGGGAAGTTACTCTACCTTCAGGTAAATCCCCAGCCCTCGCTTTGTGCGTTTGAGGAGACACACAGCATGTAGAACGCACCCCTTTCTGGCCACCCCTTTGTTATGTAACCCCTATATTTTTATCTAAAAGTTTGCAAGTGGTTGACTTTGTAGCAACTGGCATCCTGCGGTTTCAAGCTTCTACGCCATTGTTGCATTGTTGCTATGGTATTTGACCGAGTAATTGAGGTAAGCAACTCTAATTTTCACGAAGTGCTCTCCCCTAGTTGTTTTTTTTCTCCGAAAATCGTCTATTGGTATATGTATATTTGTTATGAAATTATGCGTCATTTATTTTTGGACGTCACAAAGATGACATCATTTCTTTGTGACGACATAACCATGACTAGTTGTAGGCTTATAATCTTTTGTAGTCAGGAATTGTGTGGCAGCATAAAAATAAAAACAAAGATTGCGCGTGTGTACGAAATCAAACTAAATAGATACAACTAAAGAAAGAAAAAAAAAAAAAAGTGCCCTTGCCCAGAATCGAACTCGGAACATTTGCATGAAAGACAAGTGCTCTACGCAATGAGCCAGACTGTTTAGGCGTTCACTGTTGATGACTTTCATGTTGCTGATTCAATACTCTCTAACCCACTAACCTAAAATGTTATCTGTTTGTCATCTGTTTACAGTGTTGTTTTAAGTATGTAATTATCAAAATCATTAATGTTTGAAAGCTTGCATAGACATCTATATGTGTGCAAAGTTTGATCGATGAACGCCTTTTAGTTTTAGATACCGAGAAAAAGCCAACCTCAGAACCTGAAAGTTGCTACAGACGGGGACACACACACACACACACACACACACACACACACACACACACACACACACACACACACACACACACAAAAACCGAAGAAGCATGAAAATATACACTCAGTTTCGTGTCGTTGACACGAGTGAGCCAAAAACAGTTATAACTGTTTAACCCTTTCACCGCCAAAGTTGCATTTTAGCACCACAGTGGTTTAACACCCATGTCGCTAAAAGGCATCAAATTGAGGTATATTATCCAAAGGCCCTATATTGTCTTAGTTTTGGGAAGTAAGGATAGACCTTATTTTATATATGTGTCGCAGAAGAATCCCCAATACTGCAGATGGATTTTGTTCTCTATCCAGATACATTTCATGGACATTTTTTGCTGAAATATGGCTAGCGGTGAAAGTGTTAATTTGGCTTACCTGGATAGACGTCAATGCGGTTTGTTTTTCTTCTATGGTGAGAGTTGATCGATCACCTTCTGTCAAGTAAACGGTTGTTGTGTAGGGGCGCGTCTTAAGCGTCTGCTTGTTGTTACCCCCCCCCCCCCCCCCCCCCCCCCAATACTGTTGTTCAATTATCTACATTTTGTACACTTGGCTCTTTTTGTCATTTTCTGGTGCGTGTTGCCTTAGTGTAAGGCAGTTCTTAGCGCGTTGCCGTGTGTTCTGTGCTGGTTTGTAGAGCTTTTGCTATGCCAGATAGGGCTATAAACAAAAAGCAACGTCGAACAAGATCCAGACATTCGTGAAAATTAAAGTTCATGCCATAATCTTAGCTGGTCAATGTAAGTCCCTCTCGAAGCGAGAGCGAGCAGGAATTTACGCTCATCGGTCAATAAAAAACAAGCGCGAAATCGCAATAGCACGCGGTTATTTGGCACGCGGTCTATTTTAATCTGTACCACTATTCATGTCAATCATGAGTCTTACCATGATGCTAACTTAGAAGCTCTTCCAAAAGTCCTTTTCAAGGACATTGGAATTTTAATCTGCTAAGTCTCATGCTATCTCGACCAGAATGTTATCTCTGCACCATTTCGTAACTTTTTATATCTTTTGGAAAACATTTAAAACTATGTATCCTACTTATACTCATCAAAAGAAGCACCGCATACTCGTCGTGTCTGTTGTAGTGTCTGTATTACATATGTTTATTATTTTTTACGCTTTTAAAATACATCATTTTAAAGAGCGGCCAGAAGTGTAGCCTCGATTTGAAGTGCGACAATTTTGTCAAAATGTGCGACAATTTTGGACAGACAGACCGACCGACCGACAAAGTGAGTTATAGGTTTGTGGCTTGAGCCACAAACAAAAAAGGGAGAGGGTAGAGAGACAATAATTAATAGAGAGACAGGTGATGTTCCTCCAGCTGATTAGAACGGACACGGGTCATAACTCAAGCGTAAGGCAGAAAACGATGGGAGTGGGCAGGGGTTGGGGAGGAGTGGGTAGTGGGGCTGGGGAGGAGTGGGCAGAGGTTGGGGAGGAGTGGGTAGTGGGGCTGGGTTTGGGGTGTATCGTTTGTTTAACCCTTTCGCCGCCAGCCATTCTTCAGCCAGAAAATACCATTAAATTTAATTGTGTAGGGAACATTTTTGTCTGCAATGTTGGGAATTCCTCTGTGACATGTATAACATTAGGCCTATCCATACCTCCCAAAGTTAAGAAAACAGGGTCTTCAGATAACAGGACCTGATTTGATGCCTTTTAGTGACATAGGTGTCAAACCATTGTGGTGCATAAATGCGACATTGGCGGTGAAACATTTTAGTGTCCGAAAACAAAATAACATACACGCCAAGACAACTGAAGCAGCAACAAGCAGAGCTGATGGTGTGCTCAGTTCAAAGAAATAGTACAGCGGACAAGATTGGCGGACATTGCAATGCAGTTGAGTGAATGAAAGAAAGCAGCAAAAAATAAGCAAAATATAATTATTTTACATAAATTATATATGATGAACAACGATAAGCTGAGATCATCTTTAGTATGAACTGGGAGACTGGGGCAGTGGGTGGATGCCTCGTGCCTCCATGCGGGGAACTAGACGATCCCGCCTCTTCCAGGAGTCTCTCGCCCCCTCCGTGGAGATGCCGGGTGTCTTTTGTACACATAGTTCACCCACCTTCTGGAAGGTACGTGCTTGTAATTTTCCTTTCATCTGACACTCTGCCTTTTCCCTTTGCTTTCTCAGTTTCTGTCATCTAATATTTTCCTGCCTTATTGGCTCACACTCTCATGCTGTTTCCCCCCAAAAAAAAAAAAAAAAAAAAAAAAAAAAAAAATCTTCCAAATAATTTCCTCCTTGGAGCTCTTCCGAAATCAGAATGTGTCGGCGCGGAATACAGCGGGAAGACCAGTGAAAACTGAAAACCGGACACATACGTACCTCATCCATTATGGCTGGGAACGCATCAGAAGAAGAAGAAGAAGAAGAAGAAGAAGAAGAAGAAGAAGAAGAAACTGGGAGATAAGGGGCGGATGGTCTATCGGTTATACGTTAGCGCGAGGAAAGGACAGAAGGGTTGTGGCAGCGCAAAATGTTACAACGCGGCAAAATGGCAAAATGTTACATTTGTAACATTTTGACGCCTTGTAACATTTTGCGCGGAAAGTCCTGCGGCAAAATGTTACAATTGTAACATTTTGCTGCGCTATAACATTTTGCGCGGAAAGCCTGCGGCGAAATGTTTCAATTTTGTTACAAATGCAACATTTTGCGCGAGGCGCCCGGGGCGCCAAGCGCAGTTTGTTATAATTGTAACATTTTGCGCGAGGCGCCCACCTTTGATTGAAAGTTTTCAAAATATTACAATTTAAACAAATTGGGATCTAACAAAATTGTAACATTTTGCCGCAGGCTTTCCGTGCAAAATGTTACAACGCGTCAAAATGTTACAATTGTACCATTTTGCGCGAGGAGCCCCGGGCACCTCCCGCAATTTGTTACAATTGTAACATTTTGCCGCGTTGTAACATTTTGCGTGCTACAAGGGTATCGTACCACAGAACACGGTTTTGTGCATCGCCTGAAAATTGTAACTGAAATGTTGCATCTTGTGGATCGTTTTGCTTAATACACGTTCAGAATCCGTAGTCATTTAAAATATTTTTTCAGGCAAAAAATATTTAATTTTATTTGGATGTTTGTTTCTTCACCTTTCCTTCTCACTTATGTGGGAATGGGAATGCGTTGTGCGGAGAGAGAGAGAGAGAGAGAGAGAGAGAGAGAGAGAGAGAGAGAGAGAGAGAGAGAGAGAGAGAGAGAGAGAGAGAGAGAGAGAGAGAGAGAGAGAGAGAGAGAGAGAGAGAGAGAGAGAGAGAGAGATTCTGTGGAAATCTTTCTGTTATTTGTAAGAAGTTTGCTTTTAGGCCTAACATTTGCTCTGTAATACTATCAACAGTGCGTCCACAACAGTTCGTACGAACAACGGAATGAAACGCAAAATGGCACTGAAGTTTTTCAATACTTTCGATGCTGCCCAGTTTCCTTACATCGCCCAAGGAAAGGGACGAGTGTTAAGTCCTTTCGCGAACATTTTGTCTTCTCGCGGATACCATGATCTACAATAAGCCAAGGGTCTCCAACAACCATATATATATATTTTTTTTTTTCTCTTTTTTTTTCTTCTGTCCCATCTTCTGGGCTGTACAGTGGCGTTACTCCCACGCCGCTCGTTCCGAATCCCAATTCGCAGCTACACCCGGGTTTGTTCAAGTCGCAGAAACCGAGACCAGCAGTCCAAGGGGAGCGAATCAATGTTAGGCCGTCAGGAGGCAACCAACCGAGGAGACACTGCACTTCTGCTGAGTCACTTCGGTGGAGTTCAGTGGAGCCTGTTTAGGACACCACCTACTAAGCCCCCTACTGACGACACTATTCTCTTAGTCGCGGAGCCAGCGTGAGTGAGGTCCTCCTCCGAGGGCGCCACCACGACCGTCCACCGACAGCTCCCCAGAACACACTGATCCCCATGACTTTGACCCGAACGCACCAAGGCATAGACTGGATTGGAAACCGAAACTGAGATCACCATGAGAGCAGGGCATGCAAAGCCACAGAATTTGAGACATTGTTTTAATTTTATGATTGATGGAAAATGAGGCCGATGATAACGATGATGATGATGCTATGGAGTTCCGTATCGGTCTGAGACTGCATGGCAGGGCTGTATTCTACGCTTCCTTTCATAATGATATCCCGGCGTTAACCAGGCCCGAGAACTACAGACACCTGCAGTGTTGGTCTTGCAATTAGAGCAACACTCTCAGAATCGCATCCGTTAAGCGGATGAAACTCGACTGTTGGTTTCAGTCTTCCCATTGAGCCCATAGCCACTCACTCTGGGTAGGAGTCGGTCCAGGACCGAAAAAACCCTCGCCTCTGATGGGATTCGAACCCAAGACCTCCCAGCCAGTAGTCCGCGACGCTAACCACTACACCACGGCGGCTGGTTACAACCATATATATTATTGATCAGCATGTCACAACCTATTCAGATCCTGAATTTTGTTTTTAATGTTTAGCAAAAACATATGGCACATTTTGCCCAGCACTTGCAATACGTAGGCCTATAGGTATAGACGGTAAGTGACAAAAAAAGACAAACAATTCATGTGGGTTTTTTGGAGCGCATATTGTTCAGTTGTCAGATATCCCACCCCACCCACCCCCATCGCCCATTTTTTTTCGAAGGCAAAAATGTTAAAGCACCAAAGCGATTGAAAAGGAAAAAGAAAGCACGAGATGCAGTTTAGCATTCCGAGTTCGCCGACGTTCTGGTGTACGGTAGGTATTATATACCCCTAGGTTTGTTGCAAAATCATTCAGAGCATAGCAAAACCACCATCAACAACGTCTCCACTGTCCATCTCCACAAAAAAGCGATTTTTAAACGAGGAGGAGCGTGCATACCTCTACCTTCAAGTTGACTAAGCAGTTAAGAATCTAAAATTCTAGGAGAGACAAATGGAACACATATCTGTGACACTTAACTCTTATTTCACACAATACTTCAAGATGGGGATCAGAATGTGACGTGACACATTTTGAAGAGTTGAACCTCATAGGATTCGAACTTACAATGTTTCATAATAATTATTGTATCAACGTGAGCAAATCACATACAGCTTTCCCCACGTTTTCTATGTTTTCTTTTTTTCAGTGAATAAACTTCTACTGTTCTGACAGGTAGGCCAGTTAGAGGGGGGAGGGGTGCAAGGATAGGCCTACAAAAATCCCTACAGATCGGAAACCGCGTGGATGCTGGACGTGAAATAACAATTCACACGGTAGTAGTACACCCAGGCCTCGTCAATGATTGGGTACAGCTAACATGTCATCGATTTGTCAAAGATTGTGATTTCGTCATGGTGTGCTGGGTTGGGTTCCGTTGCCTTGGTGGGCACCGTGGAGTAGAGGGGCATCGACATGGCGAAACCCTTTAAAAAATAAAGAGGGACTGAGTACCAATACCTGGGCTAAAGTCTCCTACCTAAACAATGAAATGCTCTGCCTATCATAATTGTTGCAGGGCCGGATCTAGGGGGGGGGGGGGGGGGGGGGGTCCTGCCCCAAGCATGCACTTTGGGCTCATTTGAGGTAAAGCGCTATATAAATGTACTATTATTATTATTATTATTATTATTATTATTATTATTATTTATACAAGGGTGAAAAGTAAGAAAATGATTCGAATTGTGCCTTAATAATCACAAAATTGCAAAAGATTCAGGGGACTTCGTTGAGATCCTGATTTTTAGACCGCCAGTGCAAACCTCCGTCAAGGAAGACTCACAAAACCGAAATGTTCCTTCCTTCATGTCCGAGCTGTAGGCCTATCTCATGAACCAGTGGGTAGAATGGCTTCAAAGTTTTGTGTGGTAATGTAACATGGTGAGTAATGAAATGAACAATTGCGGTAACTACAAAAACAGAAGTGGAAACAGGGTCATTTCAGACTAAATGTCCACATGAGGACAAAAGGACCGCGAGAGGACTTAACAGACGAGAATGAAAACAAACGAAAGTGATCGGATCGAAAGCAAGTGAGAACGGGGAAGAATGAGCCAGACACTTGGTGGTGATGAGATAGTTGATTGAACAGCACTTCCAGTGAAGGATGAACCGGGCCTGCCTAATCCGGTGAGACCTATACTAAAGGTATGTGTGTGTCTACTAGTTGTACTAGTTGTATTGACCCATTCCTGGGTGTTATAAGAAAAAGTTGTGTGGAGGGGGGATGGGTTACGGTCGATGAGTACATGATCTATGAGAGAGAGAGAGAGAGAGAGAGAGAGAGAGGAGAGAGAGAGAGAGAGAGAGAGAGAGAGAGAGAGAGAGAGAGAGAGAGAGAGAGAGAGAGAGAGAGAGAGAGAGAGAGAGAGAGAGAGAGAGAGAGAAGGAAGAGGAGGGAGAAGAAGGACAAGAAGAAGAAGAGGAGGAAGAGGAAGAAGAAGAACAAATATACTATAGCTTGAGCCTATAATAAAGATTCGCAACACAAATAAAAAAAAAGGTAAATGAGTAGATTAAGAAAGAACCGGGGAGAAGATGATGATCAATGGATAGCATAATTAAAAAAATGAAAGTAAGAAACGAAATCAGTAACACTACTCAAGAACTTCAGGGTACGTTTTTGAGACAGATCCGTTGGCCCCAAACCGATAATATGATCTCTCTCTCTCTCTCTCTCTCTCTCTCTCTCTCTCTCTCTCTCTCTCTCTCTCTCTCTCTCTCTCTCTCTCTCTCTCTCTCTCTCTCTCTCTCTCTCTCTCTCTTTCACCCCTCCCCTCTCTGACATGGGCAGAAGGCCTGGATCAGTAAAATTTGTGAATTTGTGAATTGTGAATTGTGTGAATCTCTCTCTCAAGAACTTCAGGGTACGTTTTTGAGACAGATCCGTTGGCCCCAATCTCTCTCTCTCTCTCTCTCTCTCTCTCTCTCTCTCTCTCTCTCTCTCTCTCTCTCTCTCTCTCTCTCTCTGCGAATATCTTTATCTCTCTGTTTTTGTTTTGTCTCTCTTACTCCCTCCCTCCCTTCCCCACTTTCTTGGCCAGCCAACCTACCTCCAATACAAGAGACCACGGCCTGTTTTTAAAGACCACCACCACCACCACCACCACCACCACCACCAATTTTTTTTCTCTAGCATGTGCGTATTTCCCCCCCCCCCCCACACCCAACTCTCCCATTCTTCCCCTGCCCGTTGAACTCTCTCTTTTCATTATCTTTCTCTGTCGGACTCCTGGTTGATATTCACTCTCCCCCCCCCCCCCCCCCAATGCAAAGGTGTATGCAAAATCATAATGACAGTGCACGCGTTCTTTATGGCATCCGATTTTCCCAACAACAAAAATTCGCCAGACTTTGATTTGAACGTATTTTTCAATTAAAATGAAAAAGAACAAGTACGTCGGAAATCCGTTTCGTTGCCATGTTTCAGAGCTCTCCCCTGTGATTGATTCTGATGAAAGAACCACGACTGACTCTCTCTCTCTCTCTCTCTCTCTCTCTCTCTCTCTCTCTCTCTCTCTCTGTCTCTCTCTCTCTCTCTCTCTCTCTCTCTCTCTCTCTCTCTCTCTCTCTGTGTGTGTGCGTGCGTGCGTGCGTGCGTGCGTGCGTGCGTGCGTGCGTGCGTGCGTGCGTGCGTGTGTGTGTGTGTGTGTGTGTGCGTGTGCGCCGGTGTGTGTGTGTGTGTGTGTGTGTGCACGTGTGTGTGCGCGCGCGTGTGTGCGCGCGCGCGCGTGCGTGCACCCGTGTGTGTATGTGTGTGTATGTGTGCGTGCGTGCGTGTATGTACGTGCGTGCGTGTGTATTCTTCAATCTAACGTCTATTCACATAAGTGTGCGTGTGGGCGCTCACACACATACATGCACATACATACATAGTGTCACACACACACACACACGCACGCACGCGCACGCACACGCACACACACACACACACACACACACACACACACACACACACACGCACGCATGTACGACTTCGCGCGCGCGCACGCGTGAAAACTTAAAAATAATAAGTCTGCTGCTGACCCAGAGAAGGAAACTGGGGTTCTTTGAGCAAGGGAAATAATCTTCTTTAACCTCTAATACCACGCAAGGTCCGAGAGCAGAAAATCACCTCACTTCAAAGGCACCGGGCGGTGAAGGCATGTATGTTCAGAACAGAGAAAAGAAGTGAGAACCATAAAAAGGAAAATAGCTTAAACCAGATTGTTATTGTGGACTATTATCTTCTCCCTTCTTTTCTTATCTCTGAAAAGTTATCAACAAAAATCAATGAAACTTTCGAATTATATAGGAGCAGCAGCAGAAGCAGAAGCAGCAGCATCAACAACACCAACAGCAACAACAACAACAACAACAAACAAGCGCGAAATCGCAATAGTTTGTGGCACGCGGTCTATTTTTACCACTCCAACCATGAGTCACCTCCCCTGGCTTTTCAATAATTTTAATCTGTAAACCAGAATGTTATCTCTGCACCATTTCGTAACTTTTCATATCTTTTGGAAAACATTTAAAACTATGTATCCTACTTATACTCATCGAAAGAAGCACCGCATACTCGTCGTGTCTGTTGTAGTGTCTGTATTACGTATGTTTATTATTTTGTACGCTTTTAAAATACATCATGTTAAAGAGCGGCCTCACTTTGAAATGTAGCCTCGATTTGAAGTGCGACATTTTGTCAAAATGTGCGACAATTTTGGACCGACCGACCGACCGACCGACCGACCGACCAAGTGAGTTATAGGTTTGTGGCTTGAGCCACAAACAAAAATTGAGAAGAAAAAGAAAACAATTGTGAAAAAACACCAAAGAAGTAAATAAACATACAAAAACAAATTTGCATGGAAAGCAGGGTTAATGAAATAAATGCTAAGAAAGATATTAGGGGAAAAGAACAACAGAACAAAGGCTGCAAAGATAAACAGACTGGATGAAAAAACAACCACCAAACAACCAAACATTATTTATAGGCTGCAGCTACATAAATAGACTCCATTCCAATGCAACTAATCGAAGCTATTTTGTGCTGTTTATTGCCTCAGATGCTTATCAGTGCTAACGCTGATCATCTGAGGCAATACGAATTATTGTATTGCTGTGGTTTACACCCCACCCCTATCCTTTTCTTTCTATTTGATTGAAGAAAGAAATTCTTTCAAACCAACCAACAACCGAAAACACATCGACAACATGTAGAAACATCTGATTGTTGTTGTTGTAGAGGCCTCATGGGCCAGCAACACGTCAGTTAAAATCGTACGACTATACGATACGATACGATTCGATCACATGATCTCGAAGCGCGAATCACATTTGTTCTTGGAGGCCACGTGATCGAATCGTATCGTACAGTCGTAGGATTTTAGTGGACGTGTGACTGGCCCTTTACTTACCCGGGGGTGCCTTCTGATTGTATCAGACTCATTAAATAGATACCGATTTCAAGGAGGTTTCTTTTTCTTTTTGTGTGACTTTCTTCTTCCTCTGAACGCGTGTACTTTCCTCAGTCAATCTCGTTATTCTAGTTATCGTCCTTCATTCTCCGAGCATTTATTTCCTGTTGTTGTTCTGGATGGGCTTCTCTCCTTCTTCTTCTTCTGCGTTCCCAGGCCATATGGCCATAATGAGTAAGGTACGTATGTGTCCGGTTTTCAATTTTCACTGGTGTCCCAGCTGCGTACAGCCGACACATTCCGATTTCGGAGGAGCTCAAGGAAGAAAAATTATTGGGAAGATTTGTTTTTGAAAAAAAAAGGCAGGAGAATGGGGCCAACAATAAGTCAGAAAGATAGTAGACGATAGAAGGCAAAGGGAAAAGGAGTCAAAGAGAGTGGCAGATTAGAGGAAGCTACAAGCACAGAACTTCCAGAAGGCGGGGGAACTATTTTATTTTATTTTACAAAAGACCCCCTGGTATCCCCACTGGGAGAGACTCGTGGAGGGGGCGGGGTCGTCCAGCTCCCCGTATGGAGGCACGAGGCATCCACCCACTAGCACTGCCCCCGGGTTTCTCTCCAATCATTAATCTTCTTCTTCTTGATTTCGTTCTTTGCGTATCTTTTGATCTTTCCCTTCCGCTTGTAATTCCTCCGCTCGAGCTATTCCCGTTCTCTCTCTATTTTGGTTGTTGTTGCTTTGCTCTTCCAATCGTTGTTCTTTGTCTTCTTGACATTCTCCTCCTCCTCCTCCTCCTCCTCCTCCTCCTCCTCCTTCGCTCCTTCTGCCCGTACGGGTGGCACTCTTCTTCTTCTTCTTTCTTCTTTCTTCAATTACACAATGTCAGCTAACTGACTTTGTTTGAAAACAACACCCAAGTGAAACTGATATATAGACCAAGCTCCTTAGTTATCGACAATGAGCTGTTTAGGTGAAGTTATGCTCCTTAGCCCTTGACACCCGTGGCGTTTCATTTGAAGACAAGTTGTTTTTAGCAACGCCCACGCGCGGCAATAAATTGAGTTTGCCTTCTACTTGATAAAGATGTGCCACCCCCCCCCCCCCCCCCCCCCCTGCATTTCTCGGTTAATTGCAATTTTCCGTGTTTGCCTTTCTTACCAAACATAAAGCTGTATTTTATGAACCTTTTTAGTTAATAACCTTTTTGGAATACTAACCCTATCCCTAACCCTAACCCTACACCACCACCACCCCTATAAGCCGGGAAAACGCAATGAACCACGACTGTGACAAATGGAGCCGTGTACTGCAATACATAGGGGGAGTCCAATTAGATAATGGCCTAGGGTTAGGGATAGGGTTAGTATTCCAAAAAGGTTATTAGCTAAAAAGGTTAATAAAATACAGCTTTATGTTTGGTAAGAAAGGCAAAAACGGGAAAATGGAATTAACCGAGAAATGCAGGGTGTGGGGGGGGGGGGGGGTGGCACATCTTGACCTTTACAGAAGAGTGATCTCCAGTGGGTCGACCAGAAGCGCTGATGATCCATTATTACCAGACCCACTTACCCCGAATGAAAAATGTTCTTTAAGAGGGCCACACACAAAAAAGGAGAACAAACCAACAGTCATGAGCCGATAGACATTCAAACCAGTCGTTGATAAACTGAAATACTGAATGCAGGCTTGGTTACTTCTTCTTCTTCTTCTTCGATCGCTCAGACAGTTTCCTGTCAATTATGAGCGCAGATGCGAAATGCTGCCATCATGCGCCTAACTAAGAAACATTTAGGCCCAGCAAGTCCGACTTCGGCTGGAGGAAATCTTTTTAAATGTGTTTCATGGAGAGAAAAAAAAGGGCAGGAGAATGGACCCGGTAAAGGCAGAAAGATAGATGACAGTAAAGCAAAGGGAAAAGGCAGAGTCAAAGAGAGTGACAGCTTAGAGGAAGCTACAAGCACAGAACTTCCAGAAGGTGGGGGACTATTTATACAAAAGACCCCCCAGTATCCCCACGGATGAGGCTTGGTTACTAGAGAAGGTGATTTGTTATAGTGACGGCAAGAAACGTTTCATTTGAAATTAAACAGCAATCAGCCAGAGGACACAGACTGAAAATTGTAGCCATCAGGCAGAATGACGGTGAAAAATGGATAGGTAGGGGAACATAGTCCAACTAGGAAAAGAATCTGGCAAATCGTCGATGTTAAGATTAAAATCAGTATGTACGTGGTGTTATTTACATTGTTTGTTTCCCTTGAAGCATCCTTTCGAATTGAAGCCAAAGGCGATTTGACTGATTAGTGGGTTACTTGTATGGAACAATGTAAAGGTCTGTTTACATTTAC
>CM065692.1:39607088-39609588 GCA_017654935.2 Phymorhynchus buccinoides | reverse complement strand
ACCGAATCGCTTCAAATTTGCTGTGAGCCCTAACGGGGCGATGGCAACGCCAACCGAGGCGGCTTGGCAAATGCGCGAAACGCGTATCCACCGCCCTCTCGGCGCCCGTATCTCCGGTATTTCAGGACCGATTGTCTTCGAATGTGGCAGGTAGATGACCGGGGACGGTGACTATCGATGTGCCAAACCGGAAGCGAATCGATTCATATACGCGCGCGATATACGCCGCTTCACCTTTTCACAAATAACTCCGCCGTTTCTTAACCGAATCGCTTCAAATTTGCTGTCACGCTTGCTGTGGCCGGGGCAAAGCCTGGCAGCTAACTCTCAGAGCAGCACCAACGGGAAATGGGGCCTTATAACTCCGCCGTTTTTTAACCGAATCGCTTCAAATTTGCTGTACTCAGCGTTACCAGTACTTGGCGTTACCGTTACTAGGGAGAGCGCATCACTCTCAGAGCAGCGCCAACTGGAAACGGGGCCTTATAACTCCGCCTTTTCTTAACCGAATCGCTTCAAATTTGCTGTACTCAACGTTACCAGTACTTGGCGTTACCGTTACTAGGCGTTACCGTTACTAGGGAGAGCGCGTCACTCTCAGAGCAGCGCCAACGGGAAACGGGGCCTTATAACTCCGCCGTTTCTTAACCGAATCGCTTCAAATTTGCTGTACTCAGCGTTACCAGTACTTGGCGTTACCATTATTAGGCGTTACCGTTACTAGGCGTTACTGGTACTCGGAGTTGCGCTAGTACTCACAATTTGCTGAGTTGTTCCAGATGTCCCAACCATAAAACCCATAATCTCAGATTACTTGATTTAAAAGCCCCATAATCGAGTTTCGACAGACCTATACCGTTTCTGCAAGTCGTACAATTATATGGCCTGTCATTTTGTTTTAGTATTGAACCGCTGTCTCTTTATTTGTCCACATTCTTCTTGTTGCAACTAACTCTGTTTACCATGTACTTCTGTTCTTTTATGCTTTCAGATAGTGCATGTTTTATTTATCTGCTGCCATTAGTTCCATCCGTCGTTTCCTCTCTCAGGATGCCCTGAAGACTCTAGTATGTGCTTTTGTCCTGTCTCGCCTTCACTACTGTAACTCACTTCTTGTTGGCTGTCCATCAATTCTCATCTCTAAGCTCCAACGGGTCCAGAATAATGCTGCTCGTCTCATTTCTCGCTCCCCTAGGTACGATCACATCACTCCGGTTCTTCGTTCCCTACATTGGCTCCCAGTTCAATCACGTATTGACTACAAAACTCTCCTCCTTGCCTTCAAGTCACTGAATGATCAAGCTCCCCAGTATCTCTCTGATCTTCTTCATCTCTATGTCCCAGCTCGCCAACTACGTTCGTCTTCTGATTCTCGTCTCCTTTCCATTCCCTCCATCCGTCTCAAATCTGCTGGCCAACGTTCTTTTTCTTGTCAAGCACCATCTCTGTGGAATTCTCTGCCTTCTCCTCTCCGACACTCCAACTCAGTCTCCTCATTCAAAACCTCTCTTAAAACCCATCTTTTTCCTGCTGCGCCCTAAATATTTGATCAGTTGTCTATCGTTGTGTGCACGTGAGGGAAGATTGATTTAAGAGGTTTGTGCTGTGTTTTGTGGTGTGCGCGCGCGCGCGTGCGTGTGCGTGTGTGTGTGTGTGGTGTGTGTGTGTGTGTGTGTGTGTGTGTGTGTGTGTGTGTGTGTGTGTGTGTGTGTGTGTGTGTTGTTGTGTGTGTGTGTGTGTGTGTGAGCATGAATGTGTGCTTGTGTGTATTTTGGTTTTGTGGGTTGTGTGTGCACGCATGTGTGTGTTTGTGTGCGTGTCTGTGTGTCTGTCTGCGTGCGTACGTTGTGTGTGAGGGTGTTTGTGTATGCGTGTTGGTGTATGTGGTCAGTCCATGCGGCTCAGTTGCTGTGGCTTACCGAATGGGGTATGAACGAGTTGGCGTCAATAATTGTGTGTTTTGTGTGTGTGTGTGTTTGTGTGTGTGTGTGTGTTGTGTGTGTGTGTGTGTGTGTGTGCGTGTGTAGTGTGTGTGTGCGTGTGTGTGTGTGTGTGTGCGTGTGTGTGTGTGAGAGAGAGAGAGATAGTTGCTTTGTATATGCACTGTTGGTGGTTGGTGTCACTCTTGAATGTTTTATTTTTTTGTTTGTTATTTTTTGTTTGTTTGTTATCTGTTGATGAATAATTGATTGTAAAGCGCTTTGGGCTCATCTGAGGTAAAGCGCTATATAAGTGTACTGTTATTATTATTATTATTATTCACCCACCCCCCCCCCCACCACACACACACACACACCCACACCCCACACACACACCCACCCACACCACACCCACCCCACACCCACACCCAGTCTTTCTCTCTCTTTCTCCCTCTCCCTTTCTCCCTCTCTCTCTCTCCCTCTCCCTCTCCCCCTCTCCCCCGCCTCCCTCCTCCCCCTCTCCCCCTCTCCCATCCCCCCTCCCCCTCTCTCTCCCTCCCTCTCTCATTCCCTCTCCCTCT
>CM065692.1:39599588-39602088 GCA_017654935.2 Phymorhynchus buccinoides | reverse complement strand
GAGAGAGAGAGAGAGAGAGAGAGAGAGAGAGAGAGAGAGAGAGAGAGAGAGAAATAGAGAGAGAGAAATAGAGAGAGATTTATATTGAGACATTCAGACGCACAGACAGACAAAAAGACATACAGACAGACACAGACTGCTTGTGGATTTGCATGGAGAAAGACAGACAGAAAATACAAAACAGGTCAATAAATAAAATAAATAAATAAATAAATAAGCAGACAGAAAGAAAAATCAGCAAACAGAACAAAGAAAGGTAAAACGGAAA
This sequence comes from Phymorhynchus buccinoides, assembly GCA_017654935.2. Taxonomy (NCBI): domain Eukaryota; kingdom Metazoa; phylum Mollusca; class Gastropoda; order Neogastropoda; family Raphitomidae; genus Phymorhynchus; species Phymorhynchus buccinoides. The sequence continues at coordinate 39,601,820 of CM065692.1, read as the reverse complement.
GATAAGAAAGAAAGCAAATAAAACCCACCTCAAATACAATCATTAAAATGGCAAAGGATCAATGGTACACAGACTTGGCCTGGCTGGGTGCTCCAAATCCGTTCACCATTCATCCACTCCACCTGTCCCTCTTCCCTTCCTTCCTCCTCCCCACGCCCCCATTTCTTAAAGGTCTGTGTACACGTTAACAATATTCACAAAATATCACTATTCCCCCATGGCAACACAGTGAGTTGTAAGTCTGACCCGGGGACATGGAGTCGCTGGGCTAGGTTCTCACAACAGACTTGCAAAGTCAAAAAGATCATTTTTGTCAATTTTGAGTCATTGGTATTTTTGTGTTCTCTAACATCTTATCTTTCATATTTATAAAGGATAATCTTTAATATGTTCTCTAAATGGTCTTATATGTGCTTTAATATTAGGAGGTCAATGCATTTTCTTCAGCTAGGCTAGACTTTAGACTGTTTTCTCAAAATGTCCGACACCCTACTAACTTTAAATGCTCTACGACTTGAACAAACCCGGGTGTAGCTGCGAATTGGGATTCGGAACGAGCGGCGTGGGAGCAACGCCACTGTACAACCCAGAAGATGGGGCAGCAAAAAAACCAAAACAACACAACTTTATATGCTCATAACTCTGGAACGCAAAATGATACAAGAGTGGTACTTGTATCATTATAAAGAGAATTGTCAAGTTTTCAACTGTATAATTTTCTCAGACTGGTCAGTTGGACACTTAATGTTCCTTTCGTGGTGCCGGGTCACATAATATGAGTGGCCTAGCACTGTGTTGCCATAAGGGAAATAGAGAGATATTTTGTGAATATTGTTAACGTGTACACAGACCTTAAACTTTTCCTTCTTCTGTTCCATCTAATACCAGCTTTACTACCATCACCACAATACCCAGCCACCACCACCACATCTATCACCCAACAGTACACCCCCTAAGCCTTCCTCTCTGTCTCTTACAGATTATTCAGTGTTTGTTTTTGTGTGTTTTTAACTTTTTAATGGTTTATTTGAACTAGAGGAGTGCGCAGACATCACCACAAAATAAGGACAAGTTTCGAAGCAGTTATCATTGTAAAACATATGTTAAGATCACATGTCTGGCCAGAGGCATGCCAATAATTAAAACAAAGGAAAATAAGCTACAACAATTCATAAGCTACAACAATACCATTGAATATGTCATTGTGTTTTTTTCTTCTTCCTGCAAACGTGTCACGTAGTTTACAATAATGTATTGGTTAATGCTTTACTTTGAAATGACAGAATACAGATACAAAAGTACACTTTTAAGATATGTTGAAAACAACAACAACAACCCACACCAGTAGCTGGTCTCTTCAGGGGTTAGTCTTTTAAGCAAACGCACAGTTTCTCTGGGGTCACTTTTCCAAGGGAGTACAATTTTCGTCCGGATGCACCGCTTCTCATCAATCCATCGTATTTAAGAAGCCCTCAGCACTGTCTATGTCAATGTTTAGTGGTTAATTGAATCTACGAGGACACCGTGGCTTTTTTGTGTGGAGCTTCTTCACGTTGACAGAGTGAGATCTCTCTCTCTCTCTCTCTCTCTCTCTCTCTCTCTCTCTCTCTCTCTCTCTCTCTCTCTCTCTCTCTCTCTCTCTCTCTCTCTCTCTCTCTCTCTCTCTCTCTCTCTCTCTCTCTCTCTCTCTCTCTCTCTCGGGAAATGGCCGATGCGCTGAGGGAAATGATAATAATGGTCGGCTGCTGAGACAGTCAGAAGGACATTGATTTCACTAGGGAATGGGATAGATGCAAAAAAAGAAAGAAAGAAAGAAAGAGAGAGAGAGAGAGAGAGAGAGAGAGAGAGAGAGAGAGAGAGAGAGAGAAGAGAAGGTGGGGATGCGCGAAAACTTAAAAGAGCCAGGACCAGCTAGAAGACAAGAAAGGTGGGATTATAAGAGGAAGAAATAAGAGAGATAGAAGCAATACTAGAAGTTACGGCTATGAGTGAAAGAGTGCAAAAACAAACAAACAAAAAGAAAAAGAAAACGAGAAAGAACGAGAGGTGGAGAGAGAGAGAGAGAGAGAGAGAGAGAGAGAGAGAGAGAGAGAGAGAGAGAGGGAGAGAGAGAGGGAGAGAGAGAGGAGATAGAGAGTTAGAGAGAGAGATAGAGAGAGAGTGAGAGAGAGAGAGAGAGAGAGAGAGAGAGAGAGAGAGAGAGAGAGAGAGAGAGAGAGAGAGAGAGAGAGA
>CM065692.1:39592088-39597088 GCA_017654935.2 Phymorhynchus buccinoides | reverse complement strand
GCCAGCCACACGTCAGCTAAACTCGCACGACTGTACGATACGATTCGATCACGTGATCGCGCAGCACGCGCATCACAGTTGTTCTTGGAGACCACGTGATCGAATCGTATCGTACAGTCGTACGATTTTAGTGGACGTGTGACTGGCCCTTAAGCAAGATAGTCCAACACACCTTGGGATGGACGGTTGTCTCCCCTGAATCAGGTTTGGCCTGGATTCTACACAGTGATCCGCTGTGCTGGACTAACACTGTCCAGTTTGGACCCTGGGAGGAGGATGGACAACGCCATCTGTCGGCTTATTCTCTTCATCTGTTCCAGGATCTGAGAAAGAAACGAAATCGACAATTTAAAAAACATCACCTGTTTGGTCGTTTGTTGTTGCAGGGTCTAAGTCTGCTCGCTCATTCCGCTGTTGTGAGTCTCTCAGGAGTTGGTCCAGGGGGGGGGGGGGGGCAAAGCTGGAACTGTCGATTTAACCAAATTGGTCTTTCCGCGCTAGCTGGCGAAGTTGTCGAACTTGTGCTGTGGTTGCCACTATGTGGCCTCTCTTCAGAGTCAACGCTCTGATGTCGTCGTCCGTTGGTCAGACCCAGCCAACTGTCGAAACCTTCTTCCTGAAGCACTTTCTGGGCCGCTTTGGGGACAGCCTCTGACCAGTCCTTGAAGTTAGATGTTGGTTCTTCCATGCTGGGAGTTCCTGCTCCTACTATGTAGACTGGGGGTACGGAGTGAAGCATCGACCCAGCACCAGAGCAACTTGTCCCGAAGGGCTTTCCGCCATGAGGACGTAAAACCTCCACTCAACAACACAACAACGGAGTGAAGTCGAGCCTCTGTCTTACTTTTTGCTTTACCTTCTCTTCTAACCTTGGTATGAACCGAGACTTGCTCCTCGCTGCTGTTGAAGCTCAACTAATTTTTCCACTTCTCAAGCAACGACAGAACTAGTTAGATGAACTCACTCTCACACACACGCACAAAACGAAAAATCGGCACGTGCAAATTACGATATAATCATCTTTTGTAGGCCTTTGTGGTAAACGCCCCACAGGCGCGCAGAACGAAAAAAACGTTTTATTTTTAAATTTAATTTATTCTAAATTTCACTTAGTGATAAGAAGAAATACATGTAACCTTCGTGCTTGTAAAACGACAATACAAAACAGTAACAAACATTACTAGAACATATTATATGTTTTGATTGTTTTTAAGCATCAGCAAAATTGTAGTATAAGGTCTTGATATTATTGTACAGTTTCTAGGCAGAGAAGTAGACAAACAATTGTAGTATAAGGTCTTGACATTATTGTACAGTTTCTAGGCAGAGAAGTAGACAAACAAGCGCGAAATCGCAATAGTTTGTGGCACGCGGTCTATTTTTACCACTCCAATCATGAGTCACCTCCCCTGGCTTTTCAATAATTTTAATCTGTAAACCAGAATGTTATCTCTGCACCATTTCGTAACTTTTTATATCTTTTGGAAAACATTTAAAACTATATATCCTACTTATACTCATCAAAAGAAGCACCGCATACTCGTCGTGTCTGTTGTAGTGTCTGTATTACGTATGTTTATTATTTTGTACGCTTTTAAAATACATCATTTTAAAGAGTGGCCTCAATTTGAAGTGTAGCCTCGATTTAATCCATTCTAAATGCAACAAATACTTGTAGCGGTGCCATAGCCGATGAGGTTTAACCGAGGCGTGGTTACCGCTACACCTATCTGTATTAATAACAGACTGACCGACCGACCGACAAAGTGAGTTATAGGTTTGTGGCTTGAGCCACAAACAAAAACACAGGAACAAACAGAATATGTTTTTGAATGGCGATAAGGATGTGCATCACTTATCACTGACGATTCTAGCCATTAATTAGAGATGTCGTCAAACGATTTATCAGTGAATTGCGTCTATGGGGATTCAGTCTTAAGAGGGTTTCTCAGGATGCTGGGGACCGGACTGCCACTTCTTGGAATCAGTTGGGAAATAACGTTGACCGACCGTTAACAGAAAAAGGCCAATGAGAGACTTAGTGCAATTTTTCTCACGCCAGAGGGCATGACGCTCGTGTGAGGCTAATCCTCTCTATATTATTAGTTGGGGATAAAGAAAGAGAGAGAGACAGTGAGTGGTCCTACCATCACTCTCTCTCTCACTACGCCCAAGTAAGAAAATCGCGTGATAAGCCCCTAGTGCATTGACTGCCCTCTGGCGTGAAAAATATCGCCATAGGTTGACCATTGACATCGATTTCTATTTTACTAGAGAGAGAGAGAGAGAGAGAGAGAGTGGTGGGGGGTGGGAGGGAGGAAGAGAGGCAAAATGATACAAAAGTACACATTCACAAAGAAACATGGATGCAGAGGCAAAGAGACAGAAACCAACAGACATGGAGAATAAACACAAAGCGGCAGAAAGACAGAGAAAGAATACAAGAGAGAGAGAGAGAGAGAGAGAGAGAGAGAGAGAGAGAGAGAGAGAGAGAGAGAGAGAGGGAGAGAGAGAGAGAGGAAGAGAGGCAGAATGATATAAAGATACACATTCGCAAAGAAACAGGGCTGCAGAGGCAAAGAGACAGAAACCAAGAAACATGGAGAATAAACACAAAGCGGCAGAAAGACAGAGAAAGAATACAAGAGAGAGAGATAGAGAGAAAGAGAGAGAGAGAGAGAGAGGGAGGGAGAGAGAGAAGGAACAAAGAGACACTGACACTGACACTTGTTTATTGTCATTACCACCGGGAAGGGTCTATTGACAAGGGGGGGGGGGGGGGTGGACAGTGTTTCATTAAGCAGAACAATAAATCATATAAAAAACATAAAGAAAACAACAACAAAAAAGCAAAACGTTCAAATAAAAATAATCCTTTTCCTTGAGCAAAAGAAAAGGAAAAAGGGAATCGTATTATAATTAAGCAAAACATATAATGACATAAAATAAATTAGCTCGAGATCATCCACACTAGACAAGTAATATACATGAGCATTCCATCACACGACAGACATGGAATAACAAGACATGGATTCAAACAACCGACTGTTGTTATGTCTTCTTCTCAGGGCTTCCGAAATAAATTTAGCCAAAGGTTTAACCGTGTTTTCGTCGTCGACGATAGAGTAGCAGAAACATCGTTTCTCTTCGCCATTTCCGACATTAAAAACATGTTTGTTTCTCTGATGTCACTAAAGGCTTGACATTGAAAAAGAAAATGCTTTTCGTCCTCTATGTTTGTTCCACACAAAAACACGGGTTTTCAGTAGATATCTCAAACTGAAACCATCGTCTGTTGGCATTAAAACCGAGAGCACGTAGCCTAAATCTGGCATAGCTAGCTCGTTGCCATTTATCAGTTAGAACCTTTAAATAAATTTGACATTGAAAAATATTTTTAAATGAATAGAACCATCGATATTTGTCATTGCTTTCCATGTCTGCGTGCCAATTCTGTTTGAAAGAGCAAATCAATCTATCCTTAAATTCCGATATAAATTGATGCTCATTTCCACCCCCTTGAGATACCCAAACAATACCAAAGCCGTGAACAAAAAGAACTCTTTTAATCCTGAATGACCAATTTTCTCTGTTTCAGTTATCTAACTGAAGAAGCATCATATCGTAAGTCTGTCTACATAAACGCGTTTGAGGAAGCCTCAGTAATTTCAGCCAATATTTTATACACTTAACGAATGTCCTAATGTACATAGGGTATCTACCCGTTTCTCCATATAAAAATGTATTGGACGAGTGAATCGGGACCTGTATTAAACGTTTGATGGCATACGTATGAACTTTTTCAACAGATGAATTAGTGAGTAATCCCCATACTTCGGATCCATATGTCAAAATGGGTTCTATCTGTGAATCGAACAATTTCCAGAAAATAGAACAATCAATGCAATTAAGTCTTTTCAGTGATTTTAATATTGAAATTACACCTCTTTTACGGAATAAAGAGAGAGATACAGAGACAGTGAGACAGAGACAGCACATATAAAGACAGACAACAATGGAGAAAAGGGAAGAGACACAAGGAGGAGAAGTTTTCCTTCCATAAAACCTTGAAAAACGGAAAGTCTACATTTTGACGATAAAAAGTCAACACACGGGACTTGAGCACAATGATTGCACTGGGGTCGATGCCAGACTAGAATGTCTGGCCCGGTGCTTCAAGTCCATTACTGGCCTGTCCACTCGAGGACTTGCCTTCCACCTCCATTTCTTTCCGATTTCTTTTCATTACCCAAGTCCATACTCAAACAGCCGGCCATTACCAAAGTTTAATGTTAAATGTCGCATAGCGTAGATAGTCGCATAGTTAGTGGACTTAAACTAGCAATGGGTTCGCTGTGTCCACGTTCGGAATATCTGGGGTATGTCTTCTTCGGTACAACTCAATTGCGCCTATTTTATTGCCCCTATACTGAATTGCGCCTGTTGTGATAATCAATTGCGCCTGGTAAACTATTCACAATTTTCCGCCCCTCACAGGGCCCCATCATACGACAGGGTCCCAACTTTAATTTATTATGTTCGCTCTGCGATCGCAATGTCACATCAAACACACATAGGAGTGCACACATGCCCAATCGAATACTAAGTATGTGATTGAAGATCAACATCATATTAGACGATGAAATCATAAAGAGCACATATTTCCCCCAGTAATTTCTGTTTTGTGGTATCGCATATAGCAATTGGTCCCAAGCAATCTCTGTAACTTTGGGGCCCTTTCGGGGATTTCATCTTAATAAATTACATTACTGGTTCCATACACACAGGCGCAATTGACGTACAAGTCCGGAGAGGTGCAATTGACGATTTTCCAGCGACGCGCATTTGACGTTTTCCTCTTAAAATCGAAATATCATTATCTGTCTTACATTCATTTTTTGTTATGTTTCCTAATATGAATCATGTATACTCGACGGAAAGAGAAGACTCCTGTCTAATTTGTATTGAGTTTGATACTGGTGATTCTCAGCGCTGGAAAG
>CM065692.1:39572088-39574588 GCA_017654935.2 Phymorhynchus buccinoides | reverse complement strand
TATTTGTTAGGTTTGGTATTTGGTATATTCTAGTCACAGAGACTTATATCTCTGTGAAATTTGGGCTGCTCTCCCCCGGAGAGCGCGTCGCGGCAAGAGCAGCGTCTACCCATTTTTATTATTATTATTTTTATGTATTTAATTTTGATGAGGAGGGTGTGTGGGCACACTTGGAAAACCTAGCTATCAATTTGGCCATACCAGGCAGCGGGATTTCTCCCTGCTCTTACCGACTTTCAACTGCCGTGTGATTTTTACGTGCGTAAAGCGCACGGGTCAGACTAGCTTTAAGTCCCCATCCGAAGGACTCGACATTCAGTTCGATTTTCCCGTCGAACTAGAAAGAAAGGGCGAGGAGGCCGGGATTCGAACCCGGGTCACTCACGTTGCAGTCACGCATTACATTTGGCAGGCGAACGTCTTATCCACTCTGCCACCTTTCTCACTTAACCGTTGTTGCTTTTTTTTTTTTTTTTGGTTTGTTGGCCCGTTGGTTGTCACTTTTCATTCGCCTTGAAATGCACGGTTGTGCATTCCCCCAAGGTTTCCTTATCCGAAGGGGGTCACAATTTACGTCAGAAAAAAAAAAAATACATTCTGTGGCCCAAATCACATTCACGAGCCCGCTGAGTGGAAAGGAATTGGCGGGCTTCTTTGGAAAGAAAAACTATGGCAGCATTTCACTCGCTTAGTTTTTCGCTTTGTCTTAATTAGTTCCCGAGCGAAGCTTCGGGAAGTATTGAATTTGTTTCATCCGTCCGTGCGTCCGTCCATCCGTGCGCGTTTCTTTAAAAACCGTTCAGTCTATTTCAAACACCTTTGGTGTACAAGTATTAGAGGGTATTAGCTATCGATTGATCGCTTTACTTTTATTTCAAGTTCAAGGTCATGTTGATTAAGGAGTTGAAACCCCAAAACACTTAGTCGCTAATATCTCGCGAAGTTTTGCACGTATTTCAATGCGTTTCCCTCCCCTCCTCCCCCCCACAACGTTTTCTGATAAAAAGGCTATGACATTATAATCATGAATATGTCTGTGCGCTCGTGTGCGCGCACGCAGGCGCGCGCGCGCGAATCAAGGGGTTCGAACTGCAAAGCTGTATCTCAAGAACTGTAGCATGGAATCGCTTCAACTTTACAGTGGTGGTACAGCACAGTGCAAGAAAGGTCCCATACAAAAACCATAGCCATGCTGACCTCGACCTTGAAAACGTACATTTATTCCTGTGGCCATATATTTCACATCGTTGGACTTACAATGTCCAAATTGGGTGTGCAGGTGTATTGGCATATGATAAATTTGAATAGTTAGTAAAGGTCATCGGTTATAGTCGACCATATCTAATTGCTCATTTACAACCACACATGTCTTAGACATGTTTTTGATTTTTGGCAATTGCTCAGTTTCTTGCCATTGGAGCGCAGATGCATCATGCTGCTGCTATGTGCCCAAGTTCAGCCGCTCGGGAACTTATCTGCCGCTCGGCGATTAACTTGTGTGATTGTTTTTAGAAACGAGAATGAGAGGAGGTTCGTATGGGTTGGGAGTGGGGTGGGTGGATGACCGTTGGCAGTTATATGTCAAATTACGAAAAAAAAAAGAGAGAGAGAGAGAGAGAGAGAGAGAGAGAGAGAGAGAGAGAGAGAGAGAGAGAGAGAGAGAGAGAGAGAGAGAGAGAGGGAGAGAGAGAGAGAGGAGAGAGAGAGAGAGAGAGAGAGAGAGAGAGAGAGAGAGAGAGAGAGAGAGAGAGAGAGAGAGTTGAAGATAGTTATTTTCACATAGAAAACTGGTGAAAATGGTTTTTAAACTGTAACAAGGATTTTGTTTAACCCTTTCACCGCCAGCCATATTTCAGCCAAAATCTTCCATTAAATTTACCTGGGTACAGAATAAAATCCATCTGCAGTATTGGGGATTCTTCTGTGACATACATAAAATAAGGTCTATCCTTGCTTCCCAAAACTAAGACAATAGGGTCTTTGGATATTTATAGACCCCAATTTGATGCCTTTTAGTGACATAGGTGTTAGATGACTGTGGTGCTAAAATGCGACTTTGGCGGTGAAAGGGTTAAAGAAGCATCTGATAGTATGGAGTGATCTTTCAATACTGTTTCTAGCTATGCATTGACACATTTTGTTTTGCGTTCCTCCTACTCCACTCCACTCTTTGTCTCTGCATCGCACGTCTTTCTTCATCTCTTTCTATTCTTGCTATGTCTGGAAGTTTTAACGTCGCGTCTCGGCTTCCGCCATGTACGACGGGCTGAACAAACCAACCAGGGTATAAACAAAATTTTATGTTCCTGAATCACTGTCTTAGCCAAACATTTAAAAAAAAAAATGCTCTGTCTCTTTTTCGCTCTCTATTTCAACCAGAATTCCTTCTTTCTTTGAATCTCCCTCATCCCTGTTTCTCCGTCTGTCTATCGTTCTCTTTGATGTCTTTTTCTCCCAGCTTCACTCTCTTTACTATGGCTCCCTTCCACCTGCGTGCGCA
>CM065692.1:39554588-39557088 GCA_017654935.2 Phymorhynchus buccinoides | reverse complement strand
AGGTAAATTTAATGGAAATGTTTGGCTGAAATATGGCTGGCGGTGAAAGGGTAAAAAAAACCACAACTCGTGAATCGTGACGGTCTTTGCAATGAGCTCATTGCATGATGTCAAGTGATACGCCAGGAACCTCGCTGATGATTTGTCTCGTTTTTGTTGTTGTTCTGATTTTGGTTTTTGCATTGACGAGTTCAGATGATATAATGATTTATAGTCGTGCTGGTTTTATGCTTTTGTCACTTCACCTTAAAAAAATGACAAACGGAAAAAAATGTACTTATCTAAAAGTACTTATTAGCAAGTAACTGGACATCAGCAAGGAATAACTGGTCAATGGTTTTTCCTATGTAGTAAAGCGCCATATTCTCTGTCCTCTCTCTTTATCCAACAAAGCTCTCGAATCTGTCCTAGAAAGCACAGGTACAAGAGGAGAAAATGATTTGATGATGGCGGTATTTTAAAACAACAACAACGTGATCGATCTCTCTCTGTCTCTCTGTGTCTCTCTCTCTCTGTATCTCTCTCTCTCTCTCTCTCTCTCTCTCTCTCTCTCTCTCTCTCTCTCGCTCTCTCTCTCTCTCTCTCTCTCTCTCTCTCTCTCTCTCTCTCTCTCTGTGTTACCTTTCAACTATTTTTGCACTGACTTCATAATGTCGCGCTAGCAGAAGGACCAGTCTTGTTCTGCATTCGAGAAGTGAACTAAATGCCACTCTACTGCTCAACACCAGTGCACTCTGACATGAAGAAGTGAACTAAATGCCACTCTACTGCTCCCCAACACCAGTGCACTCTGCATGAAGAAGTGAACTAAATACCACTCTACTGCTCAACACCAGTGCACTCTGACATGAAGAAGTGAACTAAATACCACTCTACTGCTCAACACCAGTGCACTCTGACATGAAGAAGTGAACTAAATGCCACTCTACTGCTCCTCAACACCAGTGCACTCTGACATGAAGAAGTGAACTAAATGCCACTCTACTGCTCCTCAACACCAGTGCACTCTGACATGAAGAAGTGAACTAAATGCCACTCTACTGCTCCTCAACACCAGTGCACTCTGACATGAAGAAGTGAACTAAATACCACTCTACTGCTCCTCAACACCAGTGCACTCTGACATGAAGAAGTGAACTAAATGCCACTCTACTGCTCAACACCAGTGCACTCTGACATGAAGAAGTGAACTAAATGCCACTCTACTGCTCAACACCAGTGCACTCTGACATGAAGAGGTGAACTAAATGCCACTCTACTGCTCCCTGACATGAAGAAGTGAACTAAATGCCACTCTACTGCTCAACACCAGTGCACTCTGACATGAAGAGGTGAACTACATGCCACTCTACTGCTCCCCAACACCAGTGCACTCTGACATGAAGAAGTGAACTAAATGCCACTCTACTGCTCAACACCAGTGCACTCTGACATGAAGAAGTGAACTAAATACCACTCTACTGCTCAACACCAGTGCACTCTGACATGAAGAGGTGAACTAAATGCCACTCTACTGCTCCCCAACACCAGTGCACTCTGACATGAAGAAGTGAACTAAATGCCACTCTACTGCTCCTCAACACCAGTGCACTCTGACATGAAGAAGCGAACTAAATGCCACTCTACTGCTCCTCAACACCAGTGCACTCTGACATGAAGAAGCGAACTAAATGCCACTCTACTGCTCCTCAACACCAGTGCACTCTGACATGAAGAAGCGAACTAAATGCCACTCTACTGCTCCTCAACACCAGTGCACTCTGACATGAAGAAGCGAACTGAATGCCACTCTACTGCTCAACACCAGTGCACTCTGACATGAAGAAGCGAACTGAATGCCACTCTACTGCTCAACACCAGTGCACTCTGACATGAAGAAGTGAACTAAATGCCACTCTACTGCTCCTCAACACCAGTGCACTCTGACATGAAGAGGTGAACTAAATGCCACTCTACTGCTCAACACCAGTGCACTCTGACATGAAGAAGTGAACTAAATGCCACTCTACTGCTCCTCAACACCAGTGCACTCTGACATGAAGAAGCGAACTGAATGCCACTCTACTGCTCAACAACAGTGCACTCTGACATGAAGAAGTGAACTGAATGCCACTCTACTGCTCCTCAACACCAGTGCACTCTGACATGAAGAAGTGAACTAAATGCCACTCTACTGCTCAACACCAGTGCACTCTGACATGAAGAAGTGAACTAAATGCCACTCTACTGCTCCCCAACACCAGTGCACTCTGACATGAAGAAGTGAACTAAATGCCACTCTACTGCTCCACAACACCAGTGCACTCTGACATGAAGAGGTGAACTAAATGCCACTCTACTGCTCCTCAACACCAGTGCACTCTGACATGAAGAAGTGAACTAAATGCCACTCTACTGCTCCCCAACACCAGTGCTCTCTGACATGAAGAAGTGAACTAAATGCCACTCTACTGCTCAACACCAGTGCACTCTGACATGAAGAAGTGAACTGAATGCCACT
>CM065692.1:39547088-39549588 GCA_017654935.2 Phymorhynchus buccinoides | reverse complement strand
ACAAGACGTAACTGATTATGCCTAAGGAAATGCCGCACTAATTAACCTGAGTCTAATCAGCGATCGAGTATAATATCAGTGATGTCTTCCATACCATTTTAAACCTATGTGACGCCATCACTGGCATCTGAGAGGCTAGAGGGTAAATTGCGCTTTTGTGGGTTATGTCTTACGGTTTCGTTTTCGCGCAAATGACAGGGGTGGGCAAATAATGGGAAGCGCGGTTTATTCATTAGTCCTGTCTGAACACTGCTATGCCATTAAATCATATCAGCACGGTGTTCAAGTGCATCACATTTGAACATTTTAATCAAATTTGACCTACCTTCTCAAACGGTCTCCTATCGGCGCATTTGTCATGCTGTGTCTGCGTTGTTCAAAAGTATAATAATAAATTTAATCACAAAGTTGATATATGATAGCTTAAGCACCAAACACCAGTCTGAACATTTTGCGTTTCATTTACCTTTCTTTTGCCCGATATTTTTTTATAGCTCGTATTCTAAAAAAAAGAAGCAACTTTACGAAATGAAAAAAAAGTGTTGGAAATGGTTTGAACGTGCAACTTTAATTTCAACTTTACCAGCTGCGTCTCTTCTTTTTATGGCATGAAAATGTAATGAAATGGCATAAACAAGAAAACAGTAGGATAATTGAATGGGCTGAAACACAAAAACAAAACACGATATACAGATCCTAATGATAATCGTGTGAAGAGTATGTAATAAGAAAAATAATATTGTACCAGCCGCCGTGGCGTAGTGGTTAGCGTCACGAACTACTAGCTGGGAGGTCGCGGGTTCGATTCCCATCAGAGGTGAGGTTTTGTTTGGTCCTGGATAGACTCCTACCCAGAGTGAGTGGCTATGGGCTCAATGGGAAGACGGAAACCACACAGTCGAGCTTCATCCGCTTAACGGTTGCTATTCTGAGAGCGTTGCTCTAATTTCAAGACCAACACTGCAAGTGTCGGTAGTTCTCGGGCCTGGTTAACGCCGGGATATCATTATGAAAGGAAGCGTAGAATACAGCCCTGTCATGTAGTCTCAGACCGATACGGAACTCACCTCAATTCCATCACACAAAGACACGGCACCGGTCAGCATACAAAGACCACGGTGCCAACGAAAAAACACCGGTCATTTCACACAAACAACCACAGCGCCACTTCTAAGCGCTTGGATGATGTGCTATAGGCCCAAAGGGCAGAATCCAGAGATATAGAAAGAACTTTCTACATATCTCTGCAGAATCTAAGAAAGATTATTCGCGGGTTCAGAATAGCGTCTGACTTGTGCAGCGATAGCGTCTGGACTGAGGCGGGAAAGGCTAGCAGCAAGCTCAAACTGTCCTTACCACTATTGCTAACCGAATAATAATTTAAATGAACTGGAACTTCTAATTGAGGAAAAAGATTTTGACTTAATAGCAGTAACAGAGGTTTTACCCAAGAATCCAGGTACTGACATTGTTAACTTTGCTATGAAGGGCCATACCTGTACTACTGTGAAGGAAGGAAGGGAGGTAAGTATTTTTGTAAAGGAGGGGTTTGAGATAGCTTCACTGGGTAAAACAAGAGCTTGTTCTCCCCAAGCATAGTATGTCTCAAATCCTGTGGCTTTGCATGCCCTGCTCTCATGGTGACCTCACTTTCGGTTTCTAATCCGATTATGCCTTGGTGCGTTCGGGTCAAAGTCATGGGGATCAGTGTGTTCTGGGGAGCTGTCGGTGGACAGTCGTGGTGGCGCCCTCGGAGGAGAACCTCACTCATGCTGGCTCCGCGACTAAGAGAATAGTGTTGTCAGTAGGGGGCTTTGTAAGGTGGTGTCCTAAACAGGCTCCACTGAACTCAACCGAAGTGACTCAGCAGCAGTGCAGTGTCTCCTCGGTTGGTTGCCTCCTGACGGCCTAACATAGATTCGCTCTCCTTGGACTGCTGGTCTTGGATTCTGCGATTTGAACAAGCCGGGGTGTGAGTACGGCCCAGAAGATGGGACAGCAAAAACCCCAAACAATATTGTGGCGATGATGCTGAGGGTACAAGAACAGAGGGTTGTCATTACCTTGTTAGGTTTAATTTATTGACGTTGTTTTCCTTCCTTTGCCCTTTATTGCGAGAGTCTGGAAATGTGGAATTATTCGTTACGTTCTCTCCAGTGTTGTTGTCTGCTTGCATATCGGTCTGTCCTCCATCACTCTATTGTTTGTCCGTTTGTCCGCCTGTCTGCCCGTCCGTTGTTCACAAAACCAAACCAAGGGATACATTTATCGTCGGGGTTTCTGAAAACGTACAGATTGTGCGTATCTACGCACTAGACTAGAGCTCTCAAATCACCCCATAAAATCTAAAACTGTGCGTGAGATTTACCCTTTAAAGACCCCCCACGTCACGTGTCACATTCCCTCTTATGCTTGGAAGATTTCTTCAGATTTCTTACCAGCTATAAGAGGGGGAAACACGTGAAAACCATGATTTTGACACGTGACGTGGTGGGTCTTT
>CM065692.1:39529588-39537088 GCA_017654935.2 Phymorhynchus buccinoides | reverse complement strand
TGTAGTATACTGTAGCTATATAATTCATTCTGTACGTATAGAAATCATTATGTAGCTATAGAATTCATTCTGTAGTATAGAAATCATTCTGTAGCACAATTTTGCACACATTATTATACTAACTGCAAACCCGAAATGATAAATACATCTTCCAGCAAAACATTAAGGGATTTGCAGAATCAAACTAGACACATTGAAACTACGCCCATCCATCCATCCATCCACCCATACATATATACATTCATGCGCATACAAATACAAAACAAAATATACATATAAGAGAGATGGAGAGAGAAGGAAGGAGAGGGAGAGAGAAGGAGAGTGAGGAAGTGGAGTTGAGGTTGCGGAATCCGGAAGGGTGAGGGTGCATGGGGGAGAGGAAGAGGGAGGGGAGGGGGCCAGATCTGGAACTGCAGTTCTCCCACCAAGGAAACCAGTGTGTGAGGTCATTGGAAGGAGTTTGAAAGGAAACATTTTGTTTCAAATTTTGCAGTTACACGGTTATAGACTGCCAGCGACGACATACATACATACATACATACATGCATACAACATACATACATACATGCATACATACATACAGTGCATACATACATACACAATACATACATACATACATACACATACATACATACATACATACATACATACATACATACATACATACATACATAATACATACATACATACACACATACATACACAATACATACATACATACATACATACATACCATACAGACATACATACATACATACATACATACATACATACATACATACAAAATACATACATACATACATACATACATACATCTAATACATACATACATACATACATACATACATACATACATACATACATACATGCATACATACATACATACATACATACATACATACATACATACATACATACATACTTCCTTTTTCTCTTAATGAATGACAGCCCTAATGAATGACAGTCCAAAGAAAACCAGCCTATTTACAAAAAAATAAGAAGAACGAGTCAAAGGGTTTGTGACTTAAGAGCACTTTGTCTTAACAAGGGGTGACAATTTATTCCGCACAGGACACTAATATGTGACGTTCCGGAACAAATTGTCACCCCAGGTGTCAACTTGTACCTGGGCGACAATTTGTACCGCAAGGTCGGTACAAATTGTCACCCGGGTGACAATTTGTACCGGGGTGACAATTTGTACCGCAACAGCACTCGATTCATTGGCTTAATTTATTGATGCAATACAAAGGTGTACAATCACCAGATCAACCAACCCCCTCTCATACGTAATTCGATAATAACCCAGCCGTATTCAGGCCCAAGTCAAAGAGCACATATCTAAGCTGTCAACTCTGGGAGATCAAGCTGAAAAGTGAGATGAAAATTTGAAGGCAACAAATGACAGAGTGGATGCAAAGGGAAAAAAAGATGGTTCATCAATCCGTAAACTCAGACTCGATAATGCATCTGTCAGTTATCTGTCGATTCAAGTCAAGATTATCTCGGTCATTAATCTTGATAAAGAGAGGGTGAGGAAAACGTGGACTGGCATCGTTCGACACCTTGTGCCCAATAAGTCATAAAGATGAAAAAAAGAAAGAAAAAGGAAATGCATGCGTGCGTGCGCGCGCAAGCACGCACACGCACACGCGCGCGCACACACACACACACACACACACACACACACACACACACACACACACACACACACACACTCACTCATACACACAAGCACAGCTATAGAGTGGATCATCTGTGTGCACGTGAACCAAGATTGAAAACAGTCATATTAGAACTGTAACAAGAAAAAAACACCACACACACACACCGAGAGAGAGAGAGAGAGAGAGAGAGAGAGAGAGAGAGAGAGAGAGAGAGAGAGAGAGAGAGAGAGAGAGAGAGAGAGAGAGAGAGAGAGAGAGAGAGAGACAGAGAGAGAGAGAGACAGAGAGAGAGAGAGAGACAGAGAGAGAGAGAGACAGAGAGAGAGAGAGAGAGAGAGAGAGAGAGAGAGAGAGAGAGAGAGAGAGGAGAAGAGAGAGAGAGAGAGAGGGAGAGAGAGAGAGAGAGAGAGAGAGAGAGAGAGAGAGAGAGAGAGAGAGAGAGAGAGAGAGAGAGAGAGAGAGAGAGAGAGAGAGAGAGAGAGAGAGAGAGAGAGAGAGAGAGAGAGAGAGAGAGAGAGAGAGAGAGAGAGAGAGAGAGAGAGAGAGAGAGAGAGAGAGAGAGAGAGAGAGAGAGAGAGAGAGAGAGAGAGAGAGAGAGAGAGAGAGAGAGAGAGAGAGAAGCACAATAAGCGGCTTTTTTTTCATACGGCCCTCCGAACAAAAAGAAAATAAATTAAAAAAATACAGAGAGAGAGAGAGAGAGAGAGAGAGAGAGAGAGAGAGAGAGAGAGAGAGGGAGAGGAGAGAGAGAGAGAGAGAGAGGGAGGAGAGAGAGAGAGAGAGAGAGAGAGAGAGAGAGAGAGAGAGAGAGAGAGAGAGAGAGAGAGAGAGAGAGAGAGAGAGAGAGAGAGAGAGAGAGAGAGAGAGAGAGAGAGAGAGAGAGAGAGAGAGAGAGAGAGAGAGGAGAGAGAGAGAGAGAGAGAGAGAGAGAGAGAGAGAGAGAGAGAGAGTCAGAAACAGAGAATGCACAAGGCGAAATCGATTCTCCCCTGACTCCTTTAAAAGGCCTTAGGGCAATGAGACTGGTATTTTTTCTACGCTATCATCCGCGAAAATGATTCAGCCGTTAGATAAAGAAGTGGGGGATCCGTGCTCACCTCCATCATTCAGCTCGCGTACTGTTACAGACCGATCTGACGTTTACAATGATTGAATTGGCTGTTTTGTGGTTATTAATGTCATTCAATATTAAGGAATGAAATGCTTGTTCCTATATGATGGCCCACCATTCAAAGTTTTCTTATTTTGTTGTTGCTGGCTTACCCTGGCTAAGAGACTCCAGGGATCAATCCAACAGCGGAAGCACTTGAACACTATGGTACAAGTGCATCAGCTACGGATGAGAACAGTACGTGTATGGCCATTTTTGATTACCCCACCACGTGGGCAGCCACACTCCGTCTTCGGGGGATTTTGGAGACTGATGATGTTATGCTAGGCGCTTGTCATGGCTGAAGACAATCCTCGCGTTACTACGATGTTTGGTTCTAATTGTCCGTCACCGAAGGTAACGGACTTTGCGATGGGCTGGTTTGTATTTTTCTTTTTTTTTCTTTTCTGTCTGTCCCAAGGATATCTCCCGAACCGTTTGACCGAATCGCGTCAAATTTTGTGTAAAGGTGTGCCTCCTTAATAGGAAGAGATCGGCGCAAACCATTTTGCCGTCGTGACCTTGACCTTGACGTACGACCTTGAAAACCGAAAATCTATTTTTAGCCATATCTCGGGCACCGATCAACATAGGATGTTGAAACTTGGTATGAAGGTGGTTTGGCTTATGCCCGTTCTGATGATGGCATACCGATCAAGACAAGGTCAAAAAGATCGCTGGAGCCTGAAAATCGGAGGGTCATTTTTTTCTCCTTCTGTCTGTCCCAAAGATATCTTTCGAACGGGTTGACAGAATCACGTCAAATTGTGTGTACTCGTGTGTCACCATGAGAGGAAGGCATCCGCGTAAACCATATTGCCGTCGTGACATTGACCTTGGCGTACGACCTTGAAAACCGAAACTCTTTCAGGGGCCATAACTCCCACACCGTTAGTGTTAGAGTCTTCAAATTTGGCATGAAGGTACTTTGGCTTATGCCCGTTCTGATGGTGGCATACTGAGCAAGGTCAAGGTCACGGTCCCGGCGATCAGTAGGCCTTGAAAGTGGTAGAGGTCTACACATTGGGTTTTAAGCCATATTTTCCACATTGGTACTTGACAGAAGCGCTTCAGATTGTGTGTGGTACTGTATACCCTAGAGAAGAAAACATCCGAGCATAAATTATCACCATGCTGACCTTGACCTTGAAGTGTGACCTTGAAAACCGAAATTTCCTTCTTTGCGCTATATGTTTCTTCTTCAAGCTGTATCTCGTGAACTAGAAGACAGAATCCCTTCCAATTTTGTGTCAGGATGTGACACTCTACGGGGTGTCGCAAGTGCGTGGCAATGCTGGTGACGGACATGTCTGCCGCTCGGCGACGCCCTTGTTTTAACCCTTTCACCGCCAGCCATATTTCAGCCAAATATTTCCATGAAATGTACCTGGGTAGAGAACAAAATCCATCTGCAGTATTGGGGATTGTTCTGTGACATATATAAAATAAGGCATATCATTACTTCCCAAAACTAAGACAATAGGGTCTTTGGATAATAGACCCCAATTTGATGCCTTTTAGTGACATATGTGTTAACCCTTTCACCGCCAGTCATATTTCAGCCAAAAATGTCCATTGAAATTACCTGGGTAGAGAACAAAATCCATAAACAGTATTGGGGATTCTTCTGTAACATAATATAAAATAAGGTCTATCCTTACTTCCCAAAACTAAGACAATAGGGTCTTTGGATAATAGACCCCAATTTGATGCTTTTTAGTGACATAGGTGTTAAATCACTGTGGTGCTGAAATGCGACTTTGGCGGTGAAAGGGTTAAATCACTGTGGTGCTGAAAT
Organism: Phymorhynchus buccinoides; assembly: GCA_017654935.2. Taxonomy (NCBI): domain Eukaryota; kingdom Metazoa; phylum Mollusca; class Gastropoda; order Neogastropoda; family Raphitomidae; genus Phymorhynchus; species Phymorhynchus buccinoides. Next base: position 39,532,473 of record CM065692.1, on the reverse strand, counting down.
GCGACTTTGACGGTGAAAGGGTTAAATCACTGTGGTGCTGAAATGCGACTTTGGCGGTGAAAGGGTTAAATCACTGCGGTGCTGAAATGCGATTTTGGCGGTGAAAGGGTTAAATCACTGTGGTGCTGAAATGCGACTTTGGCGGTGAAAGGGTTAAATCACTGTGGTGCTGAAATGCGACTTTGGCGGTGAAAGGGTTAAAATCACTGTGGTGCTACAATGCGACTTTGGCGGTGAAAGGGTTAAATCACTGTGGTGCTGAAATGCGACTTTGGCGGTGAAAGGTTTAAATCACTGTGGTGCTGAAATGCGACTTTGGCGGTGAAAGGGTTAAATCACTGTGGTGCTGAAATGCGACTTTGGCGGTGAAAGGGTTAAAGCCCAAAATGGCGTTTACTTTTGTCTCTTGGAGAAGCACTTAGGGTTAGTATTCCAAAAAGGTTATTAGCTAAAAATGTTCCTAAAATACAGCTTTATGTATGGTAAGAAAGGCAATAACGGAAAAATACAATTAACCGAGATAGGTAGGGGGGGGGTGGCACATCGTGACCTTTACCAAAACAAATCTTACTTCCTTTATGTTTTGATTTGACTAATACACTGAAATGTATACGGCTACTTGCTCTCCTTTCATTCTCGCACACTCACTCACTACACACCCATAGCATAATTCATCGCCATCACTATCATTCATTACAACAAAACACATGTTCAGGGAACAACCTATATCGAACAGAATAGAAAATCCAATGAGAGACTTTGTGCGATTTTTCTCACGCCAGAGGGCATGACGCTCGTGTGGGGCTAATCCTCTCTCTATTATTAGTTGGGGATAAAGAAAGAGAGAGAGACAGTGAGTGGTCCTACCATCACTCTCTCTCTCACTACGCCCGAGTAAGAAAATCGCGTGATAAGCCCCTAGTGCATTGACTGCCCTCTGGCGTGAAAAATATCGCCATAGGTCTGGGCATTTCTTTAAAGGGCCAGCCACACGTCCACTATAATCGCACGACTGTACGATTCGATTCGATCACGTGATCTCCAAGAACAAATGGGATTGTCGCAGCGAGATCACGTGATCGAATCGTATCGTACAGTCGTGCGATTTTAGTGGACGTGTGACTGTCCCTTTAGCCTTTAATGTCCATGTGCACCACTGCGTGTTTATCTGTCTCTTTCTATCTCATTCCTACTTTTCCCCTTTGGCGTGTATTCCTGTGTTGTTCCAGATTGGGAGTAACTCCGCGCGTTTGTGCACGTCCCATATACCCCATTTGTCTTGACGTTTACATTGTTATCCTGCTATGTCTATTAACCCTTTCACCGCCAATGTCGCATTTTAGCACCACAATGATTTAACGCCTATGTCACAAAAATGCCTCAAAACCGGTGTCTGTTATCCAAAGAGCCTATTTTCATAATTTTGGGAGGTAAGGATAGGCCTTACTTCATGCATGTCACAGAGGAATCCCCACTATTACAGATGATTTTTTTTTCTCTACCCAGGTAAGCTTAATGGAATATGTTTGCTGAAAAATGGCTGGCGGCGAAAGGGATAAAGCCAGCATTGAATGCGAGTGCCTATTCCAAACTCCACAGAGATGCCGTTAGTCCCTTCATTTCCACTCCTCATTGTTGAATTTCAGCTTACTGAAAATAACACAAAAAACGTTCGAGTATAATGTTTTGCTTACCCCCCCCCCCCCCCCCCCCCCACCCCCCAACCAAAGAAAGACACAAAAAAGACGTGGAGTGAACTTTTTACAAAGAGTTTGACTTTCTGTTTACGTGCTTCTCTTAAAAAGAAAGTCAGCCAAACTGCATACGCTTCGATCCCAATGCGATGCGATTCTGACGATGTCTGTGAGTCATGATTCACGCGAAATACTTCCGTCTGAAAATAATCCTACTATTTTTGCTCACTCTGCTCATGTACACCCCGACACACGACTCAAATAAACCGTCTGATGCCACGTGTAGAGTGGCACAGTGGTATCGCGTTCGCTTCGTGTCAAAGTAAACCCGAGTTCGAACCTGGGTACAGGGGATTTTTTCCTCTCATTCTGCACTAGGCCGTAACGGTCTGAACGTGGAGTCTTTCGGATGAGACGATAAACCGAGGTCCCGTGTGCCCATGCACTTAGCATACGCTAAGCCCAGTGGCAACAAAAAAGTTGTCATTTGGTCAAAATTTACCCCCCCCCCCCCTCATCAGTGACAAAAATCGCATGCAAACTTTTTTTATAAAAAAAATAGGTGGCGCGCCTCTGGCTGCGACGCGCTCTCCTGGTGGGAGCAACCCGAATTTTACAGAGACGCCTCTGTGACTATAAAGTACCTAATACCTAATAATAATACCTAAATAACAGATATTTTATCAGATTCGTGTACGGGGTGACTACAAACATCGTGAACAAAACTAGTAGGATTTCATCAGATTCATTTAGACTGTAGAATTTCACGAGAATTATGCTCCACAAAATGTCAAATCGCATCGCATTGAGGTCGACTCTTATGTAGTGTAGCGGCCCCTTTAGTTTGGAGAGGAGAGGAGAGGAGAGGAGAGGAGAGGAGGAGAGAAGAGAGGAGAGAGGAGAGGAGAGGAGAGGAGAGAGGAGAGAGGAGAGGAGAGGAGAGAGAGGAGAGAGAGAGGAGCTAGAGGAGAGGAGAGAGGAGCTAGAGGGAGAGGAGAGGAGAGAGGAGAGGAGAGAGGAGAGGAGAGGAGAGGAGAGGAGAGGAGAGGAGAGGAGAGGAGAGGAGAGGAGAGGAGAGGAGAGGAGAGGAGAGGAGAGGAGAGGAGAGGAGAGAGGAGCTAGAGGAGAGGAGAATACACGCAAGGATTCGGGGAACATGAAAATGGAGGTGCCTTTCAGTGCTGCATTAAC
>CM065692.1:39502088-39517088 GCA_017654935.2 Phymorhynchus buccinoides | reverse complement strand
AACATTATTCACGGGATATTTCTATTTCCCCATGGCAACACAGTGAGTTGTACACAGGTCTGTGTACACGTTAACATTATTCACGTATTTCTATTTCCCCATGGCAACACAGTGAGTTGTACGGTAAAAGGTCTGTGTACACGTTAACATTATTCACGGGATATTTCTATTTCCCCATGGCAACACAGTGATAACCCTATCTTAATATGACTTACAGCTCACTGTGTTGCCATGGGGAAATAGAAATATCTCGTGAATAATGTTACCGTGTACACAGACCCTTATGAGTGGCCTAACACTGTGTTGCCATGGGGAAATAGAAATATATTGTGGAAAAACGTTAACGTGTACACAGACCTTACTATGACTTACAACTCACTGTGTTGTCATGGGGAAATAGACATATCTCGTGAATAATGTTAACGTGTACACAGACCTTAACTAAAGTCCTCAACTAGCAAAACAAGTTCTTGTGAACCAATTGCTGTGTCCCTTCCATTTGTTTCTCGTATTGAAATCTGTTCCGTAAATAGACCCACTGGCAGAGTTGAAGTGATATTTCTATCATCCCATGGCAACACAGTGAGCTGTAAGTCATATTAAGAGTGGTCTATCACTGTGTTGCCATGAAGAAATAGAAATATATCGTGAATAATGTTAACGTGTACACAGACCTTAATATGACGTACAACTCACTGTGTTGTCATAGGGAAATAGACATATCCCGTGAATAATGTTAACTTGTAATCAATATGACTTACAGCTCACTGTGTTGCCATGGGGACATATAAATATCTTGTGAATAGTGTTAACGAGTATACAGACCTTAACCTTAACCCTAACCAAAGACAGGCAGCCCGCTTCATCACCAAAGACTATAAGTCACGGAATCCGGGCTGCGTGACTAAGATGCTCCAGGACTTGAAAATTCAACACTGGAGGAGCGCCGTAAAGACCAACGCCTCAGCCTCCTACACAAGATCTCTGAGGCTCAGATCCCAGCCTTACCACCAGAGGATTTTTTAACTCCAGTCAACACAAATCGTCGTAGCATCAGGCCCACAAGATACGCTGACTGCACAACAGACAACATTGTTCAGAGACAAGCTGTGCAAAATTCAAGAGGCTTCATAGTTCCACCAAGCAGCACAGCTCAGTACAGCAACTCCTTCTTTGTAAGAACAGTGATGGAATGGAATCAACTGACCGACGAAGCCATCGCAGCAGGCCCCGCCAGCGCAGCACTATCAGCGCTAGGCGGTTCACCTTCGGGGCCTGCTCCAACAAAAGATTAATAAAATAGGAAATTAGAGGCCATAGGTCAAAGTAGTGGTAAATGAAGGGCAGGAGCTGTGCCGGTCGGGGTTCGTCCCCGGTGAGCGCTACGCTAGCCGGATTGGTCCAGCCCGGATACTATGAAAAGGCCTATGGTCAACTCTTTAAAAACTGTCAACACCACCAGACAGTAAAACAAAGACACTTTCTTTATTTAAAAAAAAGAAAGAAAAAGATTTTCTATTCAATTCTCAGTGCGCTCTCCCAGTTCCGTCATAGGCTCCTTCGACGTATTAATACCAGAACCAGAACCAGAACCTACTCCATTTATTTATGTATTTATTTATGTACTACATGCGTTATAGCGCGTATCCAATGTGCTATATGGTGCTTAGCAATTTTACTAAAATCATACATACTGAAAAGAAAAACGATTACGTACTTACACTCAGATCCAGTCTTGGAATATGATAGACAGAGACACACAGAGACAGAGAGATAGATAGATAGATAGATAGATAGATAGATATTGAGAGAGAGAGAGAGAGAGAGAAGAGAGAGAGAGAGAGAGAGAGAGAGAGAGAGAGAGAGAGAGAGAGAGAGAGAGAGAGAGAGAGAGAGAGAGAGAGAGAAGAGAGAGAGAGAGAGAGAGAGAGAGAGAGAGAGAGAGAGAGAGAGAGAGAGAGAGAGAGAGAGAGAGAGAGAGAGAGAGAGAAAGTGTGGGGGAGATAGAGAGAGAGAGAGAGAGAGGGGAGAGAGAGAGAGAGAGAGAGAGAGAGAGAGAGAGAGAGAGAGTGTGTGGGGGAGATAGACAGATAGAGAGAGAGAGAGAGAGAGAGAGAGAGAGAGAGAGTGTGTGGGGGAGATAGAGAGAGAGAGAGAGAGAGAGAGAGAGAGAGAGAGAGAGAGAGAGAGAGAGAGAGAGAGAGAGATAGAGAGAGAGAGAGAGAGATAGAGAGAGAGAGAGAGAGAGAGAGAGAGAAGAGAGAGAAGAGAGAGAGACAGAGAGAGAGAGAGAGAGAGAGAGAGAGAGAGAGAGAGAGAGAGAGAGAGAGAGAGACAGAGAGAGGAGAGAGAGAGAGAGAGAGAGAGAGAGAGAGATAGAAAGAGAGGAGAGAGAGCAGAGACAGAGAGAGAGAGAGAGAAAGAGAGAAAGAGAGAGAGAGAGAGACAGAGAGAGAGAGAGAGAGAGAGAGAGAGACGAGAGAGAGAGACAGAGAGAGAGAGAGAGAGAGAGAGAGAGAGAGAGAGAGAGAGAGAGAGAGAGAGAGAGAGAGAGAGAGAGAGAGAGAAGAGAGAAAGAGAGAGAGACAGAGAGAGAGAGAGAGAGAGAGAGAGAGAGAGAGAGAGAGAGAGAGAGAGAAAGAAAGAGAGACAGAGAGAGAGAGAGAGAGAGAGAGAGAGAGAAGAGAGAGAGAGAGAGAGAGAGAGAGAGAGAGAGAGAGAGAGAGAGAGAGAGAGAGAGAGAGAGAGAGAGAGAGAGAGAGTGAGAGAGAGACAGAGATGGCTGGTTAATGTTTGGGGTAAGGAGGAGGGTGTGTGACGTAGTGATCGATTCTGTCTTGACTCAGCAGAAGCCTCAGGGGCAGAAAGGCAAGACATGATATTCTTCAAGGCTATCCACCGTGAAAACCGTTCATCCGGAGTCCTCTGGAACTACGGAAAGTGCATCTCCATCATTCAGCCAACATGATGCCATGAACCAATCGTTTCTCTGTGTGTGTGTGTGTGTGTGTGTGTGTGTGTGTGTGTGTGTGTGTGTGTGTGTGTGTGTGTGTGTGTGTGTGTGTGTGTGTGTGTGTGTGTGTGTGTGTGTGTGTGTGTGTGTGTGTGTGTGCGTGTGTGTGTGTGTGAGTACGTGCGTGCGTGAGTACGTGCGTGTGTGCGTGCGTATGTGTGTGTTCTCTAATTCTTTCTCCAACTCTGGGCATGTATGTCTGCAGTTGCACGTGATCGTTTGTCTCTCTTTCTCTGCGTTTATTCTATTTGTTTTATTCTTATAATAAGAACATTATTTTCTTCTGTCGTTTCATCACCCCACCCCAACACGTTTCCTGTTCGTCAGTCTGGTTGCCTTGTCCATCACGTTGGTCTCTCTGTCTCCATCGGGCACTGCCTCTCTCATATTCGTTCCCTTTGTTTGCAAAGAAGTCTGTCATCTTTAGTCATCAAAACCACTATTCACTTTTCGGTGACTGTTCGTTTCCCAGAGGAACAAAAATAAGAAAAAGATGAGTGAATGAGGGCAGTGTTAATCTATAATAACAACATTGTGAGGTAGGTATGATTTCAACGAGCCTAGGAAGCAAAGCCCAGTGGTTTGTATTTAACCCTTTCACCGCCAAAGTCGCATTTGAGCACCACAGTAATAATAATACCTATGTCACTAAAAGGCATCAAATTGGGGTCTATAATCCAAAGACCCTATTGTCTTAATTTTGGGAAGTAAGGATAGACCTTATTTCATATATTTCACAGAAGAATCACAAATACTGCAGATGGATTTTGTTCTCTACCCAGGTAAATTTTATGGAAATGTTTGGCTGAAATATGGCTGGCGGTGAAAGGGTTAAGGCTAGTGTTGTGAGGCTGGCGGGAGTTGGTCTTGTTTCAAATGACAATGTGAATGCGTCTCATTCTTCTTCTCTTCTTTTTCTTCTTCTTCTTCTTCTTCTTCTTCTTCTTCTTCTTCTTCTTCTTCTTCTTCTTCTTCTTCTTCTTCTTCTTCTTCTTCTTCTTCTTCTTCTTCTTCTTCTTCTTCTTCTTCTTCTTCTTCTTCTTCTGCTGCTGCTGTTGCTACTCTTCCTCCTCCTTCTTCTCCTTCAAGGATGTTTACATTACTAATGCATGAGTACCTACGAGAACTGTCTATCTCGAAAGGAGTTAAGAAGACAGATTTACATACAATGAGCGCTTCTGGCTGCCCAACTGAAGATTACACTACTGACTTTTATATAAATAACTTCCCTTAGTTAAATAGGAGGCGAATGTTGTTGTATTTTGTTTTTTTGCCGCGCGCGAAGAGAGACAGCAAGACACACAGAAAGAAAGAGAGTGAGGTTCGTGTTGCTAAGAAACGGCATCTAAATGGAACGCCACCTGGCGTCAAGGGTTAAGGACGACAACTCCACCAAAACAGCCCATTCTATTGCACGTCGACTGATAACCGACTGACTGGCGACGGACCAACTAACTTTCTGGCTGACCAGCCGAAACATTGACAGACAAGTAAGTACACAGACAGATGTAAGCCCTTGTTGACAGTAGACGAACTTTTGAAACTTTCTTCTTTCGTGCGTTTGCTTTTTTTGGGTTTCGCTTCTACTGAAAATAAGGTGTCACTGGGAAATGGATCTGCGATCTGCAGCCAATACTATAGGCCTGGTGCGGTTTCAAGTTCAAGTTCAAGTTCAAGTTCAAGTATACTTTAATATCTCCAAAAGATAAATTCAGGTTAGGTGCAACAACATGACAGAGATACAACGTACATAACTGAAAGAACATTAATCAAACGTATGAAACAAAATTATACCAATCAAATAATTATTAAAATTCATTACATGAACTTAGAAATGTGCATATTTAAAACAGAGTAACCATTACAGTCGTGGCTTACACCCTTATCACGCACAAGTCACGTTCTCGCCACGTCCTCCACAATCAGCTAGAACATGGCTGTTCGTAGCGTGGTCGTGTCGTAGGGTACTGCAGTGGGGCGTAACGAATTAATAGCAGTGTGGGGTCTCGGTAGGAGCGTGGGGAGCGTGGTAGGCAGCGTTCTCGCTACGCGCATTTTGAGCATGCTCAAAACACACGTAGCGAGGACATGGACGCAACATGGGTGCAACTCCCCAGAATTACAAAAAACCCGAAAGACAGGGGTCCAGGGGCCGCCACGGGCCCCAGCAGGGGGTACAGGGGCAGAGCCCTGTTGGAGGATTCAGGGAGGCAGCGCAAGAAAGAGAGATAACGGGATAGTTTGAGTCCGATAAGCCTTATAAAATGATAACATTGCCTTTTGAAAACAACATGGCATCACCATGCTGTTTTCAAGTTAACCCGAGAGTGACTTCCAGGATAGAACAACCAAGTTCAAAACGCCCCAAATCGTTGTGGCTGACTTTACAAGACTACCGCACCAGAAGAACTTGTCCCTAAGGGCATAATGCAACGAGGACGTAAAATCTCATTTCGTTGTGGCTGACTTTACAAGACTACCGCACCAGAAGAACTTGTCCCTAAGGGCATAATGCCATGAGGACGTAAAATCTCATTGCGTTGTGGCTGACCTTTTTTGCATAGGAATTTAAAAAGAACCCTGAAGTTCAGTTTCTGGTAAAATTAAAAAAAACTGAAAGAGTAGCAAAGGAAGCTAGGCGGGATCGTGGTGAGAACGGTGACAACGTAGTGGCAGCGGGGTGAGTGCTGGACAGCCAAACAAAATGGGTACTGAAAATGTAGCGGCAGCGTGGATCCCGCGCTAAGAGCGTGGCTTGATCTACAGATTTTTCAGCTGTGGGTCTCCTCTCCTCAGATCGTACTGAAGTCGTGGTTGCAGGATTTCTGCCGTCTCGCCACTCTTTCTAACAACAAGATAGCGTGCAGTGAGGACATAGTCTAGTGCGGTCTTCATGTGTGACGGTGTGTGTGTGCGTGTGTGTGTGTGTTGGGGGGGTGGGGGGTGGGGGTGTTTAGACCGTGGTATGTCGCACTATCGCAATACTATGTCTCACTGTGCGACATATTGCGGCGGGTGCTATGTAAAGTATGGGGAACATGAGTGATTTGTCACAATGTGCGACATATCGCGGACATAGCCCTTTATCTTTCTTCAAAACTGAAGATTACACTACTGACTTTTATATAAATAACTTCCCTTAGTTAAATAGGAGGCGAATGTTGTTGTATTTTGTTTTTTTGCCGCGCGCGAAGAGAGACAGCAAGACACACAGAAAGAAAGAGAGTGAGGTTCGTGTTGCTAAGAAACGGCATCTAAATGGAACGCCACCTGGCGTCAAGGGTTAAGGACGACAACTCCACCAAAACAGCCCATTCTATTGCACGTCGACTGATAACCGACTGACTGGCGACGGACCAACTAACTTTCTGGCTGACCAGCCGAAACATTGACAGACAAGTACACAGACAGATGTAAGCCCTTGTTGACAGTAGACGAACTTTTGAAACTTTCTTCTTTCGTGCGTTTGCTTTTTTTTGGTTTCGCTTCTACTGAAAATAAGGTGTCACTGGGAAATGGATCTGCGATCTGCAGCCAATACTATAGGCCTGGTGCGGTTTCAAGTTCAAGTTCAAGTTCAAGTTCAAGTTCAAGTATACTTTAATATCTCCAAAAGATAAATTCAGGTTAGGTGCAACAACATGACAGAGATACAACGTACATAACTGAAAGAACATTAATCAAACGTATGAAACAAAATTATACCAATCAAATAATTATTAACATTCATTACATGAACTTAGAAATGTGCATATTTAAAACAGAGTAACCATTACAGTCGTGGCTTACACCCTTATCACGCACAAGTCACGTTCTCGCCACGTCCTCCACAATCCACAAAGCCCATGGGCGGGTAAGAAGCCCATGCCAATTATCTCACGAAACAAAGCAAATGTCAGTCACATTTTGCCCATGAGACGAGTGTTAATGTTTAGCGTGCTTTCGTGTTATTGACCACATTTGATAGTACCATGCACGTTGTAAGCCCCGTGGCGATTGAGAGAGAGAGAGAGAGAGAGAGAGAGAGAGAGAGAGAGAGAGAGAGAGAGAGAGAGAGAGAGAGAGAGAGAGAGAGAGAGAGAGAGAGAGAGAGAGAGAGAGAGAGAGAGAGAGAGAGAGAGAGAGAGAGAGAGAGAGAGAGAGAGGGAGAGAGAGAGAGAGAGAGAGGGAGGGAGGGGAGAGAGAGAGAGAGAGAGAGAGAGAGAGAGAGGGAGGGAGGGAGAGAGAGGAGGGAGGGAGAGAGGGAGGGAGGGAGGGAGGGAGAGAGAGGGAGGGAGGGAGAGAGAGAGAGAGAGAGAGAGAGAGAGAGAGAGAGAGAGAGAGAGAGAGAGAGAGAGGGAGGGAGGGAGGGAGGGAGAGAGAGAGAGAGAGAGAGAGAGGGAGGGAGGGAGAGAGAGAGAGAGAGGGGGAGGGAGGAGAGGGAGGGAGGGAGGGAGAGGAGGGAGGGAGAGGGAGGGAGGGAGAGAGAGAGAGAGAGAGAGAGAGAGAGAGAGAGAGAGAGAGAGAGAGAGAGAGAGAGAGAGAGAGAGAGAGAGACAGAGACACGGACATATTCCGTAAATAAATCGCCACGGGGCTTAAAAAGAGCATGGTACATGGTACTACCAAATGTGGTCAATAACTCAAAATCATCTCCCGTCTTTTTGCCCCTATCCTTTTTGCTTCATTCTTCTGAAATGTCAACATAAAGATGAGAAAATAGCCTCATCAGAAACAACACTGGTGATCCTTTTAACGCATTTACAATATCACACGCAGCCGCTCGCGTTACTATAGTATGGGCAGTATTAAGACTAAAGAAAAGCCTGTCAGAAATATTAGCAATTGTTCTTCTAAAGGTGGAATTTCACGGCATCTTATGTTTCTGCAGAAGGGATATAAAGATGGTCTTTGAATACCAAATCTGACCAAGAAATGGCAGGTTCAATGATTCTGTGAGATTTAAGACTCAAGACTCAAGAGAAATTGATTTGTGGCACGGCATAAGCTTAAGAGATTTACTGAATTCGTTCAGAGGAAGACGAAGGATCATGTGGCAACAGAAAACGGCCAATATTGCAGGAATAGAAACGTTACTTAGTGCGGAAACAAATCTGAAAAATCCGACTAGCACTATTACACTTGCCATGATATTTCAATTCCGATAAAAACAATTTTCGAGGGAGACAATTCAATTTGTATTTTAATTTGTTTATAAAAACTTTGTCTATGAAACATATCATCAAAATCGGGCGATAGGCATGATTTATAGAACGCGTTTGCTGTAAAAGACAATGCAACAACATTGAAATATCAGCGTACAGAAACAACGAGTGTTCACATTTAAAAAATATCGCAATATTTTGGATTAATTTTTTCTATCCTTTTTCCAGCAAACGACACGAGGCAACTCGAAAAAGAAAATAGAAATATGCATGGATATTGTTGTTATCTAAGCGAAGGCATGGAATTCTTGAAAACCTGATTATTTAGGCTAATGATTTTATAAGTAAAATTTATAAGTAAGAATAAAGTTGTCTCCAAGCTGACAGACACACAAACATGGAAGCCAAGTAAAACAGCGTCATAGCTTTCTGGACAATTTTCAAAGAGAAAGCATGATAATGGGCAGATCAATTTCTGTGTCTGTTTTACATTTATAAGCATATGAAAAGGTGCATTTGATCGTTTAGAAAGAGTCGTAGACAAACAAAATTAATACACGCAATTCACAAACGGGGACACCAAATCTGAAAATGGTACGCTTCAAAGAAAAAGACAAAAATAATCTTACAAAAATAAAACGTATAATCCGATTACATGAAGAATAAAATCGTTTAATGCTTGCCTCCAAAATGAACGTCCCCCTTTTTCCTATCACAAAATCATTCACTTTCATAGATTTCAATTTACATTTAAGTAAACACACTTTATCAATTTAATGCCCTTAATATTAAGTGCACTTAGCAATCACAACGAAAAAACGACATGTTCATCTGTTTTCGATTTATTGTCGATATTTATGCTATCTATTTTTTTTACTACTAAATGTATTTGCCCCTATTAGCGCTATTTGTTTTTGCCCGTGTCAGGGCGACTTACCTATGGTTTACACATTTGTGTCAAAGGGTGTGCATAATTCAAGCTTTTTTAATATATTAGAATCTTTGTTTAATGTCGTAGCATTAGTGAGATTGCTCTTTCATCAATGATTTTTTTTATTATAGCACCATGAATCAATTTGTTTGCTTATCTATTTTCTGATATTTGCTCTGTATGTTGTCATCTAAGATGTGTGTGTGTGTGTGTGTGTGTGTGTGTGTGTGTGTGTGTGTGTGTGTGTGTGTGTGTGTGTGTGTGTGTGTGTGTGTGTGTGTGTGTGTGTGTGTGTGTGTGAGAGAGAGAGAGAGAGAGAGAGAGAGAGAGAGAGAGAGAGAGAGAGAGAGAGAGAGAGAGAGAGAGAGAGAGAGAGAGAGAGAGAGAGAGAGAGAGAGAGAGAGTGTGCGCATGCATATGTTTGTGTAATGTGAACGTTTGTGTGTATGTGCGTGCGTGCATGCGTGCGCGCGCACACGATATCGCGCACATGTGTGCGTACATGCGCGCGTGCATGTTTGTGTGCGTGCGTGCGTATATGCGCGCGTACGTGTATCTGTGCACCGAAAGAGACATCAGTGAACTCAGTGACATTCACGGTGCTGATAGTGAAAAAGTGTCAACGAGTGCACGTGCATTCCGTGCTGTGCCGCGAACCTGGTTAAAATCTGCCTGGGATTTACCCGTGGGCTAAAAGAGTTAAACATTCTTTTGTGAACACTTGTTAGCACCCATTGATTCTGCCAGTCCTCTAAAAATGAAAGTGGTGTCTAAATGTTGATCTAATTAATGGGAAACCCGAAGTTTGTCGTGTGGATATGTGTAGATATGTGTGTGTGTGTGTGTTGTTGTTCTTCAGTTTAACGTCCTTCCACGAAAAGTGATTCAGACAATATATTGTAGTTTGATGTTGGTGTGGTGAGTGTGAGTGGGTGTGTCTGTAAATGTGTGAAAGCATTAGAGTAAGTGATAGGATAGTGATGCAGACCTAATCATCCCCCCCCCCAAAAGAAAAAAAAAGATTTTGTGGATAGAATATTCTGTGCACGTTTTCCAAAATCCTTTTCAGAATTTAAACATACCTCTTCTGAGCAAAAATTGTTTTGAGAAAAACTTTTCAAAACAAATTTTGAAGCAGAAGCTTTACGGAGTTCTGTGAGAGGTAAAACTCCCACTTCGCTATATGTCCCTAAGTGTGTGTGTGTGTGTGTGTGTGTGTGTGTGTGTGTGTGTGTGTGTGTGTGTGTGTGTGTGTGTGTGTGTGTGTGTGTGTGTGTGTGTGTGTGTGTGTGTGTGTGTGTGTGTGTGTGTGTGTGTGTGTGTGTGTTATACAGTGCACATATGTAGTGAGAGAGAGAGAGAGAGAGAGAGAGAGAGAGAGAGAGAGAGAGAGAGAGAGAGAGAGAGAGAGAGAGAGAGAGAGAGACAGAGACAGAGAGACAGACAGACATATATACAGATAGACAGACAGAGACAATCATGCACAGACAGACCGACAGAGACAACACACAGACACAGAGACAGAGAGGGCACTCGCGCTAAAGAATGCAATCATCCAGGCCTGTATTTGAGTTTATAAATATTACTAGATAAACCCCAGCATGAAGCATCTGCGTTCATAATTGATAGGAACCTGTCCGAAGAAGAAGAAGAAGAGCTGGCTAGATGTACATTATTGAACATAGCAAAACCCGTGCTCCGCACGGGATGTCATGAAAGTAATTGTAAGCTCTGCACAGATTTTGGTTTTGTGACTTTGAGAAAAGTAGGTGCCTAAATGTTGTGAACACACACACACACACACACACACACGCGCGCGCGCACGCGCGCGCGAACGCACGCACGCACGCACGCACGCACGCACGCACGCACGCACGCACGCACGCACGCACGCACGCACGCACGCACACACACACACAAACGCACACACACACACACACACACACACACACACACACACACACACACACACACACACACACACACACACACACACACACACACACACACACACTGTAGTAGACAGTACACACTTCATCATTGCTTGCTCGGTTTCAAATATGGTTAGACCAAACACAAAACTTCCAGAATGTAGAGGAACTATTTGTACTGTACAAAAGCCCTACTCGCCTCCCTCTTCTCCTTCCTAGCCACCCTCCCCCTACTCCTCTCCCTCCTTCTAACCAAAGCAACCATAGAAGTTTCTAGGTGCAGTACACACGCACGTGTCTTAAAATGAACCGTTTGAAAAGTGCAAATGGCTTCCAACCCCAAATTAGACAGATTAACTCACCAGTTTTACGACGGTTCTTAGCAATTTGCATCATGATATTGCCTTCGATTGTCAAAGTGGTGTTTTTTTGTTCGTTCAAATAACCATTACCACAGAGAAAAGAAAGAATATTAAGTTTACAGATCGCAGTAAAGTTGACGGTCTCTGTATAGCCAACTTGAAATATGACCTGAATAACTTCGGCAATATTCGTGTTTTCCGAAGGTAGCTTCGGCCAATTTTCGGGCGAAGCAGACGACCCAAAGTTTGGATGAAATTTCACACATTTCGCCTTTAAAAAGAAACGGAAGCAGAAGACAAACGGAAATCAATATTTGCCTGAACACCTGCCTTGAAACAGATCGTCCACCCCAAATTAGACAGTTTAACTCACCAGTTTTACGATGGGTTTTAGCAATTTGCATCATGACATTGCCTTCGATTGTCAAAGTGTTGTTGTTTTGTTCATTCAAATAACCATTACCACGGAGAAAAAAAGAATATTAAATGTACAGATTGCAGTAAAGTTGAGGTCTCTGCATAGCCAACTTGAAATGTGACCTGAATAACTTCGCAAACTTCGTGTTTTCCGAAGGTAGCTTCATGACGCAGCTTCAAAATAATGCCAATTGACACGCGAGCAACACTTTGCCTTCAAAATCAATTTTCAAAAGGAAATTTTTTAAAACGACCTAGCGGAATAAATAGACGAAGCGCGTATCTTGAACCGTATTGCGAGCGAAAGTCCGACAGTTACGCGGTACTCGAGTTTTTAGGGTCCCCTACTCGGATCCTTAGCGCATTGTAATATAGATTAGGATTCTACCCGTTAGGTAGAATACTATTGTTATTTGTAAGAGGTTTCTTTTTTTTTCTTCTTTTCATTCCACCTTTTTCGTCCGATTTGGTTGACATTTTCAAGAAAGATGCGGGGCATTAAGGGATTGCCAAATGTGCAATATTAAACGATGTTTGCCGAATTTTCGGCAAAATATGGCCGATACACGACAAATTCGGCAAAAATTCAATCTTGAATATCTCGAAAACGGCTGAACGGATTGCCTTCATTTTTCACAGTATTTACTTAGGAATGTATTTCCAGCAATTCCGGTATAAAAGCAAACCGGAAGTGCCCTGGCTAGGAACCTGCAGGTAAATTTGTGTTCACGGAATAGCCAAGACCGGAAGAGACATCACAAAACTTACCGTTGGATATTATTGCCCATACTCTGGCCTAGTGCGGAAGGAAGACTGGTGATGATATGTTTAATTGTTTGGAAGTTATTAAAATCTAAATTTGGTTGTGTCACTTTTACTTATTTCCATTTACGGAATTTGTTATTTTTCATCCGATTTCACTGAAATTTGCATGAAAATCGAAGGATACTGCTCTTATGCTACGTTGTCAATATTAAAACGATTGGCCAAAATATGGCAAAAAACGGCCAATTTTGGCCAACATTTAATCTTGAATAACTCTAAAACGGCTGTTCGGGATACTTTCACATTTTCAATATTTATTTAAAGAGTAACATTGCAATAATTTCGTTATAACTTCGAACCGGAAGTGCCTTATAACTTCGAACCGGAAGTGCCAAATTTTAATATTGAATAACTTGCAGACGGCTATTTAAGGGGAGAATCCTGTCATGTTTGCTATCAAAGGCAAACACAAGCCCTCTAGTTATCATTACTGTTTTATATGGAGCTGATTGGAAGCGTGACAGCGTGCGAGCGATGCAAGTGTTTCTTGTCAATATTGTGAATTAACCTGGGGGTAGGCCTAACTATCTGTTCTCTGTGTCTGAAGATGCTTCCAGGTCAGAACTCATTGACCCTGTCTTTTCCTTTCAGCTATTGCTGAGTTCCTGCATTGGATTGTCTAAAGCTACCATCCCTTCTGGGACTTCCACCCTGGTGCTATTCATTTTAGCAGTCTGTTTTTTCCACCCTCCTCCTATTGGTTTTCTCACTGTCTGTCTGTCGAGTGTGTGTGTGTGTGTGTGTGTGTGTGTGTGTGTGTGTGTGTGTGTGTGTGTGTGTGTGTGTGTGTGTGTGTGTGTGTGTGTGTGTGTGTGTGTGTGTGTGTGTGAGTAAGAGAGAGCGAGAGACAGAGAGAGAGGGAGGGAGGGAGAGAGAGAGAGAGAGAGAGAGAGAGAGAGAGAGAGAGAGAGAGAGAGAGAGAGAGAGAGAGAGAGAGAGAGAGAGAGAGAGAGAGAGAGAGAGAGAGAGAGAGAGAGAGAGAGAGAGAGAGAGAGAGAGAGAGTGAGAGAGAGAGAGAGAGAGAGAGAGAGAGGAGAGAGAGAGAGAGAGAGAGAGAGAGAGAGAGAGAACACGAACACGAACACGATTTTTGCATTGAGGGAAAATAGGTAAGCTACAAAGGGTTTTTTTCCACTATGTCCTCACCAAAAAAAAAGAGGAAAAAACACAGAAAAATGGTAATCAAATAGAAAGAAAAGTGTGAAAGGAAATTTTTTTTTTTAAAATAAAGAACTTTCAAAAAAAGTGTAAACACTAGTTATATATGAACGAAGTTTGGTTAGGTTAGCATTGCAATATCGAACAGTAAAAAGGTATAACCCCTCACAATCATGGAACAAAAGGAGAAAAACTATAACAGATCAAGTAGGTAATCGTGATAGCTGTTTTTGAATGATGCCAAGGTACTTTTTGCTCTGATGTGTTTGGGAATCTTGTTCCAGAATTTGCCACCCATGTATGTTAGAGACGTTATGCATAAATCTGTTCTTGGACGGGGGAGCTGTATTCTACTTTTGTTTCTTATGTTAGTCACACACAACTTTTTACACAGATATAGAGGAGCGAGTCCATTAACAATCTTGTAAGCGAAAAAGGCTTTATTAAATTGACATATTAAAGGGGCACCCTGACGGATGAGATTTTGCAAGAAACACGTCGAGATCACCAGGAAAACACCCTTTACAGTGATCGCAACACTCACCTTGCTCTGGTTTCCTAGAAATCAAACCGTCAAATCGGCGATTTCTCCTTGGCGGAGGTGCTGGAAGTCAAATTCTTTCAGTGAAAGAAAATGCATGCGCCTTCTCTTTTCTAATGGCCGCCTCAGTTTAGACCGAATCGTTTGCAGGAAATGTTCACAATACAAGACTTTTAAAAAATAAATTGTATACAGATTACCTAAAGGAGTTTCGCTCACAACAAAGGAAATAGCTCCAATGTTTTTTTTACTGCACTACAACAAAGAAAAAGCTTCAACCACAATGAGTGGCCTCCACCCACCCCATCCAAAATGGCTTCTCTCTCCGAAGGAGGAATCGCCGTTTTTACGGTTTGATTTCTAGGAAACTAGAAAAGGCTGTCTTTCTGGTGATCTCGACGTCTTTCTAGCAAAACCTGATCCGTCAGGGTCCACCTTTAAAGAAAAGGGAAGCATGTTAAGTGTTTTGTAACCACGAACTTGTAATGAAGACGATTTTAGAAGTAGAAGTTTAATGGAACGCCTGTAAATACTTTCTAAAGGTTTAACCCTTTCAACGCTAGCCCGTTTTCGGCTAAAACGTTCCATTGTACTTACCTGGGTAGAGAAAAGATTATGTCTGCAATATTGGGGATTCCTCTGTGACATGCATAAAATAGGGCCTGTTCTTACCTCCCA
>CM065692.1:39484588-39497088 GCA_017654935.2 Phymorhynchus buccinoides | reverse complement strand
AATAAAATAATTTTTTTTTCGTTCGTTCGTTCGTTCGTTCGTTCGTTCGTTCGTTCTCTCTCTACCTCTCTCTCTCTCTCTCTCTCTCTCTCTCTCTCTCTCTCTCTCTCTCTCTCTCTCTCTCTCTCTCTCTCTCTCTCTCTCTCTCTCTCTCTCTCTCTCCTTTCTCTCTCTCTCTCTCTCTCTCTCTCTCTCTCTCTCTCTCTCTCTCTCTCTCTCTCTCTCTCTCTCTCTCCACCACATGCACACAGACACACATACACACACGCAAGCAAGAAGAAGAAGAAGATCTCTTCCTCGCGACTCAAGAAGAAGAAGAAGAAGAAGAAGAAGAAGAAGAAGAAGAAGAAGAAGAAGAAGAAGAAGAAGAAGAAGAAGAAGAGGAAGAAGAGGAAAAGGGAGGAGGAAGAGGAAAAGGAGGGAGGGGGGAGCAGGAGCAGAAAAGGAAGAAGAAGAAGAAAAAAAGAGAAGAAGAAGATGAAGAAGAAGAAGAAGAAGAAGAAGAAGAAGAAGAAGAAGAAGAAGAAGAAGAAGAAGAAAAAAAAAGAAGAAGAGGAGGAAAAAGGAGGAGGAAGAGGAAGAGGAGGGAGGGGAAGAGCAGGAGCAGAAAAGGAAGAAGAAGAAGAAGAAGAAGAAGAAGAAGAAGAAAGAAGAAGAAGAAGAGAGAAGAAGAAGAAGAAGAAAGAAGAAGAAGAAGAAGAAGGGAGGAGGAAGAGGAAAAAGGAGGAGGGGGGAGCAGGAGAAGAAGAAGGAAGGGAAGAAGAAGAAGCAGAAAGAGGAAGAAGAAGAAGAAGAAGAAGAAGAAGAAGAAGAACAAGAAGAAGAAGAAGAAGAAGAAGAAGAAGAAGAAGAAAAAAACAAGAAGAAGAGGAAAAAGGAGGAGGAAGAGGAAGAGGAGGGAGGGGGAAGCAGAAGCAGAGGAAGAAGAAGAAGAAGAAGAAGAAGAAGAAGAAGAAGAAGAAGAAGAAGAAGAAGAAGAAGAAGAAGAAGAAGAAGAAGAGAAGAAAGAAGAAGAAGAAGAAAAAAGAAGAAGAAAGAAGAAGAAGAAGAAGAAGAAGAAGAAGAAAAAGAAGAAGAAGAAGAAAAGAAGAAGAAGAAGAAGAAGAAGAAGAAGAAGAAGAAGAAGAAGAAGAAGAAGAAGAAGAAGAAGAAGAAGAAGAAGAAGAAGAAGAAGAAGAAGAAGAAGAAGAAGAAGAAGAACAACAACAACAACAACAACAACAACAACAACAACAACACAAGCAGCAGCAGCAGCAGAAGAAGAAGAAGTAGAGAAGGTAGAAGAAGAAGAAGAAGAAGAAGAAGAAGAAGAAGAAGAAGAAGAAGAAGAAGAAGAAGAAGAAGAAGAAGAAGAAGAAGAAGAAGAAGAAGAAGAAGAAGAACAAGCAACAACAACAACAACAACAACAACAACAACAACAACAACAACAACAACAATCTAAACAAAACAATGACATTGGGGGTTGGGGGAAGGACATCACTCAAACAACAAATGAGATAGCAGCACTGTACCAACAAAACAACATCATCAGCCACAAAAACAGAAACCAAAACCGTTTACTGCACCAGCAAGAAGAAAAAAAAGGGGGTGGGGGTGGAGATGAGAGATGATAACAGCAAGAATGTGAGAAGAATAATTGTTGTCGCTGTTGTCGTACCCTGGCTAAAAGACTCCAGGGATCATCCCAAGAGCCGAAGCACTTGAACACTATGATACAAAAGCACCAGCTAGGGATGAGAACATCACGTGTGTGACCGGTTTTTAAAATTTTTTATCCCGCAACGAGGGCAGCCACACCCCGACTTCGGAGGATTTGGGAGACTGATGATGTTATGCGAGGAGCTTGCCATGGCTAAAGACAATCCCCGCATAGCTATGCAGAGCATACTAACATGTTGATGTAGCCTTGGTGTTCTAGCCTATGTCAACTGGTCTGACACAGACCAAGGCCAAAGCGAAGAAGGGTATTACGTTTTCGGCTAATGTTAAGATCAGCTCCCTCCGCTGTTCCAGGGTGAAGTTGGCCAATCAGCTCCCTCCAATTTACCTTTTCCGTTAAGCTGATTGGCCAACTTCACCCTGGAACAGCGGAGGGAGCTGATCTTAAAAACAATTCTTCGCCGATAGCAATGAAACAAGCAATGGCGTGAAACCACGCGCCCATGGAGCTATCAAGGGAGCGTGAAATAAGCTAAGTGATGCACGTGAAATTAGAAAAAAACATTAACAGAAACGGACACAAACAAACAAACAAACAAACAAACACTGACACAAACATGCAAACAAAAATTCGTCGTTAGATATGTATTTATCGAAAACAACGTTTTGCCCCTGCAGTTTCTTCCTTTAGTTCATGCCATTAAAAAAATCCCACCTGTACAACTAAACCTCTTTCTGTTTCATGTGTGGTCAAAATACACTGTTCAAAAAGTTCAAGACAATTGTTTGTCTACAGATTTGTGAAGAAAAATGATCATAACCTTTTTTTGTAACAGTACGTATATTTCCATATAAGCGTTCTTACCTCAATCTGGCTGCTTCAGTGGGATCCTATCTTTGCAGCGTCAATGATCCTCCTCCTTTTTCGATCAGAGAAGAAAATTGCGATAAAATTACATTTGATAAGCCTTTTAACTCTTGATGCAGAGTGGAGAAGAGTGTAGGTAATTGAAGATTAGAGAAGAGGGCAGAGAGAAAGAAAGCGAGGGAAGGAAAGAGAGAGATATATTTTTGTTTGTGTGTGTGTGTGTGTGTGTGTGTGTGTGTGTGTGTGTGTGTGTGTGTGTGTGTGTGTGTGTGTGTGTGTGTGTGTGTGTGTGTGTGTGTGTGTGTGTGTCTGTGTGTGTGTGTGTCTGAGAGAGAGAGAGAGAGAGAGAGAGAGAGAGAGAGAGAGAGAGAGAGAGAGAGAGAGAGAGAGAGAGAGAGAGAGAGAGAGAGAACGAATGAACGAACCATTTTAATGAATAGGCCGTTGCCCGTGTCATAAGGGACCAGAGGGGAAGGGGCGCAAGAAAACAACAACAACACAATAATCGTTAACTAATACATTAAACTTTCAACAAACATAAGCAAAACATATGTAATTTTGCATCAAAGAGTATCTGCGAGTTTGCAAATCAACTGCAACATCATTTGGAATGTACATTCAAAATAGAAGAAAAATCAATACAGTAAAATAAATGAAACTTGAAGGAAACGTTTGTATCTTAGAGAGCAATAGAAAGCATATTACTAATTCAACATTCTGCATAACTTGGTTTCTAAGATTAAACGCTTTTGATCAGCATAAAGCAAGAGGCATGTATATTCTCGAATTAGAAAGCAACAAGGTTAACTTGAAAGCATTTGGTTTTAGATAATATGTTTCTGGAATGTACATTTGACGAAGGGTTTTGTATTGTTCACAAACAAGAATGAAATGGAGAGAGAGAGAGAGAGAGAGAGAGAGAGAGAGAGAGAGAGAGAGAGAGAGAGAGAGAGAGAGAGAGAGAGAGAGAGACGGACAGACAGACACAACTGGACACGCGAACAAAGACGGAGACAGAGTATGAGAGACAAGAGAGGTAGGTCAGTTATAAAACGATGAGACTTTGGAAATAATGCGTGCCTACATCAAGTAATCAAAAGACGACTACTACTACTACTACTACTACTACTACTACTACAGACAGACACAACTGGACACGCGAACAAAGACGGAGACTAGAGTATGACTAGACAAGAGAGGTAGGTCATTGTTATAAAACGATGAGACTTTGGAAATACCATGCATAAGAAAAAGAAGATCAAGTAATCAAGAAGACGAAGAATAAGACTAAGAAGAAGACTACTACTACTAAGAAGAAGAAGAAGAAGAAGACTACTAAGACTACTACTAAGACTACTGTTGTTGAAGCAGAAGTGTAGAAGATTTCTATAAAGCCTTTGGTACCACCACCATAAGAAAAAGAAGAAGAAGAAGAAGAAGAAGAAGAAGAAGAAGAAGAAGAAGAAGAAGAAGAAGAAGAAGAAGAAGAAGAAGAAGAAGAAGAAGAAGAAGAAGAAGAAGAAGAAGAAGAAGAAGAAGAAGAAGAAGAAGAAGAAGAAGAAGAAGAAGAAGAAGAAGAAGAAGAAGAAGAAGAAGAAGAAGAAGAAGAAGAAGAAGAAGAAGAAGAACAACAACAACAACAAGAACAACAATGGAAGAAGGAAGAAGTGGAAGCAACGAGAAAAAGGGGGAAATATTCAGAAGAAAACGTACAAAAAGGACGCGATAATAATACTTTCACCCCATCCGTGAAATAAGAGCGAAATAAAGTCTATACGCGTGCAATTGAAACAGAGAAAGAAAAGAACATGACGTGAAAACGAGGCACAAAACTTGACAGAAGAAGAAGAAGAAGAGGAAGAAGAAGAAGAAGAAGAAGAAGAAGAAGAAGAAGAAGAAGAAGAAGAAGAAGAAGAAGAAGAAGAAGAAGAAGAAGAAGAAGAAGAAGAAAAAGAAGAAAAGAAGAAGAAGAAGAAGAAGAAGAAGAAGAAGAAGAAGAAGAAGAAGAAGAAGAACAAGAACAAGAAGAACAAGAAGAAGAAGAACAAGAACAAGAAGAACAAGAAGAAGGAGAGATTGATTGATTTAGTTATTTATTTGGGTTAATAAGAAGTAGGCACACCGAATACCTTTTTACATTTCTGCTCAAACAAAAAATCCAAAAGTAAGCAAACTAAAGAAGAAGGAGGAGGAAGAGGAATGGGAAGAGAAAGGGTAGGAAAGGAGGAAGGATGAGGTAAATGAGGAAAAGGATAACAACGACAATGAAGAGGAGAAAGAGACAGATGAAATTGAAGAGGGGGGGGGGGGAAGAAGTATTCCTTCGATATGACTGCACTTGACCTGTATGAAAAGTACTGTAATTAGTAGCGACAAACACCAACACCTGTATCAAGAAAATAAAGGAAACATACTGTTGTTAACAGCTGCAGAAATACACACATTTATGAACAGGACACCATCACCTCACCGGCAGCGTGCAAAAAGCGCGACTCTCTGAATATTCCCATTTGCGCGACCGTACGAAAAGAGCGAATGTCACTGACAAAAAGAGCGAATGTCACTGACAGAAAGAGCGAATGTCACTGACAGAAAGAGCGAATGTCACTGACAGAAAGCGAGAGTGTCGTTGAGGATTGGGATGGGGCAAGAAGTACCTTACAAGAAAAAATGTCTGTTACTTTCTTACTATCCCTAACCCTATCCCTAACCTATCCCCAACCCTATCCCTAACTTTCTGAGTTTTATGCGACTCTCTGAAATTCGCTCTTTTTGTCATTACTGTTCGCTCTTTTCGGCATCTTGTAGTTCGCGCATTTCGTATCGCGATTTTCAAAAAGTCGCGCTTTTCGAATGCTCCGACCTCACCACGTCCGCCCTCCCGTCTTTCTCTTTCTCTTGCTTTAGGTATTAAGTCAAGTGTTCTACCCTCTTTTCTACGCCCTCCCTTCCATTTCCAAAATTAATGTAATATATGCGTACTCCCATTTCACAGCTGCCTTGTCCTTCGTCCAAGTATACGAGGTGAAGGAATTTAAGTTTGCTAGAACATGTTTTTTCGTTTTAAAAAAAACTTAAGTCTGTCCCAGGGACATCTTGTGAACCGCTGGACAGAATCGCGGCAATTGTTGTGTAGTTGTGCGTTAATATAACAAAATTAAAAGACAGTTGTGGAAAACGCAGTACCGTGCTTACCTTGAAGTCTGAGCCTGAAAATGTGTATTTCTTGTTGCGGCCATTTCGTTCACATTGCTGGAGTAGATCTTTGGTTTACGGTCATTCCAAATATTGGGTACTGAATACGATTTTGACCTTGGCATTTGTCCTTGGATATTACAAACTGTTTTAACTACATGTTTACCTTTTGGTACTACGCAGATTTGGTAAAATTGACTCAAAGTAATTTGTGGCATACAAGCACTACCAATTTTGATGGCCTTGACCTTAACCTTTGACCTTTTGTTTCTTTGAGCGGCAGCCTTTGGTGGTACACCTCTTTAACCGTAATATAAATTATATTCCTGATCAGCATCACCCAGTGGGAGACATTGTAAAGCTTGTTGACCTTGAACTTGATCTTTGATCATGGACGTTATGTTGATTGTGCTACATTGCATAGCCATACATATTCGTCTTGTTCAGCATAACCCAATGAAAGTAGTGGGATATATTTTGATCAAAGCCTGTTGATCCTGACCTTGACCTACGCCCTTGGACATGCTTGAGAGCACAACGTTGGCCGCAAGGCGCAAATCGTTCTCAGCACATCGTAGAACATTATATATCCTTGATCAACATCACCCAAGGAACATAGTGCGTGGAAGGGGTGGTGGTGGTGGTGGTGTAGGAATAAAATATGGAATCCAGCAAAAAATATATTGATGGTGAAACGGGGAGAAGGATATGCTTGCCGCTCAGCGACACCCTTGTTTTAACCATTATCTTCACAACCTATGGATCGTTTCGCAATATCCACACAAGAAACGTGTGATGAAACGGCATACCCGTAACACTGTAACACCTGTTCCGTGGTTCACAGATGAGAGAGTGAATGCAAAGCAGGAAAAATACCGAGGAAGTAGGCACGATGAGTGACAAAGTGCTACGAAAGGGGAGTGAAGGAAAAACAAGGTGGGTAAAGCAATAGAAAATAAGAAAGAAAGAAAGAAAGAAAGAGAGGGAGAAAGAGAAAGAGGCTGACCGACAGACAGACCTACAATGAAGGAATACGAATACGAATACGAATACGAATGTTTATTGAGGGTAAATTGATAAGCATAAGCTTTTTTACACAATGCCCTCGGAAATATGAAAACAAATCCAAATGAAAGAAAGTTGAAAAAACATGAAAAAATGAGAGGAAAAGGGGGTAGGGGGTAGCAATATCATATCAAATTTAGAAAACATAACAAAACTGAAACATTTCAAAGACAAATTATAAGGAACAATATTGTATTGCTATCACACACACACACACACACACACACACACACACACACACACACACACACACACACACACACACACACACACACACACACACACACACACATATATATATATATATATACACACACATGCACACACAATATGACTGGCATATATTAAGAGTTTACAGTTTCATGTGCTTCGCACATACTAGTCTAAGGCATGCAAAAAGTATTTAGACTTTATTGCTGACATACTTATAATTTCACAATGAGATGTTTGTTGTAAGCTCTTTTGAAAGATGAAACGGTATTAAGGTTATTAAATGAATCTTTTAGATCGTTCCAAAGTTTACCCCCAGAATAGGTGAGATATGTTATAAAAAGATTGGTTCTGGGACGAGGAATAAAAACTGTGCAGGTTGTTAGTGAGGTAAATAGGCTATTTTATCGGTTTATATGGAGAAAACGGGACAGCAACCGCAAAGCCTTTGAAAAGGTCAAAAGAGTAGTGATGTGCTGTGATACAGAGAAGGGAGGCCTAAAAATGATAGACCTTAAAAATCTGCAAACTGCATGTTTGCTACATTGTGTAGTTGAAATACGTAGGAATACAGATAAAAAATGGTCATTTATTGCAAGGCGCTTCTTTACTTATTTTGGTGAACAATGCGTTTGCTTTGACGCTGCTATCTCTCGTAAGCTATTTAAAGGTTTGGAGACAGTAAAATCAAAGTTTTGGTATTTTGTGCTGGCTTCTTGGTTAGATAACAATGTGTTGCCGGCAGAGCAATTTTCTAATTGTCTGTGGAATAACAAGTCCATAACTTATCGGGGGAAATGTATTGTTCTTCCTTAATTGGGTTAAGGCTGATATACGTGTTGTTCAGGACGTATTAAATGACCACGGTGTATGTTTATCTTTTAATGAAGTATGCACTAAGGTGGGAGATTCCCCCAGCCGTCAGTTAGAATACAATGTAGTATGCTCAGCTGTTAATTCCTATCTATCTGCTTATCAGTACGAAAATGCAATAGATAGTCATAGCATGGATACACCTTGGTTTTGTGGTAAAAGAGTAACCACAGTTAAAGAATTTAGAAAGCAGCTAATGGAAAACAAATGTGTGCAGCCATGTTGTGTTGCTTTCTGGAAACATAAGTTTAATATTGATATAACCTCAGACGTTTGGTCGTTAGCTAAACTTTCAACTAAGGAGATCCGACTTCAAGTCTTACATTGGAAGATCATGCATAACATATATGCCACTAATATTTTGTTACACAAAATGAAAATTAGGGATGACAGTAACTGTAGTTACTGTACATATGTACTGGATGTTATTGAGCATTTCTTTTACGAGTGCCCAAAAGTCACTGGGTTTTGGAAGTATATTGAAAGTTATATTTTTACATATTTGGACTTTCGCATAAAACTAGATACAAAGATTGTTTTGTTTGGGGTTACTAACCCCAGTGTAAAGCAAATTAAAGTTAAACAGGTTAATCATATTCTGCTTATCAGTAAAATGAGAATAAGCATATTTAAAAAGACTAATTCGAAGCTGCCTATAAGGGAAATATTTGATAACAATATTAGAATAAGATCTTTGTATAATTGTTAAATGTCCAAAGTAGTATAAGATTATCATGTTAAATGCACAGACGACAAAACTATTCTAGCACACAGACATGTACACATATACACACACAAGCACCTACACGGACAGGCACACGGGAGCAGCTTTCATTATTCCTAGCTTAAAAGTAGAAAAGTTGTTCTATCTTGGTAAAAATTTGTCTATATATAGCGCTGAATTATTTGCTATACTTATGTCCTTGGATTTCCTTTTAAGTTTTCCTATAAATAACAGACACATCTTAATATGTGTTGATTCTGTCCATCAATTCTCATCTCTAAGCTCCAACGGGTCCAGCATAATGCTGCTCGTCTCATTTCTCGCTCCCCTAGGTACGATCACATCACTCCGGTTCTTCGTTCCCTACATTGGCTCCCAGTTCAATCACGTATTGACTACAAAATTCTCCTCCTTGCCTTCAAGTCACTGAATGATCAAGCTCCCCAGTATCTCTCTGATCTTCTTCATCTCTATGTCCCAGCTCGCCAACTACGTTCGTCTTCTGATTCTCGTCTCCTTTCCATTCCCTCCATCCGTCTCAAATCTGCTGGCCAACGTTCTTTTTCTTGTCAAGCACCATCTCTGTGGAATTCTCTGCCTTCTCCTCTCCGACACTCCAACTCAGTCTCCTCATTCAAAACCTCTCTTAAAACCCATCTTTTTCCTGCTGCGCCCTAAATATTTGATCAGTTGTCTATCGTTGTGTGCACGTGAGGGAAGATTGATTAAGAGGTTTGTGCTGTGTTTTGTGGTGCGTGTGTGTGCGTGTGTGTGTGTGTGTGTGTGTGTGTGTGTGTGTGTGTGTGTGTGTGTGTGTGTGTGTGTGTGTGTGTGTGTGTGTGTGTGAGTGTGTGTGTGTGTTGTGTGTGTGTGTGTGTGAGCATGAATGTGTGCTTGTGTGTATTTTGGTTTTGTGGGTTGTGTGTGCACGCATGTGTGTGTGTTTGTGTGCGTGTCTGTGTGTCTGTCTGCGTGCGTACGTTGTGTGTGAGGGTGTTTGTGTCTGCGTGTTGGTGTATGTGGTCAGTCCATGCGGCTCAGTTGCTGTGACTTACCGAATGGGGTATGAACGAGTTGGTGTCAATAATTGTGTGTTTATGTGTGTGTGTGTGTGTGTGTGTGTGTGTGTGTGTGTGTGTGTGTGTGTGTGTGTGTGTGTGTGTGTGTGTGTGTGTGTGTGTGTGTGTGTGTGTGTGTGTGTGTGTTTGTGTGTGTGTGTGTGTGTGTGTGTGTGTGTGTGTGTGTGTGTGTGTGTGTGTGTGTGTGTGTGTGTGTGTGCGTGTGTGTGTGTGTGTGTGCGTGTGTGTGTGCGTGTGTGTTAGAGAGAGAGAGAGAGAGTTGCTTTGCATATGCACTGTTGGTGGTTGGTGTCACTCTTGAATGTTGTTTTTTGTTATCTGTTGATGAATAATTGATTGTAAAGCGCTTTGGGCTCATCTGAGGTAAAGCGCTATATAAATGTACTGTTATTATTATTATTATTATTGATTCTAAAGCAGCAATGTATGCTATTATGTCTCCCAATTCATGTATCCGACTTGACATGATAATTGAAATTAAACATATAATACACATTCTTTCCTTGAAAGGCATCACCATTACTTTTTGTTGGGTGCCTTCTCATTGCGGAATATCAGGAAATGAACGGGTAGACCAAGCTGCAAAAAATGCAGCTCAAAATAGTGACGACGCAGTATCAATTAATGTTCCTTTAGATCTGACAGAATGTTTCTCAATTATAAACAAAACTTCTCATGAAAATGTCAAAACTGAATTGATGAACTCAGACGTTCAATATTATAATAACTGTATTAAATCTAATGTTAGAGACAATGAGATAATATTACACAAACGTGTTACTTTCTCGTCCAGGGAGATTGAAAGTCTAATCCATAGACTACGTTTGAATTCATTTAAAACAAAATACTGTATTAATGTTAAATGCATGTGTGGTGAATCCTTGAGTGTCAGTCATTTACTGATTCAGTGTCCATTAGCAAGAGAACTTTTCAAGAATTCGGGTATTGATGGTTTTATTGATGGATCGACGCCATTGTCTCTACCCAGTATTCTAAACAATTATTCTGTTCTTGATTCAGTTTGTAAATGTTTATTAAGTAGTTCACTTAGTATGTATCTTTAACATTGTTCATTTATCGGTTATATTCTTTAAATGTAATTTTTTTTTTTCTTTTTTTTTTTTTTGGGGGGGGGGGGGGTATGATTAGGTCTGCATCACTATCCTATCACTTACTCTAATGCTTACACACATTTACAGACACACCCACTCACACTCACCACACCAACATCAAACTACAATATATTGTCTGAATCACTTTTAGTGGAAGGACGTTAAACTGAAGAACAACAACGGACAGGCACGCACACATAAAGGTTCTAACACGCAGACACACACAAACATACAAGCGCATTCTCAATGCAACATGACTGTCTCCCTTTCCGTCACGCCCTCTGCTTCCCTTGTTCCCTCTGCTTTAATTGTTCCGTTTTTGGAGCAGGGAACAGCGAACGGGGTGGTGACCGTTGGGAAGAATGTATAAGTTTGTGTCCCATACTTTTTTTTTTTTTTAATATTCTACTCCGCGCAGTCACACGCATGGGACGAACGAGTCATAATGCATTACACACTAGGTCCGACAAAAACCCAGACACTTGTGTACCATGAAAAACATTAAACGTTAGTAACAATTGTACATTGTAGTAATTCATACAAACCCACATGTAAATGCGAGTAAGTGTGAGAGAAGGAAAACATGTTGGGAAAAAAAGAAAGAGAAAAAAAAAGAAAAAAGAAAGAGCCGCCCCCCAAAAAAAAAGAAAGAAAGAAAGAAAGAATAAAGATGAAACAAAGGCGGGGACAGTGGAGGGCTAAAAAAAACAACAACAAAAAACAACCAAAAAATATGCATTTGTTACGCATATTAAAAGTAGGGAATCTTTTACAAAGATAAGTTGGGGTCACTGTTTTCATTATCTTGTACATAAACACAGCTTTGTTTAAATGACATTTTTATCCAGGGGAAGAATACCTAGTTCTTTATAATCACTGGTTAAAGGTGAGGACGACTTGAGAAGAACAATTTTGATAGCACGTTTATAGAGGCTTTTTTAATTTTCTAAAGCTATTTTCACTGGCAAGATCCCAAAAACTGGAAGCATAATCTATTCTATTTCTGGTTGCATATATGCATTAAAGAAGAGTTTGCGAGTATGACTATCTAGGAAATGCTTAATTCTGTTAAGTTGAAATATTTTCTTAGACAGTTTTTTGCAGATGGTTGAAATATGTTTAGACCAACTTCTTCTAGTGAATTATTACACACTTTATGGTTAGGGAAACTATGTTTTAAGTTTTGACGTTTCTGACGAGTACTTATTAGCATGAACTTTGATTTTCCAGGATGTATGGCCATATTATTATTTTCAGTCCAGGCTACCAAATTATCTACATCGTTTTGAAGGAAAGAACAAACATTATTAGGATTTTCATCTTTTGTATGTAGGGTTGTACCGTCAGCAAAGAGCTCGCATTGAGATTCTAAATGAAGGGGTAAATCGTTGATATAAATTGAAAAGAAAATAAGCCCTAGAACAAACCCCTGAGGAGTTCCATATTTGACTAGTTTGGGCGGAGCCATTCCAGAACACGGAGAACTGCTTGCATTCTATTGGTTAGGAAGGATGCTATCATATTCACAGAGTTAGAATTTAAGCCATATATAGTAAGCTTACTTAACAGAAAATACTACAAATACTGCGCCAGTAAATAAATCATCATTGATGTTAAGATGCCACTCTTCTACAAGGTTAGTGAGCATCGTGTGGCAGGAATGTTTCTCCCTGAATCCGTTTTGATTTGGGTGAAGTAAATCATGCTTAGCGAA
>CM065692.1:39459588-39479588 GCA_017654935.2 Phymorhynchus buccinoides | reverse complement strand
GATAAATAGTTTTACATGTTTTCCAAAAGATATAAAAAGTTACGAAATGGTGCAGAGATAACATTCTGGTTTACAGATTAAAATTATTGAAAAGCAAGGGGAGGCGACTCAGTGTATGTAATGATTGGAGAGGTCAAAATAGACCGCTGCCACAAACGATTGCGAATCCGCGCTTGTTTTAAAATGTGTTGCTTTCTTATTTTTCATAACATTCTTCTTTTCTCAGTCTGAGTGTGATGAATCTCCCACTCTTTTTTGTCCCCCCCCTCCCCCAAACCCTAGAGCTTTGCTCAATTTTGCACGCCTCCTCAACAGAACAAAGAGGCTGGCTTGACAAATGAACGGATAAATAATGCAGATGCAGGGGAAGAAAACCTGCCTTGTAAAAAAACACAAGTCAGTTGTGTTACCGTAATGAGATCACGGGCTGATCAGTCTGAGCCTCCGTTGAAGCGTCAAAACGCGAGACAACAGCTAAAGGGAGAATAAACAAGGGACCATTCTTCCCTCTTTCTTTTACGTTTTAAGCGTATGACATTCCTACCAAAAACGAATTCCTGATACCCCAATTCATATCTCTCTGTTCTTTCATTTATGTGCGGGCATGTTTTGTGTGTGTGTGTTCGCGTGTGTCTGTGTGATCATGGAAGCGTAAGCATATGTTTGTGTGTGTAAGTGCGCGCTCGCGCATGTGTGTGTGTGTGTGTGTGTGTGTGTGTGTGTGTGTGTGTGTGTGTGTGTGTGTGTGAGAGTGAGGTATGAGTGAGAGAGAGAGAGAGAGAGAGAGAGAGAGAGAGAGAGAGAGAGAGAGAGAGAGAGAGAGAGAGAGAGAGAGAGAGAGAGAGAGACAGAGAGAGAGAGAGAGAGAGAGAGAGAGAGAGAGAGCGAGAGAGAGAGAGAGAGAGAGAGAGAGAGAGAGAGAGAGAGAGAGAGAGAGAGAGAGAGTGAGGAGGGGGGGGGAGAAATACACGTGACAGAAAGACACACAGAGAGAACGAGAGACAGACAGACAAACACACAGAGAGAAAGATACAGAGTTAGAGAGACTGCGAGAGAAATGCACGGGCACATTATAACATTATGTAAGCGCAAACACGAATGCACAAATAACCTTCAATGCACGTCCAACATTAGAAGAAACGACTCCAATTGACCTTTCCACATGTTGGTAATGGAGGTAAAACTATGCTTGTTCTGTTTCGCTGCGCAACCCCCCCCCAAAAAAAACCCCTTGTTTTTGCTCCACTGGTCTATCCGCAAACTCTTAACCTTGTCCCTTGTCCTACTAACAACCTGCCTCACTGAAACAGCAGCACTCAATAAAGGAACAATAACAATTTACGACAACACGGACACACTCCTATCCAAGGTAACAACCCCCCACCCCTCAATAAATATGGATTCTCCTACGATTAACATTTGAAAAGGGCAACCATTCTGACCGAATGCTCACACAAGTGTGGCGTATATGACGTGAATGAACATGGCAGTGTGGTGTGCAACAATGCGAAATAATGGCATCAATTCACCTTAGTGAGAAGTCGTTATGATCTTTTCCTATAATGTTGTGTGTCTTTAATGAACACTAAATGCGAAATCGATAATGGTAAGTAGATGCTGTATCTGTATACGTGTGTGTGTGTGTGTGTGTGTGTGTGTGTGTGTGTGTGTGTGCGTGCGTGTGCGTGTGCGTGCGTGTGCGTGTGTGTGTGTGTGTGCATGTGCACGCGCGCGCATATATGTGTGTGCATGTGTGTACACATGTATGTTGAGTGTATTTGTGTTGGAGAGAGAGAGAGAGAGAGAGAGAGAGAGAGAGAGAGAGAGAGAGAGAGAGAGAGAGAGAGAGGGAGGGAGAGAGAGAGAGAGAGAGAGAGAGAGAGAGAGAGAGAGGGGGGGAAATGAGAGAGGAGAGAAACGCACACGCACACGCACACGCACACACACACACACACACACACACACACACACAGAGAGAGAGAGAGAGAGAGAGAGAGAGAGAGAGAGAGAGAGAGAGAGAGAGAGAGAGAGAGAGAGAGAGAGAGAGAGAGAACACTGAACACTGAAAAACTGTATTTAACAAGGATGAAGATTTTAGGCAATGCCTATTCTTGCAATCTGTCCTTGACAGAGAGAGAGAGAGAGAGAGAGAGAGAGAGAGAGAGAGAGAGAGAGAGAGAGAGAGAGAGAGAGAGAGAGAGAGAGAGAGAGAGAGCACTGAACATTAACACTGAACACTGAACTGTTTTAATGTCATTGGCTTACATAGCTTAGATGACATGGGGGTGCGAATAGAACAAAATATCAATTAGAGAGTAAAAAAGAAAATATAAAACAAAATAATGTCTATCTCGACTGTCCAATCATAATATTATATTAATCAAGCATATCACAACCATATGTGAGTTGAGAGAGAGAGAGAGAGAGAGAGAGAGAGAGAGAGAGAGAGAGAGAGAGAGAGAGAGAGAGAGAGAGAGAGAGAGAGAGAGAGAGAGAGAAACGAAAACGAAAACGAAAACTAAATTTTATTTAACCAGGGAACATGAGATAAGCAAGTTACATGCTTTTTTCCACCCAGCCCTGGGGAAAAATAAAATAAATCAAACAAAAAAGCTAAATAATATAATTTGTACATGCAGAAATGAGAATAAAAGGGAGGGAGGATGGGGGGAAGAGGCACAGAGGGGGATAAGGATGGGGAAATTTTGGAATTTAAATTTGAGAGAGAGAGAGAGAGAGAGAGAGAGAGAGAGAGAGAGAGAGAGAGAGAGAGAGAGAGAGAGAGAGAGAGAGAGAGAGAGAGAAAGAGAGGACGGTTGTAACAGTGCTAATTCGTATATTACATCCCTGGTTTGTAAATGTAAACCATTGCTATGGAGTTGTGTGCATCATTTCAGGACTGAATGTAAGTTTGTGGGGGCTGAACTGTTATAAGAGATATAGGGGAGTGAAGGACTAATGACTGAAGATGCTGCTGCATAACCCTGTTTTGGTGCATGTATATGAACGTAACTTAAGACATGTGAGATAAAGAGAAGAGTCTATGTATGACCAAACAAAGCGTCCACAAGAGACGAGAAATTAAAGGGGGTGGGGGCTACAATATATGATAGCATTCAGAACGTCCAAGGCTACTAAGGACACATTGTACACCACGAAAGTTTTCCAGCTGCAAAAAATACTCTACGAAGATAGATATATACTGCTCACAAAAAGTAGGGGATATTGCTTTTTGTAAGATCACCATGGGTTCAATGACGATATTATAAGTTGTTTTCAATTTGATGACAAAAGTATGTTATTCCTTGAACAAAAACTCGAAGACTAAAATTAATGTTGAAACGTCAGGTGATTGCCAGAGAAGACGGACATCAATGGGTGCAATGTTCAAAAGTCACACAAATAGTCATAAAACAGTTGAAAAAGTGTTGGACCACGATTCCCTGCAAGGCATAGCGGGGCATTGGAATGAAACTGGTCAGGGGACCTTGTAGACCGTGGGATGGTCTGGGCCTCGTGGATGTGAAGGTGATCGTGCACAGAATGTGCTCAGTGGACACGCAAATTGTCATTTTGGAGGTTGCATCTGCCCAACACTGGCATTGTTCAATTTCAGCTTGCACCGTAAGGGGATCTTGTGACGCCGAGAAGAAACATTAATCCTCCAGAAAATCGTCAGGAGACTGTTCCAGAGCATGAGAAAGCATTGCCTTGAATGCCTGGTAGCAAACAAAAGCCCAACAATCAGTCAAATGTGTAAACAAAATTTGTGATTTCGACTAACATACCCACTAATGTTTATCGCCTCTGGCAGTCACGTGACATTTTAAAATTGATTTGTGTCTTCGGTTTTACAGCCAAGAAAGGCTGAACTATCATTTGCACATTAAATTAAATTTATGGTCTGGTTATTGAACCCATTGTGATAATGCAAAGTCAATCTCCCCTACTTTTTGTGAGCAGTATAGATATAGAGAGAGATTATGCAAAACGGATCAGTCAGTCTAGAGGGGGTGATTCCAATGGCTGGGTGATGACAATTTGAGCGTAAAAGATGCAAAAAAGGCCTGCCCTGAGAGAAAAAGGTAAAACTCTTGCTTGGCATTACTCGAGGTCATAGAGTGTCCCCTATCTCTCTTTCATTCTCTCTTGGTTTTTTTGGTGGTGATGGTGGTGGTTCCAGAACCCCTGTAAACTCCCAGAGTTTTGCTTCTGCATAAGGTGCGTTAAGCGCAAAGTTCTTTCCGTACACTGCTTTCTGCCTTCCATCAGGCTTTCTGCTTCCATCTCCAATAGCAGGGCTTCCCTGTGTTTACCCACCGTCACCTTGCTTCCAATTAAGGTGCGGCTGTAGGCGTGCAACCCCACACATTTGGCCCCGGGCGGTAATCAGGTAAGGGCTGTGTTTTTGCATTGTCACTTTACTTGCCGCTCTCTCTCTCTGTTTATTGGGCTGCTGGCTCTGTTGTTACAGACACGACACCCAGTTCGTGGCCAGGCAGTTTTGGGGGAATGTGTTATATAGCGAAGGGGCCACCCGTACAATGTCATTTGTCAGTTCAAACAGCATTAAGGCTTCAGGGAGCGTGTCACAGTAAAAAATAAAAAGAAGAGATATGGCTGTGTGTAAAAAGAAAAAGAAAAAAAGTGTGTGTGTGTGTGTGTGTGTGTGTGTGTGTGTGTGTGTGTGTGTGTGTGTGTGTGTGTGTGTGTTTGTAAAACCCTAAA
Source organism: Phymorhynchus buccinoides (assembly GCA_017654935.2). Taxonomy (NCBI): domain Eukaryota; kingdom Metazoa; phylum Mollusca; class Gastropoda; order Neogastropoda; family Raphitomidae; genus Phymorhynchus; species Phymorhynchus buccinoides. Next base: position 39,474,860 of record CM065692.1, on the reverse strand, counting down.
AATGGGTGGTTGTGTCTGCCCACAACCGCAAAAATGGGTGGGTGTAAAAAAACTGGGTGGCTATTTTGGCCACCCAGTTTTAAAAAAAATTCAAGTGCAGTTGTAGTGCACGCGCACCAAAACTGCACTTGCACTCCAAGTATGAAGGATTTTGTGACGGAAAAAGTGATATTTATCATTCTTCAAAACCCATATAGAGACAGCACTTTTTCCGTAAAAGATGGTTTTTATAGTGTTTGGGAACCCACTTTATGGGTTATACCATACCGTCTATGGTGTGTGTGTGTGTGTCGCGCGAATGTGCATGTTTGAACGCTTTGGTGCTTTTGTGTTTGCGTGTAGGGCCTACATGTCTACGTGCGCATGCCGGCGTGTGCATGGGCGCGTGCGTGCCTGTTTGAGTTCATGGTGGGTGTTGGCGATAAAACAAAGAAAAAGTAACCCATGCTAAAACCTGAGCAAAACCATCCGCAATAATGTATGATAAAAGGCATTAAATGAGGGTATGTTATCTGAAGACCCTATTTTCTTAACTTGGGGAGGTAATAATAGGCCTAATGGTATACATTTCACAGAGGAATTCCCAATATTGCAGATTGTGTGTTCCTACCCAGTTATTAAGTTTAATGGTACTTTTGGGCTGAAAATGGCTGGCGGCGAAAGGGTTAACAAGATTTGGAAGTGGTTAAGTGCATGCCCTTATAAACCCCCCCAAAAAAACACACACACAAAAACCCATAAAGGGATAGTGGTGTAGTGCTTGAAATAGGCTTTAGAATAAAGAAGAAGAAGTAGAATGGAATAAAGACGGTAGCTTCAGCGGGAAGCCGAGCGACCCTGCAGCCCCGCAATAAACGACCAATCAATTGCTCTGCGTCCCTCGCGACAGGTTAAAGCCACGCTGTCTTGGGCCCGGTGTGACGTGGAATTTCACCCGCGTGAAATCCGTCCCGTTTCTTCTTTCGAGTTGTTTGCTGTTTGGCAAGGGTTCGCCCCTAATAAATAGATTCAGAAGTCTTGTGGCGTACAGGAAGAGCAAGAGGACTCATCACTAAATATTGAGAAGCCAGCGATAGTTTTCTGAAATGTATTATTCATTATTTTCCTCTGCATGGGTGTTTGCTTACATCGTCCGCCATTTTGGAAAATGCGAAACTAAACGGCACGGGTTTGTACATCGATTTCTCGGTAAAGATGTAGATCAACACCTTCCCGCTCTATTTCTTGGTTCTTTCCGTCTAGATTGTGCAATTAAATCTCTACATTCTATTAAAAAATAAGTTATGGCTGCGGTTGTGGCGCACACGCATATTACGGCGACCGGGAAATATTTCACGCCAGGACATATTTCTCGTGACACGGCGTCTGCGTGAATCGAATTAGAACAACAAGCAGGTCAGAGACCCGAACAAAAGAGCTTTCTTCTGTCCCATATTAGCCATGGAGGTCTCTGGCACGCCTTGCACAATGACAGTAAATGGCAGCTGAGGTCCCCACCCCCTCCCGTTTCTTTTTGCCCTTTAATTTTTTTATTTTCTATGGACAATGGGTCGAATGCTGACAGAAAAGTTAGAAGAGGGAAAATGATTGAGCGAGAGCGAGTGAGGTCGATTCTATGATGACAAAATAAAAGTTGCCATAAAAGGCGGAGAGCTTCCAGGTTGATGGGGATAGTAACGACAGTATTGTTGATTGATGGCTTTATGCAGAGGTTGAAAGTGTTACGATTTTAATGACGCCCTTCTATGGCTAGTACCCACGTGTCGTCATATCCGGCCACAAGGAGCGCCATATTATGGGAGACCGCCATCTCAGTCCTTACCTTTTTTTGAAAAATGCCAGATCGATGCTGCGTATTTGGCTGTTCCAATTCGAAACTTATCTAAACTGTATTTATAACATCTGGATGTTTTCTTTACACATTTAGATAACATTTTGACTTTGTTTACACACAAATAAGGACTAAGATGGCGACACTTCCGTTGGAATGGTCGAGATGCGCACGCAGGTGGGTTGGAGCCATATAACGAAATGCTTTTAAAAAAAAATGACGATCCACTTTTTGACAACAGCAACAATGGCAGCAACAGTAACAACAGCAACAGCAACAGCAACAACAGCAACAGCAACAGCAACAACAGCAACAGCAACAGTAACAACAGCAACAGCAACAACAGCAACAGCAACAGTAACAACAGCAACAGCAACAGTAACAACAGCAACAGCAACAGTAACAACAGCAACAGCAACAACAGCAACAGCAACAGTAACAACAGCAACAGCAACAGCAACAACAGCAACAGCAACAGTAACAACAGCAACAGCAACAACAGCAACAGCAACAACAGCAACAGCAACAACAGCAACAGCAACAGCAACAACAGCAACGATTAGAACATCACAACACACAAAATGCACACTATATGTAGAACGAGCAATCACTAATGATTGTCCAACACTGATCACAGTCATCACAGTGCAGATGGCATCAAATCATGGCTGACTTCACATTCCAGTCTCCAGAGTCATGAGTGCGTCTTAGGCAGTCAACACGGGTAGTAGTATGCAAATTGGGCTAAGCAGCCAATCGTTTTGGGAGGTTAACCCTTTCACCGCCAGCCATATCTCAGCCAAAAATTAACAATAAATGTACCTGGTTAGAGAACAAAATCCATCTGCAGGATTGGGGATTCTTCTGTGACATAGCCTATATAAAATAAGGTCTATCCTTACTTCCCCAAACTAAGACAATAGGGTCTTTGGATAATAGACCCCAATTTGATGCCTTTTAGTGACATAGGTGTTAAATCACTGAGGTGCTAAAATGCGACTTTGGCGGTGAAAGGGTTAATCTAATTGACATACTACTACCCGTGTTGACTGTTTAAGACGCGCCCATGACTGCAGGCCCGCTTCAAGGCACGGTGATAACGGAACAGAAAACACACAACTAGGGGAATCATCGTTACGGGTCAATAGACCATTTTCGGAGAACAAAACACCCTATGGGAGAGCACTTCGTAAAAATTAGAGTTGTTTACCTCCATTACTCGGTCAAATACCATAGCAACAATGCAACAATGGCGTCGAAGCTTGAAACCGTAGGATGCGAGTCAGCGACTTGCAAACATTTTTTTGAAAGAAGAATTAGATGGTGGCCAGTGGCCACAGACTGATAAAACTTGCAAAAATGTGACGTAAAAATATAAAGTTTAGAATGACGCACGGTGTTCTAAGTGCTGTATGTCTGCCCAAGCGCACGAGGCGAGAGCTGGGGATCTACCTGATGGTAGAGTAACTTCCCCTGTTTGAGCGATTGAATTAGGCAAGATCACTCCCACACACCATGAAACTTCTCCCCTTAACCCTTTCACCGCCAGCCATATTTCAGTCCAAAATGTCCATTAAATTTACCTGGGTAGAGAACAAAATCCATCTGCAGTATTGGGGATTCTTCTGTGACATATATAAAATAAGGTCTGTCATTACTTCCCAAAACTAAGACAATAGGGTCTTTGGATAATATACCTCAATTTGATGCCTTTTAGTGACATAGGTGTTAAATCACTGTGGTGCTAAAATACGACTTTGGCGGTGAAAGGGTTAATTATTTCCGAACAATTCCTATTGCTTCGGTCATAGGAAACTGCTTTGGTTCCTCGCGACTGTTACACGCTAGTTCTACCCCGTTCGTGTTCTTTGGAGTACACATGCAAGTTAACACACAAGAGTGACGAATTCAGATCTGTACGTTCAAATCAATAATAAAAATCAATAAGTTCATAATAATGGCGATGAAAATGAAATGATCTTTATTAATTATCAAAATGTGTTCATATTACGTTGATAAATATTGTTCAGAGACATGATTTTAATTATTATCAAAGACTAAACATAACAGCATAATTATGATTACTGGGGTTTAGGTTCTAATGAATGTACATTACTGTTCCTGTCTCAGCCGATATGTCTATGACAACATTTGATCATAAGCTACACTGTCTTTTAATGTTTTTGCGTACATTCCTATGCGTGAGGAACAATGCCCGAAATTCCTAAATTTTACGCTTTCCCACTGAAAATGATTTGCAAAAATCTCAACTGCATTTTCCTTTTTGGGGTAAATCTTCTTCTTCTTCGATCGCTCAGACAGTTCTCTGTCAATTATGAGCGCAGATGCATCATGCTGCCGTTATGCGCCTAAGTAAGAAATAATTAGGCCCAGCATGTCCGACTTCGGCTGGAGGAAATCTTTTTGAAAGTGGGGTTTTTTTTTAGAAAAAAAAAGGCAGGAGAATGGACCGGAAAGGCAGAAAGATGGTAGTTGACAGCAATCAGATGGAAAGGGCAGAGTCAAAGAGAGTGACAGATTAGAGGAAGTTACAAGCACAGAACTTCCCCTGGTATCCCCACGGTTTTTTTTTTTTTTTTTTTGTTTTTGTTTTTTTTTTTTTTTTTGGGGGGGGGGGTAAATGATAGTTGGTTAACTCTTTCACCGCCAATGTCGCATTTTTGCACCACAATGGTTTAACACCCATGTCACTAAAAGGCATCAAATCAGGGTCTGTTATCCAAAGACCCTATTTTCTTAAATGTGGGAGGTAAGGATAAGCTTAATGTTATACATATCACAGAGGAATTCATAATATTGCAAACAATTTTGTTCTCTACCCAATTCAGCTTAATGGTATTTTTCGCTGAAAATGGCTGGCGGTGAAAGGGTTAATACCATAACGAAATATCTAATTAATTAGCATTTTCTAATCTATTACGTGAATCGTTTTCTAACGCACATTCTGCAATCAGCCAACATACAAAGCACTGTTGGACGGACAGTTCAACAAGACACACTTTTAACTGCCATCTTACCCCCAGTAGAGAGAGAGAGAGAAAAGCCACAACGAAAGACAGTTAAGTCTTGCAGAAGGAGAGATAAATGCCAAAAAACAACCCAACAACCAACAAACAAAGCAAAACAAAGATAGAGAAGAGAGAAAACAAAAACGCGATTTTTAGTATATAGAACACGAACACGTTCAACCACAATCATGCTACAGTAAGGAACAAAGACAAAAACAAAACAAACCAACGGGGGAAAGAAACGACATAATTGTGAACATACGAAACACAACGAGGAACCAAACCATAGGAAGAAAATGAACTAAAGTACACATACAAATAAACGTACATGTAAACATACAATTAACAGATTTTTTTCTTCTTTCAAAAACAAAGAAAAACAAAAGATTCAAAATAATGACAGAAAAGCCACGAGGGAACACAACAGCAACAGAATGAGCATCACAACAAAAGAATGAAAGATAAAAAATTTGTTTCAAACCAGACAACAATGAAGGATAAACACACACCCAAAACCCCAAGATGACAGAGCCATATAAACTGTCTTCCCAGTTCAACGCAAATACATAAAATAAAAGTCGAGGAAGATAGCTAGGTTTTTATGTTTAAAATTGTAGTGCTAAGTAATTACATATTAAATAAAATAAAAACAAAAACAAACAAACACTAATGACACTTTTTCATTACTTTTACTTGGGTTTTCAATCTATCCAATAATTATTTTTGAAATAATCAGTGTTTTTGCGATATTGTATACATTACTGAGTCGTTGGAATTGCGATTATATGGCTTGGCCTTTGATAAATCTGACACCATAGTCCGCAACAAGAGTCGTTGGAATGGCGATTATATGGCTTGGCTTTTGATAAATCTGACACCATAGTCCGCAACAAGAGTATATACGAAGCAATTCTGCCTAATCTCATTAAGATCGGTACAGTGGTTTAGGCGCAGTGAAGTGGAACATCTTTTGACCACACACAGACGTACATGTATATGCACGCACATACGGACAGACTGGAGTCTGATAAACGAACATGCCCTCGTTCCCATTCCAACGTACCTCAGTTCTTATGAGCATAGAACTGGGAGCACGAAAGAAAGGGAGGGACAAAAACCACCAGCGAACAAGACAAAGAAAATGACACCCCCCCCCCCCCCCCCCCCCCCCATCGATTGGAAGCTAGTAACGACTTAATGACGAAGCGTACACGATCATCAAACTGAGATCAAACGACCAACCATCTATAAAGCCAGGCTCAGCCCGTCCTTCTACAATGGTTGCGGGCAACTTTGATTGTCGAACTTAAAACTATGGGTATTAGTTGTTTTTGTCATTTGTGTTTGCGACTGGTGAGTTGTGATTTCAGGCACAAGTGCTTTGTAATCAGAATGATGTTCTCCTGTCTCTGTCTGTGTCTCTCTACTCTGTGTTGTTGTCTTTTGTATATCTTTCTTTGCCCCCCCCCCTCTTTTTCTTTCTTTGTGCGTGTATGCGTTACACTAAGTTTGTGAAATTGCCCGTTTCGTAAAATAAGCAACATATTTGCATTTTTCATGAAACAAGTAATTTATGTTGCCTGTTTCGTGAAACAAGCAAATTTGGCTTGCACTTTTCATGAAACAGCCACAATATTATTCGAAGGCTGAACATTTGAATGCAAGTTTGACTGTTTCATGAAATGAGCACACAGAGCAAAGTCACACACACACACACACACACACACACACACACACGCACGCACGCACACACACACACACACACACACACACACACACACACACACACACACACACACACACACACACACACACACACACATACACACACATACACACACACACACACACACACACACACACACACACACACACACACACACACACACACACACACACACACACACACACACACACACACACACAGAGCAAAGTCACGAACTAATATTCACGTTAGTGAACAAATGTGTGTATCTGCATGACAATGTCGTTGTCGACTATGACTTCAAGACAGCAAAGGGGACAGCTGCTATTCCAGACAACTGGACTAAAATGTGTTTCAAGTTGAAATGCCTTGCTCATGGTACTGTACCACTCTCTCGGTCAAAAAGGAATGTTCGTCCAGTTGGCACTAAAGAAACCCCGCGAAACCCCACACATCCATTTTTGGTGAAGCACTATGAAAGAGCCAATGCAAAGACATCCCGTTTAACCCCCTTTCGCCGCCAGCCATTTTTCAGCAAAAAACATACCATTAAACTTAACTGGGTAGAGAAAAAGTATTTCTGCAAAATTGCGAATCCCTCTGTGACATAATTAGGCATATCCTTACCTCCCAACATTAAGAAAATAGGGTCTTTGGCTAACAGGCCCTAATTTGATGCTTTTAGTGACATGGGCGTTGAACCACTGCGGTGCTAAAATGCGACATTGGCGGTGAAAGGTATACAATCACAGACTAGCATTTTATTGTACAGGCTTTACTAACGGCCCCAACTTCAGACTTAGGCCGGGTTCACATTAGACGCGTAAGTTCCGTACGGAAAACCCTAAATAAGTGGAAGAAAGAAGGATAACAGTTTACGCATATAGGAGTAAATTCGGACACGAGCGCAAATCTTGTCCCTTCTTTGTTTCACTTATTTATGGATTGTGTGCGGGTTTCCGCATGGAATATCCGCTTATAATAATAATAATAATAATGGGAATTTATATAGCGCTCTTTCTCGCATGGGCTCAGTGCGCTTTACATTGATAACAAGAACATTAAAGGCAAACAAATAATTAATCATTAGAAAGTAAAATAAGCACGATGCTTACACACAACGTTCTCTTACTTCCTTACTCACACACACACACACACACACACACACACGCACACGCACACACATACACACACATGCATGCGCACACGCACACTCGCACACAATTAATTATACAAGAGTAAAATAGTTACAACATGAACATTCTAAGAAGAAACATAGAGACCACATTCACATTCCCAATCAAGTTTGAATACAATACTGCAACTTGAAATAAAATCATACTGCCATCGACATACCAATTACATGACTAATTATAATAGACAAATTTTACAAAAACAAAAATACCCTTCTACCTCATTTACAAGCATTTAAAGTTTACAAGACGTAGACATTCTACATACAAAATACGAATAATAAAATAATTGTAAATACATTTTTTACAAGATTTCTGCAATAAAACGGACCCCCCCCCCCCCCCACACACACACACCTCACACACAAACACTAATCAATCATAATATGTCCGAAACAAGTGAGTTTTAAGGGCAGAGCGAAAGGCGGAAATAGAGTCAGATGAGCGGACATGTTGTGGGAGGGAATTCCATAAGTGAGGTGCTAAATAGTAGAAAGATCGTACACGCCTAATGCCAACCAATGTGTAGAGGGCTAGCCGCAGCAACACTACAACCACCCGGCCACACACTAACCCTACTCGAAGACACACAGAAGACATCGTTCTAAATCCGTCCCTACAAATAGCGTTAATTCTAACCTACGCCACCTCATACAGCGACAATCCGCCAATGACATTAATTACTAATAGTTGATCCAAGGCCAGTTATTTCGTGATTGGTTTGTTCGGCCTCAACATTTAGTTCCACCCGCTCGCATGAGAACGCCCGCCCACACAGCACTGGTTGTGGTCGGAAAAACAGCAATCAAAATAATGATTATAATAGCATTCCTTTGCGCTGGAATAATAATTATGCAGTCTTTGGTCAGAGTTCTATTTCTGTTTCCGGGACACTGATGTCAGGTTGGTAGGGTTTGGTCCATGTAGTGCTAATTTTCCATGAGCAGAAACGGGTTGGATACAGTGGATTCAAGATCCTAGGTTAGTGATGAGAGAGAGAGAGAGAGAGAGAGAGAGAGAGAGAGAGAGAGAGAGAGAGAGAGAGAGAGAGAGAGAGAGAGAGAGAGAGAGAGAGAGAGAGAGAGAGAGAGAGAGAGAGAATTTTTTGTTTGACAATTTGATATTTATTGTTATTACCAACATAGGTCTTATGACAAGGGGGGGGGGGGGGGGGGGGGGGGGGGGGGGGGGGGGGGTAATCGTGGGGGGGGATCAAGTATACAATACAAAATGGCCATGGCAACATCAAAACAATTAAGTCCATTTAAAACAATAAGGTAGTAGGAAACCAGAACAAACATTACTTGATGCTTACATCGTTCCATTTCTATGTGGCCAAAAATCAAATGAAAAAAACACACAAAACAAAACAAAAACACACACACACATCTAATCTCTCGTTTACTTCCTCCTTTGCGTTTTATAATAAAGAGAAGAGAAGGAGTTCGATCTTTTAAAAGAGAGAGAGAGAGAGAGAGAGAGAGAGAGAGAGAGAGAGAGAGAGAGAGAGAGAGAGAGAGAGAGAGAGAGAGAGAGAGAGAGAGAGAGAGAGAGAACTTGAAAACTTGAAAACTTGAAAACTTTAACTTTATTTTTCAAGGATAAAGATTTTAGGCAACGCCTAGTCTTCCAATCTGTCCTTGGTACATATACGAACATAGAATACAAACATGGCAAGGCATGATATTACACATACAGATTTGAACATAAAGGTAGCACCTTTGTACATATACGAACATAGAATACAAACATGGCAAGGCATAAGAGAGAGAGAGAGAGAGAGAGAGAGAGAGAGAGAGAGAGGAGAGAGAGAGAGAGAGAGAGAGAGAGAGAGAGAGAGAGAGAGAGAGAGAGAGAGAGAGAGTCTTGGAACTGCATTTCTAGCACGCAGCTCTAAATTGCTTTTTTTATTTAAATATTTAAATGTTTAAGAACGATCTTTATCGCATAACGTTTTGGCTGGGTTTTTTTTTCTCCTTTTAATATATTCTACCCATTTTAGTTGATTTCGTGGTCAGTTATTAACGTTATAGTATTTTATTTAACCACCATTTCGATTTACCATGCGTATATTTGTCTTTTTACATGAATTGTGTCAGTTTTATGCGTATTACAAGACTCCAGAATCATACAGAGAAACACAGCGATAGGCCAGTGGAGAGACAGAATCAGAAGGGGCTTGCATGTCCTCTTCTTCTTCCTCTCCTTAGGCAGCCAACTTCATCACGTTGAAGATTCTGCTGCACTTTAGGGGGTAGTGCGAAAAAGAACGAAAAGAACAGCAAAAGATAGAACAGAAAGTGAAATGGTGATATATTATGGGGAGAAAGAAATGATCCCAAGATAGTCAAAGATAACTGAAGTATTTATAGACACACTGTTTACTATGAAGAAGGATATGTATGAGATTAAAAAAAAAGAAAATTGAAGGAATTTTTTTATAAATTGGGGGTGTGGGTCCAATAAGTCCAATAAGTCCAGTTCATGCGATAGATGGGAAAGGCAAGAGTTAAGAGTCATGCACGACCGTTAAATGCCTCCGGTCTAACCGGGGACACCTGGGCCCCACATGATGCATGCAGAGTGTGTCATGCACGACCGTTAAGGCCCCACATGATGCAAGCAAATGAGTATTTGTATTTATGGGACATGCATGACCGTACGGCCGCGCATGTTGCATGCAAGAAAGGGAGGGGGGGGGGGCATATGTTTTTAGATGCGGACATGTCAGTAGTAGAAGATGGGGTGGGGGTTGGGGGCAGGGATGAAGAGAATACTAAATGAAAGAAGGCTGGGGTTAGGAGGTGAAAGTGTGTGGGTGTGGGTGGGTGGGGTGCTTCAATCAGAAGGACATGTCCGGTAGAAAACAAGAGGTGGACCCGTGCGATGTCCTTCGGGGTTGAACAATGCAACACTAATTGGATAAACCAAGGCTGACGATAAAACAAAGCAGGGCGTGGACAGGAGGAATCCATTGTTTGCTGCATAGATTGTTCTCTGTTGATTGGTCCAGCTGGTCAATGGTAGCTTGTACTGACTCGAACCGCAGCTGTCGATTATGCCTTTCAATGAAATCCGGAGTGCTTTCTTCTGGTATCAGTCGTGTCCAGTAAGTCCGGTCTGCGCATTAAGCTTAATGAGCACGAACATTGGCGCAATAAGCTTAACACAAATGATAAACTTACTTGATTCCTAACAAACATCTGAGGCACATTATATTTTCTAGCTTAGTTTCTTCTTTTAGTTTCTTGCGTGCGTAACACCTAGTACCATAATCATGAGTGCGGCGTACACAGTTAACAACCCCCTGTTTTGTTGATCTATGAGGTGTGCTAGAAACAGACAGCATGCCAGAAAGGGCTTATCAGAGTGGCTATGCAACTCACGGGTCATGTTCAAATGTTGTCAAACACGGTCGTTGTCTGTTTCGACTACATTACACGAGATTTTAAGATTTGAGCATTACATTTTGTTTGGTCTGAAGAGGCTGATGTAGCTAATGGTCACAATACACGTGGCTATTTCTTCGCTCTTTCCCCATGACAACACAGTGATACAGTAGACATAATTTGACTGAGATAGCAATGTGTTACCATGGGAAAAGAGCGACAAATAACAACGCGTATTGTGACCACAAGGAAAGACTTGCGAGATCGAGAGCATGCTCTGTTGATGAACCCCAAGTGTGTCGTCAGACTTTGAAAATGGGTTTGTTTATACATTCGTGATTCTTCGTTTTTGCCTCTCATCCCCCCCCCCCCACCCCCACACACACGTACACACTCTCCCACCCCTCCCTGTCGCTGTCTTCACTTCTCTCTGGCATTGTGTGTCTGGCTTCCTCTTGTCACACGTCTCTAAGGGTTACCAGAACATTACGAACTTATTGTGAGGAATTTTATTTGGAGTTAATCAATAACTCAAGGAATACACTTTTGGAATTGCAATTACTTTAGCTCGGGGACAATAATGGAATGGCATTGTCTTTTCCTTTTCTCATATTTTACACATTTTGAATGTTGACAGTAGATAGGACATCTTGCCCATGTTTTACAGCATATAATACAGGCTTGCCTATACAACAGCCTTGGAATATGAGCTGATGTTCCTATGTAATATTGCTTGTGTTTGAGTGACATCAGTGTAGGTTTTTTGTTGTTATTATTTTTTTTCTTCAGATCAGAACAAGTCCCGTTAAACTAGTCCCAGTTTTGAGCTGGAGAAAACACCAATAAAGACGACGAAGAAGAAGAAGACGAAGAAGAAGAAGAAGAAGAACAAGAAGAAGAAGAAGAAGAAGAAGAAGAAGAAGAAGAAGAAGAAGAAGAAGAAGAAGAAGAAGAAGAAGAAGAAAAGAAGAAGAAGAAGAAGAAAAAGAGAAGAAGAAGAAGAAGAAGAAGAGAGAGAGAGAGAGAGAGAGAGAGAGAGAGAGAGAGAGAGAGAGAGAGAGAGAGAGAGAGAGAGAGAGAGACAGAGAGATAGACTGGACACTGAACACTGGACACTGGACAACTTTATTTGACAAGGATAAAGATTTTAGGCGATGCCTTTTCTTACAATCTGTCCTTGAGAGAGAGAGAGAGAGAGAGAGAGAGAGAGAGAGAGAGAGAGAGAGAGAGAGAGAGAGAGAGAGAGAGAGAGAGAGAGAGAGAGAGAGAGAGAGAGAGAGAGAGAGAGAGAGAGAGAGAGAGAGAGAGAGAGAGAGAGAGAGAGAGAGAGAGAGAGAGAGAGAGAGAGAGAGAGGGAGAGAGAGAGAGAGAGAGAGAGAGCTACAGGAAGGAGAGGAGAGAGAGAGAGAGAGAGAGAGAGAGAGAGAGAGAGAGAGAGAGAGAGAGAGAGAGAGAGAGAGAGAGTAGATTGGGAAAAGGAAAACAAAGCAGGCGAAAGTAAAGGAAAGGGGAAGGGGTTATTATCATAGCAAGGGGAGACAGGTCGCACAGATGGGTGGACGGAGTGGGCGTTCGCGTCACACGGGCGTGGACCATCGAATTAATCAGAGAGGCACAGCAGTAGTCGTATTGGGGGCGGGTGGCCAAGGGCCGGACCTTCTGCGGTCATTGTGTGTCCTTAACAAGGTAGCCGTAATGAGATAAATCAGTGATGATGACAGTGGTGATCGCGATAGCGCTGACCGTTGGTCAGATGGACCGGTCAGCTGTTGCTGGTCTGTGTTTGTTTGTGTGAGTTGATTGGCTACAGTGATGCTGTGGGCTGCAGACGGGGGGGGGGGGTGGTTGTGGTGTGGTGTAGTTCTTCTTCTTCGTGCTCTTCTTTGTTGTGTTTTTCTTGTTCTTGCTCTTGTTCTTCTTAATGAAATAAAACAATATTTTCTTGTTCTTGTTCTTCTGGTTGTTGTTGTTGTTGCTCTTTGTCTTCTTCTTCTTCTTCTTCTTCTTGTTCTTCTTCTTCCTGTTCTTCTTCTTCTTGTTCTTCTTCTTGCTCTTCTTCTTCCTGTTCTTCTTTTTCTTCTTATTCTTCTTGTTCTTGTTGGTCAGATGTGTTCGTTCTTCTTCTGTGTCTTGTTCTTGTTCTTGTTCTTGTTCTTCTTCTGCTTCTTCTTGTTCTTGTTCTTGTTCTTGTTCTTCTTCTTCTTCTTCTTCTTCTTCTTCTTCTTCTTCTTCTTCTTCTTGTTCTTCTTCTTCTTCTTCTTCTTTCTTCTTCTTCTTCTTCTTCTTCTTCTTCTTCTTCTTCTTCTTCTTCTTCTTCTTCTTCTTCTTCTTCTTCTTCTTCTTCTTCTTCTTGTTCTTGTTCTTCTTCTTGTTCTTCTTGTTCTTCTTGTTCTTCTTCTTCTTCTTCTTCTTGTTCTTCTTCTTCTTCTTGTTCTTCTTCTTCTTCTTCTTCTTCTTCTTCTTCTTCTTCTTCTTTCTTCTTCTTCTTCTTCTTCTTCTTCTTCTTCTTTCTTCTTCTTCTTCTTGTTTTTGTTCTTCTTGCTCTTGTTCTTGTTGTTGTTGTTGTTGTTCTTGTTCTCCTTCTTCTTCTTTACCACTACCTTGTGTTCATAAGATGCAACCTAAGCTCTACACAGTCTCACTTTCTTCGCGTTTTAAAAGAAAAAAACAAATTGAAGAAGAAAGTGACAATTCAAAGACATAAACAAGGGCGTCGCCGAGCGGCAGACATGTCCGTCACCAGCAATGCCACGCACTTGCGACACCCCGTAGAGTGTCACATCCTGACACAAAATTGGAAGGGATTCTGTCTTCTAGTTCACGAGATACAGCTTGAAGAAGAAACATATAGCGCAAAGAAGGAAATTTCGGTTTTCAAGGTCACACTTCAAGGTCAAGGTCAGCATGGTGATAATTTATGCTCGGATGTTTTCTTCTCTAGGGTATACAGTACCACACACAATCTGAAGCGCTTCTGTCAAGTACCAATGTGGAAAATATGGCTTAAAACCCAATGTGTAGACCTCTACCACTTTCAAGGCCTACTGATCGCCCGGACCGTGACCTTGCCCTTGATCGTTATGCCACCATCAGAACGGGCATAAGCCAAAGTACCTTCATGCCAAATATGAAGACTCTAACACTAACGGTGTGGGAGTTATGGCCCCTGAAAGATTTTCGGTTTTCAAGATCGTACGCCAAGGTCAAGGTCACGACGGCAAAATGGTTTGCGCCGATCTCTTTCTATTAAGGATGCACACCTTCACACAAATTTTGACGCGATTCGGTCAAGCGGTTCGGGAGATATCCTTGGGACAGACAGAAAAAAACCAAGAAAAATACAACAACAAACAAACAAACAAAAATACAAACCAGCCCATCGCAAAGTCCGTTACATTCGGTGACGGACAATTACCTTCGGTGACGGACAAAAACACCTTGGTGTTCCGAGATCTGTCTTGTACGCATTAAAAGTTATGGATGAGCAAGTTAGACTACAACAATACTGACTTGTCTTGGCCTAAATATTGACCCTCTGATTTTTTTCATAGTGCCCTCGATATGAGCATTCACCAAGTTGTATTAATAAAAATGAAATAAAAGTATACCAAGATTCAAGATCCATGAAGTTTAATCCTTTGACCCCTTTTGGAGCATAGAGGATACAAAAACAGTATAACACAAACATCAAACTCAATGAAAACCGCAAAAAATTCAAAAGTAACAGCGAAATGTCAGTTTTTGGTGAGCAGTGAAATAAACACTTTTAAATTATCTTTCCAAATTTTAGAAATTTACTTAAATTTAAAAATATACGTCGTCATTTTTGAAACATGCTACAGAAATTGAAAACGGATTTGGGTTTCAGAAATTTTTTAGGAACATATTTTTCACGAAGTTCATTGTATTTTGGACATTCCATTATACAATGAAATTCGTCTCCTATCTCGCCCATTTCGCAATTTAATCTTTAGAAGCCGTCACTACAGTTGTCAAGAAGCAGGGTTATATAGAATAAAATGAAGTACAGTAAAACCCGCGTAGAAGATGAATTGAATGAACAAACAGAAGGAAATATAATTTTTTTTTCATTTAACCTTTTTTTTGTAATACATTTTATGTATT
>CM065692.1:39449588-39454588 GCA_017654935.2 Phymorhynchus buccinoides | reverse complement strand
AAGTCGCCTGCTTGTCTCGCCCGTCGACATAAGCCGAAGTGGTTCGTTCGAGAAAAAAGTAGTTTTGACGGTGTCGATAAAAGTGGTTGGTCGACGAGAGTGGTTGAGGCGACAAAAAGGCTGTACAGATGCAATAAAGCAGTAAAACACCCCCACCGCCATAGAACAATATTCTACGTCTTGTACACTCACGTGCTCAATGACAACTGCGCACTCATGCATTCCCATGAGTGCATAATGACCACACACAATCCTACGATCCTAGTTATTTGCGCACGCATACGAACGAGTAAGCGCGCTCACCAACGTACACGCAGACATAAAATATTTATATGGGAAAAGCTTTATTTTCCATACGTTTTTTTTGCGTTTTGTTTTGTTTTGTTTTACATTGGCAATTGGAAAATTAATCAGCCTTTATTGCACATCAAAGACACGAGACGTGAGCAAGTGCCATGTTTTGCTTGGAGCTAATTTCTTTGTGCATCACCCCTTGAAAAACCTCATCCCTCAGTGTTCCTTATTGTTGTGCTTAGCCGATGCTGAGAGATAATTGCATTTTCTCACTGGACATGCCAATGCATGCCTTACACTTGCCGAAAGAGTGTTGTGGGGAAATTTGGAGGAGAGAGAGAGAGAGAGAGAGAGAGAGAGAGAGAGAGAGAGAGAGAGAGAGAGAGAGAGAGAGAGAGAGAGAGAGAGAGAGAGAGAGAGAGAGAGAGAGAGAGAGAGAGAGAGAGAGAGAGAGAGAGAGAGAGACGAAACGAAACGATACGAATTTTTATTTATACAGGGTAATGAGATAAGCATTGCTTTTTTACACTCAGCCCTGTGGGCAAACAAGAAAACTAACAGACCAACAAATAAATAATGCAAAAACATTATAAAGTAACATATAAGCATCAAAGCAATCCTTCAAACCATCATCAAGAATAGCAATATATACAAAATAGCAATGTAAGAGGGAGACGAGTTAAGGACAACAGACAGACAATATAAGGAAATTGAAAAGCATGTGTGTGTGTGTGTGTGTGTGAGAGAGAGAGAGAGAGAGAGAGAGAGAGAGGGGGAGAGGGAGAGGGGGGGGGGGGGGGCGACGGACAGATAGCTTGGCAGACAATAGGTAAACATACGAGATGAACAGACGAATATACAGGCATGTGTCAGGTGTAATGATACATTATTTAAAAATCATTTGTAATAATATAATCCTTGAATTGTTTCATGAAAGATGGATGACTTGATATTTGTTTTAAATACACGGGTAATGCATTCCATAGTGAACCGCCGGAATAGTGCAGACTGGATTTATATAAATCTAATCTTGGTCTATGAAGAACAATTTTGTGTATGTGTCTCTTATTATTCAACTGGAATTTATTTGTTATTCTGGAAGGCGCCATTCCAATCATTATTTTGTGCATAAGCCTTCCTTTGTTAAATTTTAGTCTGTTTTTGAGTGGTAGAATATTCAGAACCTTAAAATCTTCCAAAGTTAAAGAACTTGATTTTAAAAGAACCAGTTTTAAGGCACGATTATAAACGCGGACAAGTGGTTTCAATGTCTTGTCACTGGCACAATCCCAAAGTGTTGAGACATAGTCTATTAATGATTGGGTGTGAGCACTAAAGAACTGTTTCTTAGCTTCGTAAGTGATAAAATGTTTTATTTTTGATAGCTGAAAGAGAGAGAGAGAGAGAGAGAGAGAGAGAGAGAGAGAGAGAGAGAGAGAGAGAGAGAGAGAGAGAGAGAGAGAGAGAGAGAGAGAGAGAGAGAGAGAGAGAGAGAGAGAGAGAGAGGAGAGAGAGAGAGAGAGAGAGAGAGAGAGAGAGAGAGAGAGAGAGAGAGAGAGAGAGAGAGAGAGAGAGAGAGAGAGAGGAGAGAGAAAGAGAGAGAGAGAGAGAGAGAGAGAGAGAGAGAGAGAGAGAGAGAGAGAGAGAGAGAGAGAAGAGAGAGAGAGAGAAGAGAGATGAGAGAGATAGAGAGAAGAGAGAGGAGAGAGAGAGAGAGAGAGAGAGAGAGAGAGAGAGAGAGAGAGAGAGAGGGAGAGAGAGTGAGTGCGCGCGCGCGTGTTGTGCATTTTCGAATGTGAGCATGTGATGGTCGGTATATGCATAATTGTTAATTTTTTTATGTTGCAACAATGTTGTTTAAAATGCATTAAAGAGAGTTTATAGCCTTTCGTTTTAAGGCTTGCCTTGGAACTGTATTTGTCTTAAACGTGGGTCACTACCATCACAATGTTACTGTCGTTGGCATCGCTCCACTACTCCTTTCCAGACTTCAGTTGTTTGTTGCTGTTTTCTTTTCTTTCTGCCAGTCTGTCTGTTTAACCCCCTCCCCCCCCCCCCCCCCCCCCCCTCTCCCGTCTCTCCATATGCCTTACTCCTTTCACCGCCAGCCATATTTCAACCAAATATTTCCATTAAATTTACCTGGGTAGAGAACAAAATCCATATGCAGTAGGCGTATTGGGGATTCTTCTGTGACATATATAAAATTGGTCTATCCTTACTTCCCAAAACTAAGACAATAGGGTCTTTGGATAATAGATTCCAATGTGATGCCTTTTACTGACATAGGTGTTAAATCACTGTGGTGCTAAAATGCGACTTAGGCGGTGAATGGGTTCCTTGGGTGCTGAATAGACAGAAAAGCGCAGAAAACAATTCATTTTCAGTAAAATCGTTTTTAGTATAACAACGCAAAGTCACAAATTGAAGTTGTTGATCGATATTTTAGGAATAATACATTTTGTCCCAAATGGGTCACGTTCTTCTTAAAAAGCAAGTTCACGTGTCTGCCTTATTTGTCGTAGGATAGAAACCAGTTAAGCGAACAAATGCAGTTGTCATAGCCATCGTCAGAAGGGTAAGAAAAGAAAGGAAAGGCAATTGCGTTGCTTCCTTAAAAAGATATTCAACTTAGTGCTGTCACATGCAATCTCCATATCTGGTTTGCGGAAGAGCAAATGCCGTTGGCAAGAAGTTGCTGTCCCCTCTTGTTAGACCCTCATTTGTTGTGCGTCAACACTTCAAATGACCTCATCACTCACTCTTTGTCCCATGCATGCAGCCTAATCCTTCAGCTCCAACCATGGCAACCGTGTCTGGAATGTGAACATTGTTTTGTCATATCCATTTTACCTCCTGCGTAACGTTTGTCGCCAGCGTCAAAATGTTTGGCATACCTTGAAAAGTTTCGGAATTTGTCAAAGTAATTTCAATGATATGGAAAGGCAATTTAAACAGAGAAAACAGATTTCAAACGAAACACAGGCCGACACTAGTGAACAGGAACACAGCAGAAATATGCACATGCTCAAGAAAAAACACAACAAATAAAGGAAAAAGGAAAAGAAAAACGTGGTTAATGAAGAGAAAGAGTGAGAGAGAGAGAGAGAGAGAGAGAGAGAGAGAGAGAGAGAGAGAGAGAGAGAGAGAGAGAGAGAGAGAGAGAGAGAGAGAGAGAGAGAGAGAGAGAGAGAGAGAGAGAGAGACAGAGACAGAGACAGGCAGACACACATTCAGACAGACAGAAGGACAACAATAACGAAAGAACGAACAGGAAATGAACGAATGAGTGAAAGATTTTGCTTACCTAGAGTAATGAGATAAGCATAAACATTATATTAAAGAAAACCCACATTTTTCACTCAGGCCTGACAGACAGATAGCCAGAGCTATAGCTTCTCCAATGTAAAACAAGATAAAAGCATGAAATAAACTGACAAACATCAACAGCGACATCAACAGCAACAACAAAACAACAACGATAAAAGGAATCTGATATTCTTGCCAATCCCCTACGTAAACCTTGCTTTGTTTGCTCCCTTTCGTAATAAGAACACAGAACATAGAATAAAAAGCGCTTTAAATTGAATTTTCTCTGTCAGTTTTATTCTTAGTCGTTTTCAGGCTCTAGAAGATGCAGACGGAGTTTCATCAACCAAAACATTCTACCGGATAATGTTTGTGAGACCCCCCCCCCCTCCCAACCTTTTGCCCTTCACTTCTAATTTTTCGGTTTCTTATTGGCAGCGATTTAATGCTCCCAAAAAATAGATGATTTTGACAAAAAAAACAGATGCTTGTGGCAAAAGAAAAGACCATCTAACCCTAACCCTATCCCTAACCACGGAAAGAACCAAGAAATAGATCAGGAGGGTGTAAATCTATTATTTGCCGAGAAATCGATGTACAAAGCCATTGCACTTATACTATTTTTTGCTGGAACCATTCCTTTTTTTGGTTGAAACATTTTCAGTCTTTCTTGTTTGTTTCCTCTTCTTCACGTGCTGACCACGCGCATAGAAGCGACACGTGTGGAACCTTCCTATTCAAACCTTTTCTATTAACATTCCTTTTAAGATGTGAACCAACATTCCCCCCCCCCCCATCATATCCGCACTACCAAGTGTCCACCTCCCTCATAAGATCCCTCCCTATGAAGACCTTTTTGGGATGATTTTCAATATCGTAATAGGGAGGCTCCGCTGTACCTTGTTGTGTGTCCGACTACGATTTCCAGATGGCAGAAAATGTAGCTACTGTTGTGGAGGGCTGGGGAGACTTCCCCACTCACTCCCTCATCCACAAAGGACCTTGGGTCATCTGACTTTGGGGGGAGGTCCAGAAAGGCACACGAATGACTGCAGCATCAAAAGCCCGCGGGGAAAAACCCACACGCCTTCTCGCTTCAGAATCACCGTCATTCACAGAAGACGTAAGGGCCAGCCACACGCATACGAATCGTATCTGAATGCGAAGCGAGTTTTGACGATGTGAGTCGAGAATCACGTGAAATTCATGTATTGGGTCTACTGGAGTATAAGTGAGCGAAAATAGCAGAATTATTTTTAAACGGAATAATGTCACGTGATTTATGACTCATATCGTCAACATCGTACAGCGTTCAGATGGCGATTCGTATGTGTGTGGCTGATCCTTAAAGACCCACAGAGCCGGCTGGATTAAGTCCCTTGGTTTTTTCTGGGTCG
>CM065692.1:39437088-39444588 GCA_017654935.2 Phymorhynchus buccinoides | reverse complement strand
GAGTTTGGAGTTCCCCAGGGTTCTGTTCTGGGCCCCAGTCTCTTTGTTCTTTATACACAGCCTATTTCGAACATTGCTACTACCCATGGCATCTCCCACCTTCGCTTTTCTGACGACAACCAGATGTACAGGTCTGACGCGACGATATCTCTCAGCTTCCTTCTACCATCGAACGAACTCAATCATGCATTTCTAACATCAAAGCTTGGATGACTGACAACAAACTCCAACTTAACAATGACAAAACTGAAATGATCTTCCTTGTGCCCAAGAGACTTGTGTCTACAAACTCGCCCCCAACCTCTATCCAACTAGAGAACTCTCTCATTCTTACTTCTGCAAGTGTGCGCACTCTTTGCGTCACTCTGGACCAAACACTTTCTTTTCAAACCCAAATTTCCTTTGTCTGTCGTGCTTGCTATCTGGAACTCCGTCGCATTGCTTCCGTTCGTCATCTTCTCTCTAAAGACGCCACCAAAGGAGTCAACATAGACATATTAGTTAACTAAGCTTAAAATTAAAGGAATTATTATAAGGCTAATCATTACTAGACATCGTATTTGTCAAAGTTTTATAATATCAAATTATATCATTGACTAGTGCAGTGAAAGGAGCCCACCTGGCAGCAAAATCATTATACAATAAGTTATTTCGGTGAGATAATAGTCTTCTACTTTGTATCTGTATTTTAGTTTTTTTAAATGTAGACTGTTAACACAGGTATATCATTCTTTTTAGCTTACAGTGGTATATGCATTATTTTGCAGACAACATAAAAGAAAGGATATGATCGATTTGCATTTTTTTTTATAATCAACTCCAACAATTGCAAGTGCTTCTGAAATACGTAAATTAAATACATTTTGACATTTATCATTCAATGCATCAGACAATTGAGACCAAAAACGTTGAATAAAAATGTGAGATTTCCAAAACATATGGTGGATGCCATCTTTTGTCGTATTACAAAAATTGCATCAATCATTGTCTCTCGCGCCCATCTCTTTCAGAATGACATTTGTTCCCAGGCATCTATGTAACAGTCTAAGTTGAAACTATTTCAATTTAACATCTGCAGTTTTGTTTACATTAAAAAAGAAGCATTCCTTCCAATCATTTTCATAGTTCATTCTTTCGTCCCACCGAGTACAACATTTAGGCTTTACGTTGTTTTCTATCAGAATATCGTAATACAGTTTTGATCCTTTGAAAATGGACGTTATTTTTTTGGGAAACAGAGAGGCATATATATATACATATTATTGCTGATGTTTATTTCTGATTTTTAAAATATATTCTTGTATGACTCTTTTATATCCAGAGAAAGTCAAAACGTTCATGCCCTTCTTGTATTTTTGCTTGAACAAATTGAACGAAAAAAAACCCGATTAAAAACTGTTCAGTCTATTTTAATCGCTTTCAGTGCACAAGTTACAGAGGATATCAGCTATTGACTGATTGCTTTATTTTTTATTTTAAAGTCAAGGTCATGCTGATTAAGGAGTTCAAACCCCCAAACACTTAATCGTTTATATCTCGCGAACTTTGCGGGGTTTTTTCTGATAAAAGGGCTATTATATTATAATCATGAATTTATCACGGGGTTCGAACCCCAAAGTTGTATCTCAAGAACTGTTGCATGGAATCGCTTCAAATGTACTGTGGAGGTGCATCATGGTACGCAAAAGGTCCCATACAAAAATGATAACCATGCTGACCTTGACCTTGAAAACGTTGAAAACATATTTCGTCTTGTGGCCATATCTTTCAGATTGTTGATTTCTTCTTTAAGACAGACATAACTTGATCAGTCGTTACCGTTAATCCTATAATTCTTCTTTCATACATCTCTGTGTTAGTTTTCTTTGTTGCCTTGGCTTTGTTTCTCTCGTTGTGTTTTTGTTGTGTACTTCTTGTTCTTGTTGCTCTTCATGTTCTTCTTGTTTCTCTACTTACACGTCTGTCTCTCCGTCTCTCGTCCGTTTGTCTGCCCTTCTGTCTCCGATCTCTCTAGGTCTCCCTGTTTCTCCCAGGCACAACATTCCCTCACTCCTTGCGGCCTTCCTACTACCTTTGAAGTTTTTCATCCCCACACCCGTTCCCTTCCTCTACTCAAGCACATGTCTCTACTATACCTAAAACGTTTCGGACCAAACTCTTGTCCCTCCTCACTCTCTCTACAGTTTGGTCTCATCTCTCCCCTGGACGCCATTAAGGGACCATAACTCGTGCCAGAAGGGACGCTCGAATCCCGGCCCTCGCCCCTCCCCTTCATCCCTCATTAACTTTATGACCCGGGTAGGGGGGTGTATACGTTTAAGCTTAAACCAGGATAACCCCCCACCCGACTTGGAAATTTGGAAGACCCTTTCGTTTGCGAGTTCTTTAGTGAACACTAAACTTCAGATGTTACTGTCCGCTTCGGTGAAAAGACGCGTCTTTCGTGGATACAATGGCGGGTCACCCAGGCGGCACAAATGAAACTCGCGAGTAGAACGCCTCTTTTGTGTTTGGGGTGGTTTGAAAAGTGAACGGCGAGAGATTGGCCTGTTGTTGATGTGGGTGGGCTAGTTTATTGTCCTGTCGAGGGAGGCCGAGTCCGGTGCTCGACCAAGATATTAGCATTATTATTGGAACATAACAGGGTTGGACAGACCGGTTTTGATGGCTGGATTGTCCAGAGAGAGAGAGAGAGAGAGAGAGAGAGAGAGAGAGAGAGAGAGAGAGAGAGAGAGAGAGAGAGAGAGAGAGAGAATTAAATATATTGTTGCGAATCCTCAACAACCTAATATTATATTATAATGCATAGAAAGCCGAAATTCCAAATCACAAGGACAAAAACGACTCGATTTGATTTACATAAAAAACCAAGGAGAGAGAGAGAAAGAGATCAAGAGAGAGCGAGAGAGAGAGAGAGAGAGAGAGAGAGAGAGAGAGAGAGAGAGAGAGAGAGAGAGAGTGAGTGAGTGAGTGAGTGAGTGAAAGAGAGTGAGAAAAGAGAGTAAGAAAAGGAAAGAAAGAGAAACTTGTGAAACTTGTTTATTGAGGGAAAAGAATAAGCACACAATGGTCTTGCCCTCGAACAAAAGAAGAAAAACATAACTAAAAATGTCAATAATCAACAACAAAATTAATGCTAAGGTTCTCTTGGATGAGAGTCAGTGTATGATCCCTAATAGGCAAGACAGACCGACCGACAGACAGACAGACAAAACTGATACACATAGACACAGAGACAGACCCAAGCAATAGAGAAGTAGACAGAAATAGTAAGGACAAGGAAAAACAATCGCTTTCTACTGTGTACACTTTTCTGAGAGTAATAAAGATTCTCATTCCACTAGATTGAAATGCGCTCTGCAAACTTGTAATGCAGGAACAGAAAAAAAAATAGAAAGCAAAAACATAATATAAAAATGGCTGTTTTATGCGTTCGAATTGAGTTAAAAGTTGAACAGGAAAATCAACCTAAAGAAGGATAGATGAGGTAAGAAATAAGAAATTAAAAAAAGAAGGAAAGAAAACGAGGAAAACCCACAGCTTATGATACGCAGAGATAAGACGACAAGGGCATCAGGAAGGGGCGAGGTATTGTTGAACTTCCAAATTGCCCTCACAACAAAAATCGATCCCTAAGAAAATGAGGTAGTCACTTCATCTCTCCACCGTTTTGAGCCTGTCAGGTCTTACCCTGATGGGACCACGGAAGGAGGAAAAAATGCAAAGAAAAAGAAGCGGTGGAGCAGCTTAAAGGTGGACCCTGATGGATGAGTTTTTGCAAGAAACACGTCGAGGTCACCGGAAAGACAGCATTTTCAAGGATCGGAACACTCACTTTGCTCTGGTTTTTTATAAATCAAACCATCAAAACGGCGATTCCTCCTTGGCCGAGTTGCCGGAGAGAGAAGCCATTTTGGATGGGGTGAGTGGAGCGGTTGAAACTTTTTGCTTCTTTGTAGTTGTGATGGAATGTGTCACGCGCGCCCCACTTTCTCCTCTACACCCCACCCCCTTACTATTTTACCCCGCCATTTTAGTCCTATCTGGAGAACGCGTCGCAGCCAGAGGCGCGCCACCCGTTTTGGTTTTGCATGTGATTTTTGTGTGACTGATGAGGAAGGAAGGGGAGGGGGGGTGGGGGGGTACATTTTGACCAAACGACAACTTTTTTCTTGCCACTGGGTTTAAGGTGTGCTAAGTGCATGGGTACACGGGACCTCGGTGTATCCTCTCATCCATAGCAAGAAAATATAATAATAGGCGAACTGGTAAACTGTAAATAAAAAGGCTTGTATTGTGGACATTTCGTGATTTGGTCAAAGCGACTCAGGCGGCCATTAGAAAAGAGAAGGCACATGCCTTCTCTTTCACTGAAATAATCTGACTTCCAGCACCTCCGCCAAGGAGAAATCGCCGATTTCGCGGTTTGATTTATAGGAAACCAGAGCAAAGTGAGTGTTGCGATCTCTGTAAAGAGTGTTTTCCTGGTGATCTCGATGTGTTTCTTGCAAAAACTCATCTATCAGGGTGCCCCTTTAAAAAACAAAAAACAACCCGCATCGTGTAGCAAAAAGCAAAGCAAAAAAAACAACAAAAAACAAGGAAAAGTGTCTTTTTTGCTTTAAAAGAGTGGCTAAAAAGTGTTTTTGTCAATCAGAAAGATTCAGAAGAAACTGTTCGTATGCTTCTATTGCTCTCGCTTTACCCACTGCCCTTCAAAGGAACTAAAGAGGGTAGTCGCCGCTTCAAAATAACTGTATATGAGGGGGAGGGCGTGCTACATGATATTAATTTTAGTTCTACACTAAAATGCACGACAAACGACTGCTGTCTATGGTGACTTTGTTGTTGTTGTTGTTGTTGTTGTAGTGGTGGTGGAGGAGGAGGAGGAGGAGGAGGAGGAGGAGGAGGAGGAGGAGGAGGAGGAGGAGGAGGAAGACGACGGAGAAGAAGAAGATTGGTTGCTTGATTGGTTAATCCTTATTTGGTAAACATTTAGGCGTATCAAGGCTTTTTACAAATCTGCACCTACAAATCTAAAGGAAGAAGAAACAAAAGAAGAAGAAGAAGAAGAAGAAGAAGAAGAAGAAGAAGAAGAAGAAGAAGAAGAAGAAGAAGAAGAAGAAGAAGAGGAACAAGAAGAAGAAACTGAAGAAGAAGAAGAAGAAGAAAAGGGAAAAGGAAGAAAAAAGGAAGAAAAAGACACAGACGCAAAACACACACACACACACACACACACACACACACACACACACACACACACACACACACACACACACACACACACATACACACATACACACACACACACACACACACACACACACACACACACACACACACACACACACACACACACACACACACACACACACACACAAACACAAACGCACACACAAGCGCACATAAGGTCATACACAAGCATACACACACACGCACGCGCGCATACATGCTCACAAAAGCGCACACACAGGCGCACACATAAGATCATACACAAGCATACACACACGCGCGCGCGCGCACGCACGCACACACGCGCGCGCACGCGAACACAAACATACACGCACACATCCTGTCTTTGACAGAGAGAGAGAGAGAGAGAGAGAGAGAGAGAGAGAGAGAGAGAGAGAGAGAGAGAGAGAGAGAGAGAGAGAGAGAGAGAGAGAGAGAGAGAGAGAGAGAGAGAGAGGGAGAGAGAGAGAGAGAGAGAGAGAGAGAGAGAGAGAGAGAGAGAGAGAGAGAGAGAGAGAGAGAGAGAGAGAGAGAGAGAGAGAGAGAGAGAGACAGAGACAGAGACAGAGACAGAGTCATATATTGTGTCAGGGATCATTTTATTCTTTTGATTAAACTCTAACATGCGAAACCAGGTTCAGAAAACAAATGGAAAATGGACTAAATAAATAATGGCTGAGATGTTAAGTAGATCAGGTTCCATTTTGTTTTCTAATAGCATCGCCTTACTTGCACGAAACGTCTAATTGTTACTGACATGTATTGCATCTCTTTTAATGTCAACGGAACTGGATTCAACACGACATTACTCTCTGGGTTTTTTGTTGGTCTCCAAACATTAAGATTTTGCGTTGTGTTGTTGGTCCGTGAAAAGGGCGGACGCACTACTTCGAATCTGCTTCTCGCTACACTGTGTATGACTATAATATTTATAGGTATGAAACATGAAAAGAAAGAAGTGGGAAATGACATGAGTGGAAAAAGAGATGAAAGTAAAAGGGGGAGGGAGAAAGTAAGAGACAGAGGACAGAGAAAGAGAGAGAGAGAGAGAGAGAGAGAGAGAGAGAGAGAGAGAGAGAGAGAGAGAGAGAGAGAGAGAGAGAGAGAGAGAGAGAGAGAGAGAGAGAGAGAGAGAGAGAGAGAGAGAGAGAGAGAGAGAGAGAGAGAGAGAGAATACGTTTCCCCCTTCTGAATGTACTAATGACACACTTTACTTTCTTAAACATTGCGGGGTTTGTTTAAGTCCACGTCATTCGTAAGTGATGTTAACCGCCGTTTTGTCCAAATTCCGCCGTTTTGTCTATAGCTAGAACCGCCGTTTTGTCCACATTTTCTATTATGATTTGGACAAAACGGCGGTTCAACAATCCGCCGTTTTGTCTATAGACAAAAGGGCGGTTTGGACAAAACGGGGCCCGATTTTGAACCGCCGTTTTGTCCAAATGAAAATTGGAGTTATAAAAACTCATTCTTGACAAGTTCTCATTTAAAAACAAATCTTTGTTAAATAAAATTAATAACAAGCTGACCACTGACACTGGTCACTTTGGCCTAATTTTACCGTTTGAATGCTAATTAGTGTATTAGGAGATCATATGAGCAATTGTTGATGTGGTTGACCAGTGGTCAGTGTCACTGACCAGTGGTCACTTTGGCCTATTTTCACTGTTTGACTGCAAATTAGTGTATTAGGAGTTCAAATGAACAATTGTTGATGTGGTTGACCAGTGGTCAATGTTACTGACCAGTGGTCACTTTGGCCTATTTTCACTGTTTGACTGCAAATTAGTGTATTAGGAGTTCAAATGAACAAATTTTGATGTCGTTGACCAGTGGTCAGTGTCACTGACCAGTGGTCACTTTGGCCTATTTTCACTGTTTGATTGCAAATTAGTGTATTAGGAGTTCAAATGAACAAATTTTGATGTCGTTGACCAGTGGTCAGTTTCACCGACCAGTGGTCACTTTGGCCTATTTTTTGTATGTGGTTGACCATTGGTCAGTGTCACTGACCACTGGTCAACCACATCAAACCTTGTTCATTTGAACTCCTAATACACTAATTTGCAGTCAAACAGTGAAAATAGGCCAAAGTGACCACTGGTCAGTGACACTGACCACTGGTCAACTACATCAACAATGACACACACACACACACACACACACACACACACACACACACACACACACACACACACACACACACACACACACACACACACACACACACACACACACACACACACACACACACACACACACACACAC
>CM065692.1:39422088-39429588 GCA_017654935.2 Phymorhynchus buccinoides | reverse complement strand
CGTGACTTTCCTGAGCAATGAATCCTTTTCAATAACCATGCTGAAACACTATACTGTTTGGAAAGCAGCCTCCCCGTTTCAATCGATTCTGTTTGCTCTTTCGCTTTGTTTTCTTCTGTGGTATCACTTATATAAACGTATATATTTGCGATGTTTAAAAAATGTAAATGAAAATAAATAAGGAAAAACTTCTGTCAGGACGTTTTTTTAAATTTTTTTGGTACAACGACTCTGACATTTCATAGACAACCGTCTTCTGCTCAGCCATACCGATATGGAGAACAGTAAACACACAACGGGTGGAGCAGCACACACTGGTCAATATTTGCTAAGGGTAGACTTTTATAATCTTGATTGCTAAACGGTGGTGTAATAGTAAGAAATACAAATTATATGACCGGAAAGAGCAATCAGCCGTGAACACGAGCTCACTCAAACTTGTTTTGATCAAACTTCCTGTTCACGTGCATCACGTGATTTTCGCATGCCACCCCCCAAAAGTGTCGTTTCGCTGAAAAGGAATGAAAACATAAAAGTGAGTACAATTGTCAGAATCGACGACACTTCTTGTTCACATCGTAGACATCGTACAAGAGTGTCATGACCCAAAGGAAAAAATGATGTCATTTGACACGCAAAGAGTTGTCTTTCTGTGTTGCCATGCTGGAGAACAGCTGTTCAGAGCCTCGTTGTGTCGTTAGTGTTTGGAATATCGCAGTGCGTCACTTCCAGAGCTTGGAATCACTGACATGAGATTGGTACTGCTGATAGACGTCGTGAAGGTGGCAGAATGTGGGAGACTTGTAATAACAATGGACGTTTCCAGATTTTTTTTCAGGCCTGCCCAAATCGTTTCACACAGTCATGCTCTCTTAAGAGCAAGAAATCTCCGTAAAATCAAAGTATAATGTCGCTGGTGACAAGTTAGCAGGCGCAGAAAATGAAATTAAACGATGGGTTTGTTATGAGAATCGACTGTTATTTGAGAGTTGAAAAAAGCCGCACTCATCCTAAGTGTAACATCAGATCAAATCAAAATCACTTTATTATCTCCCAAGGATAAATTTCGTTCAGGTGCCAGAATAACAGACATCCACATTCAGCATGCAGGAATATAAGCACATTTTGACTTCAGCAAAGTCACATGAGCATAAAAGCATGCATAAAATGCATACGGACGTTTAGCATGCGTGAGTATAATGTACATATTTGAAGGTTACATGTAATGCACGCTTAAAGATACACATTACATGTGGATACATACAAGTCTAAGGATAAACACGCATAGTTTCTTTTAACACGATGAACACACATTTAAGCCTAAAAGGATCATGAGTGTAGGAGGTGGATGGATCTGGGGATGAAAGATTTCAGTGCCCTGGAGTTGACTTTAACCCTTTCACCGCCAATGTTGCATTTATGCACCACAATGATTTAACACCCATGTCACTAAAAGGCATCAAATCAGGGACTGTAATCCAGAGACCCTATTTTCTTAATTTTGGGAGCCTGTGACGAGGTAATGGGTTAAAAGGCTAAGTCCCTAGGGAAGACTTTAGAAAATTTGCCTTTAGCCCACTTCTCTAGGGTATGGGAGATGAGCAACTTTCCCGGCCCCTTTTCATCTAATAAATTTATATTTGTGCCCGGGTTCTGGCTCGTATGGTTGTAAGAAATACAAGTGGTTGAATTGCTCTAAATGGCAGACAGAGAGAAGTAGGGTTTTACATGAAATTACAAGACTCCCACTCTCATCAGTCTGACCAAAGGGTTCAGGATTATTTGACACTTGTATTTTATTTACTCCCAAAATCTGCATAAGATTATGCAACAATAATAATAAAGCAGCTCAATGGCGCCAAAACAAAATCTGGATACAAAAACAATGAAATCCGAAAGGATTCACAAGACTTTTGTTTTTCTATAAGGTTCGCCCCATGCCGGAAGGGTTACTAATTATCTTCAGTGTCCGTAGGAAAGTTCGAATGATTGGCGCAGTCCGGTGGACTTAGCTGTTTCAAGTTCCTCCGTGGTGATCGGCGAGTGCTGGGTTGGCTGGGCTTGCTCATCAGGTGAGAGTAGCTCCCAGTCGTTCCGGTTACGGCTTCGCGGGATGGCACGGTTCAGGCGTGGTCTCCTCGCGGATTCTGGGTGCGGGTCGTCTTGGCGGCGGTCCCGTCTTGGTGCTTGGTGGAGTCCGGGATGATCGTCCGGCCCACGATGCCCTGCTGATAATCACAGGAGAAGGTGGATGTAGATCTCTATGGCTTAGAGACAGGGGGCTTCAGTCGGCAGGGAATTAGTGAATCCCAACCGGCTAGAAGGCTTCCCTTGTACAATAGCACTAGTTAATAAATAAACTGAATTTCAGTTAACAAACTGAGATCAGTAAAACATAAAAGGTGATCAAGACAACATCACTCTCCATCCAACACCTGGAAAGGAATGGTATCATAAAGTGCAAGATTGCGGCCCATAGGTTTCCTACTAAAAATAGACAAAAGGGTTAGTAGGCATAAACTCCGGTTCTGGTACCAAAAGTGTTCAAGTCAAAAACACACACACACAAATAATCAGTGCACATAAATAGAATAGAATGTTTACCACTTCTTTTCTATAACATATCTATCTACTCCTTATTCATCATTGAACATAGGATCTAGATCAAAACTAGGGTCAAACAAACCAGATCTCAATCACCTGCCATCAATAATACTTACTAGTGGGCTTATTATGACAGGCTGGGAGTGTTGCTCTAGCTACGTTTCAGCGTCTTGTGTGACAACTTTTTCTCACCACTCCAATTATAGCCTTCACTTTCAAACAATGAAAGCCTGTGATTGGTTTATAGCAGTCGACACATCACAAGATGATGTTCAAAATGTACAGAACAATCACGCGCCGATTACATCCTTATCACGTGCCGACATTCAAATCCTTCTCGTGATTAGAAAGGACGAGTTGTCTTACAAAGGGAGCCGACTGTTGATATCACTATCTCGTGATGAGACGGTAGATAAGAGGGGGGGGGGGGGTGAAGGGAGATAACCTCTGTAGGGGTTACATGCCGACCGGGGACAAAGAGACAACTCCCTTACTCGGCGTTCTCTTTGATGGTGGATGGCAATTAACGTGGCGGCTGGTCGAGACATGAAAAGGAGAGGGGGGGAGGGGAGAAGGGGGGGGGGGGGGTGTAGATAAGAAATAAAGAAAGCGGGTCGCGCGGGACACTTACGTCACAGAGCCAGGATAGGCCTAATGTTATACATGTCACAGAGGAACTCCCAATATTGCAGATAGTTTTTCTTCTCTACCCAGTTAAGCTTAATGGCATTTTGTTGTTGAAAAATGGCTGGCAGCGAAAGGGTTAAAGTTTTGTAGCGGAGTCTAGAAGGTAATAGTTCGTAATGTTTGTTCAAGAACAAGGGAAGTGTCATTTACAATCCTACTGGCTTTATGCTTGGTTCGTCTTCCGTACATCTCATTCAAGCCCATTAGACATTCCGATTTGTGTGACACCATTAACACTTTGATTTCTCCGACAATAAAGCGTAGTGGGGATACAGTTCAGAAAGGATAATGTGGTCACAATGGTTTCGTATGGCTTTACTGTTTCTTCTTTCCCTAGATGTTGCTATTGCTTTTGTGTTTGTATCTAATGGTAGTTGTGGTGATGCTGGTGGTGATGGTGTGCGGCTGCTGAAACGGAAGCTTAGTCGGCGGTGCTTCATGTGTATTATCACATTAAAATAATTGTCATCATTGGTTTTATAACCGTCAAAAATATTGTTCTTAATGTTGTACACTTTTCTTTTATGTATACGTCTTTTTATATTATTTTGTATAAGCATCATATTTCGTGTTTCCTCATTTTCGTGGTGATTATATAAGGGAATACAATGACATTGACAATTTTGTATATTTCCCCAAAGGAATCTAGCAGGCTAATAAAAACACATCATGAACCTATATGTTATTAAATAACATCTAAAGAAAAATATGCGTTAAACAAAGAATCTTAGTTTCTTCCGCCTTACCTCTCCAGAGCTCTCTCCTCACACCTATACTCCTTCCCGCTCACTCAGGTCCTCAAACACAAAACTTCTGAAAGTTCCAAAAACAAATCTAAAATCATTTGGTGACCGCAGTTTCAGTTTCAGTGCCCCTGCTGTTTGGAATTCCCTCCCACTCGATCTCCGCCATGAACCAACTATCTCTACTTTCAAAGCTCATTCGGTTTGTAAATGTTTCCTTCTTGATCTTGTACCTGGGTGAATGAATGGGTGATAATGTTTTGTGTGACTGCGGGTGTATCAGTGAATGGAAGCGCCTTGAGTGTAAAATAATTATAGAAAGGCGCTATAGAAATACTATCAATTATTATTATTATTATTAAAACAGACTGTCTTTCAATATGGAAGGAACTTTGAATATTCAGGTAGCTTAAATATATTTTATTTCCCATGGATTCTAAAAACAACAACTGAATATTATTATTATGCTTACACACGGTGATACGCACACGTCTTAGGCCGGGTTCACATTAGATGCGTAAGTTCCGCACGTAAACCCCTAAATAAGTGGACGAAAGCAGGATCAAAGTTTACGCATAATTATAGGGGAAATTCGGACACGTGCGCAACTCTTTTCCCTTCTTTGTTTCACTTGTTTATGGATTGCGCACGGGTTTCCGCATGGAATATCCGCTTATGTGTGTACACGGCCAGAGTCTCAGGGTGCGTTTTTAAGTATGTTTATAGGGTCATACGTACATATAGATTGTACGCTATGCAATTATAAACGAGGTTTCATGAGCTAAGTACTCATAACATTACGTAGAGTATGAAGACCAGGGAAAGAAGAAAGGGTCTTGGGAATGTACATTGAGTGGTGAGTGACATGATAGGATTTGGTTGAGCTATTTTGCATCGAATTGTCAATGTTTTCTTTTTCTTTCTTTTTGGAATAAATATCACGTTTCCAGGATTGACACTGGTAGCAATCGAACCGCTTATTATGTGTCTCAAAATGAGTTTTTGTGGCTTTGATAATTCATGGCGCAGAACTCTTGCATGTCAGCACCAGCATCGATTTCTTTCGCTTTTGGTTGCTTTACTCGTATATATATATATATACTTATATTGGGCGGGCCTAGAAGTTTGATAGTTATTATTATTAAGTACTTTATAGTCACAGAGGCGTCTCTGTGAAAGTCGGGTTGCTCCCACCTGGAGAGCGCGTCGCAGCCAGAGGCGCGCCACCTTTTTTTTTTTTTTTTTGGCATGCGATTTATGTGTGACTGATGAGGAAGGAAGGGAGGGGGGTAAATTTTGACCAAATGACAACTTTTTCGTTGCCACTGGGTTTAGCGTATGCTAAGTGCATGGGCACACGGGACCTCGGTTTATCGTCTCATCCGAAAGACTCCACGTTCAGACCGTAAGGCCTAGTGCAAAGCGAGAGGAAAAAATCCCCTGTACCCAGGTTCGAACTCGGGTTTACTTGACACGAAGCGAACGCGCTACCACTGTGCCACTCTACACCATCTACAGTTTGTCGATGGGGTTGGTGCAATGCAACTGAAAACAAAGCAACAAAAAAGAAAAAACCCAAGAACATTTCGTTTTATTGAGACCAAATGTGCCAAAGTAAAAGAAACTTAACAACAACAATACTGTGCATATTCAATGATTTTAAGACGCCTAATCCGAAATTGAAAGAGCATACTTACTGTGCATCTTCACTAAAACAAACAATTAAACAAACAAACAAACAACAACAACAACACACAAAAACCACACCAACCCTCCCCCCTCAGGAACAAATCAGAAAAAAGAACAAAATTTCAAGACAGTTATTTCTAGTTTGAATTCATCGTTCTTTGCAGTCCTGGAGGAAAGGGAATGTAGGATCACAAATACGACCCTTCTTGATATTAGGAAAAACACACCAACGTGATTTTTATGAGTGGATGTTCTGTCATGTGAAGTCAGGCGATTAGACCTATCTTTTCGGTCTACTGACTGTGTACGCAATTACATTTATCTTTCACAAGCTAACATTTCATTAAAGCGCTGCGTAGGCCTATCGATGTTCCGGAATTAAAGATTTCAATTTGCCATTTATGCTGTGTGTGTTTGAGGATAAAGTGGCTAATTGCTTACATCTGACTTTTCTATATCGTTTTGCATTTTTCATCATTGTATTATATTACTTTTCAAATCATTTGCTTTCTTTCCTTCTTTGTCCTTTCTTTTTAGCCCCATTTCTTTGTGGTTATCTCTCTTTCAGTCTGCATGTCTGTCCGACGGTTTGTCTGTTAGTCTCCGAACCCCCACCCCCCCCCCTCTTCGCCCTCCGCCCACCCCAACCCTCACCCCGCAACGAACAAAAAAAAAGCAAGGCGAAAAAAGATATCACGAGTTTTCCAGGGTAGAAAAACAACCATCCCGAGAGCACGCCAAAGAGACGAGCAGAGTGAGTGTTTCTGTCATGTGAAATGAAGCAGAGTGTTCGGCCTGGAAGCAGTCTGTGGACACAGAGTGCCGTGACATCATTTGTCTTTCACTGCAGAGAATGCCGTCGATGTGAGGAGGGTTGAGGCCCAGACAGCCACACTGCATACGATTTGACCCCAACGCGATACGATTGGGACGATGTCTCTGAGCCATGATTCACGTGAAATACTTCGGTCTAAAAAAACCTGTTTTCGTTCACTATATTCTCATGTAGATCCTCAATACAGCAATCAAATAAAATGTCAGATACAAAGATAAGATAATTTCATCAGAGTCGTGTACGCGAGGAGACTACAATTAATACAGTGCACATAACCAGTAACATTTCATCAGATTCTTGTAGACAGAAGAATTTCACATGAGTTGTGCTTCACAAACATCAAAATCGGACGGCACTGAATGGAACCGTACGCAGTGTGGCTGTCCCTTTGTGGAGCTTTGTGTCACACTCACCATCACCGTTGAAGGCGGACATCGAGGGCAATTGGCCTGGAATCGTACGCAGTGTGGCTGTCCCTTTGTGGAGCTTTGTGTCACACTCACCATCACCGTTGAAGGCGGACATCGAGGGCAATTGGCCTGGAATCGTACGCAGTGTGGCTGTCCCTTTGTGGAGCTTTGTGTCACACTCACCATCACCGTTGAAGGCGGACATCGAGGGCAATTGGCCAGGAGGTACTACCCGCCTTCTGTAGTATTTTGATCAGTATCAAATTATCATTTTGTGACAGTCCCTTGTATTTGGTATTTTTGGTTATTTTGGTATATTCTAGTCACAGATACTTATCTCTGTGAAATTCGGGCTGCTCTCCTCCGGAGAACGCGTCACCGCAAGTGCAGCGCCTACCCAATTTGGTTTTTTTGGGGGGGGGGGGGCACAGCGTGAGGAGGGTGTGTGGGCACACTTGGAAAACCTAGCTATCAATTTGGCCATACCAGGCAGCGGGATTTCTCCCTGCTCTTACCGACTTTCAACTGCCGT
>CM065692.1:39412088-39417088 GCA_017654935.2 Phymorhynchus buccinoides | reverse complement strand
TGACCAGCGAACACCTCCTCCAAGACTGCCCGGACCACGCCGCACTCAGGCAAGCCACGTGGCCAAACTCCACATCGCTGAGGCAGAAACTGCACGGGGACCTCGGGGACCTCTGCGGGACGGCAGCATTCGTCAGGGCAACTGGTGTGGCCATCTAGCGTTCGACAAAGAAAAGAAAAACAGGCGGTAGTAAGGAATAAGAAGCGATCCTAGCCGAGGTTGGTTCCTATTCGAGTTCGCAGTTTGTCTTCATAGTTTTTGTTTGTCAGTCTGTCTGTCTGCCTTAAAGATTACCTTGAGCAAACGTTTTTTTTTGTATCTCTACAATCAATACAAAGAAACGAGAAATACTACTTAACCCTTTCACTGTCAGCCATCTTTCACCCAAAAATTCGCATTACATTTACCTGGGTAGAGAACAAAAATCCATCTGCAGTATTGGGGATTCTTCTGTGACACATATAAAATAAGGTCTATCCTTACTTCCCAAAACTAAGACAATAGGGTCTTTGGATAACAGACCCCAATTGGATCCGTTTTAGTGATATAGAAGTTAAATCATTGTGATGCTAAAATGCGACTTGGGCGGTGAAAGGGTTAAGCTAGAGGCAAAAATGAGTTTAATTATCAAGTCTTCTTTCGAGCAACAAAACCCACCACCAGGTGCGATTGCATTTAAAACGGATCAGATTTAAAACTATATTTAATTACTCTTATATCAGTCGGTTGTCCCCGTGGGGATACCGGGGGTCTTTCGTAAAAATAGTTCCCCCACCTTCTGGAAGTTCTGTGCTTGTAACTTCCTCTAATCTGCCACTCTCTTTGACTCTGCCCTTTTCCTTTGCTTTCTATCATCTGCTATCTTTCTGACGTATTGGCCCATTCTCCTGCCTTTTTTTTCAAAAACATCTTCCAAATAATTTTTCTCTTGAACTCCTCCGAAATCGGAATGTGTCGGCTGTACGCAGCGGGGAGACCAGTGAAAACTGAACACATATGTACCTTACCCATTATGGCCATATGGCCTGGGAACGCAGAAGAAGAAGAATATCAGTCGTTTGGCCCCGTACTCCTCCCTCGGTCTTGTTCGTTCGTGCTAACGCTAGCTGAGGTTCAACTATGTTCATTTTCCCACTTTAGTGTGTTTTCCTATTAAAGCTATTGGAAAATCAACAACACAACTAGAAATTTAAAAAAACCCACTAACTTATTATATCAGTGAATGTTTGTGGATCTGACATGTTTTTATCGTACTGTTTTTATTTCTTTTATTTACTTAAAAACTCCAGGGTCTTTAAATAACAAATACCTACGTTTTTGCTAGAATTTTAACCCTTTCGCCGCCAGCCATTTTTCAGTTCACAAAAATCATTAAGCTTACCTGAATCACAGAGAAACAATGTCTGCAATATTGCAAAGTCCTCTGTGTCATGTATAACATTAGGCCTATCCTTACCTCACAACATTACACAAAATAGGGTCTTCAGATAACAGGCCCTGGTTTGATGCTTTTTAGTGACATGGGTGTTAAACCATTGTGGTGCAAAAATGCGACTTTGGCGGTGAAAGGGTTTTTAATATTGCTATTCATAGACCTTCTTCAAATAATGTACCCAGCGTGCTTTATGTGATTACTGCTGGTGAGGAAATGAAACAGCACGGCAACATTACTAAACCACAAAAGACATTCTACGAAAAGCCATTGATCCTTTCGTGAACGTTACTACCTCGAGTGTCAATAAAAGGTTAACCTTTTACAGATACGCACAAAAGTTGAAACCGTGACAAGAAATATTAACAATATTCTGCAGGCCATATACGTGACATTCTATGGTAGAAAATTCTTTCACTGACCTACAATACCCCGCGGGAGTATGTTCCATTGTCACGGAATTTCGATGGAATGCAAAAATAATGTAATTTTATTATTATTAACCTCCAACTAGGCTACAATAATGAGAAATTGACTTTTTAAAAAACGAACTATTTCGTCCCCGAAAAAGGGGAGTTAAAAAACCGTTTTCAAAACAGTAAGCTCCCCTGTGTTTCGGTGCAGATCTATTCATTAAATTCATTCGATTGTAGAGTGTTGCATTTGGTTTTCTTTATTCACTGTAATACATTAAAATCACCAATGAAACTGTTAGAACTGAAACGGTAAACATTACAATTAATGCACTATTGGTATTTCAACTGTCAACAAACATGATCTTCTTAGAATGTGAAGAAACGAAGATGACTTCTGGGTTCAATAAAATTCACAACAAATTAAAGCAAAGTCGAAATTAAAACCCAGAAGAAACGGTTTAATGATAAAAAAAAACCCACACAGAGCAAAACAAAACACGACGTTTCGGGTTCAACCCGTTGTCCAGTGCTAAAAATAGATAAGACATAGTGACACACATGACGTAAAGACGTAAACAACTTGTGATGCAATAATAAAATTGACGGTGGACAGTGACATCACTTGAGTAAAAATGATGACAAATAAACTTACGACGATTAATATGAAATAAAGATCTACCAGATTGGATTGTCCAAAACAAACAATATTGTAGAAAAGTTCACTCTCTCTCTCTCTCTCTCTCTCTCTCTCTCTCTCTCTCTCTCTCTCTCTCTCTCTCTCTCTCTCTCTCTCTCTCTCTCTCTTCCGATTATTTCATTTCCCACTATATAAAAGCATTACGAAAATTAGATTATGGTGACAGGTTACTTAAACGGAATTTACCATACCTGAAATATAGGCGACTACGTGCTGATTTAATAAATGTTTATAATTGTTTTACAGTTCTGATATTACTAACAAACATTTGTTATACAACTTTCTAACTATTCAGAAACTAGGAATAATGATTTGTAAATACTACGCCAATACAACAGTAGAAATAATGTCTTTAGTAACAGAGTCATTAATACTGGAATTCTCTTCCATCACATATCAAGTTGGCACCTAACCTTAATCAGTTCAAAAACATCCCCGACAAAGACCCCAAGTTCACAACAATTAAAATGCGAATATTTAACACATATAAAAGCGTCCTAGTCATGCCAATCATGAAAAAGAATAGAACTAATCAGAAAGGATACATTAAGAGACCGCGAGGCCTAGTTGTCCTCATTCTCTGACCTGACCTGGCCTAAAACAAAACTCGACCTTGGCAGCGATCTCCAAAGTTTTGGTAGACACTTTTGACATTTCTATTATACCCATGTCAATGGCTTCTGTATGATAGTGCGAGAGACCAAACTAGTCAACACAACTTTACTGAAAAGTCGAACAGAAACGAATGACGATATAAAAGCAGAGATGGAATGGGGAAAGAAGGAGGGGGGTGCAAAAGAAAGAAAGAGAGAGAGAGAGAGAGAGAGAGAGAGAGAGAGAGAGAGAGAGAGAGAGAGAGAGAGAGATAGAGAGAGAGAGAGAGAGAGAGAGAGAGAGAGAGAGAGAGAGAGAGAGAGAGAGAGAGAGAGAGAGAGAGAGAGAGGGAGCGAGAGAGAGAGACTCAGACTCAGACTCAGACACTTTATTTTACAAGGAAAAGAATTTAGGCTGGGCCTAGTCTTCCATTCTGTCCTTGGTTCTAAACATGAAATACATAACTACTACTATAAATGAACATTGAGACACAGGGAAATCGCCCCCAAACCCAAAACAACTAACAGTAATATAGCAACGACATGGTAGTCAGAGCATCAATATCAGCAATTAAAACAAACAAAATAGAAAACTAACCAACCAAATAAACACATAAATGGATAAAAACCACCTCTTTCACTACAATTTACTTCTCCTACTACCATTACTTGTGTAAGACAGGGCAAAAAGCCCATGGGCGAGAGAGAGAGAGAGAGAGAGAGAGAGAGAGAGAGAGAGAGAGAGAGAGAGAGAGAGAGAGAGAGAGAGAGAGAGAGAGAGAGAGAGAGAGAGAGAGAAACTCACATACACATTCAAGGAAAGAGAACTAGAAGTAGAAATAAGAAGGAATGAAAGAACGAATATGAATACGAATACGAATGATTAATCAGGTCAACGCCATAGCCCCATACTGATGAAGTTCACATATAAACAAATTTGTGTCAGAAAAAGAAGGAAGAAGCCAACAACAAACAAACACATCATAATTGAAATAGTGCACACACAAAGTGCAACACAACGCAATACTACTAAATCAAAAATATGCCTAGGACAATGAATTACGAATTCTCTTGCTAGCTTCGTAGATGTATAAAGCTAAATCCAATAGAGTTCTTTCCTGTTTTGATGCTAGCAATAGAAGCATCCGAAAGCTGCATGGGTCAGAATAGAACTTTGACTTTATGAATGTCATTCTAAGACCGTTCAAGATCGGACAGCAGAACCAAACATGTACTTCGTCTTCTCTTGCTCAGTTACACAGACCACACATCAAATAATTATCATTTACATGTCTGAATCTTAAACGATGGCATGCATTTATTGAAACACCAATTATAAATTGTGTTAACGCAGCTTTGACATATCTGACACATGGGTGCAATATAATATTCTAAAGTATGATCTGGTTTAAAGAACTATACTGAGCAAACCTGTCACTTTCATATATATGACTATGCCAGTCTTCGCCACCTACAATCAATAAGTCTTTGCTTCAGACATTTAAAAAAACTAAAACATATATCCAAAACATATCCAAACCCAGAAGAATTTAGAAAGTTACGAACATTTGTAGCCCATGTAGTTTTTGCTCTATTTCCATCTAAATTTAGTAATGTTTTATATTATTCTTCCTAGTTAAATGTAACCGGTATTTTATGCATTTAATATAAGAATTAAGATACATGTGGTATTGTCCGAGCTCACGATAAATCACATCATTAGGTGTTTTACTGTCAACATTTAGAAAACGCTTCATGGCATATAAATGTACTTTCTCTATTATTTCACCTTTTTCAAAAGCCCAGATCTATGCTCCATACTGTAAGATTGGCTGAACCTGTGAATCAAATGATCTTGTGAA
>CM065692.1:39394588-39404588 GCA_017654935.2 Phymorhynchus buccinoides | reverse complement strand
GGCCGCAATCTTGCACTTTATGATACCATTCCTTTCCAGGTGTTGGATGGAGAGTGATGTTGTCTTGATCACCTTTTATGTTTTACTGATCTCAGTTTGTTAACTGAAATTCAGTTTATTTATTAACTACATGTAGTGCTATTGTACAAGGGAAGCCTTCAAGCCGGTTGGGATTCACTAATTCCCTGCCGACTGAAGCCCCTTGTCTCTAAGCCATAGAGATCTACATCCACCTTCTCCTGTGATTATCAGCAGGGCATCGTGGGCCGGACGATCATCCCGGACTCCACCAAGCATCAAGACGGGTCCGTCGCCAAGACAACCTGCACCCAGAATCCGCGAGGAGACCACGCTTGAACCGTGCCATCCCGCGAAGCCATAACCGGAACGACTGGGAGCTACTCTCACCTGACGAGCAAGCCCAGAACTTCAAACAGCTAAGTCTACCTGACTGCGCCAATCATTTGAACTTTCCTACGGACAATAAACATAATTAGTAACCCTTCCGGCATGGGGCGAACCTTATAGAAAGACAAAAGTCTTGTGAATCCTTTCGGATTTCATTGTGTTTTTTATCCATATTTTGTTTTGGCGCCATTGAGCTGCTTTATTATTATTGTTGCATAATCTTATGCAGATTTTGGGAGTAAATAAAATACAAGTGTCAAATAATCCTGAACCCTTTGGTCAGACTGATGAGAGTGGGAGTCTTGTAATTTCATGTAAAACCCTACTTCTCTCTGTCTGCCATTTAGAGCAATTCAACCACTTGTATTTCTTACAACCATCTGACGAGCCAGAACCCGGGCACAAATATAAATTTATTAGATGAAAAGGGGCCGGGAAAGTTGCTCATCTCCCATACCCTAGAGAAGTGGGCTAAAGGCAAATTATCTAAAGTCTTCCCTAGAGACTTAGCCTTTTAACCCATTACCTCGTCACATCTAATTGGGGGCTCGCGTCCGGGATATTTTTTTCATAAAGTCTAACAAATTTCAATTCAAACGGTAGTTCCTTTTCAAAACTGATCTTGTGTCCACTGGGAAAGTTATTGTGATTTGGTTCACTGTGTTTTGATTTGATTTGTTTGAATGCTATTTATGACTTTATTTTGATGTGCATGCTATTTCTGTTTATGCTGAAATAGTTAAGTGTTGTTTGATACATTCAACTCAGCAGCTTTGTTTTTATTTTGAATAGTTGTATTTACAACCATGGCTGAGATTGTTAAACTTAGGCGGGAGCTTAAAGAATGGGGAGAGTCTCTAGGAATGTCAGGCCAAGAGTTAGCAAATTTTGTCATATCTGAATATGACAAAGAGAAAACTCGCGAGGAGGCCGAGAAAGACAAACAGAGAGCTCATGAGGCTCAAGAGGCTGACAAAGCTCGGGAGGCTCAGGAGGCCGAGAAAGACAAACAGAGAGCTCATGAGGCTCAAGAGGCTGATAAAGCTCGGGAGGAAGCTGAGAAAGACAAACAGAGAGCTCATGAGGCGCAAGAGGCTGATAAAGCTCGCGACACTCAGGAGCAAGAGAAAATCCGTACTCATGAGTTAAGGCAGAGACAACTAGTGCAGGATGCCAAAAATAAAGAACTCGATCTTGAGGCCACTGAGCGAGAAAAGGCGCGAGATCATGAGCTAGCTATGAAGCAGCTTGAAAACTCAGCAGACTCTGAGACTGCTGCCCCTCAAAATTTTCCCCCTCCCATTCATACCTCAGCCATGACCTTCACATTGGAGGCATTCAATGAGGCAACAGAGTCTATCGATGCATTCCTCGATAGATTTGAAAGACTGGCCCAGGAATTTGAGCTTGCTCCGGAAAAGTTCAACCTCAAGCTTGCCCAAAGTCTCAGGGGTGTGGCTTATGAGGTGTACAGCAAACTTCCGTCAAGCCAAATTACCGACTACCCAGCTTTGAAAGAAGCCCTGCTCAACAGATACCAGTTGACAGCGGACGCCTACCGGAAAAAGTTCCGGTCAACCAGAAAAGGTAGGGGAGAGTCCTATGCCCAATTTTCAGATAGACTGGGAAACTATCTGACAAAATGGGTGTCCCTTTCTGCCAAATCAGAGTCCTATGAGGATTTACGGGAACTGATGGTTGGCGAGCAACTGCGCGAAACCATGTCCCCAGAGTTACGCACCTTTACTGCCGAACAAGGTGCCACAACTCTGGCTGACCTCATCCAGCTAAGTGATAGGTACACTCTAGCCCATGATGAACCTAGCGCCCCTAAAAGGCCAAAACTACAGCAAGTAGTTGGGTCCACTGCTTCACAGCAGAGCAGGGGTAACCCCAACTCCAACAGTGGGTCAAACAGTTCTACCCATGAACGACAACCACTGGGACAACCCTTATTCTGCTCATACTGCAAGTCGAACACCCACAATCGGGATGACTGCAGGAAACTTGCTTACAAGCGGCAAAATGTTGCAACTATGCAAGTCGTCTCGACTTCGCAGAATTGCACAAACCCCTCCCCAGTACAGTGTCCAGGCACACCGTCAGTCGTTGGACAGGCGACTGTCAACAACATCCCTGTTCAGTGTCTCTATGACACTGGACTGTCATGCGACGCAATTGTCTGCGGATCCCTAGTCCCCGCGTCAGCATACACGGGAGACTTCATCTCTCTGCAAGGCCCTGATGCCGCAATCCCCCCATCCACTTTGCCAGTCGCCATAATCAATGTCGACACCAGATATGTTAAGGGACCCATCAAGGCAGTGCTCATGGACAGTCCTGTCTATGACCTCATACTGGGATCACAGTATGTGTTTTTAGGGCACCCCTCTCAACCTGCTATTGTTTCAGCAGCATTCCCTTCTCCCCAAACCACAACCCAACTCCCTCCCTCCTTCCCAAAGAGCAAATCTCCCTCAGCAGGGAAGAAACCTCTCAACGCGGCAAACCAAATTGCCGCGCGAGCCAATCCAGATTGTCCCAAGTCCCCAAGTCCGCCACAACTTGGAAAATCCTTCCCAAGGAATGTCCGCCTAACGACCCAAGACCACTCGCCACAGGTACCTCAGGTGAAAGGCAGCACTGTACCCGCAAACACCCACCGAAGGTACTATCGGGACAGGCCGCCGCACGTACAGCCGTCACCTACCCCTCCCTTTCAGCGAGTGGCAGTCGACTTGGTCGGGCCTCTACCTAAACGGAAGAAGAAATTCCGGTATATAGTCACCGTGGTCGACATATGTACCATGCAGTGCGATGCCGCCCCAATCTCCTCACTTGATGCTAGTCAGATAGCTGCGGCACTCAAAGCCATTTTCGCCCGAATCGGCCTACCAAACCACATCATCAGCAATGATGAATCCAGGCTAAAGGGGAAACTCAGGCAAGAGGTGTTTGCTATTCTGCAATCAACCTTGGGACAACTCAACACAGGATTGCCGCACCAACCTCAGTCGGAATCCATTCCACTGATCTCTAACCCACCTGCTCCTTTGAACTCTGTGTTGCGACCAGATGTTCCACCATTCCAGCCGACCCAGTCTCCCCACTAATTTGTCCCTGTCGCCCAAGTCGAAAGTGGAGTCGGCGTTCCACAGGAAGATTCCGGTACCAGAATCTTTTCTTCGGGGGGCCTCTGTGACGTAAGTGTCCCGCGCGACCCACTTTCTTTATTTCTTATCTACACCCCCCCCCCCCCCCCTTCCCCTCCCCCCCCCCTCGCCTTTACATTTCTCTGTCCAGCCGCCACGTTAATTGCCCCGCTGCTTCAAACGAACGCCGCGGAAGGGCGTTATCTCTTTCTCCCTGGTCAGCACGTACCATCTACCGAGGTTATCTCCCTTCATCCCCCCCCCCCCCCCCCCCCTTTCTACCGTCACATCACAAGAAAGTGACCACCACAGTCGGCCCCTTTCAACCCCTTCCTTTCTGAGCACGAGAAAGATTTGAATGTCGGCACGTGATAAGGATGTAATAGGCGCGTGATTGTTCGGTACATTTAGAACAGCAATCTTGTGACGTATGGACTGTAATACACCAATAGCAGGCTTTCATTGTTTGAAAGTGAAGGCTATAATTGGAGTGGTGAGAAAAAGTTGTCACACAAGATGCTGAAACGTAGCTAGAGCAACACTCACAACCAGTCATCATAAGCCCACTAGTAAGTATTATTGATGGCAGGTGATTGAGATCTGGTTTGTTTGACTCTAGTTTTGATCTAGATCCTATGTTCAATGATGAATAAGGAGTAGATAGATATGTTATAGAAAAGAAGTGGTAAACATTCTATTCTATTTATGTGCACTGATTATTTGTGTGTGTGTGTTTTTGACTTTAACACTTTTGGTACCAGAACCGGAGTTTATGCCTACTAACCCTTTTGTCTATTTTTAGTAGGAAACCTATGGGCCGCAATCTTGCACTTT
The DNA here is from genome assembly GCA_017654935.2 of Phymorhynchus buccinoides. Lineage (NCBI taxonomy): Eukaryota > Metazoa > Mollusca > Gastropoda > Neogastropoda > Raphitomidae > Phymorhynchus > Phymorhynchus buccinoides. The sequence goes on along the minus strand of CM065692.1, from coordinate 39,400,194 downwards.
ATGATACCATTCCTTTCCAGGTGTTGGATGGAGAGTGATGTTGTCTTGATCACCTTTTATGTTTTACTGATCTCAGTTTGTTAACTGAAATTCAGTTTATTTATTAACTACATGTAGTGCTATTGTACAAGGGAAGCCTTCAAGCCGGTTGGGATTCACTAATTCCCTGCCGACTGAAGCCCCTTGTCTCTAAGCCATAGAGATCTACATCCACCTTCTCCTGTGATTATCAGCAGGGCATCGTGGGCCGGACGATCACCCCGGACTCCACCAAGCATCAAGACGGGTCCGTCGCCAAGACAACCTGCACCCAGAATCCGCGAGGAGACCACGCTTGAACCGTGCCATCCCGCGAAGCCGTAATAGGAACGACTGGGAGCTACTCTCACCTGACGAGCAAGCCCAGAACTTCAAACAGCTAAGTCTACCTGACTGCGCCAATCATTTGAACTTTCCTACGGACAATAAACATAATTAGTAACCCTTCCGGCATGGGGCGAACCTTATAGAAAGACAAAAGTCTTGTGAATCCTTTCGGATTTCATTGTGTTTTAACCATATTTTGTTTTGGCGCCATTGAGCTGCTTTATTATTATTGTTGCATAATCTTATGCAGATTTTGGGAGTAAATAAAATACAAGTGTCAAATAATCCTGAACCCTTTGGTCAGACTGATGAGAGTGGGAGTCTTGTAATTTCATGTAAAACCCTACTTCTCTCTGTCTGCCATTTAGAGCAATTCAACCACTTGTATTTCTTACAACCATCTGACGAGCCAGAACCCGGGCACAAATATAAATTTATTAGATGAAAAGGGGCCGGGAAAGTTGCTCATCTCCCATACCCTAGAGAAGTGGGCTAAAGGCAAATTATCTAAAGTCTTCCCTAGAGACTTAGCCTTTTAACCCATTACCTCGTCACACAGGGTACATACCCACTCTGTGCAACAGGAGTGAGTTTAGGACTGTCGGTGTTGGAGGAGTATACTTATGTTAGGGGATTTGTTTAAGATGGGATAAATGCCCTGTCCAGGGTACATACCCACTCTGTGCAACAGGAGTGAGTTTAGGACTGTCGGTGTTGGAGGAGTATACTTATGTTAGGGGATTTGTTTAAGATGGGATAAATGCCCTGTCCAGGGTACATACCCACTCTGTGCAACAGGAGTGAGTTTAGGACTGTCGGTGTTGGAGGAGTATACTTATGTTAGGGGATTTGTTTAACATGGGAGAAATGCCCTGTCCATGGTACATACCCACTCTTTGGGCCAAAGGAGTGTACCACAATCGGCGTTGGAGAAGTTTCCTTAAGCCAGACAATCCCCAAACAGAATGGTTGTAAGAACAACACTTAATATATCGCACAGCTGGAGTAAACTCTGAGAAAGCAATGTTCAATGTTTATCCCTTTCCCAGCAAGCCCCGTATCTACTATGGGCAGTATGATGTCGTAACTTGCGATGTTACAAGTCTGGGATGCTGCTTTTTTAAATTGTAGAATAGTCAAAAAGTGCATGTATCCATACCATTTTCTCAGATTGAGTCTAACAGGTATATCTTTTATATTTCATATTTCTACTACTACTACTACTACTACTACTACTACTACTACTACTACTACTACTACTACTACTACTACTACTACTACTATTACTACTACTATTAATAATAACAATGATAATAATAATAATAATAATAATAATAATAATAATAATAATAATAATAATAATGGGATTGGAGGGGTAATATTACGTCAATTTCTGGATCTCTAGTTCGATATGGGGAAAGATTTAGATCACCAGCGTCTGTTAAAATGTTTCTGCTTCCGCTGTATCAACGCTCTGCTTTGTAACTGAACTCGTTTTCTAGAAGCAAACGGATTTTTGAGGACTGTGACAAAGTGGTCATTGCGTACTGGTACGGGTCAGTGCGCACCCTACATACGGGTGTTGCATTTGTATTTATATTGTATACACTTATATGTAACCATAGCAACTTCCACCCCACACCAAGTGAGGAAGGAAACCTTACCGTACAATGAGTAGATTCGGATTTTACCTTCGAACTGCATGAAACTTGGTCTCTTTTGGTTGAACAAATGGAAGCTGGAAGAAATAAACGTCATTGCTATAAATAACGCAATCACGGCGCGATTTCTTAACAATGTCTACGATTTCAGGGGTGGGGGTGGGGGGGTACGCACTGACCCAACCAACGCAAAGACTCGTGAGTACTCTCGTTACTTTTCTTTCAAAAATAGTTCGGAAAGAAATGGGTTGCGCTGCGCAGGCGAGACGCGCTCTCCGGTTGAGAACAACCCGAATTTCACAGAGATGATTCTGTGACTAGAATATGCCATATAGGGGAAGACGGGGCAAAAAGCCCATGGGTGGGTAAGAAGCCCGTGCCAATTATCTCATGAAATAAAGCAAATTTCAGTCACGTTTTGCCCATGAGACGAGTGTTAATGTTTAGCATTCGTCTCAAGGGCAAATTTGACTGACATTTTCTTTATTTCATGAGATAATTGGCACGGGCTTCTTACCCGCCCATGGGCTTCTTACCCCGTCTTCCCCTACCAAAATAATCTTATTACAGACGAATGAATACAGACTGTTACAGACTGTTGTCCAAAGCGAATATGTTTATTATTTATTCTTGTTCTGTAAAGTGTGTGTGTGTGTGTGTGCGTGTGCGTGCGTGTGTGTGTGTGTGTGTGTGTGTGTGTGTGTGTGTGTGTGTGTGTGTGTGTGTGTGTGTGTGTGTGTTTAATATAGATTGTATGCTTTAACAGGAAAGTAGACGGAAAGACACATAAACAGATAATCAAACAGACAAGTGAACCCTGTGTATCCACATTAATTATAAATATTTCAAAACTGGGTCGCTTCTTTTGGCGTACATTTGCTCGACAATTGCTTTTCCCAAACTGCCTGTCTGGTTAAAACAAAACAAAATCTGAGATAGACAGTTGTGGCAGAAAAATTCTGGCTGTTTTTCTTTGTTTTGTTTACTTTTTGCTTCTAATGCACATGCCTGAAATTAAAATAAAATAAAAGCAAAGGATTCGAGCATTCTATAAGCTTGAGGCCAAATCTAATCAAGTCTCCAAAAAGCCAACATGGATTCCATTCAGAAGACGTGTGTTTCTCATTTAAAGCCTCTTAAGTGCCTGCAGCATTTGTGTTTTCTATCGTTTTTGGGTTTGTTATTATTTTCGTTTGTTACTGCTCTTGTTTCAATTTGCAGAAATAATACGATTACGGACAAAAATCCACGTCAAGCTGGATTAAAAGAAGTGTGTGTGTGTGTGTGTGTGTGTGTGTGTGTGTGTGTGTGTGTGTGTGTGTGTGCGTGTGCGTGTGCGTGTGTGCGTGCGCGTGCGTGCGTGCGTGCGTGCGTGCGTGCGTGCGTGCGTGCGTGCGTGCGTGCGTGCGCGCGCGCGCGTGTATGTGTGTGTGTGTGTGTGTGTGTGTGTGTGTGTGTGTGTGTGTGTGCGTGCGCGTGCGTGCGTGCGCGTGCGTGCGTGCGTGTGTGTGAGAGATATTCATCATAATTATCGTGTTGATATTGTTGTTTCTTGTTGTTGATCTTTTAATTGGTGCTGTTGTGCTTGTTTCTGCAACATGTCGTTGTTGTTGTCGTTGTTGTTGTTGTTGTTCTTCTTCTTCTTTTTCCTATGAGTCTCATGTCTTGTTCTTCTTCACGTGTCCTTACTTGTTTTGTGCCGCTGTAGTAGATATTACATTTCCTTTCCAATGTCATTGTCATTTCAACAATTGTAAATTGAGCACCAGTTCCTTTGCGTACACCCAGATACTTTTCTTTTATTGAATGAAGCTGAGTAGTACTAGTAGTAGTCATTCATCCAGGTTCTTCTAGTAAACACTGTTTCCCCTTTGCAAAAAATTACGTTGTGTTAAACGACTCCCCCCCCCCCCCCCCCCCGTGGGAATACCGGGGAGGGGGGGGGGGGGTCTTTTGCATAAATAGTTCCCCCACCTTCTGGAAGCTTGTCACTTCCTTTAATCTGTCACTCTCTTTGACTCTGCCTTTTATCTTAGCTTCACTGTCATCTGCTATCTTTCTGCCTTAGCGGAACATTCTCCTGTCTTTTTTTCACGAAACACTTTTTTGCCGGGCCTAATTATTTCTTAGTTAAGCACATAGCGGCAATATGACGCATCTGCGCTCATAATTGACAGGAAACTGTCTGAGCGATCGAAGAAGAAGAAGAAGTGCCAAGCGACGAGCAGATATACCAATAATGCTAATAATCGGGGTTTTTTCTTTGTTCGTTGAAGGAAGTAATTCTTGAACGGAGAAAGTCAATGGGGGATTATTCTTAATGATTAATCAGTCAATGATGGGGATAGATGTGTGAGAAGGCGTAGCTTAGTTATAGTTAGATTAGTTATAGTTAGTTTAGTTATAGCCTGTTCAGGCTTCTTCTTGGCTTTCAATCATCCGAATTTATCGTTCCTTCCGTTTCACGAAAATAACTAACCTAATTTTCGATGGGAAAATTTGGTTGAAAGCAGCAAAACTGCGTTCCTGGTTTGCGCTAATGAATGAGTTAATTCCAATCCTTGTTTAGATCATCCCCTTCATTCAGATGACCCGCGCAGGAACGCGATGTGGGTACTCAACCTTACAATTGCCGTTCTTTCTTTGACCCTTTCGTTCAAATCACATGGAGCTAATGAGCGGATGCCTAAGTTAATTGATGTCCTTGGGTCGCTAATAGTTTAATGCGTTTGCTTTGTCACGAGTCAAGCAGAAATCTCAACCTAACGTTCGTCCATTGATGCGCTTAATAAGCTTTGAATATGTTTCGCTTGCACTCATCTTCTTCGCTGGCTTGCTTTTCTTGTTTGTCCTATTTCGCCTTATGAACTTAAACACCTAGTTTCGCTTTTTCACCTGAAACACCTATGTTGTAGTCAAACCAAATGTTGTTTTGTCCTCCCATCCACACGCATCTGGGATGCAGAGTGTGCATCTTGCATACATTGCTATTACCTGCAGTTCGTTTATACCAAGAGTTGAAAAACAAGCAAAAAGAAAGAATGGAAATAGCACCACGTCACAAAATGATGGATGTAAAGATTAAAGCAAAAAGGAGTTGACGAGTACGCCCATTTCCCTACTCGAGATTCTTCCCTCGATAGGTGGTGATAACGTCATCCTACACTCGATAGGTGGTGATAACGTCATCCTACACTCGATAGGTGGTGATAACGTCATCCCCCCCCTCTGTGAAGCGACCCCCCCCCCCCCCCCCCCCCCCCCCCAGTACTTTATGCGGTGTTCTTGGGACAGAGAAAAACAACAAGTACAAGACAGAACAATAATAATAATACTGGTTATTTATAGAGCGCTTAACTCCCTTTGCAGGGTGCTCAAAGCGCTGAACAAAGGCCTAAACACTAACATACAGATAAAGATACACATTAAAGACAAGCCAAGAATAATCAACATGAAGACAAGTATCAACAAGGGCGTCGCCGAGCGGCAGACATGTCCGTCACCAGCAATGCCACGCACTTGCGACACCCCGTAGAGTGTCACATCCTGACACAAAATTGGAAGGGATTCTGTCTTCTA
>CM065692.1:39359588-39362088 GCA_017654935.2 Phymorhynchus buccinoides | reverse complement strand
AAAGCTGGGATTTAGGTGTTTGTCGTCACTCTGTCAAGCAAGAGCTATTTATTTGCTATCTTAAATGAATGAAGGCTGTTCTTTTCTTTAATATGTAGTGGAATAGAATTCCACAGAGTGCCACCAGAGTAGATCATGCTGGGTTTGAAGAGGTCGATTCTAGGTTTTCTTATAAGTATATTATTTGTATATCTTGATTGGTTAAGGGGCAAATTTGCTGTGAGTGATGGGGGTGCTAATCCGTTCATAATTTTAAACATCATTACTGCTTTGTTATATTCAAGTTTATATGATAATGGTAGAACGTCTAGTGTCATGTAGTCTTGAGGATTTAGCGAAGATGATTTATTCAGTACTGCTTTGAGAGCTCGTTTATGGGCCCTTAGCAATGGCTTCAGTGTGTTAGCACTGCTGGAATCATATATAGTTGAGGAGTAGTCTATGCATGATTGGATGAAAGCATGGTAAAAGTGTTTTCGGGCATTTATATCTAGAAATGTTTTACGGTTTGAAAGCTGAAAGATTTTCTGTGATATACGCTTACTTAAAGTGGTTACAAGTAAGATTATTATCTATACTAACTCCTAAAAGTTTGTGTGAATCGACTTCTTCAATCGGTCTATTGTTAATGTGAATAGGGGGCATGGCATTTATTAAAAGTTGTCTTTTTTGCCTAAAGTGACAACCATGTACTTTGTTTTTCTTTCATTTAAGCACATGTGATTAACTTATGTCCAATCCATTAACAGGTTAACATTGTCTTGAAGGTTATAAAGAGAGAAAGAGAGAGAGAGAGAGAGAGAGAGAGAGAGAGAGAGAGAGAGAGAGAGAGAGAGAGAGAGACAGAGAGAGAGAGACAGAGACAGAGAGACAGAGAGAGAACTCAGAACTCAGAACTCAGAACTCAGAACTCAGAACTCAGAAACTTTATTTTACAAGGAAAAGAATTTAGGCTGGGCCTAGTCTTCCATTCTGTCCTTGGTTCTAAGCATGCAATACACAACTAATACTATAAATGAACATTGAGACACAGGAACATCGCCAACAAAAAATAACAACAAACAGTAATATAGCAACGACATGGCAGGCAGAGCATCAACATAAGCAATAAAAACAAATAAAATAGAAAACTAACCAACCAGTTAAACAAAGTAATAGATTAAAAACACCTCTATTACTACAATATACTTCTTCTACTACAATTACTACTACTAGTGTTAGACGGAGCAAAAAGCCCATGGGCGGGTAAGAAGCCCACTCCAACTATGCCACAAAACAAAGCAAATCTCGGTCACATTCTGCCCATGAGACAAGTGTAAATGTTTAGCATTCGTCTCATGGACAAACCCGACCGAAACCCGCCCCACTCCATGAGACAACCGGCACGGGCCCTCCACCCGCCCATGGACCCTCTACCCCGTCTTCACCAACTATTACTATTACTTCCACCATCACCACCACCATCACCACACCACTACTACTACTACTACTACTACTACTACTACTACTACTACTACTACTACTACTACTACTACTACTACTACTACTATTACAATTACTATTACAATTACTATTACTACCTCCATCACCATCACTACTACTACCACTACCACTACCACTACTATTACTACTAGAGTGCCACAGTAATGTAACAATAACACGGTACGCAGAACATCACCATCAGTAATAAGAACAAGCAAAACAGAAACCAACCGGCCAAACAAAACATAAATGAAGAAAGAAAAAAATGACTTCCACCACAACTTACTTCATCATCATCTACTACTACTGCTACTGCTACTACTACTACTACTACTACTACTACTACTACTACTACTACTACTACTACTACTACTACTACTACTACTACTACTACTACTACTATTACTACTACAATTACTATTACTACCTCCATCACCATCACTACTACTACCACTACCACTACTATTACAACTAGAGTGCCACAGTAATGTAACAATAACACGGTACGCAGAACATCACCATCAGTAATAAGAACAAGCAAAACAGAAACCAACCGACCAAACAAAACATAAATGAAGAAAGTAAAAAAATGACTTCCACCGCAATTTACTTCATCTACTACTACTACTACTACTACTACTACTACTACTACTACTACTACTACTACTACTACTACTACTACTACTACTACTACTAATAATAATAATAATAGCATCATAATAACACAAGTAGGCTAATGTAAATCAAATAAAAAGTAAAAGTAATCATAAAAGCATAATGACACAAGTAGCCTAATGTCAAACAAAAAAAGAAAAAAACACACCAAGCAAACATAATCAGAGAAACAAAATGACAGCATTAGTCTAAACAGACAAAAATGGCTCGTGTGTGGTGCATTAAGTGATAGTAAAGTTTTAATGGATGGGATTAAGGAGATGCCCCCGTAAGTTAGATTTGAAATTTGATACTGACGAAAATGCCTTTACATCTGAAGGCAGTGAGTTCCAAGCATATGGCC
>CM065692.1:39344588-39349588 GCA_017654935.2 Phymorhynchus buccinoides | reverse complement strand
TGGAGGATGAGGAGTATGAGGATGAGGAGGAATAAGAGATCAAAAAACAAATTAAAAAAAGACGAAGAGAATGCTAACGAGAAGAAGAAGAAGGAGGAGGAGGTCAGGAGGAGGAGGAGGAGGAGGAAGAACAAAGAAGAAGAAAAAGAAGATGATGATGAGGAGGAAGAGGATCGTGGAGGAAATTAAGAGAGGCAGAAAGAAAGAAAGAGTGATATTAAACCCATTGTCTGGTACATTGACATTACACAAAGCAGAATTGTTTTTCGAACCAACAGATAAAAACAAGTGTCTTAGTAAATAAATAGATACCCCCAAAAAACAAACACAAAGAAACAAGCAAACAAACAAATACATATATGAATAGGATAGGGAAGGAGGAGAGAGAGGAAGAGAGAGAGAGAGAGAGAGTTCGGGAGACCAGAGAGAGAGAGGAGAGAGAGAGAGAGAGAGAGAGAACTGAGAGATGAGAGAGAGAGAGAGGTGAGAGATACACACACACATACAGACAGAGAAACAGAGATAAACAAGCGGATCCCCGAGCGGCAGATAAGTTCCCGAGCGGGTGAACTTGGGCACATAACAGCAGCATGACGCATCTGCGCTCCAGTGACAAGAAACTCAGCAATTGCCAAAAAAAAACCTTAATAAACAAAAAATAATAAATGTGTCAAAAATGTGTGGTTGTAAATGACCGGCCACAGATGGCCATATCAACAGACTATAACCGTTGTGAACTTGACCTTGACCTTACTTGTACTGCATATTCAGAATGACCTTAAACCAATGCACACAAAATGACTCGTGAACATTTTAAGTCCAACGATGTGAAAGACATGGCCACAAGAAGGAAATGTACGTTTTTAAGGTCAAACTTCAAGGTCAAGGTCTGCATGGTTATTATTTTTGTATGGGACGTTTTGTGTACCGTGATGCGCCACTACAGTAAATTTGAAGCGATTCCTTGCAACAGTTCTTGAGATACAGCTTTGGGGTTCGAACCCCGTGTTTCGCTTGCACGCACGGTTGCAGAGACAAATCCATGATTATAATGTTATAGCCTTTTTATCAGAAAACGTTGTGAAAAAAAAACCGCATTGAAATATGTGCAAAAGTTCACGAGATATAAAGGATTATCATGACCTTGACCTTAAATAAATAAAAAAACCACTGGCGTAGGAGAACGGGGGGGAGGGGGGGGGGGAGGGGGCAGGGGGGGGGGGTCAACTGCCCCCCCTGGCTTCGAGGAGGGGGGGGGGGGCAGACGTATCAGTCCTCTGCCCCCCCAAAAAGTTATAACGCGAACAAAAAAAACAACAAAACACCAGAAAGGACACAAGGAAACGAAAGAGTTAATGGTCTCAGCTGTCATGGACTTGGTACTGCATCAAAGATGGATTTGAGGGGGGTTACAGGGGTTCCACCCCCTCAGACAAAAAATGGAAAGAAAAAGAGGAAGACAAATTGTAATTCCATGCCACAGTTATTCTCTCACGAGAAGCCTTGATTGCATCTTTTACATTCAAATTATCATCAGCTTCTGGGAGGCAATCCCCCCAGACCCATCACCCCACCCCAACTGACCACTTGGAGCTACCCCCTCCCCTCTTCCATGACTGGCTGATCCGCCCCAAACATGGTTGTATTTTTATGCTTTTTTGTTGTTTCCTTTCAATTCACATCATGTTTTATTTCATTCATACATTTTTTTATATCATTGATTATGATTATGTTCAAAAATAACCATAATAAAGTATTTTTGTAGGATTTACGCGCATATAGTATATAGTGCGTGATGACAAAAGTCATGTAATTAACCTATCCATCCATTCGTTTTGTCCGTGCGTTTTGTTGGCAATCCTGCCCCCCCCCCCCCCCCCCCCCGCTTGAAAACGTTCCTACGTCACTGAAAACTAAAGCAATCAGTCAATAGCTGATACTTATCCTCTATACCTTGTACACTGCGTCTGAATCAGGAACAATTGGGATGCAAACCAGACTCCCAAAGACGCAGAGAGAGACCAGACCTCCAAGGAGGACACTTAAAAACTGCAACAAAGAAAGTCGCGTCGCCAAAACACAGAATCAAGAAGCAGTCAACCAACCAACCAACCGACCACCTGTGTCCTCAATTCCAAAGTTTCATGTTGATGACACACTTTCAGTTACCCGACCGACTTGACTCTTTAAGGGGATAAAGTTTTGATATGAAAAAGTACAGAGGGTTTGCGGTAGTAGACCAATAATCTTATATATATTTTCCAAATCTCTCTGTGTCTGTCTGTCTGTCTGTCTGTGTGTCCCTTATGCACGGCCACAGTTCTCAATTGATTGACACCAAATTTGGCATCAAACATCCTTGGCACCCTCCGAAGGTCATGTCATCCTTACTTTTCGGAAACCTCCGCCAAGGGGTCGTGGGGATGGGGTGACCACACGCAGCTCTGTGTCCCTTATGCACGGCCACAGTTCTCAACCGATCGACACCAAATTTGGCATCAAACATCCTTGGCACCCTCCGAAGGTCATGTCATCCTTACTTTTCGGAAACCTCCGCCAAGGGGTCATGGGGAGGGGGGGGGACCACACGCAGCTCGGATTTACTAACGGCAAGTGCGTGTGAGCTGTGAGCGTGGGGGGGAGGGGGGGAGGGGGGGAGGGGGGGATGAGGGGGGCTGGGTGGAGGGGCGTCTGGAGGGGTGAGGGGTGGGATGGTCAGGTGTGTGTGTGGGGGGGTGTTCAGGGGGGTGGGCTGGAGGGGGCCACAGTTCTCAACCGATCGACACCAAATTTGGTATCAAGCATCCTTGGCACCCTCCGAAGGTCATGCCGTCCTTACTTTTCGGAAACCTCTGCCAAGGGGTCGTGGGGGGGGGGGGGGGGGGGGGGGACCACACGCAGCTCCACACGCACTTGCGGTTAGTAAATCCGAGCTGTTCGGGTTTGTTTCCTTTTTTTGTTTGTTTGTTTGTTCTTTTCTGTCTGTCCCAAGGATCTCCCGAACCGCTTGACCGAATCGCTTCAAATTTTGTGTGGTGGTGTGTCACCATGAGAGGAAGGCATCCGTGCAAAACATTTTGCCGTCCTGACCTTGACGTTGGTGTATGACCTTGAAAACCGAAAATCGTTAAGGTGCCATAACTTCCACACCGCAGGTCCTAGAGTCTTGAAACTTGGCATGGATGGGGGGAGGGGGGTCTGGAGGGGTGAGGGGTGGGATGGTCAGGGTGTGTGTGTGTGGGGTGTTCAGGGGGGTGGGCTGGAGGGGGCCACAGTTCTCAACCGATCAACACCAAATTTGGCATCAAGCATCCTTGGCACCCTCGGAAGGTCATGCCGTCCTTAATTTTCGGAAACCTCCACCAAGGGGTTGTGGGGCACTTGCGGTTAGTAAATCCGAGCTGTTCGGGTTTGTTTCCTTTGTTTGTTTGTTTGTTTGTTCTTTTCTGTCTGTCCCAAGGATCTCCCGAACCGCTTGACCGAATCGCTTCAAATTTTGTGTGTCCCCATTGGAGGAAGGCATCTGTGCAAAACTTTTTGCCATCCTGACTTTGACGTTGGTTTATGACCTTGAAAACCGAAAATCGTTAAGGGGCCATAACTTGCGCTAGTTATAGTATATACTAGTAGATAGTGCGTGATGACAAAAGGTAGAACAATAATAAAGAACAAGTCGCAAAGGTATTTATGAAAGTGTATCGTGCTTGTAAGCAATCGAGAGAGAGAGAGAAAGAGAGAGAGAGAGAGAGAGAGAGAGAGAGAGAGAGAGAGAGAGAGAGAGAGAGAGAGAGAGAGAGAGAGAGAGAGAGAGAGAGAGAGAGAGGGAGAGAGAGAGAGAGAGAGAAATAGAGATATATATATAGAGAGAGATAGAGAGAGAGAGAGCGAGAGAGAGAGAGAGAGAGAGAGAGAGAGAGAGAGAGAGAGAGAGAGAGAGAGAGAGAGAGAGAGAGAGAGAGAGAGAGATAAGAGGAAGAAGAAAATGAAGTAGAGAAGAAGAAGAAGAATTAGGAGGAGGAGGAGGAGGAAGATTTCAAGAACCAATATGTTGTTTGCCTTTTTTTTTAGTTTTGAGACCCAATCCTACCAAATGAGGCAATCCGCAATTCGGTCTCTTTCGCCAAGTTAGCCAATAACTGCCACCATCATTTCGAAGTTGTTTTTGTTTCTTTCTTTAAACCTTCCTGGTTGATTTTTGTTTAAAAAAATGTATACAAATAAGATTAATTAATATAAGCAAAGAAGTACCCTTTCTAAAGTCTTCTACTGAAAACGTTTCTTCTTATCTAGCTAAAGGAACGGACATTGTTTTAAACGAGTGGTTGAGCTTTATGAGAGTGGGCTTATGGATGGGAAGGAAGCACACGAAGTCTCAATTAATGAGGGAAAAACCTCACACAATTAGAAGAGAAGCCCACTTACAGGACACTGGGACATCAGTCTTACACTAGCGTCTGCTTTATGTCTGCTTCTATGTTGTTGGGTTTTTTGGTCACAACGTTCGCCTTTGTTTCGTATAACTAAAACAAGCATGAAACCTCTTTTTGTCACAACGTTCGCCTTTTTTCGTATAACTAAAACAATCATGAAATCTCTTTTTGTCACAACGTTCGCCTTTTTTCGTATAACTAAAACAATCATGAAATCTCTTTTTGTCACAACGTTCGCCTTTGTTTCGTATAACTAAAACAATCATGAAACCTCTTTTTGTCACAACGTTCGCCTTTTTTCGTATAACTAAAACAATCATGAAACCTCTTTTTGTCACAACGTTCGCCTTTCTTTCGTATAACTAAAACAATCATGAAACCTCTTTTTGTCACAACGTTCGCCTTTTTTCGTATAACTAAAACAATCATGAAACATCTCTCTCTCTCTCTCTCTCTCTCTCTCTCTCTCTCTCTCTCTCTCTCTCTCTCTCTCTCTCTCTCTCTCTCTCTCTCTCTCTCTCTCTCTCTCTCTCTCTCTCTCTCTCTCGGACAGATTGTAAGAATAGGCAT
>CM065692.1:39317088-39337088 GCA_017654935.2 Phymorhynchus buccinoides | reverse complement strand
AAGGATAGTTTTGTTAGAACACAAACTTACAAATATCCCCACAAAAAAAGCTTTAAAAAAAAAAGCTTCGTTGATTTTAAGGTTTGAAATGCCCAGAAGAGTGCGCTGCGGTTAGAATTAAAAAAACAAGTGGAAACACAACCCGTAAAATCACGCCGTTTATTCTTTCTAAAAAGCTGTTTCATTGCTCTTTTACTGGCTCTTTAACAAAGAGTTGAACAAAGTTTCGAGTCCTAATTGCTATCTATGAACTGTTGTTCTGGAAGCTGGCTGCCACATTTCTTCTGGTAGAAAGAAGGACTTGCCTGCTACAAGAAATCTGATCGCACATTCATGTTCCCATATCATTTTATGGAATGGGTGTAATGTTTAGAGATAGAAACGTAGACCAGATCGTGACGTACAAAATATTATTAACACGTATGAAAACAAACATAATTTGGAACCGGCACATATATAAACAATACGCAACCCCCAAAGCACACACACATACACGGGCGCGCGCGCACGCGTTTGCATGCACGCACGCACGCACGCACGCACGCATGCATAAATTATACACTAAAGTATAGACACCAACAGAGAGAGAGAGAGAGAGAGAGAGAGAGAGAGAGAGAGAGAGAGAGAGAGGAGAGAGAGAGAGAAGAGAGAGAGAGAGAGAGAGAGAGAGAGAGAGAGAGGGAGAGAGAGAGAGAGAGAGAGAGAGAGAGAAGAGAGAGAGAGAGAGAGAGACCAGAGAGAGAGATGAGAAGAGAGAGAGAGAGAAAAGACACAGAGAGAGACAGACAGAAAGAAAGAAAAAAAAAGAAGAAGAAGAAGAAGAAGAAGAAGAAAGAAGAATAAAGAAATAGCAGTAGGAGGTAAATGAGAAGGTGGAGGAGGAGGAGGAGAAGAAGGAGAAGAATAAGAAAAGAAAAGAGGAGGAGTAGCAGTGGCAGGAGGAGGAGGAGGAGGAGGAAAATAAGGTGGGGAAGGAGGAGGAGGCGGAAAAAAAAAGAAGCAGGAGAGAAGACGAGAAGGAGGAGGAGGAGGAGGGGAGAAGAGAGAAAAAGAGAGAAAGTGAGAGAGAGAGGGAGAGTAGAGACAGATAGAGAGACAGAGAGAGAGAGAGAGAGAAGGGGAGGAGTGAGAGAGAGAGAGAGAGGTGAGAGAGAGAGAGAGAGAGGAGAGAGAAGAGAGAGAGAGAGAGACGAGAGAGAGAGAGAGAGAGAGAGAGGAGAGAGAGAGAGAGAGAGAGAGAGAGAGAACTCAAAACTCAAACTCAAAACTCAACGAGAGAGAGAGAGAGAACTCAAACTCAAACTCAAAACTCAACGAGAGAGAGAGAGGAGAGAGAGAAAGAGGAGGGATTGAAAGAGAGAGAGAGAGGAGAGAGAGTGAGAGATGAGAGAAACGAGAAGAGAGAGACAGAGATGAGAGAGAGGATAAGACGAGAGAGAGAGAGAGAGAGAGAGAGAAGAGATGGTAGTGAAGATAAGGGGGGGGGGGCAAATAAAAAGGAAATGGTGTTTGTGGGGGGGAAATGGGACCATAAAAAAAGTCAGAACGAAGCTTGAATACCGACATTTCGAAAGCTTGAAAGCGCATCGAGGATTTTCAAAGAAACTTTATCAGGAATTTTAAAAAAAAAATCAAAAAAATTCGATAATCTCGAGAAAGGTCAGAACTCAGAAGAGAGACTTGAACTAATGCAGACCAGTGCTAAGCTTAACCGTGAAACAGTACATACGATGCTAACTTTTCGTACTTAGATTAGACAGATGAGCGATCAATTGGATAATAACAGAAGCTGTAACTGCCTGTGGTTTGTAGCTGCCTCTGTCAGTCTGTATCTGGTTCTTTGCATTTGTTTTTCTGTTTTGTTTCTCTTTCTGAATTTTTTAAAATATTTTTTACTTTCTTCCTCTCTTTGATT
Organism: Phymorhynchus buccinoides; assembly: GCA_017654935.2. NCBI lineage: Eukaryota > Metazoa > Mollusca > Gastropoda > Neogastropoda > Raphitomidae > Phymorhynchus > Phymorhynchus buccinoides. The sequence goes on along the minus strand of CM065692.1, from coordinate 39,335,173 downwards.
TCGTTCGTTCTCTCGATTTAGATTTCCTTCTTTTTGTAGTGTAATGATTTTCTTTCTTTCTGTCTGTCTGTCTGTCTGTCTTTTTTCACATCCTCCCTTCCCAATTGTAAGTTGGTATTGTTTACCTCGGAGCTCATTAACCCTTTCACCGCCAATGTCGCATTCTTGCACCACAATGACTTAGCACCCATGTCACTAAAAGGCAGGGTCTGTTATTCAAAGAGCCTTTTTCTCTCTTAATTTTTGGAGGTAAGAACAGGCCTATACATGTCATGCATAGAGGAATCCCCAATATTGCAGAGTTTTTCCTTCTCCACCCTGGTAGTTTTAATGGAATTGTTTGGGGCGAAAAATGGCTGGCTGAGAAAGGGTTAAAGCAAGTCGTAACGCACATGACAAACAAATCCGGATATTCGTATAATTAGCAGTCATAAATGATAATAGTCTCTGTCTCTGTCTCTCTCTGTCTGTGTCTCTCTGTGTCTCTGTCTCCTCTTCTCTCTCTCTCTCTCTCTCTCTCTCTCTCTCTCTCTCTCTCTCTCTTCTCTCTCTCTCTCTCTCCGTCCTTTCTCTCTCTCTCTTCTCTCTCTCTCTCTCTCTCTCTCTCTGGGCTGGGTGTAAAAAAAGTATGTATACTTATCTCATTACCCTGTATAAATAAAATTTCGTTCGTTCGTTCGTTCGTTCTCTCTCAAGTGTAATTGATGGAAACCCCTGATTTCCTCCCTAATACAAGGAACTAGAAATGGCATATAATACTTTGTGCAAAATGGGTTTTGAATATTTCGAATGTAGTAATGCTATTATAGATTCTATAACTACCCCCCCCCCCCCCCCCCCACTGTTTGTTTGTATAAGGGCCCATGGCCAAAGTACAGTAAACTATTTCAGTGTTCAGTGTTCAGTGTTCTCTCTATCTCTCTATCTCAACCCTCCTCACTTTCTTCCTCCTCAATTTTCTCATTTTCTCTCCTCTCTCTCTCTCTCTCTCTCTCTCTCTCTCTCTCTCTCTCTCTCTCTCTCTCTCTCCCTCTCTCTCTCCTCCAAAAACTCCCCACCCTCCGCGCACACCCTCCCCCTCCCCCCTCCCCCTCCCTCCCCCCTCTCTCTCTCTTCTTTCCAATCACTCCCCCAGCAACATGTCAATATTTCCAGAGTCAGTGGATGGATTGAGGTGCAGCCAGGCAGAGAGGCAGAAAAGGCACGGTGATAGCCCCCCAGCGTTGAGGATCACGTGCACGCTCACCGCACTGTGCACAGCGAGGAACTGGAGCGAAAATGATACACGGTGCAGCACTAGCCTGACCCTACCCCAACCCAGGACATTACAGTGTTATACCCAATGAGAAGAGGAAAATTAAAATGACAGGTAAAGAGAACCCAGAGGGGGGGGGGGGGGGGGGGGGGGCGTGGTTAGAAAGGGGTGGAATGATGGAAGGGCTACATTGAAACAGGAACGATGATACTTCGGAGAAGGGGGGTAGGGGAGATGAGGGGCGGGGGGTAGCAGCAAGGGGAGGAGGGGGGGGGGGATTGAAGTGGGGAGAGGAAGTCGCCGAAGTCGGGCGTTTAATGGAGGCTAGGTCACAGCCCCCTTTCGTGGAGTGAACACACACTCAACTTTAAAACAAGGAACACGAATGGACAACACCTACGCAAGAAATAAGTATACAACGTAGAGAGAGAGAGAGAGAGAGAGAAGAAGAGAGAGAGAGAGAGAGAGAGAGAGAGAGAGAGAGAGAGAGAGAGAGAGAGAGAGAGAGAGAGAGAGAGAGAGAGAGCGAGGGAGACGAGAGAGAGAGAGATTTTTTTCTTGAGAGAGAGAGATGAGAGAGAGAGAGAGAGAGAGAGAGAGAGAGAGAGAGAGAGACAGAGAGAGACGCACAGAGAGAGAGAGAGATGACAGCCAGATAGTTATAGAGATCCAAATGAGAAAGAGGTGCAGGAAAATATCCACCATCAAGAACACACAAGCGATACAATAAAAACCAAGCATGCACTTTGATGCCAACAAATAATGTCAATCGACATAGACACTCAGGCTGTTCTAGTTAATGCCTTTAAGACAATGTGAAGGTAGATTTCCAAAGCAGAAAAAACCCCAAAGCATTAGCAAACAAGAAACACACGCCATTTAAGCCAATAACAACAGAACCACCAGCAAGATGGTGGAGGTTGTTGGAGGAAAGAAAATGAAAGCAAACAAAAAATATTTGCGATACTATGTCTATTTTAGAAACCGAATTAACGTTGCGTAGCTCCCTCGGTCATTAGACAAGAACTCGCAGCAAAATGCAGCATTTCTGCAAAGAGAATGTCATCAAATGCCAACTAATTACCATTAACCCTTTCACCGCTAGCTATTTTTCAGCCAAACAATACCATAACTGAGTGGAGCGAAAAAAATCCGCTATATTGGGAATTCCTGTGTGTCATGTATAACACATGTGTAATCCTTAACTTCCGGGATTAAGAAAATAGGGTCTTCAGATAACAGGTCCTGATGCCTTTTAATAATGGCATGGGTGTTAAACCATTGTAGTGCATAAATGCGACGTTGTCGGCGAAAGGGTTAAACAAGGAATCTTTGTTGAGAAGCATAGCGGATTAAAAAGGCTCCGTTGACTCCAGTCGTTACGAAAACGTTGCATTACATCTGAAGATAAAATGTTGTCTTTTAAGAGTAAGTTTAGTCCATGTGTTTTGGCATCATGTTTTCAATTTGGAAACACACAACAAACAAGCTCATACACACGCAGTCAAAAGCACAAACACATGCACACTCACGGGGACATACCGACACACACACACACACACACACACACACACACACACACACACACACACACACACACACACACACACACACACAGAGACAGACAGACACACACAGACACACACACACACACGCGCGCGCATACACACACGCACACACGCACACATACAGACACACAGACAGATACAGACACACACACAGACAGACAGACCACACACAGACAGACAGACACACACAGACACACACATACACACACACAACACACACACACACACACACACACACACACACACACCACCGACCACACACACACACACACACACACAACACACATAACACACACACGTCTAATAATCACGAGAAGTGGACATACTTTAAATGAAACACACACATACACACACACACACACGCATACACACACACACACACACACATACATACACACACACACACACACACATACACACACACACACACACACACACACACACACACACACACACACACACACACACACACACACACACAAAGATAATTATATGTATGCACTTTGGCCCAAGACTGCCCCAATACATAAGTACTGTGTCTTGTCAACATTTGTTATAAAATGGAAAATTCAGGTAATACCAGCGCAACGCCTAGTACCGGAAATATCGAGCACCGGTAATGGCTAGTACCGGTAATGCTGAGCAGCAGTTTTTTTGGGTCCACGAAATATTATATTATTACTTTTGTGTCTCTCCTTCTTTCCATCTTCTTCTCTACCCCCTCCCCTCCCACCACCATCCCCCGCCCTCCTACCCCCCCCCCCCCCGCCCCCCTACCCACCCCACCTATGCCCCACCCCCACCCATCCCCTATTACTTTTGTGTCTCTCCTTCCTTCGATCTTCTTCTCTCATAGCGCTGTACTCCCACCTCCGGATTTGGTACACTGATAGTCACCGTCCCCGGTCATCTACCTGCCAAATTCGAAGGCAATCGGCCCAGGCAATCGGCCCGTTGGGCGCCGAGAGGCCGGCGGATACGCGTTTCGTGCATTTGCCAAACCGCGCAAATGACACGGCCGCCTCGGTTGCCGTTGCCATCGCCCCGTTAGGGCTCACAGCAAATTTGAAGCGATTCGGTCGAAAAACGGCGGAGTTATAAGGCTCGTTTTGTGTTTCACACACACACACACACACACACACACACACAGAGACACACACAACCTTGCTAAATTACTATATGATGATGCTCGATAGATAAATAGATAGAGATATACGCTAAAGCTCTCTGTACACGTGAACATTTTTCACTATTTCACCATGGCAACACAGTGTTGTTATGACTGGCCTATCACTGTGTTGCTATGGCAAAAGAGTGAAACAGAGACCTTAACTGGCTGACCGATCGACTAGCTGACTGAGTAGTCCAGAAAGAAACCGTCTCAAAAACGCCTAGAAAACGAGATCATTCATATTCTTAATTATTTGAGACGGCTAAAAAATTCCAACTGGTATTGGTAGTATGATGTTTAAGAAGTATTATAGTAAAACAAATAGCCTCTTATATCCTGATCAATACAATATATCCGTTTAAAGGCAGAATTTACGTAAAATTATATATTTAAACGGTTATATCTTCATGTTGATCAGGATATGTGGCGATGTTTTGCTAAAATACTTCTTAACAAGCGCGAAATCGCAATAGTTTGTGGCACGCGGTCTATTTTTACCACTCCAATCATGAGTTACCTCCCCTGGATTTTCAATAATTTTAATCTGTAAACCAGAATGTTATCTCTGCACCCTTTCGTAACTTTTTATATCTTTTGGAAAACATTTAAAACTATGTATCCTACTTATGCTCATTGAAAGAAGCACCGCATACTCGTCGTGTCTGTTGTGTCTGTATTACATATGTTTATTATTTTGTACGCTTTTAAAATACATCATTTTAAAGAGCGGCCTCAATTTGAAGTGTAGCCTCGATTTGAAGTGCGACAATTTTGTCAAAATGTGCGACAATTTTGGACCGACCGACCGATAGACAGACCGACCGACAAAGTGAGTTATAGGTTTGTGGCTTGAGCCACAAACAAAAATCATACTACCAATACCAGTTGGAATTGCTTAGCCATCTCAAATAATTACGAAAAGAAAAAGCTCGCTTTCTAGGCGTTTTAAATACGGTTTCCTTCTTATATGGAGTAGAAGGACTGAAAGCAGCAAATCACTGAGTGAATGACAGATAGAGACAGATACTTGTACAGCCAGCCATACAGAGGCAGGCGAACACATCAGACAGGCAAAGGAGAGACAGAAAGGCTTGAGACAAAATTATTGAATGCATACTTGTTGAAAGTTAGGAAGTGCATTGACAAGTTTCAGTTGGACCTTGTCAGAAATTCAGAAAAGGAAATGGAGGGAGTTAAAGAACAGCGTGATTTGAGACCTAGTGTGGAAGACTGAAGAGTACGTTGTGAAAAAGAAGGTTTTAAAGAAGAGAATAAAGTCCTTGTGATGTTCAAGGAATCTCAATGTTGAAGTCGAGCACTTTGCACCAATCGTGCAATATTTGCGATTTTCTCTCCTCTCTCTCTCTCTCTCTCTCTCTCTATCTCTCTCTCTCTCTCTCTCTCTCTCTCTCTCTCTCTCTCTCTCTCTCTCTCTCCTCTCTCTCTCTCTCTCTCTCTCTCTCTCTCTCTCTGTCACTCTCATCTCTCTCTCTCTCTCTCTCTCTGTCACTGTGCCATTTTCTTCTTCTTCTTCTTCTTCTTCGATCGCTCAGTCAGTTTCCTGTCAATTATGAGCGCAGCTGCGTCATGCTGCCGTTATGCGCCTAACTAAGAAATAGTTAGGCCCAGCAAGTCCGACTTCGGCTGGAGGAAATCTGCTTGAAAGTATTTCTTCAAAAAAAAAGACAGGAGAATGGATCGGTAAGACAGAAAGATAGTAGATGACAGTAAGCGAAGGGAAAAGGCAGAGCCAAAGAGAGCGACAGATTAGAGGAAGTTACAAGCACACAAAGCGTCCAGAAGGTGGGGGGACTATTTATACAAGACCCCCCGGTATCCCCCATGGGGACATTATTCTCATTCAATATCATGCGTATTGGCTGTTTACGTTCTGCCCCATGTTTGATCTCGCTCAGGCTCACTGCGGCACTGCAAAACAGCATACAAATGTCGTCAGTGCTAGGATGCTGAGGTTGTGCATTGCATTCCCTTTGCCCTGCTTGTTGGTGGTTGTGTTTGTACCCGACTTCTTCGGACTTCCACATTGAAAAGCACACATAAAAAACGAGCAAGCAAATACATGCAAGCCAGCGTGACTATTTGGGGGAAAACCATACTAAACGTGGAATATATTAACACACGCGCGCGCGCGCGCACGAACGCACGCACACGCACACACACACACACAAACACAACACACACACGCGCGCGCGCACATACACACACACACGCGCGCGCACGCGCGCGCACACACACACATGGATATATACACACACACACACACACACACACAAACACATGGGTACACACACACACACGCACACGCGCACACACACACACATGCGCGCGCGCGCATGCACACACACACACACACACACACACACATACATATATACACACACACACATGGATACACACGCACACGCACACGCACACGCACGCACGCACACACACACACACACACCACACCACACACACACACACACACATACTTTCTAAATCAGGCAATGGTAACATTTGTACACTTGAGCACTTTTGGAAATCAGTTGTCGTTCCGAATACCGACCGAAACATGTAACAACAAGTGGATCGTCGAGCGGCAGATAAGTTCCCGAGCGGGCAATCTTGGGCACATAACAGCAACATGACGCATCTGCGCTCGAGTGACAAGAAACTGGGCGATTGCAACCCCCCAAAAAAAACTTATAAATAACAATGACATCGCCGCGCGGCACATATTATGTCCTTTGTCCATTACGCCCTGTACCCGCCCCGCCCTGTACCTCCTCTCCCCTCACATCTTAGCCCCTGTCCTCCTTGCGTCCTTTGGGTCCTTCACTGGAGTGCACATCCTTTACTGGGGTGCACACCCTTAACACCGAGACATTGTCTACCTCTCGGTGACATTTAAACCTCATGTGGCATAATCCCCCTCAAATCTTATACTTCGTTTTCCTCGCCTCCTTTGGTTCATACACCTACACACCCTTGACTGGAATATGCATCCTTAACCAGGATGCACACCCTTAAGCGGTGGCGTGTACACCCTTAACACTGAGATATGCCTGCCGTTCAGTCACTTTATAAACCCTACATTACACATTGTGTGCTACAATGTTTTTACTCTTAGTATGACACCTTGTCCTTCACTGGGATGTACATCCTTAATCAGTGGGATGTACACCCTTAACTCAGAGACATGTCTGCCGCTCGGTGACATTTAAATGGTACGTGGCATAATTTGTACCGCAAAGTCTTTTATCTTATTTTTACACCCGTGCGTAAGTGCGTGTATGTGTGGGTGGGGTGTGTATGTATATGCCTATTTGCATGTGCGTGAGCGATTATTTCGTTTTGTTGTTGAATTTGTTGCTTTTAATTTTTGTTGTTGTTAAGCGCATAGAGCTCCACATTGGTGGAGGAATGCGCTATATAAATGATTCACTATTATTATTATTATTATGAAAAAAATGCCCGATCCAAAAATAAGTTATTTTATCAGCTTCTTGCACGGGAGACTACAAATATAGTGAGCATAACAAGTAGGATTTCTTTAGACAGTAGAATTTCACGTCGATCACGCCTCACAAATGTCAAAATCGGATCGTAGTGATTCGAATCGCATACTGTGTAGCCGTCCCTTTAAGCAAGAGCATAGATAATGCATTACCAGAGTAACGGCGTCAATGCTGAACCGTAATACAATGCATCAGATAGTAACATTCTCTTTGATATTTGCTTTCAGGGAGAAAATAAAAGGGCAAACTTCGTCTTGCGAGCACTGCAATGACAACGGGTTTCTGTATTGAAACAATGCAAGGACAGGAATGGGATGGGAACTGGCCTAAGAGTTGAAGAACTGATCCAAGTTACTTTGAGTCAAGTACTATACTTGGGCCTCGTTTTAACACAGCAAAATACACTGGTCAAAATGTGCCAAGATAAGACTTTTGTAACCTTTCTTGCCAAAAAATGTTTTTTATATGAACGGAAAGAGCAATCATACGTGAACACAAGCTCACTCACACTTGTTTTATCCAACTTCCTGTTCCCATGCCGCCCCCAAAAAGTGTCATTTCGCTAAGATGGAGTGAAAACATAAAAGTGAGTAACATTGTCAGAATCAACGACATTTCTTGCTCACATCGTAAACGTAGTATAAAGTGTCATGGCCGAAGTGAGACAATGACGGCATTTGGCACGCAATGAGTTGTCTTTCTGTGTTGGCATGCTGGAGAACAGTTGTACACAGACTCGTTGTCTTATTAGTGTTTGGAATATCAGAATGCGTCGCTTCCAAAGCTTGGATTCACTGCCATGAGGTTGGTACTGCTGATAGACATTGTGAAGGTACAGATTGTGGGTGACAGGTAATGACAATGGCAGTGTTCTGCTTATTTCAGGCCTGTGAAAACCGCTCTCTGGCAGCATGTTGATATGCGGAATGTCTCATTGTGGAACATTTCTACCGAAACTGTAAGGAACGGACTCCAGGATGCTGCCTTTACTCCCCATGGGCATGTTTGGGCATCCTGCTCATTCCAGCTCATGAGCAGTGCTGTCTTTTGAGAGCCCAGAACCACGTCATTTGGACATTATGAGGCTGGGCATGAATTCTCTTCACCAACGAGTTCAGGGTCAGTCTTAATTTCATGGATGGTCTTGCTAGGGTGTGGAGATTATCAGGAGAGCATTACCAGGACATGTGAGTCAGAGAGCATGACAAATCTCGAGGTGGGTCTTTGACGGTTTGGGCCTGTATCGGCATGGTTGGGAAAATAGTGTCACAAATTCTTCAAAAAAGAATCCATGATAGCTGTTCCCTACAGGGATGAGGTCATTGATGTCCACGTCAAATATTCTGCTGGCATGATCCGAGATGACGTCATCTTCATGGATGATAATGCACCTTTTCATCGAGCATGGGTTGTTGACGCGCACCTGCAGAAGGAGATCATCGTCCATATGAGGTAGGCTTCCCAATCCAGAGAACTCAGTCTGATAGAACAATGTTGAAACATGCTCCAGGCAGCCGTTGGAAACCGTTCACAGCAGCTCAGAAATCTACATAACCCAGAACAGTGCCTGTTAGAGGAGTGGAACACCCTAGATCAGCAGGAGCTTGAAAAGCTCCTCCAGAACACAAAATGGCGTTTCCAAGCTGGAATTGCAGTGAGGGGGTCTCGCACATCCATTACTTGTCATGCCACACAAAAACAAAAAATCAGAAAATGATTGTTTTATGCATTTTGAAGAGATATTACAAACGTTCCTTGAGATAAGCCAATGAAATCATTCTCAGACCTTGTTTTCTATCAACATGTGAAGACGACATGTTAATTAAGCTGAACAAAAACAGTAATGGCTTTATGTTTATCTTGATAGTTGTTGTATGCTTCAGATAACATCCTTAGCTAAGTTTGAGCAGTATAGGTCATCTATAATTACCTTCGAAGGTGGACATGTTAAGAACTTCTTGCCAAACTTTTAAAATCGGATACTCAAAAGTTAGAACGACTGCATTTGATTGTTTATTGTGTATTTCTTGTCATTGCTGTTTTTTGTCGTGTTTCACGAAAAATGCTACAAATGTACTGTAGCAAAATCCAAAAGTGTGTGTGTGTGTCTGTCTGTGTGAAACACAAAACGGGCCTTATAACTCCGCCGTTTTTCAACCGAATCGCTTCAAATTTGCTATGAGCCCTAACGGGGTGATGGCAACGGCAACCGAGGTGGCCGTGTCATTTGCGCGGTTTCACAAATGCGCGAAACGCGTATCCACCGGCCTCTCGGCGCCCGTATCTCCGGTATTTCTGGGCCGATTGCCTTCGAATTTGGCAGGTAGATGACCGAGGACGGTGACTATCGATGTGCCAAACGGGAAGCGAATCGATTGAGAAGCGCGCGCGATATACGTCGCTTCACTTTTTCACAAACCACGGCGTAGCCAGACCCGACATTGACTCGAGATTTGGAACGTGCGTGACCAGGAATAGTGCCTATCGTCGTGCAAAATTTCAACAGCATCCGTTCATAAACGCGCGCGATATGCACCAATTTACAGTTTCACGGATTTGGCGAAACGGGACCGCCAAACGTGCTGGTATTAACCCTTTCACCGCCAAAGTCGCATTTTAGCACCACAGTGATTTAACACCTAGGTCACTAAAAGGCATCAAATTGGGGTCTATTATCCAAAGACCCTATTGTCTTAGTTTGGGGAAGTAAGGATAGACTTTATGTTATATACGTCACAGAAGAATCCCCAATACTGTACATGGATTTTGTTCTCTACCCAGGTAAAATTAATGGAACTATTTGGCTGAAATATGGCTGGCAGTGAAAGGGTTAAGATAATTCATCGTATCTATTTCAAGCCTTGCGACCACTCCCCACCACATTCTCTCTCTCTCTCTCTCTCTCTCTCTCTCTCTCTCTCTCTCTCTCTCTCTCTCTCTCTCTCTCTCTCTCTCTCTCTCTCTCTCTCTCTCTCTCTCTCTCTCTTCCAAAATCAGTGACCTTGGGGATAGAGCTCACGTGTGCCAGCTGTTATAGGAGAGTAGGGGGGGGGGGGGGGGGGGGGATGGGGATGGCGGGGGGGGGGGGGGGAGGGGGAGGTGGGAGATGGTTGAGGTGGATTGGGGTAGGGGGGCAGTTGGGATTATAAGGGGGTGAGACAGTAGTGTGGTTACTGCTACAAGAATCCACTCTTCTTGTTGCTACATGTATCTGTATTATTAAACAATCGGGACTTTACTGGTTTAGCACTGCCTCTGGCCATTGCCTCCAGTATTGTTCCCACCATCTTTGCATTTACAATAAGGACTCTGTATGTCTGTCTGTCTGTCTGTCTGTCTGTCTGTCTGTCTGTCTGTCTGTCTGTCTCTCTCTCTCTCTCTCTCTCTCTCTCTCTCTCTCTCTCTCTCTCTCTCTCTCTCTCTCTCTCTCTCTCTCTCTCTCTCCTCTCTGCCTGCCTGTCTGTCTCTCTCTGTGCCTGCTCCAGGGTGGAGGACGTTAAATCATATTTTAAAAAAAGGCAAATGTCTGTGTGTGTGTGTGTGTGTGTGTGTGTGTGTGTGTGTGTGTGTGTGTGTGTGTGTCTGTGTGCCTGAAACACAAAACGGGCCTTATAACAGGGCGATGGCAACGGCAACCGAGGTGTCATTTGTCATTTGCGGTTTTGGCAAATGCGCGGTTTGGCAAATGCGCGAAACGCGTATCTGCCAGCCCCTCGGCGACCGTATCTCCGGTATTTCTGGACGGATTGCCTTCGAATTTGAACGGTAGATGACCGGGGACGGTGAAGATCTGTGTGCGAAACCGGAAGCGAATCGATTCATAAACGCGCGTGATATACACCGCTTCACCTTTTCACAAATAACTCTGCTGTTTCTTAACTGAATGGCTTCAAATGTGCTGCCAGGCTTGCTGTGTCCGTGGCAAAGCCTGGCAGAAAATTTGAAGAGAATCGAAAGAGCACGTCACTCTCAGAGCAGCGCCAACGGGAAATGGGACCTTATAACTCCGCCGTTTCTTAACCGAATCGCTTCAAATTTGCTGTACTCAGCATTACCAGTACTTGGCGTTACCGTTACTAGGCGTTGCCGTTACTAGGGAGAGCGCATCACTCTCAGAGCAGTGCCAACCAGAATCGGGGCCTTATAACTCCACCTTTTCTTAACCGAATCGCTTCAAATTTGCTGTACTCAGCGTTACCAGTACTTTGCGTTACCGTTACTGGGCGTTACCATTACTAGGGAGAGTGCGTCACTCTCAGAGCAGCGCCAACGGGAAACGGGGCCTTATAACTCTGCCGTTTCTTAACCGAATCGCTTCAAATTTGCTGTACTCAGCGTTACCAGTACTTGGCGTTACCGTTACTGGGCGTTACCGTTACTAGGCGTTACCGGTACTCGGAGTTGCGCTAGTTATTTTAAAAGGCAACTGTCCATCTGTCCGTCCGTCCATGTGAAGCACAGAACGTGCCTTATAACTCCGCCGTTTTTCGACCGAATCGCTTCAAATTTGCTATCAGCCCTAACGTAGATGACCAGGGACAGTGACGATCTGTGTGTCAAACTGAAAGCGAATCGATTTATAAACGCGCGTGATATGCGCCGCTTCACCTTTTCACAAACCGCGGCGAAACGAGACCCGACATTGACTCAAAATTGGGAACATGCATGTCCAGCGATAGTGACTATCTTAGTGCAAAATTTCAACAGTATCCATTCATAAACGCGCGCGATATGAGCCAATTTACATTATATTAGAGCGGACCCGGCATTTCAAGCCGTCCACAAAAATAACTCAGTACTGCGCGCGCGCGGGCAAGAAAAGGGTTGGAGAGAGGAGATTACTTTAGCGATGTACAATATCCCGCTATTCACCGAGTGAGAGCGGAGATTACTTTAGCGAGGGACGGGGTGGAACGGGATGAGAGAAGAAGATGGAGAGACAAAAGTAATAATATAATATTTTGCGGACGTGGCGAAACCGGTACTCAGCGTTACCGGTACTTGGCGTTACCGGTACTAGGCGTTACCGGTACTAGGCATTGCGCTAGAATTGTATAATTACTTAAGGGTATCGGGGCAAAATGTACCATCAGCATAAGAATTACAAAAGTCTAATAGTACCCTCTGGCTTATTTTACACTAGTACTGTAATGGAAAGGCATATGTTCACATCTAGTGGGCTTTTTTTTGTAATCCTCTAAGCAGTTCTAGTCGATATAATGAAAACTTTCAGAGCAGGAGCGTTGCCCATAAATGGACACAAACCTAAATCACCTTTCTATCCAACTGCGATCCGACTGTGAACGATGTCCGTGAGGCATGGTTCACGTGAAATACTTCCGTCTTTAAATACATTTACCAGCTTCGTTCACTATACTCACGTACACTCCAGTACACGAATCTCATAAAATGTCTGATACCATAATGCATGTACAAGTATTTTCATCATATTCGTGTACGGGTGACTACAAATACAGTGAACGAAACTAGTGGGGTTCCATTAGACAAATAGTGTTTCACGGGAATCATGTCTCGCAAAGTCACAGTTGGGTCGCAGTTACGTTGCATCGTATGCAGTGTGGCGGCCCATTTACAGGTGTATGCAATGTGGCGGCCCATGTACAGGTGTATGCAGTGTGGCGGCCCATTTACAGATGTATGCAGTGTGGCGGCCCATTTACAGCTGTATGCAGTGTGGCGGCCCATTTACAGGTGTATGCAGTGTGGCGGCCCATTTACAGGTGTATGCAGTGTGGCGGCCCATTTACAGGTGTATGCAGTGTGGCGGCCCATTTACAGGTGTATGCAGTGTGGCGGCCCATTTACAGATGTATGCAGTGTGGCGGCCCATTTACAGCAGTGTGGCGGCCCATTTACAGGTGTATGCAGTGTGGCGGCCCATTACAGGTGTACAGTGTGTACAGGTGTATGCAGTGTGGCGGCCCATTTACAGGTGTATGCAGTGTGGCGGCCCATTTACAGGTGTATGCAGTGTGGCGGCCCATTTACAGGTGTATGCAGTGTGGCGGCCCATTTACAGCTGTATGCAGTGTGGCGGCCCATTTACAGGTGTATGCAGTGTGGCGGCCCATGTACAGGTGTATGCAGTGTGGCGGCCCATTTACAGGTGTATGCAGTGTGGCGGCCCATTTACAGGTGTATGCAGTGTGGCGGCCCATTTACAGGTGTATGCAGTGTGGCGGCCCATTTACAGGTGTATGCAGTGTGGCGGCCCATTTACAGGTGTATGCAGTGTGGCGGCCCATTTACAGGTGTATGCAGTGTGGCGGCCCATTTACAGATGTATGCAGTGTGGCGGCCCATTTTTCTTTGGGTGATCAATAATACCTCTGCAGCATTCAGCGAAAGCAATGCGTAGCAAACCGACCAACAAAACTATGGCCTCCTTGGCGGAGTTTCGAAGTAGGAAAATGTTGCCATCAGTGATTAAACACCTCGTCCAACCCGCGTTAGCCGTCTCCGTGTGTGAGCCTCCTCTAGGCCCCAAATCCCGGTTTATTGGCGCGTTGTCTTCACCAGTAAAGGTGGATCATGTGGACTTTGCTGTGTGTTCTTTTCCCACAGTTAATGCCTGTGCACGGAACCATCGTCGGACAAACCATTGAGAATGGCAGCAAGTCGGCTTACGGTTTTTTTGCGTAAAATACAAAAAGTTGACGTGAACCAGAAAAGGCTATATGAGTATTATCAAAGACTGTATAGGGGAAGATAAGCATCCGGTCTCTTTTCCCTATAATGAGTAGTGAGGACGGAAACACTGGTTACGTCCCTTTTAAACAGTACACATTTTACACGTGGATAGGCCAGTTGAATTCTCCGTTCAAGTTCCAGTCTGAGTTTTTGGATAGCCGTCACTGTGAATGGTGTACTGTCCCCACTAACGATAACTCTATCAGCCCGGTTCGCCGAGCTCTTAAGTAGTCCATCTTACCCTTTTAGAATATAATTGGTATTATACCACTGCGCTAAAGGTCTGTGAACACGTTAACACTATTCACGAGATATTTCTATTTCCCCATGGCAACACACTGAGCTTTGAGTCATAATTTATAAAGAGTGGGCTATCACTGTGTTGCCATGGGGAAATAGAAATATCTCGTGAATAAAGTTAACGTGTAGGCCTACACACAGACCTTAAGCAAATAAAGTCGCAGAACATAGACGATGTAAATTTGTTTGGCTAAGGTTTATTTCATTATTACCATATTTACTGGGGGGTTTTAAATATATTATTGCTGCTTTTTTTTAAATTCATAAGTTAGACAGAATAAAAAAAGTTTTTGTATGGCCTATATAGAACAAAGTTAAGGACAAAGTTATGAAATACATTTTTAAGCATATTTATTTATGCCGACCTCCCAGACCGCCCACAGTAAACGTGAATCCTGAGAGAAATCTCCCCTTCTTGAAATAAACTTACGAAGCCTGTACGTTTGGGACTGTGTTGGTCTATGAGTTCCTCTTAAAGCAGTGTAGCTCTTATGCATAGGATAGCATTTTAAATAGAAATTATGACACAACGGGGTAGCTGATCTCGTTATGAGGATGTTGTGTTGTGTGTGTGTGTGTGTGTGTGTGTGTGTGTGTGTGTGTGTGTGTGTGTGATTGCACGCATGTGTGACGTTGTTTGCAGATTGTGTGCGCATGAGCGCACGTGCGTGTATACGTACTTATTTTCACTACTGTGGCTACATCCCCATATCGTTATGCCTGTTTACCAGCTGCGAACGAAGAGAGAACATCTGGTAATGTTTTCAGTGGATTCCGTCCCGACTATCTTTCTATCTATCTATGTTAACACGATAACGTTTGAACAGAGGGACCTAGGACACTCGAATGCTGCATGTCGATAGGTACTAAAAATATTTAGGAAGAGTTCGAAAATGAAGATCATAGGTCAAAGGTCAAGGTCACTGGAGCCGACAATGCTGCCGAACACCTGGTACGATAATGATTGAACGGAGAGACCTAGGCTAGGACGCTCAAATTGTGCATGCGGATAGGTACTAAGAATATCTCGGCCAATTTATAAAAGGAAGGTTATAAGTCGAAGGTCAAGGTCACTGGAGCCGAAATGCTGCCGAACACCTGGCACGATAACGGAGGGACCTAGGACGGTCACATTTTGCCTGCGGATAGGTACTAAAAATATCTAGGCCAAGTTTAAAAATGAAGGCCAAAGGTCAATGTCACTGGACCCGAAAATGCTGCCGCGCGGCTGGTGGTTTAACGTCTTAACGCTCTAGTTTGTTTTTCGTTTATTTGGTTGCACGTTGTTGCGTGACACGATTTGTGTGTCCGTCTTCTGCCTCTTCAGCATCATCCGCCTATGTCTCGTTGACAAGTTGGCTACTTACGGGGCCATTGGAATTTCACACAGTGGTCTGTCGTGGCCGGCATAAAACACAACAGAACGAGGAACATTCACACAGGCGGCCAAGCAAGGGAATTTACGAATTGCATGCAACGCAATCTGCGGGGAACAATAACGCCGGACATTTCGCGCATCAAACGCACTGAGATTGAAAGGACGACAGACATAAATTCTACAAGTCGGCCATTTCCCGTGTAATTAGAAACGAACAAACAAACAAACAACGCAATAAATAAATTTAAAAAGTTAAGTAAAAGATAAAGCGAAACTTTTCACAAACTCAGACACAGACACATGGAGAGACACACGCACGCACACACACGCACACGCACGCACGCGCGCGCGCACACGCACACACACACACACACACACACACACACACACACACACACACACATACATGCACACGCACGCACACATACACACACATACACACACACACAAGAGTGAGAGAAGCAGAGAGAGAGAGAGAGGGAGGGAGGGAGAGAGGGAGGGAGGGAGGGAGAGAGGGAAGGAGCAGAGACAGAGATAGACAGACAGAGAGCGACGCAGAGACACACACACAGAGTGAAGATTTAGATTGTTAAGAATAGCATGCATTTGTTAGCAAAACAAAAAGAAGGAAGAAATAGTTTCAAACAAGATATGAAAAGAATAATTTTAAACTTCCTCTTCGTCAAAGAAGATAGATTTCAGCTAACAACGTTTTCTGAAAATAAAATGAATACGTAATAAAACCTAAGGCATAGAAGTAGCTAAAACCTGTTTCCCAGATACAACAAGCACTACAAAAAGTCAGCAATGGAAGCGATGAGATCTCTATAAGCCTCTGCAACTAAGGTTATTAATGCCCTTGACAGTGAGAGTGATGCCCTTGCTTTTCAGTACTGACAAGGGCATTCACTCTTGCGAAAGGCAGCCATTTAGTGGCATCAAATAGGGTTATTGGCGAGAGTTATCCCCCTGTGTGGTCAGTACTGAACCATCTTCCCCTACCCACCAAGGGCATTCACTCTTGCAAAAGGTGTTCGTTGCAGACCCCAATAGGGTGCTTTCTTTCCTCAATGCTGTCACAACGTGTTGTCACTTTTGTAAGGCTTAATTTATTGTGAACACTGGCAATATTTTGCAATGGCTCTGTACTTTTTATATCACTGTCCATTCATTCTTTTTTCATTATTATACTTTTGAAAGAAAGCGGTTGGTGTATTAAGTCAGACTGTATTTTTTAAAAAACAAGGAAAAGGCGATTAGCCTTGAATCATGTAGAACAATGCAATTCACAAACATCCGATCACACTTTTTTTTTATTGCTAGATGCATTATCTGCTGGTAGTTTACTGTTCAACTAAAGTTAAAGTTAAAGACAATTTCTTCACAAGTGCAACGCCGAGCGTCTGCAAAGTCCCCTCGCAGCATCGCCGAGCTACTCCGAAATCGGAATGTGTCGGCTGTACACACAGCGGGGAGACCATTGAGAACTGAAAACAGGACGCACGCACGGACGGCTGGACGGCCGGAAAGAAGTGGGACATAGCGGGTCTGTGACACAAAGGGCCTAGGTCATAGCGGGTAACGTAAAACTAAATACATCAGTGGATAGCTTGCATCTTGGCAAACTAGTATACCAAATTTGATGATGATAGACTGAATAGGTTTTGAGAAAAACGGCGGGCCTGTGACACAAAGGGCCTAGGGCACAGCGGGTAATGTCAAATTAAATACACCAGTGGATAGCTTGAATCTTGGCAAACTAGTATACCAAATTTGATGATGCTAGACTGAATAGTGTTTGAGAAAAACGGACGAATAGCCGGACGGACGGACGTCGGACGGACGGACGCCGGACGGAGCAGACAGAAACAATAGTTCCCCGAACCTTCGGCTCGGGGACTAATAAGTGGCAATGTTGTTGAGCTGTTACTTCAAAGCTAATGTGACGAATATCATGCATAATTGACATGTTTGTTCCATTGCGATTGAATTAGAATGTTTAAAATAAAGACAGCTTCAAAATGTCACAATTTCGGTTGAGCCATCTTTGTTTTACTTGCTTCCGATAAATGAGTACCTAACTTTTTGGTGAGTAGGGTGGAACCTTTTGCGCATTTAGTATTCAATAAAAAAAAAAAAGAGAGGAAAATTCTGATTTGGGAAAGACCTTATGCCGTTACTTAA
>CM065692.1:39304588-39312088 GCA_017654935.2 Phymorhynchus buccinoides | reverse complement strand
CTTTTTAGTCCCCGAGCCGAAGGTTCGGGGAGCTATTGTTTTTGTCTGGTCCGTTCGTCCGGTGTCCGTCCGTCCGGCGTGCCTCCGTCCGTCCGGGTATATCGTCCGTTTTTCTCAAAAACTATTTAGTGTATCATCATCAAATTTGGTATACTAGTTTGCCAAGAGGCAAGCTACCACTGATGTACTTAGTTTTACATTAAGGTCAAGGTCGCGCCAGTTACGGGGTTCAAACCTCGAAACACATAATCGCTAATATCTCGCGAAGTTTTGCATGTATTTTAATGCAGTTTTTTTCCACAACATTTCTTGATGAATGGTCTATAACACAGTTGTCAACATTTCGCTGTTTCGGTCTCTCTCACAAGTCACAAGTCACACTGTCCAAAAAACATGGATATACATCTGTGGTGGCACGTAAAACATAAACAGTGAGTAAATAAGATCACAGCTCAAATATTAAAATAGAACATTCACGCAACTGAACCCAAGCGCACACAAACTGTGGCACACACACACACCCCACTCCCTCCACCGCCCACCTCACGCATAAGAGAGAGAGAGAGAGAGAGAGAGAGAGAGAGAGAGAGAGAGAAGTCGAAATCGTCGAAGTCGAAAATGTTAATGAATAGGCCTCACGTATCACGTGGAAGGGTGGGGAGGGGGATTACATGAGGCATAATAACATTATTATCAAAACATTCCAGCATTGGAAATATAAACACAAACAACCAAGGAAATAATGAATACACAAACAAACAAACATACACACCAAATAAATGGATGACTAAACACAGAAATAAGTAAATAATTAGTTAAATAAATAAACAAATTACCCACAATTTCATCAAACAGTTAAACAAACAATCAACCATGATGTATGAACCAATAATAGTAGAACATAATACTCAGCAATCAATCAGCTACTATTTATCAACATAAACAAATGAAACTATAATCTGAGGAATAATCTATCTTTAAACAATGAATACATGGATCAACCTAACCAGTCACAGTTGTCGATTCAAACATGAACCAATCTACTAGAGAGAGAGAGAAAGAGAGAGAGAGAGAGAGAGAGAGAGAGAGAGAGAGAGAGAGAGAGAGAGAGAGAGAGAGAGAGAGAGAGAGAGAGAGAGAGAGAGAGAGAGAGAGACAGAGAGAGAGAGAGAGAGAGAGAGAGAGAGTCTTAAGTGAAAATGACACACACACACACACACACACACACACACACACACACACACACACACACACACACACACACACACACACACACACACACACATGCGCGCGGCGTTTCATCTGATAATATACACAATAGATCAAACAAAAGCCTTTACGCTGATACGTAAAACGAGTATCTAAGAATAAAGTTAAGTTGGACATCGATTAATTTAAAACAGTTATACAGAATAAACGCACCCTTTAAAGATTAAAACTAACCATTCAAATCATTGGGGAAAAATAACGCGCGCGCACGCACGCACTCCATCTCTCTCTACTTATTTACAGTAGAAGCTTGAAAAATAAGATCAAAGAAAGTACTTACAGAGGGATACAAATTATTGTTTAGTAGATACTCAAGATGTTGCCAGTAACTTTGGATGGCCAGAGTAAGTGTGTGTGTGTGTGTGTGTGTGTGTGTGTGTGTGTGTGTGTGTGTGTGTGATTAATAAAGAAAGAGTGAGTGAGAGCGAAATTGGTAATTAATATAAGAAATAAGGATAATTGGTATTATATTTTGTAATAAAATACATCGAAATGTTATTTTTCATATTTTTTCTTAACTTTTTAGTTATCCTTCTTTATATTGTTTAGTTAAACTTGTTCTTTACTATGAAAATTATGCATTCCCCCATGTCATAAGAATATTTTGTTAATACTATTAAACAGTCAAAGTGTCAAAGTGTCAAGTCTCTCTCTCTCTCTCTCTCTCTCTCTCTCTCTCTCTCTCTCTCTCTCTCTCTCTCTCTCTCTCTCTCTCTCTCTCTCTCTCTCTCTCTCTCTCGTGATTGTTTTTTTTCCCCGCGAGCATTTAAAGCAAGACAGGACACTTCGCGAACTGCAACATGATGCAGTAAAAGTAATGTGAAAGTAAGCGCTGCCCTTCTGACCGATTCTTGGGTCGGCATGGTGTTCATTCCTCTGTATATGCATACTACCCTGTGGCTTAACCCTTTCACCGCCAGCCATATTTCAGCCAAACAATTATATTAAATGTACCTGGGTAGATAACATAATCCATCTGCAGTATTGGGGATTCTTCTGTGACATATCTAAAATAAGGTCTATCCTTACTTCCCAAAACTAAGACAATTATGGTCTTTGGATAATAGACCCCAATTTGATGCCTTTTAGTGACATAGATGTTAAATCATAGTGGTGCTAAAATGCGACTTTGGCGGTGAAAGGGTCAACAAGAAGTATAATTTGACGTTCGTGGTTGTCCGTAGCATCTCAACCGACAAGAGGGGAGTGACTTTTTTTTCGAGTGTGCATGTACTTCTTCAACGGAAGGAACAGTCACATAAGCTCTAAAAATAGACAAACACGAGGCAGGGTACTTGGCAGTCACGGTCTTTGCATTTTGATGTCTTGGTCGAATACATTCGCCCACGGTGCTCGAAGAGGTAATGAGATTCTCCAACAATGAATAATCATCACACCAAAGAAACACGGCGAGTTATTATCGCCCACTAGAATGATCAAATACTCTGGGGCCATTCCCCTCCCACACGGACACACACATAATTTGTCTTTAGTAAACGTGTTGTGCTGCTGTTGCATCAGATTCCTCTGCTGCTGCTCTTGATGATGATTCAAATGATGATTGTAGCGAATGATTAGGATGAAGGCTACGACGACAAGAACGATTAGGAGGAGGTAGGAAGAAGGATGCACAAGAATAACAAGAAGAACAACAACAACAAAGACGGCAACATAAACAAAAAAGAAGTAAAAGAAGAAGAAGAAGAAGAAGAAGAAGAAGAAGAAGAAGAAGAAGAAGAAGAAACAGGGGAAAAAAGAAGAAAAAGAACAACAATGACAACAGCAGCAGTAGCAGCAGCAACAACAACGAGAACGACGACAACAACAACAAGTGCACTCCGAAATCGGAATGTGTCGGCTGTACACACAGCGGGGAGACAATTGAGAACTGAAAACAGGACGCACGCACGGACGGATGGACGGCCGGAAGGAAGTGGGACATAGCGGGCCTGTGACACAAAGGGCCTAGGGCACAGCGGGTAATGTAAAACCAAATACATCAGTGGATAGCTGGCATCTTGGCAAACTAGTATACCAAATTTGATGATGATAGACTGAATAGTTTTTGAGAAAAACGGACGAATAGCCGGACGGACGGACGGACGGACGCCGGACGGACGGACGGACGGACCAGACAAAAACAATAGTTCCCCGATCCTTCGGCTCGGGGACTAACAACAACAACAGCAACAACAACAACATGATCTACAGCTACAGCAGCAAGAGCAACAACAACCATATGGCAATGAATGGTAATAATGGCGCTGCTAATGCTGCTTAGCGCTGCTGATGCTGACAGTAAAACAATAATACTGATCTTCAAGATAAGCCAAGAAGGCTGCCAAGAGTGGGATAATTATACAATCATAACTTCACATATCATTTGCGTATCATTAACCCATATGCTTAGTGTAAATGCACGTGAGAAAAAGATGTAAGAATACACTGTTGCCAAGAAGCCTGACGTCACAGTTATGTATCTTCACATAACATTATTATCATTATCACGCATCAAGGTACACTCGCATGCAACTATCTGCAGTGCTCAAACCATATTTGCTTTTTTTTTGCATCCAGTGATGTTTAGTGAAACAAAAAAACCCGCAAACATACTCCTAATCCTATGCCTTAACCGGATAAATGCAAAAAAGTTGGTTCTGATGAACATTTTACGTTGAAGAGAGAGAGAGAGAGAGAGAGAGAGAGAGAGAGAGAGAGAGAGAGAGAGAGAGAGAGAGAGAGAGAGAGAGAGAGAGAGAGAGAGAGAGAGAGAGAGAGAGAGAGAGAGAGAGAGAGAGAGAGAGAGAAGTCTGAAATGATTTAATTTGTTAGGCCACAGGCCCATACAAATGGAGTTCACGTTGACAAAATTATGACATACATGTAATAACAAGACATTACTGAAGTGCTTGCTGAGCATTTTGCCTGACTATATATGCCTTATACACGTATTTACAAACTCTAAGAACTATGTTTGCCGTCACCATAGGTGATCGGACTGTTGCGATGGGCTGGTTTGTATCTTTTTTTTTCTTTTTTTTTCTCTCTCTGTCCCAAGGATATCTCCCGAACCGCTTGACCGAATCGCGTCACATTTTGTGTGGAGGTGTGCCACCTTAATAGGAAGAGATCCGCGCAAACCATTTTGCCGTCGTGACCTTGACCTTGACCTATGACCTTGAAAACCGAAAATCTATTTTTAGCCATATCTCGGGCACCGATCGACATAGGATGTTGAAACTTGGTATGAAGGTGGTTTGGCTTATGCCCGTTCTGATGATGGCATAGAGATCAAGGTCAAGGTCAAGTTCAAAAAGATCGCTGCGGCCTGAAAATTGGAGGGTCATTTTTTCTCCTTGTGTCTGTCCCAAGGATATCTTTCGAATAGGTTGGCAGAATGACTTCACATTTTGTGTGGAGGTGTGCCACCTTAATAGGAAGCGATCCGCGCAAACCATTTTTCCGTCGTGACCTTGACCGTGACGTATGAACTTGAAAACCGAAAATCTATTTTTAGCCATATCTCGGGCACTGATCGACATAGGATGTTGAAACTTGGTATGAAGGTGGTTTGGCTTATGCCCGTTCTGATGATGGCATACTGATCAAGGTCAAGGTCAAAAAGATCACTGGAGCCTGAAAATCGGAGGGTCATTTTTTCTCCTTCTGTCTGTCCCAAGGATATCTTTCGATTGGGTTGACAGAATCGGCGTCAAATTTTGTGTGCTGGTGTGTCACCATGAGAGGAAGGCATCCGCGCAAACCATTTTGGCGTCGTGACCTTGACCTTGGCGTACGACCTTGAAAGAAAAAAAATCTGTAAGGGGCCATTGTGACAATGTGTCACACGCAACCCCACTTTCTTTATCTACACCCCCCCCTCTCTCTAAACACCCCCCCCCCCCTCCCCTTTCTTTATTCGGGCCGCCACTTTAATTACAATTCAACATCAAACAACTCGCCGATTCCGAAGCGTGATCTCTTTGAAGCCTGTTTTACCTTCCCTGTCAGCTTGTGACCCCCACATTGGCGGTCTCCCTTTGTTCCCCGTATCTCCTTTCCCGATCACGAGAGGGAGAGGAATGTGACACGTGCCTGTGATGTAACCGGCGCGTGATCGTTCTGTACTAATATGCATAATATTATAGCGTCATCTTGTGACTTGTCGACTGCTATAAACCAATCACAGGCCCTCGGGTGTTTAAAATTGGAGGGGAAATTTGACTAGTGAGGAAAGTCCCCACCTAAACATTCTCTCTCACAAGACCTCCAAAACCTGGCTGAGCAACATTGCAGAATCAACCTCTCTACCAGCCAGTCCTAATAGCCCAACTAGTGAGTATTATTGATGGCTAAGTGATTGAGATTTATTTTTGTTTGATCCTATTTTTTATCTAGATCCTATGGTCAATGATGAATAAGGAGTAGATGAGTCAGTGAAAAGAATTGGTAAACATTCTGTTCTAATTATGTGCACTGATTATTTGTGTGTGTGTTTTTGACTTTAACACTTTTGGTACAAGAACCGGATTTTATGCCTACTAACCCTTTTGTATATTTTTAGTAGGAAGCCTGTGGGTTGCAACCTTGCTAACTATGATAACATTCCTTTCCAGGTGTTGGATGGAGAGTGATGTATGGTGGCTTGATCATAGACTTTGATCTAGCCGGGTACTGAATCATACCAGTTGATTCCTGTACTCCTTTTATGTTTTACTGATCGCAGTTTGGTAACTGAAATTCAGATGATGTGTTCTTAGTGCTATTGTACAAGGGCAGCCTTCTAGCCGGTTGGGATCCACTAATTCACTGCCGGCTGAAGTCCCTTGTCTCTAAGCCATAGAGATCTACATCCACCTTCTCCTGTGATTATTAGCAGGGCATCGTGGCCAGGAAGTTCCATCCCTGACTCACAAGCAAACAAGACGGGAACGCCGCAAAGATGCCCCGCACCCAGAATCCGCGAGGAGACCACGCCTGAACCGTGCCATCCTGCGACGCTGCAACCGGAACGACTGGGAGCTACTCTCACCTGACGAGCAAGCCAAGTCACCACAGCACTCGCCGATCCCTACGGAGGAACTTCAGCACAGCTATGAGCTAAGTCCCTAAGACAGTGCCAAAGAACACTAACTGGAAATCAGGACACCTAAGAATATTAGTGACCCTTCCCGCTTGGGGCTAACCTTCTAGAAAGACAAAAGTCTTGTAAATCCTTTCGGATTTCATTGTTTTCATTCATATTTTGTTTTGGCGCCATTGAGCTGCTTTATTATTATTGTTGCATAATCTTATGCAGATTTTGTGAGTAAATAAAATACAAGTGTCAAATAATTCTGAACCCTTTGGTCAGAATGATGAGAGGGGAAGTCTTGTAATTTCATGTAAAACCCTACTTCTCTCTGTCTGCCAATTAGAGCAAACTACCACTTGTAATTCAATCATACGAGCCAGAACCCGGGCACAAATATAAATTTATTAGATGAAAAGGGGCCGGGAAAGTTGCTCATCTCCCATACCCTAGAGAAGTGGGCTAAAGGAAAATTTTCTACTTGAAAATTTAACACACTAAAAGTCCTCCCTATAGACTTAGCCTTTTAACCCATTCCCTCGTCACAGCCATAACTCCCACACCGTTGGTGATAGAGTCTTCAAATTTGGCATGGAGGTACTTTGGCGTATGCCTGTTCTGATGGTCGCATACCGATCAAGGTCAATGTCACGGTTCGGGAGATCGATAGGCCTTGAATGTGGTAGGGGTCTACAAATTGGGTTTTAAGCCATATTTTCCACATTTGTACTTGACAGAAGCGCTTCACATTGTGTGTGGTACTGTATACCCTAGAGAAGAAAACATCCCAGCATAAATTATCACCATGCTGACCTTGACCTTGAAGTGTCACCTTGAAGACCGAAATTTCCTTCTTTGCGCTATGTGTTTCTTCTTCAAGCTGTATCTCGTGAACTAGAAGACAGAATCCCTTCCAATTTTGTGTCAGGATGTGACACTCTACTACGGGGTGTCGCAAGTGCGTGGCATTGCTGGTGACGGACATGTCTGCCGCTCGGCGACGCCCTTGTTTCATTTTCATTCGACAATAGTAATGTTATCTTGTTCAATGAAGGACATCGGAAGTATTTACGAGGTATCAACTGAGAAGTGTATTTTGGACATACTAAAAGGAAATGAAGTTCTGTTGAGAGAGAGAGAGAGAGAGAGAGAGAGAGAGA
>CM065692.1:39286144-39289088 GCA_017654935.2 Phymorhynchus buccinoides | reverse complement strand
GAGGAGGCGATGGGAGGGGAGAGAGGGAGAGGAGAGAGCAGGAGTACCGGATGAGGAGATGAGAGGAGGAGAGAGAGAAGTAGGAGAGAGTTCGGGAGGGAGAAGAATGAAGGGAGAAGTGAAGAGACGGAGGGAGAGGAGGAGAGGAGAGCGGAGAGGAGGAACGAGAGGATGAGGAGAGAGAGTACGAGGGAGACCGAGTTGAGGACGAGCTGAGGTATTGATCGAGCGAGAGGAGAGGAGAGACGGAAGAGATACCAGAGAGAGAGAGAGAGAGCAGAGGTGAGGAGAGATGGGAAGGATGGAGAGAGGACAGGACTCCGAGGGAGAGAATCGGGCAGGAGATGAGTGAAGAGTGAGAGAAGAGGAGAGGCTGGCTGAGGAGCGAGGAGAGAGAGAGAGGAGAGAAGAGAGAAGAGAGAGATGCGAGAGAGGCGAGATGAGAGACGAGAGAGACATAGACAGAGAAGACCCAGAGAGACAGAGAGAAGTGAGAAGAAGAAGGACAAGGGAGAGGAAGAGAGAGAGAGAAGAGGAGATAGGGAGAAGAGAGAGAGGGAAGAGGAGAGAAGGGAGAGAGAGAAAAAGAGAGGGAGAGAAGATAGAAGATGAGAAGAGAGAAAGGAGAAGAGGGACTAGAGAACAGAGGACAGACCCCCAGACCAGAACAAGAGGACACAGGAGAAGAGAGAAGAACTAATTAAAAATTAGAAGAGAAGAGAAGAAGACACGAAGAGAAAAAAGAAGAAGGAAGAAGGAAGAGGAGGAAAGAGAAAGAAGAAGAAGAAAGAAAGGAACCGAAGCCAAGAAAGAAGAAGAAGAAGGAGAAGAAAGAGAAGAAGAAGAAGAGAAAAGAAAGCAAAAAAAAGGAGAAGAAGCAAAAGAAGAAGAAGAAGAGAAAGGAAAGAATGAAAGAAAGCAAGAAAATACATCTAAAAGCTTTTGACTGTTATACTAAATCATTACAATGAACACAGATTTCCGCCACTCTCCGGGTCACGATGTGTCAGTTTGTGTTTACATCAAGGTAGCGTGCAACAATAAATTTAATTTGCACTTGGGAGCGAGCTTGCTGCCTTGTTTTCTGGCATAATATTATTGATATGGCATGGCTTATGATGTAGTGTGCATGATCTGTCCATTGTTCTTACTATCACCCTGTTTTTCCTTTCTCGTTTGTCGCCGTTTCCCTTCCCCTTGTCTGTCTGTCTGTTCTGTCCGTCTGTCTCTGTCTGTCTCCCTCTCTCTGTATGCAATGTACTTGGAGACTTGTGTGGTTCTATGTCTTGTCTCTTGTCTGCCCTGTTCTTGTGTCTGTGGTTGTCGTCTCTGTCACTCTTACCTTCTTTCTCCACCACCAAACCCCCCATACACACAGATACACACAGGACAACTGACACACACGCACACACGCACACACACATGCACGCACAACCCTTTTTTTTTTCTCCCCCACCCCCTCTCTCTTCCCCCCACCCCTCTCTCTCTCCCTCTATCTCCCCTCTCTCTCTCCTCTCTTCTCTCTCTCTCTTCTCCCTCTCTCTTCCTCTCTCTCTCTCTCTCTCTCTCTCTCCCGCTGTCTCCCTCTCTCTTCTCTCTTCTCTCTCTCCTCTCTCTCTCTCCTCTCTCTCGCTCTCTCTCTCTTCTCTCTCTCTGCTCTCTCTCTTCTCTCTCTCTCTCTCTCTCTCTCTACTCGCTCTCTCCTCTCTCCTCTTCTCTCCTCTCTTCTCTCTCTCTTCATGTGTCTTTTTAGTGCCTTGTACCCACAACTTTTTGATTTCGTATTCGAGAGTTTGTTGTTCCGTTTGGGAAAACCACGTGTTGTTTTTTGATTAATTTTGAAATAATTTACTGACGGGACAAAAAAACAACGAACACGCTTTATATTTTCACACGCCCCACCCCCCCCCCCCCCCCCCCCCAAAATCAAGTCACGTTTTGAGCAACGATCAAAAGAATTCAACGCGGATACAATACCATGGGGTTTTTGTATTATTATGGATGATAGGCATTGAGGTACTCATAGTCTCTGTGAAATTCGGGGTTGCTCCCAATTGGGAGAGGGCGTCGCAGCCAGAGGCGCGCCACCCAATTTTTTTGCATGCGATTTTTGTTGTGACTGATGAGGAAGGGAAGGTGGGGGGTGGGGGGGGGGTGAGTGCGGGGCGGGTAAATATTACCAAAATGACAACTTTTTCGTTGCCAAACGGGTTTAACGTGTCACGCCCTAAGTGCATGGGCACGACAGGACCTCCCCGTTCATCAGTCCTCATCCGAAAAAAAAAAAAGGAACTCGAAGTTCAGACCGTGGAGTTCCCTATTGCAAGTGAGAGGAAAATCCCCTGTACCCAGGTTCGAACTCGGGTTTACTTGACACGAGGCGAAAAACGCTTTACCTCCTGGTGCCACTCCTACACCTGTTTGTTTTATTGGTGATTTGATGCAATTTCATTTTAGCAACACACTTTTTTGGTGTTATTTGACCACCGCGTCCAGACGAACCTTTTCATGTACTTCGGTTTCTTTATTTGTGCCCCCCCCCCCCCCTTCTGTTTGCGTACGTCTGTCTCTTTTTCCTGGTCTTTCTCTTTCTTTCTTTCTTCCAGTATTTCTTTCCGGCATTCCTTTTCCTTTATTTTCTTCTGTTTTGCTCTCTTTTGTGTTTCCTACCATTTTCTTGCCCCTTTATTTCTGCCGTTCATTTTGCCTTTCCACCTTGCCCTTCTTGCCATTCTTGCCCTTCTACTTGCACATTCTTGCCTTTACACTTGCCCTTACTTGCCCTTCTTCTGGCCCTTCTTCGCCCCTTCTACTTGCCATTCTGACCTTTTCCACTTGCCCTTATTGCCATTCTTCTGGCCTTCCTTGCCCTTATAACTTGAACTTCTGCCGTTCCACTTGCCACTCTTGCCCTTCTTCTGGCCCTTCTCGCACTTCTTCTTCG
>CM065692.1:39273644-39278644 GCA_017654935.2 Phymorhynchus buccinoides | reverse complement strand
TATGCATGTATGCATGTATGCATAGTATGTATGTATGTATGCATGCATGTATGTATGCATGTATGTATGCATGGATGTATGTACGTACGTATACATGTGTGTGTGTGTGTGTGTGTGTGTGTGTGTGTGTGTGTGTGTGTGTGTGTGTGTGTGTGTGTGTGTGTGTGTGCATACGTGCTTGCGTGCGTGCATGCGCGCATGCATGCGCACACAGCCTTAGACACTATACATTTTGTGTTTATTTGCTATGTACGCGCTACTAGTTCTTTTATTATAATATACAACCAGAAACTGTTCTTTAGGTGTGTTTGCTTTTGTTTTCAAGTAACTTGCTCGTGTACACAAACACAGCTTAAACGTTGAGGTTGACAAGACATCACGGCTAATAAGCTGTGGCACCACTAAAGAGTTGATGAGGAAAGGACGGGGTGGGTGATGTGGTGAGATGTACCAAGCTGCCAGCAATGATCAGGTTCCATATACCCTTTCTACAAACCAGACAACTCCACCTGCTGATTGTGCAGAACATGAACAAACCTTTAAGTGTATGTGCCTGTTTCCCTGTATGTCTCTGTGCGTGCGCGCGTGTGTGCGCGTCTGCGTGCGCTATTCCTAGCTCGATCCTCTCTCTCTCTCTCTCTCTCTCTCTATCTCTCTCTCTCTCTCTCTCTCTCTCTCACCCTCTCTCTCTCTCTCTCTCTCTCTCTCTCTCTCTCTCTCTCTCTCTCTCTCTGTCTTTGTGTGCGTGTGCGTCGCGTCGCGTGCGTGCGTGCCAGTGCGTGCGTGCCAGTGCGTGCGTGCTTGTGTGTGTACATGTGTGTGTGTGGGTGTGTATGTGTGTGTGTGTGTGTGTGCGCGTGCGCGTGCGTGTGCGTGTGCGTGTGCGTGTGCGCTCCGTATTGTTTTGTTTCTGTTTTGTTTCTTGCTTGCAATTGTTCTTTTCCTTTCCTTGGTAACTACGTGGATTGTTTTCGGCTCTTAGCAATTAATATAACTTTAGACTGGCTTTTGTTGTTGCTTTCGATTACATTTGATAGGCTACTGTTTCACATTGCTTCAGTTAACCTCTCCGTCGTGTTACTCCCAACGGTATTGATCGAACTCGTTAACAACTTTCTAAAAAATCCATGATTTTTCTGTTAAAAGTATCATTTATCAAAAGTATGTATTCTCTCTCTCGCTCTCTCTCTCTCTCTCTCTCTCTCTCTCTCTCTCTCTCTCTCTCTTCTCTCTCTCTCTCTCTCTCTCTCTCTCTCTCTCTCTCTCCCTCTGTTTACCGTTTAACCCTGACACATGGGAAGCTTTCTTAGGATTAGGATTAGGATTTTGGGACTCAAAAACATAGCCGTAAGGCTTTCCTGTCCCATCTTTCATTTTATTTAGTTATTTGTCTCGGTCTGTCGCACACTCAGTTTGCATTAATAACCTTCTTCAAGTTAAACATTTGCGTTTGCAGCCCCGAAGGTGTTGACGAGACAAGAACAATATTATCTGCAAATATCATGATTTTGTTTTAGAAAAGGGCGGCATATTGATGCAGGCCAGGAATGGTTTTATGACAATAACGAACTTGCGATCGTAAATAGTACAAATATCTTGGATACACATTGACAACCAAACTTTCTGTGAACTCTGCTTGCGAATAAATCTTCTTGAAAACTGTGTGGTCACTGGGTACTTTGATACGACTTTATTCTTCAAGCTTTTTGATTTGATGTGTATAATTTAGTAATGCAATAAAACGATTGTCTTCTTCTTTCCTTCCACACATAACACGATCGCAGGGGAGAGAGAGAGAGATGAGGGAGAGAGAGAGAGAGAGAGAGAGAGAGGGAGAGAGAGAGAGAGAGAGAGAGAGAGAGAGAGAGAGAGAGGGAGAGGGAGAGGGAGAGAGAGAGAGAGAGATGAGAGAGAGAGAGAGAGAGAGAAAACTTGAAAACTTGAAAACTTAAACGTTATTTTCCAAAGGATATAGATTTTAGGCAACGCCTATTCTTTAATCTGTCCTTGGATAAGATAGAGAGAGAGAGAGCGACCGAGAAGAGAGCGAGAGAGAGAGGAGAGATGAGAGAGGAGAGAGAGAGAGAGAGCGGAGAGAGAGAGAGAGAGAGATGAGAGACGAGAGAGAAGAGAGATTGAGAGAGAGAAGAGAGAGAGAGATGAGAGAGAGAGTCGAGAGAGGGAGAGAGAGAGACGGAGAGAGAGAGATAAAGAGAGAGAGAGAGAGATGTAGAGAGTGGAGAGAGAGAGAGAGAGAGAGAAAACTTGAAAACTTAAACTTTATTTTCCAAGGATATAGATTTAGGCAACGCCTATTCTTCCAATCTGTCCTTGGAAGAGAGAGAGAGAGAGAGAGAGAGAGAGAGAGAGAGAGAGAGAGAGAGAGAGAGAGAGAGAGAGAGAGAGAGAGAGAGAGAGAGAGAGAGAGAGAGAGAGACAGAGAGAGACAGAGACAGAGACAGAAACAGACACACACTCACTCACTCACTCACTCACTCGCTCACTCACTAACTCACTCAATCGCACAATCGCACACCCACACATGTGTTGGGTTTCTTCAACAATGTTTCAAAGGAATTGAGGGTTTTAAAAAGAAAATGTAACATTGCTATTTGGAGATCGTTTGAATAACAGTTTTGGTTGTCGTGTGGGTGTGGTAACTCAATTCAACGCAAAACACAGTAACACACGCCACTGACACTACAGAGAGAGAGAGAGAGAGAGATGAGAGAGAGAGAGAGTAGAGAGAGATGAGAGAGAGAGATAGAGAGAAGACGTACGAATCGGGAGAGACGAGAGAGCGAACGAGAAGAGAGAGAGAGAGAGAGAGAGAGAGAGAGATACAGACAGACGGAGACACACAGAGAGGGAGACAGACAAACAAAAGACACAGAATGAATGAATCAAAGACAGACAGACAGACAGACAGGGAGGCAAACAATGAGACAGGGAGAGAAAGATCTATAGGCCTATTGCTTACCTTTGTAATTGTTTGTACTGGCGAACCGTCTTCTTCCGACTCCCGTACTGTGCTTGCTTCATTTAATCAAAGTGTGTACAATTACTTCTGTATAAAGAAGTTGTTCATCCACCACAGAAGAAGAAGAAGAAGATGATATCAAAGTACTTTGCCTTCGGCAACAGGTATTTAGTGTTCCTCTCATATTTGGTTTGTAGAGCACGTAGCCATTCTTGTTGAGTCATTTTGATCATTCGCGCTCCTGTTTATATCAAACACTGAACAGTTGTCAGATTAGCCTGACAGAATCTTGTAGGCGACTTGAATGGTGACTTGAATTCTGTCACAAAATAGTAATAATTCACGTGCGTTCAAATAAACTTAAAAAAGAAGTTGTATTTAGCACCGTTTAAAAATAATCATTCAAACAGTCGTGAAATTGTTTTTTTTTAAAAACACACACAAAACTCACATGCTTGTTTTAGTAGCACTCAGTAATGCTACTCAGAACAGCTACAGATTAGAATCGGATTCGGTAAATAGGAGATACAGGTTTCCCTATCTGTCAGTCAAATATGGCAAAAATGGTGTTGACATTTCAGTCATTTTTTGTGAATGCCTAAACATTTTAGGCATTTCCGAAAATGCCTGGACCTTTTAGGCAGTATTGTGAAGGCCTGAATTCCGAGTTTAACTGTAACATATTCACAACGCAGACACAAGTACCTAAGGGAAGTTCCAGAAAACATCAATGTGAAATCCTTACATGATATACTTAACAATATGGGATTGCTAGAATCTAGGAAAATTGCTATGCATACTTTCTATACTTTGAAGCTAAGAGACGAATATAAAATGGTTTCCCAGAAGTAAAGGAGCATAATGCCTATCGTTATTTCGAAAACACTCTTCCTGACCACCTCTCGTCTCTCCTCTCTGCCTACATACCAGATCGAGCAACCTAAAACTTCTCTGCAAACCTGTCACTAAGTACAAAACAGTTGGAAACAGATCGTTTCGTTTCCAAGCACCACACATCTGGAACAATCTCCCATTCTCTCTCCGCAGCTCTCCATCTCTGTTTTCTTTCAAAACTGTCCTGAAGACGCATATTTTCAGAAAATATCTGTTAATTTATCTCTGTCCTTCCACCGTCAGCCAACCCGGAGTTTCAGTTCATTCTCGGTCTACTACGCCCACCCCCGCGCACACCACACACGCGCACACACACACACACACACACCACACACACAAACACACACGCACACGCACATACAACACACACACACACACACATACACACACACAAACACACCACACACACACACACACACACACACACACACACACACACACACACATTGTGTGTTTATTACAGGATGTAACAAAAGCTTATTATTTTATCGTCCAATAAAGATCATTTTGACTTGGAATGTATTAAGCAGTGCGGCCCAGCTGCTTGTCTAACATGTTAAAGTGTGCCAAGAAAAACAGGAAGTGTGTGGGTTTGATTGTTTTTGTTGTTGTTGTTGTTTTACCCTCCACTGTCCCCGCCTTCTTTGTTTCATTTTTCTTTCTTTTTTTCTTTCTTTTTTTGGGCCGGTTCATCTTTTTTTCTTTCTTTTCTTTTCTTTTCGTTTGTCTTCGTTGTTTTTTCTTCACTTTTCTCTCTCTCTCTCCCTCTCTCTCTCTCGCCTCTCTCTCTCTCTCTCTCTCTCTCTGCTCTCTCTCTCTCTCTCTCTCTCTCTCTCTCTCTCTCTTTATCTCTCTCTCTCTCTCTCTCTCTCTCATCTCTCTCTCTCTCTCTCTCTCTCTCTCTCTTCTCTCTCTCTCTCTGCTCTTTTTCTCTCTCTACCTCTCTCTCTGTCATTTCCAGTGTGTGTCGTAATACTAAGAGGGACATTTTGTCGTGAACAATGAATGTACCAATTTTTGATACATAGATGTCTGGGTTTCTGACTGATCTGGTGTCTGTGTACTGACCCATTCGTTTCTTTTCTTTTTTTCATGTGTGTATTAATGCGCACCAAACAAAGAAAAA
>CM065692.1:39256823-39271823 GCA_017654935.2 Phymorhynchus buccinoides | reverse complement strand
GTTTTGGTTGAGACTGCTCGTGGACTGGCCGGAGTGAGAGAGAGAGAGGAGAGAGAGACGGGCGAGAGAGAGACAGAGGGTGGGAGGAGGACGAGAAGATGCGGACTCGAGCAAGTTTGAGCTAGAGGAGAGAGAGATCGTTAGGAACAGACGGAGTATATGTTGCACGCAGAGAGAGTGGAATTGGGGAGAGAGAAGAGAGAGTAACATTGGGAGAGGGGAGAGGGAGAGGAGAGGGAGACGAGAGTGTGGTAGAGACGATGAGAGAGGAGAGAACAGACGGCACTGAGGGAGAGAGAGAGAGAGGAGAGGAGGAGACGCGGAGAGAGGAGAGACGAGAGCGGGAGAGAGAGAGACGGAGGGAGAGAGAGACTCCTTGAGAGAGAGAGCAGGAGAGAGAGAGAGAATCGGAGAGAGAGGAGAGACGAGAGAGGGAGGAGAATGAGAGAGAGAGAGAGAGAGAGAGAGAGAGAGAGAGACAGACGGAGACACACAGAGAGGGAGACAGACAAACAAAAGACAAAGAATGAATGAATCAAAGACAGACAGACAGACAGACAGGGAGGCAAACAATGAGGACAGGGGAGAGAAAGATCTATAGGCCTATTGCTTACCTTTGTAATTGTTTGTACTGGCGAACCGTCTTCTTCCGACTCCCGTACTGTGCTTGCTTCATTTCATCAAAGTGTGTACAATTACTTCTATATAAAGAAGTTGGTCACCACCACAGAAGAAGAAGAAGAAGATGATATCAAAGTACTTTGCCTTCGGCAACAGGTATTTAGTGTTCCTCTCATATTTGGTTTGTAGAGCACGTAGCCATTCTTGTTGAGTCATTTTGATCGCATTCGCGCTCAAAAGCTGTTTATATCAATAAGATCATTTTGACTGACTTGACAGTTGTCAGTTTTTATGCCCTGACTACTGCGTGTACTGCTGGCCTTCCTTTGCGTCAAAAGCTACGTAGCGCTCCTGTTTATATCAAACACTGAACAGTTGTCAGATTAGCCTGACAGAATCTTGTAGGCGACTTGAATGGTGACTTGAACTCTTTCACAAAATAGTAATAATTCACGTGCGTTCAGACAAACTTAAAGAATAAGTTGTATTTAGCGCCGTTTGAAAATAATCATTCAAACAGTCGTGAAATTGTTTTTTTTTAAAAACCACACACAACTCACATGCTAGTAGCACTCAGTAATGCTACTCAGAACAGCTACAGATTAGAATCGGATTCGGTAAATAGGAGATACAGGTTTCCCTATCTGACTGACCGTCAGTCAAATAGGGCAAAAATGGTGTTGACATTTCAGTCATTTTTTGTGAATGCCTAAACATTTTAGGCATTTCCGAAAATGCCTGGACCTTTTAGGCAGTATTGTGAAGGCCTGAATTCCGAGTTTAACTGTAACATATCCACAACGCAGACACAAGTACCTAAGGGAAGTTCCAGAAAACATCAATATGAAATCCTTACATGACATACTTAACAATATGGGATTGCTAGAATCTAGGAAAATTGCTATGCATATTTTCTATACATTGAAGCTAAGAGACGAATATAAAATGGTTTTCCAGAAGTAAAGGAGCATAATGCCTATCGTTATTTCGAAAACACTCTTCCTGACCACCTCTCGTCTCTCCTCTCTGCCTACATACCATAACGCAACCTAAAACTTGTCTGCAAACCTGTCATCAAGTACAAAACAGTTGGAATAAGATCGTTTCGTTTCCAAGCACCACACATCTGGAATAATCTCCCTTTCTCTCTCCGCAGCTCTCCATCTCTGTCTTCTTTCAAAACTGTCCTGAAGACGCATATTTTCAGAAAATATCTGTTAATTTATCTCTGTCCTTCCACCGTCAGCCAACCCGGAGTTTCAGTTCATTCTCGGTCTCTCCGCCACCCCCCGCGCACACACACACGCGCACACGCACGCGCACACGCACACGCGCACACACACACACACGCACACACACACGCGCACACGCACACGCACACACACACGCACGCACGCACGCACGCACGCACACGCACACGCACGCACGCACGCACGCACACACACACGCACATTACACACACACACACACACACACACACACACACACACACGCACACGCACATACACACACACACACACACACACACACACACACACACACACACACACACACACACACACACACACACACACACACACACACACACACACATTGTGTGTGTTTATTACAGGATGTAAAAAAAAAGCTTATTCTTTTATCGTCAATAAAGATCATTTTGACTTGACTGTATTAAGCAGTGCGGCCCAGCTGCTTGTCTAACATGTTAAAGTGTTGCCAAGAAAAACAGGAAGTGTGTGGGTTTGTTGTTTTTGTTGTTGTTGTTGTTTTACCCTCCACTGTCCCCGCCTTCTTTTGTTTTCATTTTTT
The DNA here is from genome assembly GCA_017654935.2 of Phymorhynchus buccinoides. Taxonomy (NCBI): domain Eukaryota; kingdom Metazoa; phylum Mollusca; class Gastropoda; order Neogastropoda; family Raphitomidae; genus Phymorhynchus; species Phymorhynchus buccinoides. Next base: position 39,269,393 of record CM065692.1, on the reverse strand, counting down.
CTTTCTTTTTTTCTTTCTTTTTTTGGGCGGTTCATCTTTTTTTCTTTCTTTTTTTCTTTTCTTTTCGTTTTTCTTCGTTGTTTTTTCTTCACTTTTCTCTCTCTCTCTCTCTCTCTCTCTCTCTCTCTCTCTCTCTCTCTCTCTCTCTCTCTCTCTCTCTCTCTCTCTCTCTCTCTCTCTCTCTCTCTCTCTCTCTCTCTCTCTCTCTCTCTCTCTCTCTCTCTCTCTCTCTCTCTCTCTCTCTCTCTCTCTCTCTCTCTCTCTCTCTCTCTCTCTCTCTCTCTTTCTCTCTCTACCTCTCTCTCTGTCATTTCCATGTGTGTGTGTAATACTAAGATGGACATTTGTGGTGAACAATTAATGTTACATTTTGATACATAGATGTCTGGGTTTCTGACTGATCTGGTGTATGGTGTACTGACCCATTCGTTCTTTTTTTTCTTCCATGTGTGTATAATGCGCACAAACAAAGAAAACAAAAGATAGAGGCCCGTTTGTCAGTTATCCGCGCGTCTAGACCAACGGGTCCACTGCAGCTGTAACATTAACATAAAAAGTCAAACATTAGACATAGTTATATCAATATGGAAAGATTCACAACTAGAAAAGACATAGTTGCAGCTTTTTTGTTTGTTTGTTTTTTGGAAAAAAATATTGTGAGGGGGGGGGGGGGGACCTTTCCATTGTTCATCTCCCCAGCGCCTCGCGACCCTTGCAGAAGTGAGCAAGAGCGTGTAAGAGGAGTGAACGGAGTAAAGGCTGTACACTAACAGCAACACACACTTAAACAATTATGTGTTGTACTTGATTTTTTTTCTCCCTTTTAATCTCATTGACAATCAAAATGCTTATTCTGTTTTTGCTTTAAATTGGGAAACAGACTTGCACTTTTTGGATCCGGAGGATTAATCGAGAGTGGTTCCTTTCCATTGTTCATCTCCCCAGAACCACACGGCCCTTGCTCTAGAGAAAGCGAAAGTGAGCAAGGGCGTGTAATAGGAGTGAACGGAGGAAAGACGTGTATCCACTCACCCAAACAGCTTAAACATGTCTGTATTGTAATTGGTTTTCAAACATTACTGACAAAGGCACTGCTGATTCTGTTTTTTTGAAAATACTTATACACATTTTTGCAATCAAAATAACATGATTAATTTTGTTCAAAGTTAAATCGTTTACTTTATTATCTAAGAATTTTCCAAACAGAACATCAGCAACAGAAAGTGTCAATTTAACGTTATACTGTACCAGTATAAACTGGCAGATATATCTCCAGAAAGCATTAACAGTTGGACATAAATAAAAGAAGTGTTCAATATAGTCTACTTCGTCGGGACAATAAGAGCATTTGTTATCATTTCTTGTTTTCATCTTGCACAACATTATATTCGTGGGATATATGTTATGTAAAAGTTTCCAGTGTAACAATCTGAGTCTTGTTTCTTTTGTGCACTGATGGGGGTACAACCAGTGTTTCTTAGTTAACTCTAGCCCAAGTTTGTTCTCCCAGAAGCCTACGGCGCAAGGAATAGAACACTGCATTGAACATAATTGCTTACGAAAATCTCTGCATGTAAATATTTTTTTGTCACGAAACAAGGGAGGGGCTGACAAATCAGGTTGTTGCCTATCTCGCTCATCAACTGTAGAAACATAACTACGGACTGCACACGTTACTACATAGTATTCTAGCATTCTTGCTGGAGTATACCCTATCTTAGTGCATCATTCTTGAAATGACAATATTCTATTTTGATCATAGATATCTTGAACATTAAAGTATTGATGCTTGAATCCAGTCATAAAAAAGAGAACGTTTCCTCTGTATTTTATATTAAAGTTGTTCCACAAGAGAGATGAAAAACGATTGATTTTGTTATGATCCAACCACATTGTTAATACAGTTCTCCAGAAGGTTGAACGAATATGTTGAAGATTTTTAAATAAAGCACTACTTGCATTTGCATAAAAACACAAGTAATTTTTCCCCAAACTTAAAAAAATATTTGTTGGGATTAATGTCCATTTCTCAGGTTCTCTTGTGGTGCAAAGTCGCATTACCCACTGCAAAATTAATGCTATCTGCATGTGACGAGGCTATGGGTTAAAAGGCTAAGTCCCTAGGGAAGACTTTTAGTGTGTTAAATTTTCAAGTAGAAAATTTGCCTTTAGCCCACTTCTCTAGGGTATGGGAGATGAGCAACTTTCCCGGCCCCTTTTCATCTAATAAATTTAATTTGTGCCCGGGTTCTGGCTCGTATGGTTGTAAGAAATACAAGTGGTTGAATTGCTCTAAATGGCAGACAGAGAGAAGTAGGGTTTTACATGAAATTACAAGACTCCCGCTCTCATCAGTCTGACCAAAGGGTTCAGAATTATTTGACACTTGTATTTTATTTACTCACAAAATCTGCATAAGATTATGCAACAATAATAATAAAGCAGCTCAATGGCGCCAAAACAAAATATGAATGAAAAAAAAACAATGGAATCCGAAAGGATTTACAAGACTTTTGTCTTTCTAGAAGGTTAGCCCCAAGCAGGAAGGGTCACTTAGTGTCCTGGTTTCCAGTTAGTGTTTTTTTGGCACTGTCTTGGGGACTTAGCTCATGGCTGTGCTGAAGTTCCTCCGTAGGGATCGGCGAGTGCTGGGGTGGCTGGGCTTGCTCGTCAGGTGAGAGTAGCTCCCAGTCGTTCCGGTTACGGCTTCGCGGGGATGGCACGGTTCAGGCGTGGTCTCCTCGCGGATTCTGGGTGTGCGGGGCGTCTTGGCGGCGTTCCCGTCTTGGTGCTTGTGAGTCAGGGATGATCGTCCTGCCCACGATGCCCTGCTGATAATCACAAAAGAAGGTGGATGTAGGTCTCTATGGCTTAGAGACAAGGGGCTTCAGTCGGCAGGGAATTAGTGGATCCCAACCGGCTAGAAGGCTGCCCTTGTACAATAGCACTAAGAACAAATAATCTGAATTTCAGTTAACAAACTGAGATCAGTAAAACATAAAAGGTGATCAAGCCAACATCACTCTCCATCCAACACCTGGAAAGGAATGGTATCATAAAGTGCAAGATTGCAACCCACAGGCTTCCTACTAAAAATATACAAAAGGGTTAGTAGGCATAAAATCCGGTTCTGGTACCAAAAGAGTTAAAGTCAAAAAAACACACACACAAATAATCAGTGCACATAAATAGAACAGAATGTTTATCACTTCTTTTCAATAACATATCTACTCCTTATTCATCATTGAACATAGGATCTAGATAAAAAATATGATCAAACAAAAAAACAAATCTCAATCACCAGCCATCAATAATACTCACTAGTTGGGCTATTATGACTGGCTGGGAGAGAGGTTGAGTCTGCAATGTTGCTCCAGCCAGGTTTCAGCGTCTTGTGTGAAAGTATGTGTAGGCTAACGTTTTCTCACTACTCAAATTATAGCCCTGCCATTTTCAAACAATGAAAGCCTGTGATTGGTTTATAGCAGTCGACACGTCACAAGATGATGTCCTAGTATTATGCATAGTAGTACAGAACAATCACGCGCCGGTTACATCATTATCACATGCCGACATTCCTATCCTTCTCGTGATTGGAAAGGAAAATCGTCTTCAAAGGGCGCTGACTGTGGATGTCACTTTCTCGTGATGGGAAGGTAGATCGGGGGAGTAAAGGGAGATCGCCAATGTAGGTGTTACATGCTAAAAGGGGAGGTAAACCGGGCTTCAAAGAGATAAATGCCTTAATCGGCGTCTGTTTGATGTTGACTGGCAATTAAAGTGGCGGCCCGAGAAAGTTTGTTTACTGGGGGGGGTTGGGGGGGGGGGGGTGTGTAGATAAAGAAAGGGAGAAAGCGGGGCATGTTGGTCAATTACGTCACACTGCATTTGCCTGATGTCTATCATATTCAAACCACCTACTTCAAATTCACTACATAGAACCGTTCTTTTTACTTTTTCGAATGCCCTTTTATTACAGTTCTGTTTTCTCCATAGAAACCTAAAAAGTAGTCGGTTGATTTCAATCAATGCATCATCCGGAATGATAAAAGCTTGCATAAAATACACAAACTGTGACATTAGGAAAGTCTTTATAACACATAGTTTCCCCATGATGCTTAAATTTCGTTTTTCCCATGAATGAATAATTCGTTTGACAGTATCAATTTTCTGTAGCCAATTCTCTTTCACAAGAGAAGCTGATTTGTCATTTTCAAAATAGATTCCCAAAATTTTAACTCTTTTTTTCCAAACAAACCCATAGAATGAATCATTGCAAAACTTCTTACTTCCAAGCCACATTGCCGTAGATTTATTCTGGTTTAGTACCAATCCTGAGACTAAGGAGAATTCATTGATTATGTTAAGCGCGTGCCGCATATCCATTTCATCTCTTAAAAACAGGGTTACATCATCAGCGTAAAGTGCGATTTTTATAAGACTTGCAAGTAAGTCATTATCACATGTCCATGAATTTAGGCCTTTAATATCATTACAGTGTCTCATTTTAATTGCTATGAGCTCTATAGCCACTGCAAACATCAAAGGTGAAAAAGGACAACCTTGCCGAATTCCTGAATCAACTGGAAAATACTCTGATAATGTGTGATATCCAGCCACTGTACTTAATACAACTTTGTGCATTGGACATTATCACCTTCACCCAGTTCATAAAGTCTGGACCAAAACCAAACTTCTTACTTAAAGGCAATTACCATATAGTCCTTGGATATGCGATCAAATGCTTGAGAATAATCAATATTTACCAGCAAGCCAGGTTTATCCTCTATATTAAGTTGCTCTATAACATCATGTATAAGCCTCAATAACTTAGCTGAACGACGACCTTTAATGAACCCCACTTGATCGGCATTCACAATATCATGTATTACGTCTCCCAAACGGATAGCCATAGCCTTAGTCAAAATTTGATAATCACTATTTGTTAAAGAAATTGGTCTCCAATGTTTTAAACTGTTTCTAGGCAATTCCTTACCTTTATGTATCAGAGTAATAACGGCCTTTCGTTGCGTAATTGATAGTGATCCCTTCTCAAACGCTAAATTGAATTATAAAATTAATAATCTATTAAGCTTTTGCCAAAAGACTTTGAAAAATTCTACAGTAATACCATCGCTTCCTGGTGATGACCCATTATTTAGACACTTTAATGCAGCAAGTAGTTCATGTTCCGTTACCGTGCCTTCACAACTGCTTTTCTGAGAATCAGACACTTGAGGGAGATTAGCATTTGCCATAAAGGCATCAACCTTTTGCACCAGGCCTTCCTGCATTATCTTCTTCTTATATAAATTTGTAAAGTAAGTCTTTTGCACTTTCATTATTTCTGATTGATCAGTTACTAACCTTATTATTTTCATCTAAAATCCCTTCCATTACTTTAGCATTTGCTCTTGCTTTTTCTAAATTGAGAAAATATTTAGTGTGTTTTTCTCCCTCTTCTACCCATTTCACCCGTGATCTTATTTGAGCTGCTCGAGCTTTGTAATTTTCAAGTGTTTCCATTTTTAAAGTTAGCTGAGAGCGTTCGTTTTGAGTCTTAAAACAATGGGGATTTATTGCCAGCTGAGTGTCTATGTCATTCAGTCTGCAATATAGGTCTAATAGCTCATTTTTCCTCTCAATGCTTTTAAGTTTACTATAATTGAGAGTGAAGTTTTTAATTTTCAATTTCAATGTTTCCCATTCCATTTGATAGTCAAGGCCTTCTTGCATTTCTGATGTGTGTAAATCTATCAATTTGTTCATTTCATTATCATAGACCTGGTCTCTCAGTAAAGAATTATTAAATTTCCATAAGCCGGGACCCCTTTTAATATTGCTAAATTTTACTGTGATAGAACATGCTCTATGGTCAGTGAACGGCATAGAATGAATGCTGGCTTCCAACGCTTTGTCAAATACATCAGAGCTAGTTATTATGTAATCGAGTCTTCTTGCTAAGGAAGGTGATTTTGTACTCCAAGTAAATTCTTTTTCCTGGGGATGGAACAACCTCCAGACATCGAACAGATTGTGGCTACCCAACAGATCACGGCATTTTTCCACAGTGGCTTTTGCATGTGGTCCACCTGCAACGATATCAACATCATTATTTAAGACACAATTGAAATCTCCACAAATAATAATGTTTTCTAACAATAGATTAGACATTACATTATCAAGCTCATTAAAGAAAACGATCTTCTCAGGAATATCGTTTGGAGCATACACATTTATGATGGTAATTTTTCTCTTTGATAGTTCAGCTTCTACGGCTAAGATTCTACGATAATTGTACACAATTTCACATTTCTCAACTAAATCTTTTCGAAACAGGATAATTTGCCCTGAACTATGAGCACTAAAGTCATTCCAAATAAGTTTACCACCACCCCATTCTTGTTTCCATTGTTCAATTACTTCTTTTGTCACATGTGTTTCTTGTAAGCAGATGTCATAAACGTCATACTTTTTATTTTTAACGTAATTAAATAATGATCTTCTCTTATTGCGAGACCGAAGTCCCCGCACATTTAATGAAAGTAAACGCATGTTTGAATCGCAAGCCATAAGGAGTGTCCAGTAAACATAGCCATAATCCGTATCCAGTCCACAGGCCAATTATCATGTCCGAAAAACAAAGCGGGTGTCGCCAACAAAAGGTCGCGCCGGCATGCTTGCCGACCCTCTACCCGTCGTGTCATCGAGTGAGGCTGACCGCGCACGTGCAGTACGTGAATATTGCCTTGGATGACACGCTCAGCGAAGCAGGGGAAAGTTCCTCTTCTGACCTCGGCCGTTTAACACCGGTGTCAATCTGCGATGGTTCCTCCACCCCTTCACAAAGATTTTCTCCCTGTCCAGAAGTTACACGAGTGTTCGTGCGTGAAGTCGGCGTCAATTTCGGCTCTGGTTGCGTCTCTGGCACTACCACTTCCTTTGAGTCTCCGAACGCATCGTCTTCCTCAGTAATCGCTGGCTGATCGTTGAACAGCGGTGTCAGGGGCTTCATATACGACACAGAGCTGTCTGAAGGAGCTATTTCATTTTCAGGTCCTTCCTCCAGAGTTGGAGGATCGAGGAACGCGCCACATGCAGGGTCGCCACTCCTATGTCCACTTTGAAAACACTGCCTGCAAGTAACGAGGTTCTGGCACTGATGCTGAAGATGACCAGCCTGCAGACACTTGGAGCACTTCACAATGCGCGCTACTTTTGGTTGCTCCTTGTGGTACAGCCTGGCAGAGAAGTGTCCCACTTTCACGAAACGCTCCAAGGGTGTTGACGGACAGTTAATGAAAACAAAACGCCTTCCTGTGATGAAACGAGTTAACTTTCCATCTTTGTTCCGTATTTTCTCTAAAAGAAGAGAAGACCTCAAAGTGCAACCTAATCTTACCAATGCGGATTCAATGTCACCATCAGCCACTGAGATAGGAATATCTGAGATGAATACTTTGGTCACAGGGGTCTCCACAGTGTCCCCCCTCAAAATAAATGGGTTTTTTTTTTATCGTACAGAGTGACCGTGTGTCCATTGAGCACAATACCTTCAATCAACAGTTGACTTCTGGCTGACCTGTTCATGGGGTATATGCGCCACAATCCTTTGATCAGTTGAGCCCCCAAAACAGTTTCACTACCACATACCCTTTCCCCTGCCAGGCAAATATCCAAAGCAGAAAAACTGTCATTCCCAGAAGAAAGTCGGGTAGCATCTTCAGGGGGTAGGTCCTTCCTTTTCAGAAACACCGGCTCTACGTGCGAGGCCGTCATTCTTGTGCACACATAAGTCCGAAACACAAACACACGCGCGCGCAAAAAAAGGGGGGGGGGGGGAGAAAAAGAAATAGAAAGAAAATGAGGCTAGCACGTGAAAAGCAAGAGAAAAACTACATGACTGTCTTCCACTGGAGGATAGAATAATGAAAAACGAAACCAAAATTGTCCTATGATTCTCGTTATATACCACCAACCAGCACTACATTGTCACCGAGATAACAACCATCATTTCACAAATCATCAGTCCAAAAAAAAAATCAAGACACCACCTCCTACTGCACAAAAACTGCAAAAACTAGCAGAGCCCGTAACACCATGTCCGTTCGACATCGAACGCTCAACTCTCAACCAACAGGAAGTGTGTTGTCAATTATATGTCCATCTTGTCATTTGGATGTTCCTTTGGTAATCCCAAACTTATTATTTTGCTTTTTGTTCCCTTATAAATAACAGACGTTAATGACAGTACCATGACAATACCCAGGGACGGGTGTCAGGCCTATCAATTACATCTACATCCTGTTATGTTTGGTGTTCCTCTGTTAATCCCGAATTTATCATTTTACGTGTTATTCCCTTATAAATGACAGATGCAGTTGCCAGAGCCATCACGAGACCACAAGACTATCTAAGGAATATTGATTTTGTTTGTGACAGAACTTCATAGACAATTTAAACTAAAATAATATATGGCTTCTTAGGACAATTGTTCCTTATTGTAAATGTGGTAGCACATTTTATTCTTTATTTAGGGTGGATGTTATCAGTTAGTTGTTGCATTTTCTTAATGTTCATTGTGTCCGCTCCATGGAAGGGGCTATGGCCTATTATCCATTAAAGTTTCGATATCCGAGTTCTCTCTCTCTCTCTCTCTCTCTCTCTCTCTCTCTCTCTCTCTCTCTCTCTCTCTCTCTCTCTCTCTCTCTCTCTCTCTCTCTCTCTCTCTCTCTCAGCATTGCTCATTATCATACATGTCTGCTTTTTTCCCCAATTTGAGTCAACTATTTCATGTGCCAATTTTTGTTTCATTTCCTTGACTTGATTGTTTTTATGTCATTTTTACTTTGCCTGATGCATGGTGTGAGTGTGTGAGTGAGAGGGCCAGGTGCAAAGAAGCTATTGTAGCTTACTCTCAATAAAGCATTCGTATTTCGTATTTTATTTCCCCCCCCCTCTCTCTCTCTCTCTCTCTTCTCTCTCTCTCTCTCTCCTCTCTCTCTCTCTCTCTCTCTCTCTCTCTCTCTCTCTCTCTCTCTCTCGCTCTCTCTCTCTCTCTCTCTCTCTCTCTCTCTCTCTCTCTCTCTCTCTCTCTGTGTTTTAAATGTGCACATTTCCAAGTTGATGTAATGAATGTTAATGATAATTATGTGGTTGGTATAATTTCGTTTCACACATTTGATTAATGTTCTTTCAGTTATGTTGCATCTCTGTCATGTTCTTGCACCTAACCTGAATTTATCTTTTGGAGATATTAAAGTATACTTGAACTTAAGCTTCAACTTTGAAGACCCACTCCCTAAATGCTAGACCTCCCTCCATAATGTTCTTCCACCACTGCCTTTTTACCTATCCCTCAATCATTCTCACCTCCAGCTTCCAGCTTCTTGCTGGCATTCCAGGCATGCACTCAAATGCAAGGGCCTGAGATTGTTGCTCAATTCAATTTTGCACCCGACTTGTGTAGCTGATGACATTGACATAGCGTCGTTGAAAGAGAGTACGGGCCAGCAAGGACAAGAGGGGGGGGGGGGGGGGGGGGGGGTAGTCTGGAACGTTTTGTCTTTGGTGAACAGGTTCGAATCGATGCAAGGGTACATGTGAAGTGCATCTATTGTCCCTTTCTTGTGTGTATTTTCCTCCTGAATCCATGAACATGCATCGCCTTCTTTTCTGTCTACTCTACATTCATTGTTCACTCTCCCTTTTCTTTCTTAACGAAAACAAATCAGCAACAGGAACAGTAACAACAGAAAACAAGTACAACGTCATCATCATCATCATCATCATCATCATCATCATCATCATCATCATAATCATCATCATCATCCTCCTCCTCCTCCTCCTCCTCCTCCTCCTCCTCCTCCTCCTCCTCATCATCATCATCATCATCATCATCATCATCATCCTTCTCCTCCTCCTTGTCCTCCTCCTCCTTGTCCTCCTCCTCCTTGTCCTCCTCCTCCTCCTTGTCCTCCTCCTCCTTGTCCTCCTCCTCCTTGTCCTCCTCCTCATCATCATCATCATCATCATCATCCTTCTCCTCCTCCTTCTCCTCCTCCTCCTCCTCCTCCTCCTCCTCCTCCTCATCATCATCATCATCATCATCATCATCATCATCATCATCATCCTTCTCCTCCTCCTTGTCCTCCTCCTCCTTGTCCTCCTCCTCCTTGTCCTCCTCCTCCTTGTCCTCCTCCTCCTTGTCCTCCTCCTCCTTGTCCTCCTCCTCCTTGTCCTCCTCCTCCTCCTCCTCCTCCTCATCATCATCATCATCCTTCTCCTCCTCCTTCTCCTCCTCCTCCTCCTCCTCCTCCTCCTCCTCCTCCTCCTCCTCCTCATCCTCATCATCATCATCATCATCATCATCATCATCATCGTCATCATTATCATCACCATTGTCATCATCATTATCAACATAATAACGACGTTGACGACGACAATGATGATCATTCCATGATTTGTTTTTAATCCTAAAAATGTCTATGGATACAGCTAAGTTGCTATATTAGTGACGTAGGCTAGTGCCTAAGAGGCCTACTACACACTGTACATATGTGCTATGGAAGAGGGCGGACTAAGCCGAGAAGGACAGAGGTATACAGTAGTAGAACGAATGTCTTACGACCTCATGGCTTTTGCCCTTAGGGACAAGTTCTTCTGGTGCGGTAGTCTTCATATTATGTTGGCCGGTCCTGGAGGTACTGCAATACCAGGTCGACCAGTGGCGACTCTTTGCCATCGTTCAATTTGGTATCGAAGCCCCCCGAAAAAGGGGGCGTATCAGATATCAAGCTCAGATCATTAAGCGTTGAAATAATCTGGGTTTGCTTACTGGTCTGTTTACCCGCCCCCCCCCCCCCCCCACACCCCGCCCCCAAGGTGTTCCGCTTTTGTTTCTGCTATACCCACATCAAACATACCAATCGAAGACCACGAGGTCTCAAAGCCATATTATAGAGAATATAGGCCTCGCTAACATCGCGTGCTCCATTTTGCATCCATTAATTTAAATATTATTTGTCTTCTGTAATCGAGTTCTTTCTCTTGAAAGAAGAAAATTGAATATTTTGCCGATGATACTACTATATACGACAAGAACAAGACTGCTGACTTAGTACTTACCAACTTACAAAATGACGTGAACAACTTAGTGACATGGACTGAATATAACCACATGGCCCTTCATCCTAAAAAAATCAAAGCTTATGCTAATTACCACAAGACAAAAGCGACAATACATAAAGTATGATTTACCAAAAAATAAAGTACATGACAAGTTTATAGAAGAAGTGGACTCGCATACTATGCTTGGTCTGGGGGTTGACCACAATCTTTCTTGGTCGTACCATGCCTCTATTCTCACTCGTAAGTTATCCCCCCCAAAATTCAACTAGAAACAGAATCAAGCACTGTCTTGATATTCACACCAGAAAACTCTTCTTTCATGCATATAGTTAGCCTGACATTGATTATGTTTCAACTTGGGATCAAGCAAGCAAACACTGTCTAAGACATTTAGAAATTATTTATATACGTGCAATTAAATTAATTATTCTTAAATCATCAACACTACAAATTGCTGATTATAAAACTGTAAACATGGCCGACTTCCCTTCCATTCCAAATGCCAATTTATTAGGGGTGTATTTATGTATAAAATTGTAAATGGACTCGCACCTCCCTATCTATGTAGACAGTTTCCTGTAAGTCAGGTGCAGAATAAAGAAACCATACTTCTCCCCCGACCTAGAACAGACTTATTTATGTCATCGTTGCTTATTTATGTCATCGTTGACATACTCAGGTGGAACTAAAAGCACATTGCTGTCATTTAAAAGATGCTTTCATAAATATTTATTCCAAAGTTTATAACAGCTCATTTCTTCCCCCTTCTAAACTGATCTATTGTGCATGTTATAATCCTAGTAAGTGCGCATGTCTGTAGCCTATGCTCTTCTTATCTGATATTGTTAAATTGTCAATGGATTACTTGGCTAACTATGATTCATGTGTGTGAAAGGAAACGTGAGAATGTTGTAATTTATTTACTTATTCACTTCTTATTTCATTATTTTTAGAGGACCTGATGTAAAGAAGCAGTTATTTATGCTCACTCAGTTTATCCTCATTAAAAATGTCGAGTTCGAGTTCGAGTTTGAGTTCTTCTATGTAATTATCTGAAACATTTCCGCGTGACTCCATATTTAAGGCTTAGGCCAGATTAGGGGCCTACGTTTATCACCACCATCATAGTTACAGAACACCTCTCTCTCTCTCTCTCTCTCTCTCTCTCTCTCTCTCTCTCTCTCTCTCTCTCTCTCTCTCTCTCTCCTCTCTCTCTCTCTCTCTCTCTCTCTCTCTCTCTCTCTCTCTCTCTCTCTCTCTCTCTCTCTCTCTCTCTCTCAACATTCGTATTCGTATTCTTTGTTTCTATCTCTCTCTGTCAGCCCACGCACATGATTAAAAGGTAATAACTCACCAACACTGATCCACAAAGTAACGGCAAACGAATGCCTTATTTCAGACTCATAGGCTCAATTGTGAAACAAAACGGTCAATAGCCTC
>CM065692.1:39246823-39249323 GCA_017654935.2 Phymorhynchus buccinoides | reverse complement strand
TCCACCTAAGTAATAACAGTGGACCAAATGTCCACCTAAGTAATAACAGTGGACCACATGTCCACCTGAGTAATAATAGCGGACCAAATGTCCACCTAAGTAATAATAGCGGACCAAATGTCCACCTAAGTAATAATAGTGGACCAAATGTCCACCTAAGTAATAACAGTGGACCAAATGTCCACCTAAGTAATAATAGTGGACCAAATGTCCACCTAAGTAATAACAGTGGACCAAATGTCCACCTAAGTAATAACAGTGGACCAAATGTCCACCTAAGTAATAATAGCGGACCAAATGTCCACCTATGTAATAATAGTGGACCAACAAAGTAATAATAGTGGACCAAATGTCCACCTAAGTAATAACAGTGGACCAAATGTCCACCTAAGTAATAACAGTGGACCAAATGTCCATTTAAGTAATAACAGTGGACCACATATCCAACAAAGTAATAATAGTGAACCACATGTCCAACAAATTAATAATTGTGGACCAAATGTCCATCTAAGTTATAATAGTGGACCAAATGTCCAACTAAGTAATAATAGTGAACCACATGTCCAACAAATTAATAATTGTGGACCAAATGTCCATCTAAGTAATAATAGTGGACCAAATGTCCAACTAAGTAATAATAGTGAACCACATGTCCAACAAATTAATAATTGTGGACCAAATGTCCATCTAAGTAATAATAGTGGACCAAATGTCCAACTAAGTAATAATAGTGGACCAGGAGATAAACATATTAATTTTAAGGCATGATATCCAACCATCCGCAGTGAAGGTGACATCCCCTTTATGACAAATTGGGTGGCGCGCCTCTGGATGCGACGCGCTCTCCAGGTGGGAGCAGCCCGAATTTCACAGAAACGCCTCTGTGACTATAAAGTGGCTAATACCTAATACAAGGATGAGAGTTGCTGAGCCTTTGTCATATTAATGCCCTTTCAGTTTTGACGACACCCATCCGAGCTTCAACCCTGGCTGGTGGTTACTGTCCCCGCCAGAGACCTAAAGGGCCTTTGATTCCAACAGACCATGGGATTCCTGAACAGCTCTAGGGAAGATTACGACTGACTATGCCATGCAGGACCGATAGAATCAGTCCTATTGTGTAGGCTTTTAAGTGCTAAGTGATTGCGAGGTCTGTCGCATTACCGCTGGTACATTTTGAAGAATGGATGGGGATCATGTTTGAATCAGGAAAGAATGAGGTAAAGTGGGTTGTTGTTGTTTTCACTGTTAGAATATCGATACATCAAAATTACGTATGTGGTGTAATATAAAGGCATAATTTTCTTATAGGCTTACTTGCTCACATGAATGAACAAACGAACACACACGCGCACATACGCACACACGCACGCGCGCACACGCGCACACACACACGCGCGCGCGCGCACACACACACACACACATACAGAGGGAGAGAGAGAGAGGAGAGAGAGGGAGAGAGAGAGAGAGAGAGAGAGAGAGAGAGAGAGAGAGAGAGAGAGAGAGAGAGAGAGAGACAGACAGACAGACAGACAGACAGACAGACAGACGGACAGACATACAGACAGATGGTCAGACAGAGACAGAGACAGAGACAGAGAAAGACAGAGAGTCGGCCAGTAAGACTTACATAGTAAACACAGAGGGACACACTAACACAGGGGCACAGACACGTACGACTAAGATGCACATTCACCCAAACACACATAATGGTTATATTCTCGAGACCTTATCCTTATCAACGTAACATCACAGCTGGGCATCGTTTTCTTTTCTATATGTGACTCAGCACCACGAAAGGGACATTAAGTCGCTGGGCTAGTTTCTCACAATAGGCTTGGAAAGTCAAAAATCTCATTTATTGTCAAGTTTGAGTTATGGGTATTTTCGTGTTCTCTAACATCTTATCTTTCATATTTATAAAGTACAATCTTTAATATGATCTCTAAATGGTCTTATAAGTGCTTTAAAATGAGTTGGTCAATGCATTTTCTCCAAATAGGCTAGACTTTAGACAGTGTTTTCTCGAAATGGCCAATGCTCACCCTACTAACTTTAAGTGCTCATAACTCTGGAACCGAAAAGAATACAAGAATGGTTCATGTATCACTAGAAAGAGAATGGTCTAAAGTGTCCAAATGTATAATTTTCGCAGAATGGTCAGTTTGACACTTAATGTCCCTTTCGTGGTGCTGGGTCACATATATGTGCAATGCATGCTTTGCCCATCTGGTCATTTCCGTACCTACATTGCTCCTCTTATCGTTTCCACAATTTTATGTTGGTTTTATATGCATTAGTTATTTAGAGAAGAGAAATACAGATGGCTGCATGAAAAGGTTAATGATAGAGATTTGTTTTCCCGAGGTCATTATGGTATATATAATACGCACGCTGAGTACTGGTTTCGCCGGGTCCGCAAAATATTATATTTTTACTTTGGTGGCTGAAAATACAATTTTTTGACCCCTACCACTTTCAAGGCCTACCGATCTCCATG
>CM065692.1:39226823-39236823 GCA_017654935.2 Phymorhynchus buccinoides | reverse complement strand
CTGAAAAAGATACAAGAATGGTTCTTGTATCAGTAGAAAGAGAATTGTCTGAGGTTTGCAAATGTATTATTTTCTCAGATGGTCAGTTTGACACTTAATGTCCCTTTCGTGGTGCTGGGTCATATGTAGCCTACACACAGCGAATCATGTTCATGTTGATGGTCTGCAAGTAGCAAGGTGTGTCTACTTTCGTTCCAAACTGTTCAGGTTGATAGCTCAGATGATAAATACTCGATCAATGCATTATTTTTCTTGCGATTAAAGTATGACATCTTGCAATAGCAAAATCAACAATCATGATCTAAACGCAGCCAATCTTCCACGCGTCAATATCTTCCTGTCTTCTTTTGTCTTCTGTCCACTTTCTTCTTATTTATTTCTGAACTCACGCATTTTCGTAGATCCTCCCTATAAAGTTCCATCATTCTACAGCGATAGAATAGTCAGCAGCGACTGTGGTCACTATGCGGAAGGAAGGAAGGAAGGAAGGAATCTCTCACAAACTTCTTGGAAATACACTCGGCCTTCTACAGTTACAGTTTCTGTGAGCTGACGCGCAAATGGGTGTGTGTGTGTATTGTATTGTGCGTGCATGCTCTCTCTCTCTCTCTCTCTCTCTCTCTCTCTCTCTCTCTCTCTCTCTCTCTCTCTCTCTCTCTCTCTCTCTCTCTCTCTCTCTCTCTCTCTCTCTCTCTCTCTCTCTCTCTCTCTCTCTCTCTCTCTCTCTCTCTCTCTCTCTCTCTCTCTCTCTCTCTCTCTAATTTTATTTCTTAACAGTTGTTTTGATTGCATTATTGTTTCTTTCATTAAAAGTATATTGATTTTCTTTATTTGCCTACTAAAATGATCTATGTTATTTGAAAGTATCCCCTTGCCATAAAGGCTTATGTATGCTAATGGCAATAAAACATATATTTGAATTTGAATTTTGAATTGAATTTGAATCTCTCTCTCTGTCTCTCTCTCTCTCTCTCTCTCTCTCTCTCTCTCTCTCTCTCTCTCTCTCTCTCTCTCTCTCTCTCTCTCTCTCTCTCTCTCTCTCTCTCTCTCTCTCTCTCTCTCTCTCTCTCTCTCTCTCTCTCTCTCTCTCTCTCTCTCTCTTTGTTGTTGTTGGTATTTGGTATATTCTAGTCACAGAGACTTATCTGTGTGAAATTCGGGCTGCTCTTCCCGGAGAGCGCGTCGCCGCAAATGCAGCGCCTACCCAATTTAAAAAAAAATCAATTTGGCCATACCAGGCAGCGGGATTTCTTCCTGCTCTTACCGCCTTTCAACTGCCGTGGGTAGTTTTACGTGCGTAAAGCGCACGGGTCAGACGAGCTTTAAGTCCCCATCCGAAGGACTGGACGTTCAGTTCGATTTTCCTGTCCAAACTAGAAAGAAAGGGCGAGGCCGGGGTTCAAACCCGGGTCACTCTCGCTGCAGTCACGCATTACATTTGGCAGGCGAACATCTTAACCACTCTGCCACCTTTCTCTCTACGGTATGCATTTATAACATATGTTTGATAACCAACCGGCAATACGAACATGGCTTGCTTGGTGCTATCGGGTGATCAAAACAAAAGTTATTTTGTAAGCTACGCATTGAATACATTCGCTGATCATGTGACGGAAGGACACTTTCTCATCATGGCTACCTTATCCTTGAACCCGACTATGATCAAAGAGGAACTAGTTATGCTAAAAGCATGTCATTAATAGCCTTGGGGTATTTTCAGGGAAGGGGTGTGAGTGGCTTAGATGGGGCTCTTGTAGAAAGGATGCCATTGATAGCCATTAGCTGAATTGGAAACAAGATTGGAAGATTCCATTATTCACACACACACACACACACACACACACACACACACACACACACACACACACACACACACACACACACACACACACACACACACACACATACACACACACGCACGCACACACACACACACACACACACACACACACACACACATACATACACACACACACACACACACACACACACACACACACACACACACACACACACACACACACACACACACACACATATACACACGCGCGCACGCGCACACACACACACACACACACACACACACACACACTCACACACTCTCTCACACACACACACCCACACACACACACACACACACACACACACACACACACACACACACACACACACACACACACACACACACACACACACACACACACACACACACACACACACACACACACACACACACACACACACACACACACACACACACACACACACACACTTCTTTCCCTTTTTCCTTGGTCACACCCCAAAGTGTGTACATTATACTTCAATAAATAGAAGCTGGTCGCCACCAAAGAAGAAGAGGAAGAATTGTGCATGACTGGACTTTGTGTGTGTGTGTGCGCGTGTGCGATCGATCGTGCGTGCATTCGTTTGTGTATGTGTATCTGTGTGTCTGCATCAGTGTCCGTGCGTTTGCCTTCTGCCTTTTCGCTATGGACATGAGGACGAGCGGGTGGCTCGCGTTCTACTGTTGAAATAACAAGCAGGGCTTGTAACAATGAGTGCGTCTCAGACATTCAACACGGGTAGGAGCATGTAACTCAGGCTAAACAGCCAATCGTTTTGAGAGTTTAGTCTAATTTGCATACTACTACCCGCACTGACTGTCTAAACCGCACTCATGATTACACGTCCAGGTGACCAAGCTAAGCAGAGAGAACGGACTGCCATATGCAGAGTACCATGCCAAGCCAGCGACTACCCAGAGTAGGAACCCATTGGTTGTGGAGAGGGCTTCAATCTGTGTCCTGATAAACAGTGGTCCTGTGAAGGGGATTGGTGGTAGAGGGCGTTAGGTCCTTGTTGAGTCAGTCTTCTGATGGCTCGATAAATCTAAGAGCCTCTGTTCTTGCCTGGGAAGAAGAAGAAGAAGAAGAAGGAGGAGGAGGAGGAGGAGAAGAAGAAGAAGAAGAAGAAGAAGAAGAAGAAGAAGAAGAAGAAGAAGAAGAAGAAGAAGAAGAAGAAGAAGAAGATGTCTGATGAAAGAAATGTTAACAGTATGACGAATATAATACTGACAACTTCAATCACCACGACGATGACAATAAAGATCAAAACGATGATGATAATGACGACAAAGACCACAACAACGACGACGATGATGATGATGATGATGATGATGATGGTGATGAATAGAAGAACGCAGTCGGAACTAAGATTATAACAGCATTGATGGTAACAATGATTATGGTTATTACGATATGCATGAATTTAAAAAAAAAGATATAAGGATACTTCTGGCTGGCAAACCTATTCTTTATAACGCCAGGAAGTAGCATAAGCCCATACCCTTCACACGGAAGGAGTCCATACTATGCTGTTCGTTTGCATGTAACATTGATGAGAAAGGACATGTAGAGAGGGCAAAGAAGTAGGGGATGGGCAGGCATAGGGATAGGGAATGTTCGTGATCTGTCATGTTCCATCATTGTGCGCCTCCGTGTATTCGTTTCCTCTCTCTCTCTCTCTCTCTCTCTCTCTCTCTCTCTCTCTCTCTCTCTCTCTCTCTCTCTCTCTCTCTCTCTCTCTCTCTCTCTCTCTCTCTCTCTCTCTCTCTCTCTCTCTCTCTCTCTCTCTCTCTCTCTCTCTCTCCCCCCTCTCTCTCCCTCTCTCTCTCTCTCTCTCTCTCTCTCTCTCTCTCCTCTCTCTCTCTCTCTCTCTCTCTCTCTCTCTCTCTCTCTCTCTCTCTCTCTCTCTCTCTCTCTCTCTCTCTCTCTCTCTCTCTCTCTCTCTCTCTCTCTCTCTCTCTCTCTCTCTCTCTTTATCTTTTCATTAGGGTGCAATGGAAGACAGATCTAATAAAACAACAGCTGCAACGGTCTTAGCACTCCATGTATCAATGTATCAAATGACTCACTGAGCCAGACAAACACAGTCTTGAAGGAGGCAGCTCATTCTTTTCGTTTTTTGCTTCTGTTTGAGATCGTTGTGAAACAATGTGTGCCACTGCCTAAAAGAAAAAGGAAAGGGAGAATACTATAATTACCCGGCCAGACAGAGTCTGACGGTTTTTTCCTTCTTTGGGCTATATATTTTGTTTCTGAGCTGTATCTGATGAACCAGTGAACAGAATCGCTTCACATTTTGTGTGGTGGTGTAACACAATGCCGGGAGGGTTCTGTAAAATTATATATATATATATACCTGTGCTGACCTTGATCTTGAAGTTTGGTGCTCCAAATTCTCTCATTCTACCCCTATGCTTGAATCTCTTCACTGGCTTCCTGTGGAAAGGCGTATCGACTACAAGCTCTCTCTGCTCTGTTACAAATCCCTGAATGGTCTTGCTCCTTCTTATCTCACTGATCTCCTGAACCTTTACACACCTCTTAGACAGTTACGCTCCTCTTCTGACACTTCTCTCCTCCAGATCCCTCGTTACCGCACCAGGACTCTCGGTGAACGTTCCTTCTCTTTTCAGGCCTCCTCTACTTGGAACAAACTCCCTCTTCCTCTCCGTTCTGCCAACTCCCTTTCTTCATTTAAGTCTTCCCTCAAAACCACTCTCTTCAAATCGTAGCCTGCTCTGTTCTTTTGGAAAGTAATTTTTGTCCCTTCTCTGCGCGTGTGTTTGTGTGCAGTGTGTGGTTTGTGCGGGCGTGTGTTGTGTTGTGTGTGCAACGGTGTTAGTGTGGTGTGTGGTGTGGTGTGTTGTGTTGTGTTGTGTGTGTGTGTGTGGTGTGGTGTGTGTGTGTGTGTGTGTGTGTGTGTGTGTGTTTTTGTTTGTGTGTGCGCGTGCATGTGTGTGTGTATGCGAGGAAATGTTTGACATTCTCATATTTTCTACTGCTTGTTGTTGTTGCTGTTGTTGTTTGTTTTGTTTTTTTGTGGGGGGGGGGGGGGGGGGGGTATTCATTTATTTGTTTATTATTGTAAGCGCTTAGGGCTTGTTTAAGATTAAGCGCATATAAATGCTCATTATTATTATTATTATTATTATTATTTTGTTTGTCCAAACACTAACATTCAAATGTTCTGAAATAGTCAAAGGGAAGCAACCACTTGTATTGCCCCTTTGACAAAACTAATATAGTACATCTGAATTGCCATTTCGGAAGACTGTTAAGTACCTCAGTGTCTCCCTCGATCAAACCATGTTGATGCAGGAGCAAGTATCTAGTGTTTGTCGTGCATCTTTCTTAGAGTTAAGCCTCCATCAGACCCTTCCTGTCCAGAGATGCTACTGTTAGACTGATTTCTGCCTTGGTGTTGTCCAGATTGGACTACTGTAATTCGATGTATGCTGGGCTCCCAGCAAAACAGATTTCGCGCTTACAGAGAGTGCAGAACAGTGCTGCTCGGCTTGTGCTTGGCAAAAGAAAGCGTGATCACATCACACCTATTTTGGCTGAGCTCCACTGGCTTCCTGTCAAATTCCGCTGGCAGTTCAAGATGGCTACTCTCGCTTTTCGTCACTTTGACAAAACTCTTCCCCAGTACCTCTCTTCTTCTCTCTGCACCTACCAAAGCTCTCGCACTCATCGTTCTTCTTCCCAGAAACTTCTTAAAGTTCCTAACCGGTCCTTGAAATCTTCGGGTGAGAGGGCATTTAGTTTTGTTGCACCAAACGTTTGGAATTCTCTCCCTAACCATACCCATAGCCAGTCCACTCTTCCTTCCTTCAAGTCCAAACTAAAGACCCACTTCTTCAGGAAAGTTTTCTCTCTGCAAAGTCTATGATCCTTTCCCCACTCTTGTTTTCCAGCTCATTGAAGACGTTGAGTATGAGGTTAACGCGTGCGCGTGTGTGTATGGGGTGGGGGGTGGGGAGTAGGGGGGCCGGGGTGGGGATGGGGGGGGGGATGGTTGGGGTGGTGGTGTTGAAGGGAGGTGGGTTATTAGTGTGTTGTGTTATGATTATATGCAATGCATTCTCTAATATGTATTCATTTTCATAGAGATGTATGGTGAGGATGCGTGGGGCCAGCTTGTTAGAAATGTTTGTACGAATGGTGAGTGAAAAGCGCATTGAGTTGCTTTGCAAGATTATGCGCTATATAAGCATTATTAATTATTATTTTTACAGGTGAAAGAGAGAGAGAGAGGGAGAGAGAGAGAGAGAGAGAGAGAGAGAGAGAGAGAGAGAGAGAGAGAGAGAGAGAGAGAGAGAGAGAGAGAGAGAGAGAGAGAGAGAGAGAGAGAGAGAGAGAGAGAGTTAGGGTGGATTGATTGAGTGGTCATGTGCTTGTAATGTAATAGATGGAAGGGGGTGGGGGTGGGAAAGGGAGGTGTGGTGTCTTGTGGCCAGGTGTGTGAGGCCTGGTGGGTCTAGGTTTGGGTGGAGGGGTGGGGGGATGAAGGAAATCTTTCGAGCATAAGTATTGAGACGGGTCTGTGTGTCTGTCTGTCTGTGTGTGTGAATACAGAAATATAAACACATGGACTTACTCTATGCAAACTATATCCTATCAGACTGGGTAATGCTTAACCGCACAGTTTAGAAAATGTGCGGTATTGTTTATAATAATAAAAGCTAGCATACGTTATAATTCCAAAGTAAAAGTTTTATTATTAGCAGATTTTTAAAAAAGCATGGCAAAGAAGACGAAGAGAGGGGTAGTGATTCGTTTTCATTCGTTGCGGTACTAAAAATAGACGGAAAGTGATTTCATTGGTTGAAAACTATTAAGGGACCGTAGAGGAACACTTCTATACCAGTTTGGGTTTGCCAGGCTTCGCGGGGTTGTGAATTGTGAATGGTTAAACGCTGTGTACGCTATAGCGTACGACAGTATTGAACGGTTGTAAAGGGAAGCAATCGGCCAGTAAAGAATTTAAGCCCCTCATCTTTTTACGGGTTCCTCCTCCCCCCCCCCTCCCCCCTCCCCCCACTCCATTCTCTTCCCCCCCCCCCCCCCCTCCATTCTCTTCTTCTGTCTTCTTCTCGTCCTCCTCTTCTCTTAAATTCTCCTCATTCCCCATGCTATTAACAAGGCAACTCTTATTTTTGCTACTTATGCTTGACAGGAGAGCGCGTTGCCACTAGAGCAGCTCCATTCTGTTGTCATTACTGGTTGGGTTTAGGTGGTTAAACATGTTATCAGGAGGTTTTTTCCTTCTTGTCCTTTGTTTTCGTTTCGATATGCATTGACTTGTTTCTGTTTGCCTTTCAGTAGTACTTCCGTCACTAGGGGGGGGGGGGGGGGGGGGGGGGGGGGGGGGGGGGGGGGGGGAGTCTGACTTTCTTCTCATTCAGACAAATAAACTAAATGCGAATCTAGCGAATCCGTACAGGTCGGTTATTTCTCAAATTAGAACCAACTAATCCATCTAGGCGGTGGTCTGAACTTCGTAATCACCTTCATCTTCTTCCTCCTCCTCCGCCTCCTCATCTTCTTCTTCTTCTTCTTTTGTTCTTCTTCTTCTTCTTCTTCTTGGGTTTCTTTCGGGGTTGTGAATTGTCAGCTATTTATATTCTTGACGTCAACAGTTTCCAATATCAGTTTCGATTTTATCAAAACCTTATTCACCCCCGCACTGTTATTGAAATTCCATATTCCTGATGTATCTAAATCAAGCAGCCATAACCCTTATACGGACATTTTCAAAGCCAGAGATGATCAACGTATCGTGTGGTACTCTCGGGGTTTTTTTACCATAAAAAGTCGGATCCCGAAGTCAACCAATAATCCGAAAAAGAGATAATAAGAGATAAGAATAACAAGGGCGTCGCCGAGCGGCAGACATGTCCGTCACCAGCAATGCCACGCACTTGCGACACGACGTAGAGTGTCACATCCTGACACAAAATTGGAAGGGATTCTGTCTTCTAGTTCACGAGATACAGCTTGAAGAAGAAACATATAGCGCAAAGAAGGAAATTTCGGTTTTCAAGGTCACACTTCAAGGTCAAGGTCAAGGTCAGCATGGTGATAATTTATGCTCGGATGTTTTCTTCTCTAGGGTATACAGTACCACACACAATCTGAAGCGCTTCTGTCAAGTACCAATGTGGAAAATATGGCTTAAAACCCAATGTGTAGACCCCTACCACTTTCAAGGCCTACTGATCGCCCGGACCATGACCTTGACCTTGATCGGTAAGCCACCATCAGAACGGGCATAAGCCAAAGTACCTTCATGCCAAATTTGAAGACTCTAACACTAACGGTGTGGGAGTTATGGCCCCTGAAAGATTTTCGGTTTTCAAAGTCGTACGCCAAGGCCAAGGTCACGACGGCAAAATGGTTTGCGCGGATGCCTTCCTCTCATGGTGACACACCAGCACACAAAATGTGACGTGCTTCTGTCAACCCGTTCGAAAGATATCCTTGGGACAGACAGAAGGAGAAAAAAATGACCATCCGATTTTCAGGCTCCAGCGATCTTTTTGACCTTGACATTGACCTTGATCGGTATGCCATCATCAGAACGGGCATAAGCCAAACCACCTTCATGCCAAGTTTCAACATCCTATGTTGATCGGTGCCCGAGATATGGCTAAAAATAGATTTTCGGTTTTCAAGGTCATACGTCAAGGTCAAGGTCACGACGGCAAAATGGTTTGCGCCGATCTCTTCCTATTAAAGAGGCACACCTTCACTCAAACTTTGACGCGATTCGGTCAAGCGGTTCGGGAGATATCCTTGGGACAGACAGAAAAAAACACAAACAAGGGCGTCGCCGAGCGGCAGACATGTCCGTCACCAGCAATGCCACGCACTTGCGACAGTGATCTTTTTGACCTTGACCTTGACCTTGATCGGTATGCCATCATCAGAACGGGCATAAGCCAAACCACCTTCATACCAAGTTTCAACATCCTATGTTGATCTTTGCCCGAGATATGGCTAAAAATAGATTTTCGGTTTTCAAGGTCGTACGTCAAGGTCAAGGTCACGACGGCAAAATGGTTTGCGCCGATCTCTTCCTATAAAGGAGGCACACCTTCACACAAAATTTGACGCGATTCGGTCAAGCGGTTCGGGAGATATCCTTGGGAAAGACAGAAAAAAAATAGAAAAAAAATTAATAGAAACCAGCCCATCGGTGACCGACAAAAAACAAAAAACAAAACAAAAATACAAACCAGCCCATCGCAAAGTCCGTTCACCTTCGGTGACGGATAATTACCCTAATAATCTGTAGGAATAATGCAAAGGATCAGCAGGTACACGAATTAATCCACATGGAAGCCCACTGCAAACCATACAGCTAATTCCATCGAGTCAGCTACCGCTAACAGCGCACCTGGCGGAATAAAGCCGGATTGTTTGATTATCGCCTTGTCTAAAATAAATTTATCTCAGCTGTCCGATGCGTGTGTGTGTGTGTGTGTGTGTGTGTGTGTGTGTGTGTGTGTGTGTGTGTGTGTGTGTGTGTGTGTGTGTGTGTGTGTGTGTGTGTGTGTGTGTGTGTGTCTGTGTGTGTGTGTGTGTGTCAAGTCAAGTCAAGTCAAAATGATCTTTATTGAGGGTTAAAGAATAAGCTAACAAGGCTTTTTTTCATCCTGCCCTCCATAGTGTGTGTGTGTGTGTGTGCGTGTGCGTGCGTGTGCGTGTGTGTGTGTGTGTGCATGTGCGGCAAAAAAGACAACGAAGTGCGCCACGTAGAAAGGAAATGCACTGTAAACATTTGGGCCATATACACAATTCTAAAAATAAGGTAAGGTAGTAACTAAGCAAGAGAAGAATTCTAAAAAAAAGGTATAGATGCACAGAGAGAGAGAGAGAGAGAGAGAGAGAGAGAGAGAGAGAGAGAGAGAGAGAGAGAGAGAGAGAGAGAGAGAGAGAGAGAGAGAGACAGAGAGAGAGAGAGAGAGAGAGAGAGACAGAGAGAGAGAGGAGAGAGAGAGAGAGAGAGACAGAGAGAGAGACAGAGAGAGAGACAGAGAGAGAGAGAGAGAGAGACAGAGAGAAAGAGAGAGAGACAGAGAGAGAAAATGTATAGATGTACAGAACGAGAGAGAGAGAGAGAGAGAGAGAGAGAGAGAGAGAGAGAGAGA
>CM065692.1:39216823-39219323 GCA_017654935.2 Phymorhynchus buccinoides | reverse complement strand
TATCAATTTTCTATTTAAGGCATATTTGTGTCTATTGTTATGTATTCTACCAGGATCCACAACATGAAAGACAATTTGGAATGATTTATATTTGTTTATTTGATTAAAAAAAATTAAGTCAATAGAAAGAAAGAGGCAACATTCTGACTTCTATGTCCGATTTCTGCAAATCTCGAATACCAAACTTCAAATTATTATGCAATAAAAATTAGACAACATAGCTCCATTCGGTTTTCTGTGCATTAACAAGGAATCTTTGCTTCATCATGCAAAATTTAAATCTGAATTTATGCCATAATTCCAATATGTCTCATATTTCCATGCACCATCACACATTTCACTGCGAAGCAATATTATGCTATTTTTGGGAGAACGGGACAGGGTTAGGATCAGCCTAGGATTATTTTCATAGATCGGAAAGAAGCAGACTTTGAGATTGATTGAGGGTCGTAACCAGGAGGAGGGGGGTGTAAAGTACATGATTGCCCTTTTCTTTCCTATTTTTTAAAGAAAATAAAAGACGAAAAAAAAAGATAACAAATACGGCTCATGGTGGTGTGATGAAATGTTATCTTTGTCATGGAGAGAGAGAAAAAGAACAACAACAACAACGAAATCAAAATCACAGCCATTTTCGCGCGATCCCACCCCACCCTAACACAGACGGACAAACAGCACACAGACTCTCAGTTAGTTAATTAGTCGTGTTTAGTCCTGTCAACAGCCATGGTCATCTCAGGACTGTCACCACGTAACGTTCACAGTACGTTTATCATAATAACATAAGCCTACAGTCTACATCACCACGTAACGTTCACAGTACGTTTATCATAATAATATAAGACTACAGTCTACATCACCACGTAACGTTCACAGTACGTTTATCATAATAACAAGACTACAGTCTACATCACCACGTAACGTTCACAGTACGTTTATCATAACAACATAAGCCTACAGTCTACATCACCACGTAACGTTCACAGTACGTTTATCACAATAACAAGACTACAGTCTACATCACCACGTAACGTTCACAGTACGTTTATCATAACAACATAATCCTACAGTCTACATCATCACGTAACGTTCACAGTACGTTTATCACAATAACAAGACTACAGTCTACATCACCACGTAACGTTCACAGTACGTTTATCATAACAACATAAGCCTACAGTCTACATCACCACGTAACGTTCACAGTACGTTTATCATAATAACATAATCCTACAGTCTACATCACCACGTAACGTTCACAGTACGTTTATCATAATAACATAATCCTACAGTCTACATCACCACGTAACGTTCACAGTACGTTTATCATAATAGCATAAGACTACAGTCTACATCATCACGTAACGTTCACAGTACGTTTATCATAATAACATAAGACTACAGTCTACATCACCACGTAACGTTCACAGTACGTTTATCATAATAACATACTCCTACAGTCTACATCACCACGTAACGTTCACAGTACGTTTATCATAATAACATAATCCTACAGTCTACATCACCACGTAACGTTCACAGTACGTTTATCATAATAACATAATCCTACAGTCTAAATCACCACGTAACGTTCACAGTACGTTTATCATAATAGCATAAGACTACAGTCTACATCACCACGTAACGTTCACAGTACGTTTATCATAATAACATAAGCCTACAGTCTGCATCAAACGTAACGTTCACAGTATGTTTATCATAATAACATAATCCTACAGTCTACATCACCACGTAACGTTCACAGTACGTTTATCATAATAACATAATCCTACAGTCTACATCACCACGTAACGTTCACAGTACGTTTATCATAATAACATAATCCTACAGTCTACATCACCACGTAACGTTCACAGTACGTTTATCATAATAACATAATCCTACAGTCTACATCACCACGTAACGTTCACAGTACGTTTATCATAATAACAAGACTACAGTCTACATCACCACGTAACGTTCACAGTACGTTTATCATAATGACATAAGACTACAGTCTACATCACCACGTAACGTTCACAGTACGTTTATCATAATAACAAGACTACAGTCTACATCACCACGTAACGTTCACAGTATGTTTATCATAATAACAAGACTACAGTCTACATCACCACGTAACGTTCACAGTACGTTTATCATAATAACATAAGCCTACAGTCTACATCACCACGTAACGTTCACAGTACGTTTATCATAATAACATAAGACTACAGTCTACATCACCACGTAACGTTCACAGTACGTTTATCATAATAACATAAGCCTACAGTCTACATCACCACGTAACGTTCACAGTATGTTTATCATAATAACAAGACTACAGTCTACATCACCACGTAACGTTCACAGTACGTTTATCATAACAACATAAGCCTACAGTCTACATCACCACGTAACGTTCACAGTACGTTTATCATAATAACAAGACTACAGTCTACATCACCACGTAACGTTCACAGTACGTTTATCATAACAA
>CM065692.1:39209323-39211823 GCA_017654935.2 Phymorhynchus buccinoides | reverse complement strand
TTTTCTGTTGTGTAGGCCTGCTGCTAACGACGAACATGTGGACATAACTGTAGATCTCCTTGTGTTGCCTGGAGCCTTAGTTGTTTGTAGAAGTTGGCGAAAGCTACTGTTGTTATTCTCGAGTATTCATTATTAATTAGATTATTCTTTTCAGTTTATTCAATGCCCAAGATAGTAGCGCTATGTTGAAGCGATAGTTCAGAGGCTGCCATGTTAGTGACACTGTTTGCATTGTATACTATATATTGCTAGGTGATTGGTATCGTAATGAACTTTGGTGGAGGGGAGTTAATTAAAAAGAGAGCCCCCCCCCATCATTGTTTACTTTCGTTGTCCAAGGCCAGTTGTATTTTGTGGATTTACTTTATTGGGAAAAAAACCCAGGTCGTTATTATCTTCATTAACCCGCATGATATACCCCCCCCCCCCCCCCCCCCCCGGTCCCACACACACACACAAAGCTCGTCTAGTGTGATTGCTGGTTCTTGCCCTGAATGTTTATAGCGCTATGCCAATGGGGTTGGATTGGCAGCTTGCAATTATTACGATACATGATGCGTTAGACGCAATATCGTCAGAGGGTGATTCCAGACACGCCAACTAAATCACCATCAATAAAGGATTGTAAAAGGGTTTGTTAAAGACCCAGTGACGCACCACGATTAAGTCCCTTGCTTTTTGTCTGGGTTGCTGTGACCCACATACAAATTTCGCTATATTCAAATTGAGGCTGCTCTTTAAACTGATGTGTCGGTTTGAACTTGGGGCCATTTATATGGGAGTCAGACTTGGTAAAAACAAGATTTATTTCCAGTTTAAGAGGGAAAACACCATACCAATAGTCATTTCGCCCCAAGGCAACAGTCATTTCGGCCCATACCAATAATCATTTCGGCCCATACCAATAGTCATTTCGGCCCATACCAATAGTCATTTCGGCCCATACCAATAGTTATTTCGGCCCAAGGCTATAGTCAATTAGGCCCAATGCTATATAGTCATTTCGCCCCAAGGCTATAGTCATTTCGGCCCATACCAATTGTCATTTCGGCCCATAACAATAGTCATTTCGGCCCATACCAATAGTCATTTCGGCCCATACCAATAGTCAATTCGGCCCAATGCTACATAGTCATTTCGCCCCAAGGCTATTGTCATTTCGGCCCATACCAATTGTCATTTCGGCCCATGGCAATAGTCACTTCAGCCCAAGGCTATAGTCAATTCGGCCCAATGCTATATAGTCATTTCGCCCCAAGGCTATAGTCATTTCGGCCCATACCAATTGTCATTTCGGCCCATACCAATAGTCATTTCGGCCCATACCAATAGTCATTTCGGTCCATACCAATAGTCATTTTGGATTTAAGGGCGCATGCGTACGGATGTGTCTGTACGTGTCTGTGTGCGTGCGTGCGATTTCGCGTTTGCAAGAATATGTCTTCATGTTAGTTTATTCCATTTCAATCTTGTTTTATCTGCTGTGAATGTCATGGGTCACATCAAACAAATGTCCATGTAAATCATGAGAATGGGAAATACAATGATCGATTGACTGTCTGATTGGTTGATTTTTGAAAGTGAGCAAAGGATTGTATGGTTACATGACTGACTGATATAATGGTTGAAAGTTCGATTGATTTATTGATATTATTTATGCTGAGGGAGCACAGTGTTTGGATGAATAATATATAATGGACCAAAAAGACGGTCGGAAGTGATTATAACCTTGGGCCGAAATGACTATAGCCCTGGGCCGAAATGACTATTGCCTTGGGCCGAAATGACTACTGCCCTGGGCCGAAATGACTATTGCCTTGGGCCGAAACGACAATAGGTCTGGGCCGAAGTGACTATAGCCTTGGGCCGAAATGACTATAGCCCTGGGCCGAAATGACCATGGCCTTGGGCCGAAATAACTATAGACCTGGGCCGAAATTACTATAGCTCTGGGCCGAAATGTCTATAGCACTGGGCCGAAGTGAGTGGTAATTACTGTAGCACTTCGGTACATAACCGAAGTCGCCCGACAGTTTAGAACTTTCATTATTTCGGTTTTGTGGTATTGACTTCTCATAAACTAGTTGTGCTGATAATCTCTATATATTGTACACAGAAAATCCAGGACGTCTTATAAGCCTTCTTATAAGTCTTATAAGTTTTCAATAATAAGCCAATGGACTATCTAAAGATAGTCCGTTTTGACTCTAAGCCATCGGGCTTATTTAGTCCATTGGCTTATTATTGAAGTTATTGCAAAACTAAGAACTTGTATTAAAAAAGTCTGCAAATAATATAAAAAGGGGATTATGCTTTTTATATTTCTGAATGAAGGTTGGATTTTTTGTTCTATGACTTCTGCTCTCTCTATTTTTTTCAAGAACGTCATTATCTTGAAGAATTTCTGCATCAAACATTCCAACACCGAAAGGCTTTTTTTCCCCTTTATACAAAATAATGGTAACATAACCCCTTTATTAAACGGATAAATATACTGAAA
>CM065692.1:39191823-39204323 GCA_017654935.2 Phymorhynchus buccinoides | reverse complement strand
GGCAAGATGCAACACGTGTACAAGTGTCCTTTTCCTTTTGTCTGCGTGAGTCCCCCCCCCCCCCCCCTCTCTCTCTCTTATAGCCCCTGCATGAGGGGCAAAGGCCTTAATGAATAAAGCAATTGTCATTGTCTCACTCTCTGTGTCTTTGTCTCTATGTTATAATTATGTCTGTCTGTCTGTTACCCGTCTGTCTCCCTGCCCGTATTTGTATCTGTCTGATTGTCTGTCTGTCTGTCTCTGTGTCTGTCTCTCCGTCCGTTGGTCCCTTTGTTTTGTTCTCTCTCTTTCTCCCTCTCTTTTCTCAAACAAAAGCATTTTGTGAACAAAGACGATAACATCTGAGCAAGTCAACACAATCTGTACCCCCTCCCTTAGTGTCGTGACAAAAGGGTATCCCCCCCAACAACAAAACATCTGCAACCAACCAACCAACCAAAAAAAAAATCTATTACGATAAACATGCGACAAATGGTTTAAATGGAAGTCTAAGCAGAGGATTCAAAGAGTGGATGTTGTATATTGTAAAAGCCATAATATTATATTACAATATCGAACAGAGCCCGGGGGCTGAACATTTCCTTCAAATCTCACAAGGCTAAATGACTGTATTGATCTGCTTTTGATCTACATATTCAAACATGCCGCTGTTTCTCTCCAAAGCCCATGAGGGAATAAAGCAAACATGAAAACTGGGCCACAAGCTAATCTAACACAATCTGAGTCGATGCAAACAATATAAACTGGAACTAATTTGTTGAGAGAGAGAGGGGGGGAGAGAGAGAGAGAGAGAGAGAGAGAGAGAGAGAGAGAGAGAGAGAGAGAGAGAGAGAGAGAGAGAGAGAGAGAGAGAGAGAGAGGAGAGAGAGAGAGAGAGAGAGAGAGAGAGAGAACGAACGAAATTTTATTTATACAGGGTAATGAGAGTATACATACTTTTCTACACCCAGCCCTGTGGTAAACGAAAATATCGAATAAACTTACATGTGATGTTCTATTTCTTCTAGGTGATTTTAATTTTCACTTTGAATCAAATATTGACCCTCACGTTCTCTCTCTAAGACAGACTCTGGAGCATTTTAGTCTTGAGCAGCTTGTTAATGTCAGTACCCATAGACGTGGTCATATCCTTGATTGGTTTGTAACTAACACCCCTGATGTCGTTCATGATGTTTCTGTGACGGAACAACTTGTTTCTGACCATTTCCTTGTTTCTGTCTCACTCAAGTTTGTAAAACCTGGTAAGTGCAAACGACTCGTGTCATCACGAAATATGCGTTGTTTGAATATTGAAGATTTCAAGGCTGACGTTGCCTCAGCTCTCACACTACTTAACCGTGGGAACAGTGATCTGGCTGAGCTGTACAATACTCTGCTTGCCGGCCTCCTTGATAAACACGCACCTTTGGTTCAGCGCATGATTGCTGACCGCAGTTCTGCTTCATGTATTCTTTTTCTCTAAAAGTAAAGACTTTAAACCTTACATAAAATTGCCTTGTCACATAACACTATGTTCAGAACGTTGTTTCAATCTCTTTGCTGTCTTGTGCTCTGAATCGTCCGCATTCATGGCTCCGTTGATGGTTTTCAATTTTCCTAACCCAGATCAGTGTCGTCGTGTGAAACGTTTGCTTCTTCTACGCTTCTTCGTTTTCTTGTACTTTTTATCTGTGTAAGCACCCATTCACTTGATTGCATGTCCGCCCCTTTCGCCATGTGCATGTGATTAGATCGTATTTTCCCTCCTTTTTTCCCTCAATTTCTGCTAACAATCGAAGTAGGCGGATGATACGCTCTAGAATGCTTTCATCTCTTCTTCGTTTTAATTCCTCCTGAGATCCGACAGACTCATCTGGCGAGTTGGAATTGAGAGAGAGAGAGAGAGAGAGAGAGAGAGAGAGAGAGAGAGAGAGAGAGAGAGAGAGAGAGAGAGAGAGAGAGAGAGAGAGAGAGAGAGAGAGAGAGAGAGAGAGAGAGAGAGAGAGAGAGAGAGAGAGAGAGAGAGAGAGAGAGAGAGAGAGAGAGAGAGAGAGAGAGAGAGAGAGAGAGAGAGAGAGTGAGAGATAGAAAGAGAGAGAGAGAGAGAGAGAGAGAGAGAGAGAGAGAGTGAGTGAGAGAGAGAGAGAACTGAGTTGAGAAGAAAGAGAAATAGTAGAGACTTAGAGAGAGAGAGAGTGAGAGAGAGAGAGAGAGAGAGAGAGAGAGAGTGAGTGAGATATAAAGAAAGAAAGAGAGAGAGACGAGAGAGAGAGGAGAAAGGAGAGAGAGAGAGTGAGAGAGAGAGAGAGAGAGAGAGAGAGAGAGAGAGTCCTTTGAGAGAGAGAGAGAGAGATAGAGAAAGAGAGATAGAAAGAGAAAGAGAGAGAGAGAGAGAGAGAGTAGAGATACGAGAGATAGAGAGAGAGAGAGAAGAGAGTGAGTGAGATAGAGAGAGGAGAGAGAGAGAGCAGAGAGAGAGAGAGAGAGAGAAGAGAGGAGAGGGAGAGAGAGAGAGAGAGAGCTGGAATCAAAGTAAAACAGAAGAGACGGAATTAACACAGTATATCCGTGACAGACATTCAGAAACTTGTGATTCTGCGCGCGCATTGCAGTGTGCCTACCCGTTCATTCAGTAAAAGGTTCTAACTATATTATAGCTTCGCCACCTCATTCATCCAGGCTGTTCTATCTGAACCAATGTGCCTACCCGTTCATTCAGTAAAAGGTTCTAACTATATTATAGCTTCGCCACCTCATTCATCCAGGCTGTTCTATCTGAACCAATGTACCTACCCGTTCATTCAGTAAAAGGTTCTAACTATATTATAGCTTCGCCACCTCATTCATCCAGGCTGTTCTATCTGAACCAATGTGCCTACCCGTTCATTCAGTAAAAGGTTCTAACTATATTATAGCTTCGCCACCTCATTCATCCAGGCTGTTCTATCTGAACCAATGTACCTACCCGTTCATTCAGTAAAAGGTTCTAACTATATTATAGCTTCGCCACCTCATTCATCCAGGCTGTTCTATCTGAACCAATGTACCTACCCGTTCATTCAGTAAAAGGTTCTAACTATATTATAGCTTCGCCACCTCATTCATCCAGGCTGTTCTATCTGAACCAATGTGCCTACCCGTTCATTCAGTAAAAGGTTCTAACTATATTATAGCTTCGCCACCTCATTCATCCAGGCTGTTCTATCTGAACCAATGTACCTACCCGTTCATTCAGTAAAAGGTTCTAACTATATTATAGCTTCGCCACCTCATTCATCCAGGCTGTTCTATCTGAACCAATGTGCCTACCCGTTCATTCAGTAAAAGGTTCTAACTATATTATAGCTTCGCCACCTCATTCATCCAGGCTGTTCTATCTGAACCAATGTGCCTACCCGTTCATTCAGTAAAAGGTTCTAACTATATTATAGCTTCGCCACCTCATTCATCCAGGCTGTTCTATCTGAACCAATGTACCTACCCGTTCATTCAGTAAAAGGTTCTAACTATATTATAGCTTCGCCACCTCATTCATCCAGGCTGTTCTATCTGAACCAATGTGCCTACCCGTTCATTCAGTAAAAGGTTCTAACTATATTATAGCTTCGCCACCTCATTCATCCAGGCTGTTCTATCTGAACCAATGTACCTACCCGTTCATTCAGTAAAAGGTTCTAACTATATTATAGCTTCGCCACCTCATTCATCCAGGCTGTTCTATCTGAACCAATGTACCTACCCGTTCATTCAGTAAAAGGTTCTAACTATATTATAGCTTCGCCACCTCATTCATCCAGGCTGTTCTATCTGAACCAATGTGCCTACCCGTTCATTCAGTAAAAGGTTCTAACTATATTATAGCTTCGCCACCTCATTCATCCAGGCTGTTCTATCTGAACCAATGTACCTACCCGTTCATTCAGTAAAAGGTTCTAACTATATTATAGCTTCGCCACCTCATTCATCCAGGCTGTTCTATCTGAACCAATGTGCCTACCCGTTCATTCAGTAAAAGGTTCTAACTATATTATAGCTTCGCCACCTCATTCATCCAGGCTGTTCTATCTGAACCAATGTACCTACCCGTTCATTCAGTAAAAGGTTCTAACTATATTATAGCTTCGCCACCTCATTCATCCAGGCTGTTCTATCTGAACCAATGTGCCTACCCGTTCATTCAGTAAAAGGTTCTAACTATATTATAGCTTCGCCACCTCATTCATCCAGGCTGTTCTATCTGAACCAATGTACCTACCCGTTCATTCAGTAAAAGGTTCTAACTATATTATAGCTTCGCCACCTCATTCATCCAGGCTGTTCTATCTGAACCAATGTGCCTACCCGTTCATTCAGTAAAAGGTTCTAACTATATTATAGCTTCGCCACCTCATTCATCCAGGCTGTTCTATCTGAACCAATGTGCCTACCCGTTCATTCAGTAAAAGGTTCTAACTATATTATAGCTTCGCCACCTCATTCATCCAGGCTGTTCTATCTGAACCAATGTACCTACCCGTTCATTCAGTAAAAGGTTCTAACTATATTATAGCTTCGCCACCTCATTCATCCAGGCTGTTCTATCTGAACCAATGTGCCTACCCGTTCATTCAGTAAAAGGTTCTAACTATATTATAGCTTCGCCACCTCATTCATCCAGGCTGTTCTATCTGAACCAATGTGCCTACCCGTTCATTCAGTAAAAGGTTCTAACTATATTATAGCTTCGCCACCTCATTCATCCAGGCTGTTCTATCTGAACCAATGTGCCTACCCGTTCATTCAGTAAAAGGTTCTAACTATATTATAGCTTCGCCACCTCATTCATCCAGGCTGTTCTATCTGAACCAATGTGCCTACCCGTTCATTCAGTAAAAGGTTCTAACTATATTATAGCTTCGCCACCTCATTCATCCAGGCTGTTCTATCTGAACCAATGTGCCTACCCGTTCATTCAGTAAAAGGTTCTAACTATATTATAGCTTCGCCACCTCATTCATCCAGGCTGTTCTATCTGAACCAATGTGCCTACCCGTTCATTCAGTAAAAGGTTCTAACTATATTATAGCTTCGCCACCTCATTCATCCAGGCTGTTCTATCTGAACCAATGTGCCTACCCGTTCATTCAGTAAAAGGTTCTAACTATATTATAGCTTCGCCACCTCATTCATCCAGGCTGTTCTATCTGAACCAATGTGCCTACCCGTTCATTCAGTAAAAGGTTCTAACTATATTATAGCTTCGCCACCTCATTCATCCAGGCTGTTCTATCTGAACCAATGTGCCTACCCGTTCATTCAGTAAAAGGTTCTAACTATATTATAGCTTCGCCACCTCATTCATCCAGGCTGTTCTATCTGAACCAATGTGCCTACCCGTTCATTCAGTAAAAGGTTCTAACTATATTATAGCTTCGCCACCTCATTCATCCAGGCTGTTCTATCTGAACCAATGTGCCTACCCGTTCATTCAGTAAAAGGTTCTAACTATATTATAGCTTCGCCACCTCATTCATCCAGGCTGTTCTATCTGAACCAATGTGCCTACCCGTTCATTCAGTAAAAGGTTCTAACTATATTATAGCTTCGCCACCTCATTCATCCAGGCTGTTCTATCTGAACCAATGTACCTACCCGTTCATTCAGTAAAAGGTTCTAACTATATTATAGCTTCGCCACCTCATTCATCCAGGCTGTTCTATCTGAACCAATGTGCCTACCCGTTCATTCAGTAAAAGGTTCTAACTATATTATAGCTTCGCCACCTCATTCATCCAGGCTGTTCTATCTGAACCAATGTGCCTACCCGTTCATTCAGTAAAAGGTTCTAACTATATTATAGCTTCGCCACCTCATTCATCCAGGCTGTTCTATCTGAACCAATGTGCCTACCCGTTCATTCAGTAAAAGGTTCTAACTATATTATAGCTTCGCCACCTCATTCATCCAGGCTGTTCTATCTGAACCAATGTGCCTACCCGTTCATTCAGTAAAAGGTTCTAACTATATTATAGCTTCGCCACCTCATTCATCCAGGCTGTTCTATCTGAACCAATGTGCCTACCCGTTCATTCAGTAAAAGGTTCTAACTATATTATAGCTTCGCCACCTCATTCATCCAGGCTGTTCTATCTGAACCAATGTGCCTACCCGTTCATTCAGTAAAAGGTTCTAACTATATTATAGCTTCGCCACCTCATTCATCCAGGCTGTTCTATCTGAACCAATGTGCCTACCCGTTCATTCAGTAAAAGGTTCTAACTATATTATAGCTTCGCCACCTCATTCATCCAGGCTGTTCTATCTGAACCAATGTGCCTACCCCCCGACCCCAACCGACTCATTATCAACATGGATGCTATATTTAATGTAGTGTCCATGTTATGAAGTTGTGCTAGACGGGTCAATATACATGTACCAGTAATTCATCTTTGTTTTATTGTTTCTTCTTTGAAGAAGATCACGTATTGGTAGGAAATGGGACATTGGCAATTCTTTCAGTTTATTCAAGAATTTTGTTCTGTTACATTTGGGCAAAGGTATGCTTTAGCTACCTCACCGCGTGGTCTGGCTTTCAATCTCAATGTATTGTCCTTTTCTTGAAAATAACTCTAACCTGATACTAACCCTGTCCCTTGCCCGCGCACAGCAAAATGGAAAATTTGATGGGATTTGGAAATTACGTTCCGGATTTGTGTTTCTAAACGAGTTAACGACCTTTTCCCTGACATGACATCTCATTATAGCTCATTAGCACATCTAGAACAGCTGAGCTGCGTATGAGTATGATGTGGGGTATATCTATACTTGACATTTGCCTAAAATGTAAAAGCATTGAAGAGTATTACAGTACATATTATTTCCACAGACAGCACTGGCTACTCCGAAATAAATGCAATACCGTTCAATTGTCAGAAGACAATTCTTTCAAAAAGTTAGAGTAACCATGCATTATTAACAGTTGTGCAACCTGCGGGTATCCAAACAGTAATAAAAAACAAAGCACGAACGATTGTTCCCTTAGAGAGGCTCAACATGCACACTTTCCTATCTCTTTTCTAGTTAATTCAAGGCCTTTGCGGACGGAGACCGTTCTTTCAATTGATAAGATATTAAGATAACGAAGAAATAGAATGTACGAATTTGATAAATTCCTTTACCTTAATGATAACGACAACTCAAAAGTAGGGGAGAGGGGGCAAATATGAAACTGAGTGTAAAATGAAACATGCCCTTATTGTCAAATGGGAGATAACAGATATCTGGTTATCCTGATTGGCTTCAAGCTTTATCTTCCCTAATTACGAGACACTCGAAAAAATGGCGCTGAAAGGTTGCTATGCGAAGAGGTGAGTTCAAACTTGTTTTCGGCGATGCTCGTCTAACTGTCTGTTTTATAAATGCCCGTGGTACAAATACAAGACACGTTGCAAAAAAAAGAAAGGTGTGCCCATGTGTTGAGTGAAATAAACTTGTTGAAACCCTGAAAGAAAGAAATTACAGTGTGTAGGTTAAATGTGGGTAGAGTATGATTAAAGAGCACTGGGTGAAAAGGTTTATATGAAACACCATTGTAGGCAAATATGAAACGATGTTCCACATCAGTACACGTGCACTGGATGTGGCTATGCACAATTTTACTTATTTGACCTGTGTGTGCATGACACAAACACTCACAAGAACAGTGGAGGAGGCATCAGACAAATTAAAAATCCAATTCAAACAGAAGAGACTTTTGACTAGTTTCAAATTACACTGCCGCTAGGGTAATATGGAACAAGGTGTTTTTAGATCATTGTGAGTTTTAACACGTTTATTTCTTGTTAATTACTAATTTCCTGTTAACACTTAATTTGTTTTCTTTTATTGAATAAATGGAAGGTAAATATTGTTTTCTTTGTATTAAAGTAACTTAAGCCAAGTAACATAGGCTATCTTACTCAATTGTGGAATTAGTGCAAACATAAATGTGTTTCATTTTAAACAACAGTCTTGTTTCATATTGCCTACTGGTGTTTCATATTGCCAGCATTTTAAGTTTTTTAAAACGTTCAATTACTCAGTTCTGTGTAATGTCAGGAAACTGTTGTTTTGTTTGAACCTGCATGGACACACTACATATTAAAAGCCATGTACAACGTTATGAAACTCTCCTCTGCTTTTGTGTTACTGGACTTTCAAAAAAGTGTTCCATATTTGCCCCCTCTCCCCTATATGGCATGTGCTTTGGGTGTATTGAAACACCCCCAAACGCTTTCAAAATTCGATTTAGTGTGTGTGTGTGTGTGTGTGTGTGTGTGTGTGTGTGCGTGTGCGTGTGTGTGTGTGTGTGCGTGTGCGTGTGCGTGTGCGTGCGTTTGCGTGTGTGTGTGTGTGTGTGTGTGTGTGTGTGCGCGTGCGTGCACGTGCGTGTGCGTGTGTGTATGTATGTCTGTGCGCGCGCGTGTGTGTAACAGACATACTGGCGAACAATCAAATAACCAACCACAACAAAGCCACCAACTTATCGATGCATGTAATTTAAAACAATTTCAACCGGGAGACCACGGGAAATGAAGGAAGACCTTGTCAGCAAAAGGACACAGAACAATGAGGACTTCGAATCCTCCAAGGCGTAGAAAGACACAGGCGCAGTACATTTGGTGACATGCATTTTGCATCATGCTAAATGGTCACAGAGACGTGATTCGGGCTGCTCCCACCTGGAGAGCGCGTAGTCGCAGCGCAGGGCCACCCAAAATGTGTGACGAATATGAGACAAGACTTAGTGTATAAAAAAAAGAAAGACAATGTGGCAGAAGAGAACGGAGCAGCTAAGAAAGAAAGAAAAAAGAAGCAAGATACAAGCATGCATCCCTCTCGGTTCCCCATTTTCTCTCCCCTTTCTCTGTATGTCTCTCTGTCCTTCTCTGTGTGTCTCCTCTACCCCCACTCTCTCTCTCTCATCTCTCTCTCTCTCTGTCTCTCTCTCTCTCTCATCTCTCTCTCTCATCTCTCTCTCTCTCTCATCTCTCTCTCTCTCTCTCTCTCTCTCTCATCTCTCTCTCTCTCTCTCTCTCCTCTCTCTCTCTCTCTCTCTCTCTCTCTCTCTCTCTCTGTCTCTCTCTCTCTCTCTCTCTCTCTCTCACGGCTGTGGCTTAAAACAGAAGAGGTTGTTAAAGCCGCTTTGGGCTACGTACGTCAACAATGGGCTCAGAGTTGCTGCTTTCCATCCAGAGCATATCTCATGGCTAATTCATTGCAGAGAGCGATCGGCTTATGCAACTTTCAAAAGGGGGCACAACCAGAGAGACAGCGAGACAGCGAGCGAGATGAGAGAGAAGAGAGTGGGGGTAGAGGAGACACACAGAGAGGACAGAGCGACATAAGAGAAAGGGGAGAGACAAATGGGGAACCGAGAGGGAGCATGCTTGTATCATTGCTCTTTTTCTTCTTTCTTAGCTGCTCCGTCTCTTAGCCACCTTGTCTTTCTTTTGTTGAGATTATACACTAAGTCTTGTCTCATATTCGTCACACATTTTGGTTGGCCCCCTGTTCGCTGCGACGCAGCGCTCTCCAGAGAGCAGAGCAGAACCGATCACGTCTATCTGTGACATATACATGATTGCAAAATGCATGTCACCAAATGTACTGCGCCTGAGTCTTTCCTAGAACCTTGGAGGATTCGAAGTCCTCATTGTTTCTGTGTCCTTTTGCTGACACGGTACACTCCTTCATGTTACCCGTGGTTTCTCCCGAGTTGAAATTGTTATAAATTACATAGCATTTATGCTGATAATAAAAGTTGATGGCTTTAGTTGTGGGTGGTTATTGATGTCGCCATGTATGTCTGTTACACACACGCGCGACGCAAGACATACATACACAAACGCACACGAACGTGCACGCACGCGCGCACGCACACACAACACACACACACACACACGCAACGCACGCACACGCAACACCGCACACGCAACACACAACACAACGCACGTACACGCACACACACACACACACACACACACACTAACATGAATTGGAAAGACGTTTGGGCGGGTTTCAATAAACCCAAAGACATGCAATATAGGGGAGACGGGGGCAAATATGTGGAACCACTTTTGAAAGTCCAGTAGTAACACAAAAGCAGAGGAAGTTTGCATAACGATGTACATGGTTTTTAATATGTAGGTTGTCCAGCAGGTTCAAACAAAAAAACATCCTGACATTACACAGAAACTGGTAATTGAACGTTTTAAAAAACTTAAAATGATGGCAATATTGAAACACCAGTAGCAATATGAAAACAAGGATGTGTTTAAAAATGAAACCACATTATGTTCTGCACTAATCCACCAGAGAAGATAGCCATATGTTATTGGGCTTAAGTTACTTCTAATACAAAGAAAACAAATATTCTACCTTCCATTATCAATAAAAGAAAACACATTAAGTGTAACAGGAAATTGTAATAACAGAAATAAAAACGTGTTAAACTCACAATGATCTAAAACACCTTGTCCATATTACCCTAGCGCAGTGTAATTTGTAATAGT
Organism: Phymorhynchus buccinoides; assembly: GCA_017654935.2. Taxonomy (NCBI): domain Eukaryota; kingdom Metazoa; phylum Mollusca; class Gastropoda; order Neogastropoda; family Raphitomidae; genus Phymorhynchus; species Phymorhynchus buccinoides. Next base: position 39,193,812 of record CM065692.1, on the reverse strand, counting down.
CAAAAGTCTCTTCTGTTTGAATGGATTTTTAATTTGTCTGATGCCTCTCCTCCCACTGTTCTTGTGTGGTTTGGTCATGCCGCACAGGTCAAATAAGTAAAATGTGCATAGCCACATCATGCAGTCGTACTGATGTGGACAATCGTTTCATATTTGCCTACAATGGTGTTCCTTAAATACCTTTTCACCCAGTGCTCTTAATCATACTCTACCACATTTAACCCTACACACTGTATTTCTTCTTTCGGGGTTCATATCAAGTTATTCACTCAAACACATGGGCACCACCTTTCTTTTTTTTGCAACGCTGTCTTGTATTTTGTACCACGAGGCTTTATAAAACAGCCAGTACTTAGACGAGCATCGCACGAAAACACACGTTTGAACTCACCTTCTTCGCATAGCAACTTTTCAGCGCCATTTTTCGAGGTCTCGTAATTAGGAAGATAAAGCGTCTGAGACAAAGGATAACCAGATATCGTATATCTCCCATTTGACAAATAAGGGCATGTTTCATTTTACACTCAGTTTCCTATTTGCCCACTTCTCCCCTACTTTTGAGTTGTCGTTATCATTAAGTAAAAGGAATTTATCAAAATTCGTACATTTCTATTCTCTTATCTTAATATCTTATCATGAAAGAACGGTTCTCGTCCGCAAAGGCCTTGAAGTAACTAGAACAGAGATAGTGAAAGTGGCATGTTGAGCCTCTCTAAGGGAAACACTCGCACAACGCGCCTTTATTTTTTGTTATGTTTGGATAACCGCATGTTGCACCACTTTTAATAATGATGGTTCTCACTATGAAAGAATTGTTCTGTCTGACAATGACCGGTATTGCTTTATTTCGGAGTCGCCAGGAGTGCTGTCTGTGGAAATAATATGTACTGATCATCTCTTCAAGCTTTTACATTTTAGGCAAATGTCAAGTACTAGAATAACCCCACATCATACTCATACGCAGCTCAAGTCGTCTAGCTGTTGTCCATGCGCTCTTAAATGCGATGTCATGTCAGGGCGACAGAGTCGTTAACTCGTTTGAAACACAAAATCCGGCCCGTTAATCCCAAATCCCTTACCCATCTCCCCTCATCAACTTTTCCATTTTGATGTGGCGCGGGCAAGGGACAGGGTTGTATCAGGTTAGAGTTATTTCAAGAAAGGGACAATACAGATGAGATTGAAAGCCAGACCACGCGGTGAGGTAGCAACAGATACCTTGCACAAATGCACAACAGAACAACAATTCTTGAATAAACGGAAAGAATTGCCAATGTCCATTTCCTACCAATACGTGCTCATTCTTCAAAATAGAAGAAACAATTAAAACAAAGAGAATACTGATACATGTATATTGACCCGTCTAGCACAATTCATAACATGGACACAACATAAATATAGCATCCAGTTGATCAATGAGTCGGTTGGGGTCGGGGGGTAGGCACATGGGTCAGATCGGAACAGCCTGATGAATGAGTGGCGAAGCTATAATATAGTTAGAACCTTTTATGAATGAACGGGTATCACAAAGGTTCAGATGAAGAGCCTGGATGAATGAGTGGCGAAGCTATATATAGTAGAACCTTTTATGAATGAACGGGTGGCACATCCGGTTCAGCATAGAACAGCCTGGATGAATGATGGTGGCGAGCTAAATATAGTCTAGAACCTTTACTGAATGAAACGGGTACGAGCCCAACCATTGGTTCATTGAAGAACAGCCTGGATTGAATGAGGGTGGCGAAAGCTATAATATAGTTAGGACCTTTTACTGAATGATACGGGTAGGCACATTGGTTCAGATAGAACAGCCTGATGACATGAGGTGGCGAAGCGATAATATAGTTCGAACCTTTTACTGAATGAACGGGTAGGCACATTGGTCAGATAGAAACAAGCCTGGATGAATGAGGTGGCGAGCTCGAATATAGTTAGAACCTTTTACTGAATGAACAGGTAGGCACATTTGGTTCAGATAGAACACCATCT
>CM065692.1:39187220-39191323 GCA_017654935.2 Phymorhynchus buccinoides | reverse complement strand
GTTTGAGAGAGCTGAGAGAGAGAACCGAGATGAGAGAGAAGTGGCGAGAGAGAGAGAGAGATTTTTTATAGAGAGAGTTAGACAAACGAGAGGAGAGAGGAGAGAGTAGGAGAGATAGAGAGAGAGAGAGAGAGGATTGAGATTCGAGAGAGAGGCAACGAATCGAGAGAGAGGGAGAGAGAGAGATGCAGACAACCAGACCCATTAAAGGTGAACTAGTTCACTATCTTTTTAAAAGCTACAATGCAGGTTGCTACAACCTCATACTGCAGAGAGAGAAAAAGCAAAAAAAACCACTAGTCCAATAATGGAGAAATAGTGTCGCTTTTCCAACTGGAGCATGGCCTCAGCGTAGTAGTGGTGATTTCATAATTGAGTTCGATCAGCTTACCAGCACGTTATCTTTCAAGTGGATCAGCCGACCCCCTATCTGTGGACCAGCTCTTCAATCTGGTTAACTGAACCATTCCCTTCCTCTCCTGGGAAGTGTCGGAACGCCACTGAGATCATTATCTGCAATGGGCCATTCCATGCCTGGATGGGTTCGGCAAAAAAGAAGCGTGCGTGGTTGAATGAACTGTGGACTAAGCCCATACTCGTTGGCTGCTGCGTAAATTGGGGGGGAAAGGGGGGGGGGGAGGGGGTATCATCAAAACAATTTATAGTCGCCTCGCAAATTCGGAACAGGCATACAAAACAATCTAAACACGGGTGAATGCTGTCAATTGGTGTATCTGTTTTCATATAATGATGGACTTGATGACATAGATGCAGACTTTCATTTTTGGACAGGCACACACGTGCGCTTAGGCGAGCACAGATGCACCCGTGGAGGGGTGCAGTGTACTAGAACAGTGCATTCTTTGCAAACGCACTTTATTATACTCATAATCATAACGATATTAGGTGTACACACCTCTTTTGACATGTGCACGTTTTGTAGCGTACGCCATCCAGTTTACGCTTGATATCTAATACAAATTACTGCTTTTTGTTTATCAAAAATGCTTTTGGCCACAGGATATGACGTGCATTGCGGCATCCATCAGCCATACCTTGCGATGGTTTGTCGGTTCTCCCTAAGGCCGTGTACACACCTAAGCGGATATTATGATTGCGAACAAAACCTTTCGTCCGTAATCAATCCATAATAAGTGAAACAAAGAAAGGAAAAGAGTTGCGCACGTGTCCGAATTTCCCCTTTTATCCGTCTTTCTTCCACTTATGTAGGGTTTTCCGTACGGAACTTACGTTTACGCGTCTAATGTGAACCCGGCCAGTAAAGGCGAATCCCAATGAAAGCATTACTCCTGTTCACTGAGTAAACAGTGGTTCTAGTTTTTTTGCTTGGTCAGAACATGAGAATTCCCGTGCTGCAAACAAACTAACGACTAACTCGGCATGCGCTCTTGCATTAATTTCGGGAGGTAGGCAGATGTTTTGATACTGGCAGAATTGTTTGAGTTTGGATGAAGTGATAATCAAAAAAAAACAGCAACTGAAAAGTGATTAACCCTTTCAGCGCCAGCCATATTTCAGCCACAACTTTCCATTATGTTTACCAAGGTAGATAACAAAATCCATCTGCAGTATTGGTGAGTCTTCTGTGACATATATAAAATAAGGTCTAACCTTACTTCCCAAAACTAAAACATTGGGGTCTTTTTATAATAGGGGTATCATCAAAGTGGTGCTAAAATGCGACATTGGCGGTGAAAGGGTTAATAACGAACATAATAATCATAAATATTGATCATGGCATAGCAGTAAAAGAACATTTTAAATCATGTGGAAAAAGGCATGTAGGTTGCAAAAAAAACAAAAACAAAAAGCCAAAAAATAGGGTTGCAAACAAACCCCCAGCAACCTCCGCTCACACCCCCACTTTTCCTACACCCCACTCTATCCTATCCCCTGCCAAGAGAAATTTATTGTCTTCAAAAGTTTGTTCAAGGACAGGATTTTGTTTTTGCAATCGGATCATGTTCGTTTTCTTAAGCCCCCTCCAGGACTGTCGCAGACTCCCCCTTCTGGCAAAACTAAAAGTTCGTTGCCCAAGACAGGTTACAACTTCCCAATGAGGGCGTGCATGGGGTGTTTAGACTCACAACAGATCCGATGATGAATCAGCAGGCAGCAGATCTTCCAGAGGTCATCCCCCGCATCCCGCCCCCATCACCAATACCCCCCCCCCCTATCCCCACCCCCACCCGACCCTCACATTGCCTAACATCGCTTATATACTTGCTGTATGTAAACACTGATATTGGGGTTTTTAAACACCACTATTTGCTTAATAAAATTTTTATGTTCTTATTAAATTCCCCATTCGAAACTATCATTCTGATTTTTACCCTGATTTCTACTCTGGCTCGTTTCCCTCATTGGATGGTACTGGATGGTCTGGAGGGGAGAGAGAGAGAGAGAGAGAGAGAGATGGAGCTGAATAGGAGACGGCCCGACGAGAGAGACGAGAGAAAGAGAGACGGGAGAGAGAGAGCGAGAGAGAGAGGAGAGAGGAGAGAAGAGAGAGAGAAGATAAGAGAGAGAGAGAGAGAGAGAGAAGAGAGGAGAGAGAGAGAGACGAGAGAGACTGGAGAGAGGGTGAGAGGGTCTGAGAGAGAGATGAGAGAGAGAGAGAGAGAGAGAGAGAAAGAGAGAGAGAGAGAGATGAGAGAAGAGAGAGAGAGAGAGGGTTACAATGTTGTGAAGAAGTGTTAGTAGTAGAAACATGGGAATGTACCATCAATAATTTTGTTAGACAAGTTTCTGGACCAGACGAAATTTAAGAATCTCAAGAGATCGTCTCTGAGAGTTTATGGTATAAGAGTTGACACCCACATCTCTCTCTCTCTCTCTCTCTCTCTCTCTCTCTCTCTCTCTCTCTCTCTCTCTCTCTCTCTCTCTCTCTCTCTCTCTCTCTCTCTCTTCTCTCTCTCTCTCTCTCTCTCTCTCTCTCTCCTCTCTCTCTCTCTCTCTCTCACCCAAACAGTGTCCAATCTTTGTTTGGGCGAAGGAAAACGATCGCCTTATGAGGTGTTGTTTCTGTGTAATAATATTATTAATATGCCTCTGTAATTTGTCATTGGAACGCGAGTCGACCAGTGGGTTCTGTTGTTCTATTTGTTTCTGAACGTTTCCATTCGGTCGTATATTCCATACGATTCCTGCATGAAGAGCCACTCCGCACTTCTGTCTAGAACACACCGCCATTTTTGAATTTGTTGAAACTTTGGCTTCAAACTTTCTTTTCAAAATCAGTTTGATACGGGTTTCGGTGAGACCAATTTGACGTTTAGTTCAGTTTATTTTATTTTGTTTAATTTATTTTGTTAATTTTTGTTAATTCGTTCGCTCGTTGTTTATTTAGTCGTTTATATATTTATTTGTATATTATTTACGAATATAATTAATGCATATTTCGCGCCGAATCTACGTGATTGCCGACTCCACGTATGGGAAATGAACAATTAGTGTTTTAAACAAATGTGTCACTTGTCACGTGACCAGGCTGAATGACAAAATCAATGGGGTAGTTTACCAAAACAAATACGGAGGATACATACAGTGTATTCTTGAATGGATCGTTGGTTAAAAAATGTGCAAACATGTTGAAGGTCTGAGACAGATCCTCAGCTTCATTGAAGCCAGTCAGAAATTACATGACTGCCCAATATGGCGGCTTAGCCCCACTTCCGCCCCACTTTAGTGACGCAAGACGTAACTGCTTCTGGCTAAGGAACTGCCCCACTATCTAGCCTGAAACGTTGTTAGCGATCGCTTTTAGTGACAATAATGTCTTTCATTGCATTTGTATTAACCATTGTGACGTCACCATTGGCCTCTGAAGGACCAGAAGGCGGATTACGTTTCTTCTTCTTTTTTTTTTTTTTGGGGGGGCTTTTTTCGGGGGCGTGAGGAGGGGGTAGTTTTCATATTATTTTACGCGGAAATGACAAGGGTGAGCACAACATTTAAGGCGTGGTTTTATTCATTAGTCATGTATGAACATTGCTAGTTGTTTTTTTATCGTGTGAAAGTGCATTCCGTTTGACCATGGTCTCTCATTAGCGCATTTTTAATGCTGCGTATTATTTTTACAT
>CM065692.1:39179720-39182220 GCA_017654935.2 Phymorhynchus buccinoides | reverse complement strand
TTAAACCATATCAATACATTTTAGTATTGATGAACTCCTGTGAAACAATTCGTTTATGAGCACAGAGTGATAAATCTGAATTTTTAAATTTCTTTTTTGAACTTCTAATATTTGAAACCATATTTTTGTCAATAATGTTTACTATTGAACTGTGTTGCATCTTAGGGAGAGCCAGGATAAAATGGGAACAGGGCGAAACGAAACGGATATATGTATTTATGACTATTTTACTCGTTGATGTTTTAGCCAATTAAGTTGTTCGTTACCCGGCTACAAAAAAAAGAAATGAGAAAGGCTAAAAAAAGGACTCTGTCTGTCTGTCCGTCTGCCTGTCTGTCTCTGTCTCTTTCTCTTTCTCTCTATATCTATCTCTCCTTAGCCCCCCCCCCCTCTCTCTCTCTCCTCTCTCCTTACACCCCCCCCCCCCCCTCGCCTCTCTCCCTGTCTCTCTGTCAACTTTCAATGAGAGACTTAGTGCGATTTTTCTCACGCCAGAGGGCATGACGCTCGTGTGGGGCTAATCCTCTCTATATTATTAGTTGGGGATAAAGAAAGAGAGAGAGACAGTGAGTGGTCCTACCATCACTCTCTCTCTCACTACGCCCAAGTAAGAAAATCGCGTGATAAGCCCCTAGTGCATTGACTGCCCTCTGACGTGTTCTTTTTTTCTGAGGCGAGAATTGGGACATAGACTGATACAGGGTTTCTAAAAAATCAGATTCCTTCAGTACGTGAACTAACCCACTGTCCTATGGGAGACTTATGGATACAGTAGGCTACCTGTCATGCAATTCGTACCACCTGGTTTCTTAGCAAACGGTAGAAGATTGAGGGTTAATAATTGTGTGTGAAGTTTGGACAATGAATGGGAAGTAGTTTATCACAACCATAATGCAACAAAGCGGAAAACCGTTTGTAAGTCAAACGAAAATTCATTTTGGCAGCATCTGATGTTATTTTGGGTAATGCTTTTTTCAATGTTATTCAATGCACCAATACAAAAAAATAAAACTCTAAATGCCATTCAACAAATCTTTAAAGTGTTAGGGTCAATGTTGTTCATTTTATAAATTAAAATATTCAAAGCAAAAATATAACTATAGTAGACAGTCATAACCTTCTACCAGCAGTATCCATATTGAAAGTTTTATAGCTTTCGGATTATCTGTCCTTGAGATAGAAATCTCTATTCTTAAGAGGTACTATACCAATAAGTGTCCCATATATACTTATATATCATTTCGTTGAAATGTTAGTGTGTTTCGTCTAAATTCATTTTTAACGTTGAGTATATATTGATATAAAAACAAGCGCGAAATCGCAATAGTTTGTGGCACGCGCTCTATTTTTACCACTCCAACCATGAGTCACCTCCCCTGGCTTTTCAATAATTTTAATCTGTAAACCAGAATGTTATCTCTGCACCATTTCGTAACTTTTATATCTTTTGGAAAACATTTAAAACTATGTATCCTACTTATGCTCATCAAAAGAAGCACCGCATACTCGTCGTGTCTGTTGTAGTGTCTGTATTACGTATGTTTATTATTTTGTACGCTTTTAAAATACATAATGTTAAAGAGCGGCCTCAATTTGAAGTGTAGCCACGATTTGAAGTGCGACATTTTGTCAAAATGTGCGACAATTTTGGACCGACCGACAGACAGACCGACCGACCGACCGACCGACCGAAAAAGTGAGTTATAGGTTTGTGGCTTGAGCCACAAACAAAAAGAGATCTACTTTATCCAAATCGCTATCTTCTTTCTGGTCTTCTCATCTCCTGCGTTTTCTGCTGTCATTTTTTTTTCTTTAAATTTTATCCAGCACTTTCTCTCTGTCTCGTTTTATTTGTCACTGGCTGTGCGCGTTCCAGAGAACGATGGTGTCTTCTTGTGTTACACGCACGGCTCATGGAACCTGTGGTCAGGTCACAACGAACGATAGCTGTCTGTCAGGTCACAACGAACGATAGCTGTCTGTCAGATCACAACGAACGATAGCTGTCTGTCAGATCACAACGAACGATAGCTGTCTGTCAGGTCACAACGAACGATAGCTGTCTGTCAGATCACAACGAACGATAGCTGTCTGTCAGGTCACAACGAACGATAGGTGTCTGTCAGATCACAACGAACGATAGCTGTCTGTCAGGTCACAACGAACGATAGCTGTCTGTCAGGTCACAACGAACGACAGCTGTCTGTCAGGTCACAACGAACGACAGCCGTCTGTCAGGTCACAACGAACGATAGCTGTCTGTCAGGTCACAACGAACGATAGCTGTCTGTCAGGTCACAGCGAACGATAGCTGTCTGTCAGGTCACAACGAACGACAGCCGTCTGTCAGGTCACAACGAACGACAGCTGTCTGTCAGGTCACAACGAACGACAGCCGTCTGTCAGGTCACAACGAACGATAGCTGTCTGTCAGGTCACAACGAACGATAGCTGTCTGTCAGGTCACAACGAACGATAGCTGTCTGTCAGGTCACAACGA
>CM065692.1:39139720-39164720 GCA_017654935.2 Phymorhynchus buccinoides | reverse complement strand
AAAACGCATCAAAACAGCACGTAACTACATAAAAACGCATCAAAACAGCACGTAACTGAATAGTTTTTTTTATATATAGCTTTGGGGTTCGGACCCGTGATTTGAGCGCGCGCGAACATGCGCACACGCGCGCACAGAAAAAGTCATGACAACTGTGTTATAGACCATTCATCAAGACATGTTGTGAAAAAAACTGCATTAAAATGCATGCAAAACTTCGCGAGATATTAGCAATTATGTGTTTCGGGGTTTGAACCCCGTAACTGGCGCGACCTTGACCTTAATGTAAAACTAAGTACATCAGTGCATAGCTTGCATCTTGGCAAACTAGTATACCAAATTTGATGATGATAGACTGAATAGTTTTTGAGAAAAACGGACGAATAGCCGGACAGACGGAGGCACGCCGGACGGACGGACGGACACCGGACGGACGGACCAGACAAAAACAATAGCTCCCCGAACCTTCGGCTCGGGGACTAAAAAAACCAATGGTACGCATGCTATGCATCTCCTCCTCCCGGCCTTTCTGCCGGTTTTGAAAGGTGGTGAGAAGCGAAGGGGGTGTGACAGCGTAAAATGTAACAACGGCGCAAAATGTAACAATTGTTGCATTTTGCGCTAGGCGCCCACCTTTTGACGAAATTAGCAAACAAAAATGGCAGAGTTTTTCGTCATTACAGATCAAATCGAAGTAAAATCTTCAAGGAGTTGATGAATTTGTCTTCATCATAATAATTATACCAAATCGAAAGATAAAAAAAAGTCTACATCTAAATTTCCAAATGTTTGTTTGCTTGCTTGTTTGTTTCACTCGCAGCCCGCGCAAAATGTAACAATTGTAACAAAATCGAACATTGTTACATTTTGCGCGGGCAGCCCGCGCAAAATGTAACAATTGTTACATTTTGAGCCGTTGTTGCATTTTACGCTGTCACAAGGGGGTGGGGATGGGGTGGGGTGGACGGGTGGGGGGTGGGGGTGGAGGGAAGGGGGTGAAGAGGAATAAGGGAATGTGAAGGGAGGACCTGCCACAGTGGCTGTAAGAAGAACACGTGTTTAACTTCCACCGATCTGGTACATACTGGACAGGTTTATGAATACAGATAGTGCGTCGATCCTGGAGGTACCGCAATACCCGAAAATACCTTTTTTCGTCTTGACAGTGGCTATACGAATGTTGGTAGTGTCCGACCATGACTTACAAATGGAAAGGAAAGCGATAACAGTTCTGGAAGGTTTAGCTGGAATGTGGTTACAAAGGAGAAGCTTTGCTCCGCAATGAACATCTCACTCTTATACCAAAGGGCCTTGAGGACAGCCGGCGCTGGGGAACGTAGCCAGCCAGAAGTTAACTAATCCCCTGGGTTGTAGCACTACGTGCAAATAAGTTGGGATTGTAGCGTGATTGAACTCGACAGCTGTCTATTAACAATACGGTGTGAACCCCCCCACCTTTTTCTGAATGGTTTCCAATTGCCACAACAAGAGATAAAAAGAGAGTGCACCAGACCAACTGCACCATAAATTGTTGTTTATTTGGAAAGGTTCCAACATCACCTAAAAAACAAACCCACAATACTAAAATAGGTCAGTCAAATAATGACGCAAGCAGAAACTGGATAGGAAACCGAAAATAGCGAGAGAGAAAAACCTGATTGATTTTGTAGTTACAAGAAATAGAAACACGACCTCAGTGATTGACGGTGCAAGTAGCTTCGCAAAACAATAATTGATCATTCATATCTGAAAGCTAGAACCTGTCAAGCTGCATAATAATAAAAACTAAGTCCGATATCGAAAAAGAAAAAGAAGGGGGAAGGGAAGGAAACAAGAACCAGTCCATACTAATTTACAGAGACACCATTAAAACAACCAACCGAACAAGAACGTAGTCGACGTGTGCGCGTGCCTGCTTCTTTATCAAGGGTTGGGCAATATCATTGTTTCGGTGGATTCTTTGTTTGTTTGTTTTGGAAGATACACACCGAAGGTAAGTCTTCATTCCTTCCCACCTCCACCATTTCCCTCCCCCTTCTCCCTTTCCGTCATTGTCAGACACAGCATCATTATATTAAGCAGATTAGTTTCAATATCTAGTCCTATGGGCTCAGTTCATTCAATTACTATCCTGTTTTATGATGCTCGTTTTTTCCTTTCTTTGTTGTAATTTGTCAGTGCGGGTCTTGATCAGCACCTTGACAACTGTCAACCTCACACCCACTCTGCTGCCTTCACGGGCATCCGGCCTTTTGTGTTTGTGGCACAAGCCACAAACCTATAACTCACTTTGTCGGTCTGTCGGTCTGTCCAAAATTGTCGCACATTTCGCAAAATTGTCGCACATATTTTAAAATACTTGGACATAAAGTAACATTTCAGTTGTCATATCTACATATCTACAGTCCTTAAGTATGGAAAGAATTATATACTGAACAGAGCACATGAATCGTCATTTTAAAGCGTAGAAAATAATAAACATACGTAATACAGAGACTGCAACAGACACGACGAGTATGCGGTGCTTCTTTCAATGAGTATAAGTAGGATAAATAGTTTTAAATGTTTTCCAAAAGATATAAAATGTTACGAAATGGTGCAGAGATAACATTATGGTTTACAGATTAAAATTATTGAAAAGCCAGGGGAAGCGACTCAGTGTATATAATTATTGCAATGGTAAAAATAGATCGCACTTCAAATCGAGGCTGCTCTTTAAAGTGATGTTTCGTTTTCAATTATCGCACGCCACAAACGATTGCGAATCCGCGCTTGTTCAAAAAATATTTCAATATTTAGCACGCGCTCTGTTCCTTTCTATTGGTTATTTTGCCTACGTTCTTTCTTTCTTGCCTCTCATCGAGACCATTGCCATCCACTCACAATCTACCCCCCAACCCAACCCAACCCCGGCCCGTGCTCTGTTCCTCAATAGGAGTTGTTGTTGTTTTGTGTATGTGATTATTTACCTTATGCAAATAAACACATTACCACGTTTAGCGATTGTTAGACTGAACGATCAGAAACCTAGTTATCTGAAGTGCGTGGTTTTAAAAATAAATATATTTCGTGCGTGTTTGTGTGTTTTGTTTTCCGTCATGTCAATTAGAATGTTTGGTCATACACGTAGGTAGAACATGAACACGAAAGAACAGAAAAGCGATCAATATCACCAGAAGAAGATGTGTAGGGATTGGGGGTGACGCCGCAATGAAGAGTAGGAGACACTACTGCATACCCACTAGCAAAGAAACTTACAAACACCAAAGACAAAAGCAAGGAAGGACACAGACTCCTCGAAATCGAAAAAGCGAAACGTCTGTGGACACGAGAATGCAAAAACCTCTTATTGGGAAAAGATGCGGATGCGTGGTTGTGGTATACTAGTTACCAATACATACATAGTGGCATGTATTAAAAACAAACTGCATTAAGGATCCGATTATGCTATCTGTATAAGTTCAGACTGAGAATAGAATAGAACGAAAGTTCGATGTAAGCTTACTCGTGGCTTTTGCCCATAGGTACAAGTTCTTCTGGTGCGGTAGTCTTCTTAATGTGTGGGTCGATCCTGGAGGTACTGCAATACCAGGTCGACCCGTGGCGACTCTTCGTCGTCGTTGAAACCTCAGCTTGATATCGACTGACAGAAACCGGACTATGTCATTCGGCTACCTAGTGTTTGTTTTGGTATGAATTTGTTGCAATTAAAAACAAAATCGTTTGTTTCTGTCTCTAGCTATTCTTTTTAGTCCCCGAGCCGAAGGTTCGGGGAGCGTCTGGTCCGTCCGTCCGTCCGGCGTGCCTCCGTCCGTCCGGCTATTCGTCCGTTTTTCTCAAAAACTATTCAGTCTATCATCATCAAATTTGGTATACTAGTTTGCCAAGATGCAAGCTATCCACTGATGTATTTAGTTTTACATTAAGGTCAAGGTCGCGCCAGTTACGGGGTTCAAACCCCAAAACACATAATCGCTAATATCTCGCGAAGTTTTGCATGTATTTTAATGCAGTTTTTTTCACAACATTTCTTGATGAATGGTCTATAACACAGTTGTCATGAATTTTTCTGTGCGCGCGTGTGCGCATGATCGCGCGCGCTCAAATCACGGGTCCGAACCCCACGGCTATATATAAAAAAACTATTCAGTTACGTGCTGTTTTGATGCGTTTTTATGTAGTTACGTGCTGTTTTGATGCGTTTTTATGTATGTGTACAGCCGACACATTCCGATTTCGGCGTTGCACTTGTTGTTTTCTGTCTTCGTTTGAGTTTGTCTTTATAAATAATCTTGTTGAATGGAGAAGAAATACCGAAGACTGTAAACAATACAAGTAAACTTTCTTTAAGAAACAAGGGGCAAGATGAGAAAAGGGAGGTAATTTGCATTTCAATTCCTGTGGTTGGAAATCAATTCCTCTCACTCGTCCTAAGCAATCCAGATGCGTTTTGTTTTATCTCTCCACTGTATACATTTGTATCTCCCAACAACACTCCTGTTCCAGGGTTCAGTTTCTTTGCACTACGTCCTACCCAAAGAAAGGGAATCACCAAAAGGGAAGCAATCAAGCACACAGACGAAAAACATGCAACACTTTGTTCACTCAAGTAATACAAAACAAATAAACCAACACCAAAGAAAACAAGCACGCGCGAGCATGCGTAGCAATTATGCACAACAGTCCCTCCAATTGTTTCGCAGTTTGTCTTCACGTTCCAACTGGCTTTTTTGTTGTCTCGCTAGTTTGCTGTTTTTTGTGTGTTTGTTTTTGGGGTGTGTGTGTGTGGGGTGGGGTGGGGGGGGGGGGGGGGTCGTTGTGTTCATGCCGGGAGCTGCTGTATTATGCATAATTATGCATATTTGTTTTAATAAATGTGTACAGGATCTTGTTTCAGTCTCAGTTCAGATCAGCATCGCCCAAACCCAAACACCAGCAAACTAGCGAGAAACAGCCAAAGTGAAGACACTGCGAAACAATTCTCCTGTTTTGCTACGCAGCTCGCGCGTGCGTTTTCCGTGTTGGTTTATTTGTTTTGTTTCTTGAGTCAAAGTGTTTGTTTTTGTCTGTGTGCTTGATTGTCCCATTCCCTTTCTTTGGGTAGGACGTAGGTGAACCCTGGAACAGGAGTGTTGTTGGGAGACAAATGTATACAAATGTTGTGTATTTTGCTAGTCCGTTTTCCTTTCAGTCATGTTGTTGTCCGTCACCATGTGATCGGACTTTGGGATGGGCTGGTTTGTATTTTTGTTTGTTTTTGTTTTGTTTTTTCTGTCTTTCCCAAGGATATCTCCCGAACCGCTTGACCGAATCGCGTCCAATTTTGTGTGCTGGTGTGTCACAATGAGAGGAAGGCATCCGCGCTTTATTTTGTCGTCGTGACCTTGACCTTGGCGTACGACCTTGAAAACCGAAAATCTTTAAGGGGCCATAACTCCCACACCGTTGGTGTTAGAGTCTTCAAATTTGGCATGTAGGTACTTTGGCTTATGCCCGTTCAGATGGTGGCATACCGATCAAGGTCAAGGTCACGATCCGGGAAATCGGTAGGCCTTGAATGTGGTAGGGGTCTACAAATTGGGTTTTAAGCCATATTTTCCACATTTGTACTTGACAGAAGCGCTTCAGATTGTGTGTGGTACTGTATACCCTAGAGAAGAACACATCCGAGCATAAGGTATTACCGTGCTGATCTTGACCTTGAAGTATGACCTTGAAAACTGAAATTTTCTTCTTTGCGCTATATGTTTCTTCTTCAAGCTGTATCTAGAAGACAAAATCCATTCCAATTTTGTGTCAGAATGTGACAGTAAGAATATACTACGGGGCGTCGCAAGTGCGTGGCATTGCTGGTGACGGACATGTCTGCCGCCCGGCGACGCCCTTGTTTTGTCTGTGTCAGTGTGTGTCTGACTGTGTTTCTGTTTGTTTGCCTGCACTTCATCTCTCTCTGCCTCTATCTCTCTGTCTTTGTCTCTCTCTCTCTCTCTCTCTCTCTGTCTCTCTCTCTCTCTCTCTCTCTCTCTCTCTCTCTCTCTCTCTCTCTCTCTCTCTCTCTCTCTCTCTCTCTCTCTTATATGAACTTTGTAATGCCTCTTTCTTCTAAGCACAGATGCTCGTTGCAGAAACCCAAAATGATAATAAAGAAATAATCAAACAAAATAAGAGAAAGAAGGTAAAAGAAATAGAATGAACAAGGTGAGGGAAACCACATAACACACATGTACGCGCGAGCACACACACACATATGTATGCGCGCACACTACACATACCCCCCCCCCCCCCACACACACACACACACATACAGATACGCGAGCGCACACCACACACACACACATACAGATTCTCCCCGCGTTGTATTGACAATGTGCTGAAACCATCGTTGTACTGACATGATTTCTGATTACACTATCAAACATATTGCAGTAATATTTTGTGAGAACATGCTCCTGAATGGTCTGATTCGAATGCATATAATACACTCATTTACACACGCTCTGGAAAGCTAACCACCATTGTGTTGACAATGGGTTCACACGCACACACACACACACACACTTACTTTGACACAGTGACATTGTTCCTAAACCTTATCCTACTCCAAACCCTGGCAGGATGTCCCCAGATTCATTGTCAAACAAGCCAGCAAGGGACATCACTCCGCCATTAGTCATGAAGCACTTGCATGAAAAAACACATCACTCAAGTTGACCGTGAGAAATCAGCCTTTAAAGTTTCTGAAACGGAAGCACGGGACATTTTGCATTGTTTGGACATAAGACGCCATTAATTTTTGCCATATGACATAGTTTTGGGCGGGAAACTCGGAGATCTAGGTTTCCGCTGTTTTGACGTCCAAACAACGGGGTGCGTCAAAACAAGTCGGTTCGATTTTCACAACATTGTCAAAATGACGCGGGGAAAACAAGAACACACACACACACGCACACACACACACACACACACACACACACACACACACACACACACACACACACACACACACACACACACACACACACACACACACACGCGCACACGCACACGCACGCACACGCACGCACGCACACGCACGCACACGCACACACACACACACACACACACACACACACACACACACACACACACACGCACCACTACCACCAGCACCATCACCATTTACAACAGCAACAAAAGCAGCGACAAATGATGAAGCAAAAACACCTGTGTTTTCTCACAATATAAGCACCACAAATGTCACACGTTCATGACATTTCCACGCGATATAAAGAGTATCGCACTCACTGAGAACAACAAGCTTGCATTTTGATTTCCGTTGACTCCGTATATTGTTTGCTCTATGCAAATGTCCGGACATCCTTATCTGTGCCAGGGGTTTCTTGTTAAATGCTAAAATAATGATCTCTGGTTTCATTTCCATATGCTTTTGTTATTTTTCCCACATGAGTTTAACCCTTTCACCGCCAACGTCGCAATTTTGCACCACAATGATGTAACACCCATGTCACTAAAAGGCATCAAATCAGGGTCTGTTATCCAAAGACCCTGTTCTCTTAATTTTGTGAGGTGGGGATAGGCCTTACTTTAAATGTCACAGAGGAACCCCCAATGTTACAGACAGATTTTGTTTCTCTACCCAGGTAAGTTTAATGGAATTCGTTCGCTGATAAATGGCTGGCGGTGAAAGGGTTAATGATAGGCCAACCGATATACTTTTAAACATTCCCGCTTGTGTGGCGTGTGTTTCTTGATTTGTTTAGTTTTCCTTATATACTGGTCTCCAAATGTTAAGGGCCGGCTTCTGTTTTCAGTAGCTTGATATCTATTTATTGTACACTAAGACAACAATGAAGAAAATGGCAAAACTTAGGCTACTCAATAACTTTCCTTCCTGTTGCACGTGCCTGAACCAGTTTTGCAGACATTGCAGTACAGCAACAGCGTTTTCAGGTACGCTTAAAATGTGGCAAATTCACGAGAATGTCAGGAAAGTTTGGTCTCGTTTCGCTGAAGAATCAGGGCTGATGCAGGTTTCTTGCCTATTGCACGTGCAAGGCATGACTGTAGTGAACACTGCTGAGCAAAAGTTAGACACGAATGTGTATTTAAGGGCGGCAACCAGAGCTCTCAATAATCATGCCTCCAAGACAGAAGAGAGAAGATCGTTCTTCCGGCCCTTATATTTTGGAGACCAGTATATATCAGGTTGATCTTTCTGCCTGAGAATTCGATCTTCTTAGTAGCATTATCTCTTTTGAAATGTATTTTAACCGTTTCACCGCCAGTCATATTTCAGCCCAAAATGTCCATTAAATTTACCTGGGTAGAGAACAAAATCCATCTGCAGTATTGGGGATTCTTCTGTGACATACATAAAATAAGGTCTATCCTTACTTCCCAAAACTAAGACAATAGGGTCTTTGTATAATAGACCCCAATTTGATGCCTTTTAGTGACATAGGTGTTAAATCACTGTGGTGCTGAAATGCGACTTTGGCGGTGAAAGTGTTAATACCAGCTTTTGTCTTTTTGTTTAATTGCGTAAACGTCGACTGAAAGGAAATAAAAAGCTAATTTTCCACATTTCTGTATGATATCAATTGCTGATATCTGTACCACCACCCCTTAAAAACAACAACAACACAAACAAACAAAAACCCAATAGCTACTTCATGAAAAACAATAACGAAAATATGAGCCATAATAACTGTAATTATTGCCTTTCACATAGATTTCTGTTTTTCGTGTCATATATAATTCGATTGTCTGCTTTGTTATATTTGCTTCTTTGCCATTGACAACCTCATTTCCCACTTTGGAACGTCAGCCCAAAAACCCACAAACAAGCCTAACGTCATAACGCAATCAATGTCAACGTATAATGCAGCTCGGTGAAACTCCCCTGGTGAATATCCCTCCACATTATCCTTGTTTGTGGGCACACGATTCGATTGTCGGCTTCATTTACGCCTCAAACATCCCCTCACTTCTACATAACCCCCTTCTACCAGCGTGACACTCCCCTGTGACAGCGCAAATTGTAACAACTGCGCAAAATGTAACAATGTTCGATTTTGTTACATTTTGCGCGAGCAGCCCGCGCAAAATGTAACAATTGTTACATTTTGCGCTAGGCGCCCACCTTTTGACGAAATTAGCAAAAAACAAATGGCAGTTTTTCGTCATTGCAGATCAAATCGAAGTAAAATCTTCAAGGAGTTGATGAATTTGTCTTCATCATAATATATCAAATCGAAAGATGATAAATACAGTTCAGAAAATATCGTAGCTGTGATTTGCTACATCCATAAACACAACAGTAATTCGGCATTGTTCAGGCGAAAAAACCGCTGTACCCAAGAAGAAAGCAAGAAAGAAATAACACAGGAGAGAAACAAATCAATAAAACTACCTGCATACTTTGCACCTTGTAATATTAAGTAATAATGCTAAATCGAATGAAGAACGAGTGAAACAAACAAACAAGCAAACAAACATTTGGAAATTTAGATGTAGACTTTGTTTTTATCTTTCTGATGAAGACAAATTCATTAACTCCTTGAAGATTTTACTTCGATTTGATCTGTAATGACGAAAAACTGCCATTTTTGTTTTGCTAATTTCGTCAAAAGGTGGGCGCCTAGGGCAAAATGTAACAAAATCGAACATTGTTACATTTTGCGCAGTTGTTACAATTTGCGCTGTCACACTCCCCTACCGTTTTATTCTTCATCTTCCAACCTTCATCTTTCAGTCCCTCACTGCAATCCTCTCACATTCTGTTCTCGTCCAAGCCACTAGCGTATAACAATCAACCCTTTCACTGCCAATGTCGCGTTTATGCACCACAATGGCTTAACACCCATATCACTGAAAGGCATCAAATCAGGGCCTGTTATCCAAATACCCTATTTTCGTAATTGTGGGAGGTAAGGATAGGCCAAATGTTAACATGTCACAGAGGAATTCCCAGTATTGCAGATACGTTTTTCTCTACCCAGTTAAGTTTAATGGTATTTGTTTGGCTGACAAATGGCTGGCGGAGAAAGGGTTAAATGGCTGTTTTGCTTCCTTGGTGCAATAACAACTAGGCACTAAAAAGAACGTGAAAACATTGGATTTGTGAATAGCACTACAGACTTTCCAAATGTTTCTGAGATAAGTAGTTACTGCACATGGGTGCCATCATCAGATCACACAGAATAATGATCAAGAGAACAAACAGTGTGGGGGTTTTCCCCATCACAACTGTGAAGTACAAATTGCACTATGCAGATCTCCAATCCATGTTTAGCTAATCATACCATGGTGAATTCTTTCACTACAGTGGGAAACATGATTGTCAGGTGAACTTTTAAAAAAATGGTAAAAAAAGAAGAAGAATGTACTAGAGTTATGTTTGGTTTAACCCTTTCACCGCCAGCCATATTTCAGCCAAAAATTGCTATTAAATTTACCTGGGTAGAGGTCAAAATCCATCTGCAGTATTGGGGATTCCTCTGTCACTTGTATGGAGTAAGGTCTATCCTTACTTCCCAAAACTAAGACAGTAGGGTCTTTGGATAATGGACCCCAGTTTGATGCCTTTTAGTGACATAGGTGTTAAATCACTGTGGTGCTAAAATGCGACTTTGGCGGTGAAAGGGTTAATGACAACCGTTGGAGAAACAGGTGTCCAAATGACGTCAGTCTAGTTTTCTTTTGTTTGTACGTGGATGTCATGTCAAGGGGAAATTCAGAAGGTTACCAGCGATGGGGAAATTCAGAATTATCCCATTTATATAACGAGGTGATTGTTGACTGTATAAATTAAAAAAATCATGGGAGAGAGAGAGAGAGAGAGAGAGAGAGAGAGAGAGAGAGAGAGAGAGAGAGAGAGAGAGAAGACGAATACGAATACGAATACGAATACGAATGTTTAATGAGGGTAAACGGATAAGCTCAAGCTTCTTTACACCATGCCCTCGAGGGGAAAAAGAAAAGCCAAATAAGAAGAAAAGGAAAACAAAAGAAGTAAAAAATGCATAACAAGAATAGAAAATAACAACAGGCATGTTCACAGTAAATTGAAGAACATGCGAAAAAAATTCAAGCTCAAACGAAGAGCTCGTTCACGTACTCGCACACACACAAAACATACAGCATATCCTATAACTATACCAAAACATGCATACCTAATCTCTCGTGGTGTGTTCGAACACACAGGTGCAAATACGCTCATGGTCCAATGATAGAATACAATACACTAATAACCCCACGTTATAGAGAAACATTATATTTACGTAAAGTCATTATTATTTCTAAACAAACAGCGAATATTTCTAGGAAGTTAATAACTTAAAACTTTTCTAAGAGGTGTTTGTGATATGTTCTTTTAAAGGATGAGACACTTATTAGGTTTTTATTGCAATTTTCTAATTCATTCCATAATTTGCTACCGGAGTATGTAAGGGAGGTCATAAACAGGTTTGTTCTAGGGCGAGGAATATAAATTATATTTTTGCTACGAATGTTAGTAATAGGAAATCGTTTGCATAGATAGGCCGGTGTCAGTTTATTCACAATTTTGTACATGAAAATAGCTTTGTTGAGGTAAAATTTGTAGTCTAATGGAAGAATGCCTAGTTCCTTATAATCGCTATTTTGAAGTGAAGATGGCTTAAGAAGAACAATTTTTAGAGCACGTTTGTAGAGTCTTTTCAGTGGCTTTAAGCAGTTTTCGCTAGCAAGATCCCAACAAGTAGAAGCATAATCTATTTCAGGCTGAATGTATGCATTAAAAAAGAGTTTTCGAGTATGGATGTCGAGGAAGTGCTTTATTCTGTTTAGTTGGAATACTTTCTTCGCTATATTTTTACAGATGGCAGAAATGTGCTTGGACCATGATAAATTATTGTCGATAGTTACACCTAGTAATTTACAGGAATCTATTTCTTCCAGAAAATTATTATAAATTTTGAGTTTGGGTAGGGTATCTTTTAAGTTTTGGCGTTTTTGCCGAGTAGTTATTAACATAAATTTAGATTTACTTGGATGAATTGCCATATTATTTTTTTCTGTCCATGCTGTAAGATTATCTATGTCATTTTGAAGGAAGGAACAAACCTTATTTGGATTTTTGTCCTTAGTATGAAGGGTTGTGTCGTCAGCAAAGAGTTCACATTGAGATTTTAAGTGAAGGGGTAAATCATTAATATAAATTGAGAATAAGATAGGCCCTAAGACAGATCCTTGGAGGACTCCATATTTGATAGGCATAGAGGACGACATTATAAAATCTTGGGAAACAGTCTGTGTTCTATTGTTAAGGAAGGATGCTATCATGTTAACGGAGTTGGAATGTAGGCCATACAAAGTAAGTTTTCTTAAAAGAAGGGTGTGATCAATCGTGTCAAAGGCTTTGGCGAAATCGACAAAAAGTGAGCCAGTGAATAAGTCATTGTTAATGTTAAGATGCCATTCTTCTATAATGTTTGTGAGCATTGTGTGACAAGAATGCTTTTCCCTGAAACCATTTTGATTAGTGTAAAATAAGTCATACTTAGTGAAATGAGACTGAATGTGTTGTTTGAGATGTCTTTCAAGGGGTTTTGACAGTATCGATAATATTGATATGGGCCGGTAATTTGAGGGATCAGATGGATCTCCAGATTTTAAAAAAGGAAGAACTTTGGCTTCTTTAAAGGCTTGTGGAAAGCAATTTGTATCTATACAGAGGTTGTATATGTAGGTGATGTGTTCTGTAATAATAGGTGCAGACAGCATCACAATTTTGCTGTCTAGACCATCAAGACCATAAGAACGGGACTGTTTTAGTTTACATAGTTCCTTGTAAACTTCATGCACACTAATAAAAGGGAAAGTCTGCTTAGATTGGACAACTTTATCATTACAAAACTGTTTTAACAGATGCATATCGTTAGACTGTGTTTTGTCAATTTTAATGGTTCTTTCTACAATTGAGGTAAAATGTTCATTTAGTAGCTGAGCAGTTAGATCATTACATACAGTAGCGGAAAACTTTGATTTCTTGCACGAAAGTTCGTTGATCGCTTTCCATATAGACTTAGAATCTTTCTTTGATTTAATAAGTTCACTGAAATAATTCTTTTGGGCAGTCCGTTTCATAGTTGTAACCTTATTACGCTGTTTCCTAAATGTTTCGTCTTTCCCAGTTGTTGCTAGTAAGTTCTTACGGATTAAAATCTCGCCATCAATTTCCTTAGTTATCCACGGGGGTTTCGAAGTTAACTTAACTCGTTTAATCATTATTGGTGCGTGTTCATTAAAGATAGGCAGGAAAATATCATACCATGCTTGAAGAGCAGTGTCAGGGTCAGTATGTTGATAAACGTCAGAAAAATCAGAACAACAAAGTTCAGATAGGAAGTCATCGGGATTAAAGTTCTTATAGTTGCGAAAAGATATACATTTATGAGAACAACGTGGGATTTTAACGCCTTTCTTGGACCAAGTAAGGCAGATTGGAAAATGATCACTAAGACCGAATACTGGTACTGCATGTTCAACTATATTATTAGGACTAGTTACATACATATGATCTATCAATGTTTTAGACTGTGCTGTTACTCTTGGGGTAGAAATTATTTGATGTAAGTTACAGAGCTCGTAAGTCTGTTTCCAATTATCATTAGGTTTTAATAGATCAATATTAAAATCGCCTAAAAGAATGACTTCCATTGAGTGGCTTAAAACATCTTCCATCATAAGTGAAAATCGGTCAAACCACTCAACCCGTTCCTCTGGATTTCTATATAGAATGCCTACAAGAATCGGTTTAATTCCCTTTAAACTTATTTCTAACCATATACATTCAATTTTATATTTATCAAAATTATTTATCTGTTTGTACTTTACAGATTTCTGTACATATGAGATTAGACCCGTTTCAAGTTTTGCTGTTGCATCTCTCCTAATGACATTGTAACCAGAAATCGTAATAGCATCGTCAGTAATAAGATCATTCAAACGAGATTCTGAAAATCCAAAAACATGAAACAAAGAATTACAGTTTGACAATATGGATGAAACTTCCGACATTTTGTTCAATAAGTGACAAGCATTTAAATACCCCACCCTCAGCCCACATTTAGTGAGCCACTTTGGAGCCTTGCATTCATTATCCATATTAAAGAGCAAAGCAACACATAAATATATAAGCAGACATACAAAGCACAAGTCTATAGGCTTATATATCAGTACTAATTAAACTAACACAAAACGAAAATTTCAAAATTCAAAAGACACCCCAAAAATGCAAAATGTAATATAATGTACAAATAAGAAAATGATATAAAATATAATAAACACTGCTTTTGCAGGTAATGAATATGATTTCCCACCACTGTTCTGCAAGCACCAATCGAAAGAACAGCGCGACGGTCACAGCCCTGTAAGGACACGAAATGCAAGGACAGGAAAAACAACGACAAAAACACCAAACAGCCGAAATTGAATTATTTCAATACAAAAGCAATTAGTGACAATTACCCAAACCAGCAACTCAGCGGGGCTGTTCAACACACACACACACACACACACACACACACACACACACACACACACACACACACACACACACACACACACACACACACACACACACACACACACACACACACACACACACACACACACACACACACACACACACACACACACACACACACACACACACACACACACACACACACACACACACACACACACACACACACAGGCACCAAGAGAGAGAGAGAGAGAGAGAGAGAGAGAGAGAGAGAGAGAGAGAGAGAGAGAGAGAGAGAGAGAGAGAGAGAGAGAGAGAGAGAGAGAGAGAGAGAGAGAGAGTTGAATTGAATTGAATGAATTTTATTTATAGAGGGCAAGCTAACAGAATAAGCAAATAGTACATGCTTTTTTTTATAATATGCAGCCCTCTTAAAAAATACTAAAAGGGGACAAACAAAGCAATATCAACATCATGCAAAACACAGTCATACATAATAAGATTTAAAAAAACAAAACAACTTAATGTTATGTTGAAGCAGACGAACATTTTCTAAATGAGAGAGATGGAAAGGGACGGAGGGAGGGAGAGGGAGGGAGAGAGATAGAAAGAAACAGACACACAGACAAACAGAGACAGACACAGAGACAGAGACAGACAAACAGGCAGGCAGACGGGCAGGCAGACAGAGAGACAGAGACTCATGGAAAGACAAAAACTTGGACATTTTGAAGGACAATAAGAATGACAAGGAGACAGAACAGAGACGCAAAGAGATTTTTCAATCTTACACATACATTTTCTGATTAACAAACTATAATTTTACAATCACAAAACTTGTGTGTTTTTATGCACAATATTCGAATGTCAGAACATCTTCCTTTCTATATTGCATTAAACCGTATCCTTCCCCCACCAAAAAAAAAAAAAAAAAAAAAAAAAAAATACAAACCAGCCCATCGCAAAGTCCGTTATTTATCCAAATCCAAATTCATGTTTGTAATGAGTTGAAATTGGTGAATAAAAAAGGAACATTTTAAGAATGAAGAAGTGTGTATGTGTGTATGTGTGTGTGTGAGGTTGGGGTAGGGGGTGGGTGGGTGAGGGGGTGTTTGGGATAGAGAGGGGTGTGGGGGACGAAGGGGGATTTGGAGCTCATTTCACCCTCTGCACGTCCTTTCCAACCTAATGTCGTTTCTCACATCATCGAGCGCCTTCCCTCCTCCCCGTCAGGACTGTATTTTTAGAGAGAGAGAGAGAGAGAGAGAGAGAGAGAGAGAGAGAGAGAGAGAGAGAGAGAGAGAGAGAGAGAGAGACAGAGACAGAGAGAGAGAGAGAATCCAAATCCAAAAACTTTTATTGATTAGGCCTTTCTGCCCGTATCAAGTAGGGAAAAGGGAGGTAAGAGAGAGAGAGAGAGAGAGAGAGAGAGAGAGAGAGAGAGAGAGAGAGAGAGAGAGAGAGAGAGAGAGAGAGAGATTGAGAGAGAGAGAGAGAGAGAGAGAGAGAGAGAGAGAGAGAGAGAGAGAGAGAGAATCCAAATCCAAAAACTTTTATTGATTAGGCCTTTCTGCCCGTATCAAGTAGGGAAAAGGGAGGTAGAGAGAGAGAGAGAGAGAGAGAGAGAGAGAGAGAGAGAGAGAGAGAGAGAGAGAGAGAGAGAGAGAGAGATTGAGAGAGAGAGAGAGAGATTGAGAGAGAGAGAGAGAGAGAGAGAGAGAGAGAGAGAGAGAGAGAGAGAATCCAAATCCAAAAACTTTTATTGATTAGGCCTTTCTGCCCGTATCAAGTAGGGAAAAAGGGAGAGAGAGAGAGAGAGAGAGAGAGAGAGAGAGAGAGAGAGAGAGAGAGAGAGAGAGAGAGAGAGAGAGAGAGAGAGAGAGAGAGAGAGAGAGAGAGAGAGAGAGAGAGAGAGAGAGAGAGAGAGAGAGAGAGAGAGAGAGAGAGAGAGAGATTGAGAGAGAGAGAGAGAGAGAGAGAGAGAGAGAGAGAGAGAGAGAGAGAGAGAGAGAGAGAGAGAGAGAGAGAGAGAGATGCAGCTAAATCTCCATTATATATAGCACACGTTAAACCCAGTGGCAACAACAAAGTTGTCATTTGGTCAACATTTACACACACCCCTTTCCTTCCCCATCAGTCACACACAAATCGCATGTAAAAAAAAAAGGTGGCGCGGCTCTGGCTGCGATACGCTCTCCAGGTGGGAGCAACCCGAATTTCACAGAGACGCCTCTGTGACAATAAAGTACAAAATACCAAAACAAAATATGTGCTTGCTCTTGTTTTGTTTTTGTTGTTGT
Organism: Phymorhynchus buccinoides; assembly: GCA_017654935.2. Lineage (NCBI taxonomy): Eukaryota > Metazoa > Mollusca > Gastropoda > Neogastropoda > Raphitomidae > Phymorhynchus > Phymorhynchus buccinoides. Next base: position 39,147,911 of record CM065692.1, on the reverse strand, counting down.
TGCTGTTTTGCTTGGTTTTTCTCCATAGAATTTGTTAGCATTTTTATATCCATGTTTGCTTCCGTTGTCTGTCCATGCATCCGTTGTCTGTCTTGTTTGTTTCTTTGTCCATCCGTTCTCTGTCTTGTTTGTTTCTTTGTCCATCTGTTCTCTGTCGTGTTTGTTTCTTTGTCCATCTGTTCTCTGTCTTGTTTGTTTCTTTGTCCATCTGTTGTCTGTCTTGTTTGTTTCATTGTCCATCCGTTGTCTGTTGTGTTTGTTTCTTTGTCCATCCGTTGTCTGTCTTGTTTGTTTCTTTGTCCATCTGTTCTCTGTCTTGTTTGTTTCTTTGTCCATCCGTTGTCTGTCGTGTTTGTTTCTTTGTCCATCTGTTCTCTGTCTTGTTTGTTTCTTTGTCCATCTGGTTCTCTGTCTGTTGTCTGTTGTTTCTTTGTCCATTGTTGTCTGTCTTGTTTGTTTCTTTGTCCATCTGTTCTCTGTCTTGTTTGTTTCTTTGTCCATCTGTTGTCTGTCTTGTTTGTTTCTTTGTCCATCCGTTGTCTGTCTTGTTTGTTTCTTTGTCCATCTGTTCTCTGTCTTGTTTGTTTCTTTGTCCATCTGTTCTCTGTCTTGTTTGTTTCTTTGTCCATCTGTTCTCTGTCTTGTTTGTTTCTTTGTCCATCCGTTCTCTGTCTTGTTTGTTTCTTTGTCCATCTGTTCTCTGTCTTGTTTGTTTCTTTGTCCATCTGTTCTCTGTCTTGTTTGTTTCTTTGTCCATCTGTTCTCTGTCGTGTTTGTTTCTTTGTCCATCTGTTCTCTGTCTTGTTTGTTTCTTTGTCCATCTGTTCTCTGTCTTGTTTGTTTCTTTGTCCATCCGTTGTCTGTCTTGTTTGTTTCTTTGTCCATCCGTTGTCTGTCTTGTTTGTTTCTTTGTCCATCCGTTCTCTGTCTTGTTTGTTTATTTGTCCATCTGTTCTCTGTCTTGTTTGTTTCTTTGTCCATCCGTTGTCTGTCTTGTTTGTTTCTTTGTCCATCTGTTCTCTGTCTTGTTTGTTTCTTTGTCCATCCGTTGTCTGTCTTGTTTGTTTCTTTGTCCATCCGTTGTCTGTCTTGTTTGTTTCTTTGTCCATCAGTTCTCTGTCTTGTTTGTTTCTTTGTCCATTGTTCTCTGTCTTGTTTGTTTCTTTGTCCATCCGTTGTCTGTCTTGTTTGTTTCTTTGTCCATCTGTTCTCTGTCTTGTTTGTTTCTTTGTCCATCTGTTCTCTGTCTTGTTTGTTTCTTTGTCCATCCGTTGTCTGTCTTGTTTGTTTCTTTGTCCATCCGTTGTCTGTCTTGTTTGTTTCTTTGTCCATCCGTTGTCTGTCTTGTTTGTTTCTTTGTCCATCCGTTGTCTGTCTTGTTTGTTTCTTTGTCCATCCGTTCTCTGTCTTGTTTGTTTCTTTGTCCATCCGTTGTCTGTCTTGTTTGTTTCTTTGTCCATCTGTTCTCTGTCTTGTTTGTTTCTTTGTCCATCCGTTGTCTGTCTTGTTTGTTTCTTTGTCCATCTGTTCTCTGTCTTGTTTGTTTCTTTGTCCATCTGTTCTCTGTCTTGTTTGTTTCTTTGTCCATCCGTTCTCTGTCTTGTTTGTTTCTTTGTCCATCCGTTGTCTGTCTTGTTTGTTTCTTTGTCCATCTGTTGTCTGTCTTGTTTGTTTCTTTGTCCATCCGTTGTCTGTCTTGTTTGTTTCTTTGTCCATCCGTTGTCTGTCTTGTTTGTTTCTTTGTCCATCCGTTGTCTGTCTTGTTTGTTTCTTTGTCCATCCGTTCTCTGTCTTGTTTGTTTCTTTGTCCATCCGTTGTCTGTCTTGTTTGTTTCTTTGTCCATCTGTTGTCTGTCTTGTTTGTTTCTTTGTCCATCGGTTCTCTGTCTTGTTTGTTTCTTTGTCCATCTGTTCTCTGTCTTGTTTGTTTCTTTGTCCATCTGTTGTCTGTCGTGTTTGTTTCTTTGTCCATCCGTTGTCTGTCTTGTTTGTTTCTTTGTCCATCTGTTCTCTGTCTTGTTTGTTTCTTTGTCCATCTGTTCTCTGTCTTGTTTGTTTCTTTGTCCATCCGTTCTCTGTCTTGTTTGTTTCTTTGTCCATCAGTTCTCTGTCTTGTTTGTTTCTTTGTCCATCCGTTCTCTGTCTTGTTTGTTTCTTTGTCCATCCGTTGTCTGTCTTGTTTGTTTCTTTGTCCATCCGTTGTCTGTCTTGTTTGTTTCTTTGTCCATCCGTTCTCTGTCTTGTTTGTTTCTTTGTCCATCTGTTCTCTGTCTTGTTTGTTTCTTTGTCCATCCGTTGTCTGTCTTGTTTGTTTCTTTGTCCATCTGTTCTCTGTCTTGTTTGTTTCTTTGTCCATCTGTTCTCTGTCTTGTTTGTTTCTTTGTCCATCCGTTGTCTGTCTTGTTTGTTTCTTTGTCCATCCGTTGTCTGTCTTGTTTGTTTCTTTGTCCATCCGTTGTCTGTCTTGTTTGTTTCTTTGTCCATCCGTTGTCTGTCTTGTTTGTTTCTTTGTCCATCTGTTCTCTGTCTTGTTTGTTTCTTTGTCCATCCGTTGTCTGTCTTGTTTGTTTCTTTGTCCATCCGTTGTCTGTCTTGTTTGTTTCTTTGTCCATCCGTTCTCTGTCTTGTTTGTTTCTTTGTCCATCCGTTGTCTGTCTTGTTTGTTTCTTTGTCCATCTGTTGTCTGTCTTGTTTGTTTCTTTGTCCATCGGTTCTCTGTCTTGTTTGTTTCTTTGTCCATCTGTTCTCTGTCTTGTTTGTTTCTTTGTCCATCTGTTCTCTGTCTTGTTTGTTTCTTTGTCCATCGGTTCTCTGTCTTGTTTGTTTCTTTGTCCATCTGTTCTCTGTCTTGTTTGTTTCTTTGTCCATCTGTTCTCTGTCTTGTTTGTTTCTTTGTCCATCGGTTCTCTGTCTTGTTTGTTTCTTTGTCCATCTGTTCTCTGTCTTGTTTGTTTCTTTGTCCATCTGTTCTCTGTCTTGTTTGTTTCTTTGTCCATCCGTTCTCTGTCTTGTTTGTTTCTTTGTCCATCTGTTCTCTGTCTTGTTTGTTTCTTTGTCCATCTGTTCTCTGTCTTGTTTGTTTCTTTGTCCATCCGTTGTCTGTCTTGTTTGTTTCTTTGTCCATCCGTTGTCTGTCTTGTTTGTTTCTTTGTCCATCCGTTCTCTGTCTTGTTTGTTTCTTTGTCCATCCGTTCTCTGTCTTGTTTGTTTCTTTGTCCATCCGTTGTCTGTCTTGTTTGTTTCTTTGTCCATCCGTTGTCTGTCTTGTTTGTTTCTTTGTCCATCCGTTCTCTGTCTTGTTTGTTTCTTTGTCCATCCGTTGTCTGTCTTGTTTGTTTCTTTGTCCATCTGTTCTCTGTCTTGTTTGTTTCTTTGTCCATCCGTTGTCTGTCTTGTTTGTTTCTTTGTCCATCTGTTCTCTGTCTTGTTTGTTTCTTTGTCCATCTGTTGTCTGTCTTGTTTGTTTCTTTGTCCATCCGTTGTCTGTCTTGTTTGTTTCTTTGTCCATCCGTTGTCTGTCTTGTTTGTTTCTTTGTCCATCCGTTGTCTGTCTTGTTTGTTTCTTTGTCCATCTGTTCTCTGTCTTGTTTGTTTCTTTGTCCATCCGTTGTCTGTCTTGTTTGTTTCTTTGTCCATCTGTTCTCTGTCTTGTTTGTTTCTTTGTCCATCCGTTGTCTGTCTTGTTTGTTTCTTTGTCCATCTGTTCTCTGTCTTGTTTGTTTCTTTGTCCATCCGTTGTCTGTCTTGTTTGTTTCTTTGTCCATCTGTTCTCTGTCTTGTTTGTTTCTTTGTCCATCCGTTCTCTGTCTTGTTTGTTTCTTTGTCCATCTGTTCTCTGTCTTGTTTGTTTCTTTGTCCATCCGTTCTCTGTCTTGTTTGTTTCTTTGTCCATCCGTTGTCTGTCTTGTTTGTTTCTTTGTCCATCTGTTGTCTGTCTTGTTTGTTTCTTTGTCCATCCGTTGTCTGTCTTGTTTGTTTCTTTGTCCATCTGTTCTCTGTCTTGTTTGTTTCTTTGTCCATCTGTTCTCTGTCTTGTTTGTTTCTTTGTCCATCCGTTCTCTGTCTTGTTTGTTTCTTTGTCCATCTGTTCTCTGTCTTGTTTGTTTCTTTGTCCATCTGTTCTCTGTCTTGTTTGTTTCTTTGTCCATCCGTTGTCTGTCTTGTTTGTTTCTTTGTCCATCTGTTCTCTGTCTTGTTTGTTTCTTTGTCCATCCGTTCTCTGTCTTGTTTGTTTCTTTGTCCATCTGTTCTCTGTCTTGTTTGTTTCTTTGTCCATCCGTTGTCTGTCTTGTTTGTTTCTTTGTCCATCCGTTGTCTGTCGTGTTTGTTTCTTTGTCCATCTGTTCTCTGTCTTGTTTGTTTCTTTGTCCATCTGTTCTCTGTCTTGTTTGTTTCTTTGTCCATCCGTTCTCTGTCTTGTTTGTTTCTTTGTCCATCCGTTCTCTGTCTTGTTTGTTTCTTTGTCCATCTGTTCTCTGTCTTGTTTGTTTCTTTGTCCATCCGTTGTCTGTCTTGTTTGTTTCTTTGTCCATCCGTTCTGTCTTGTTTGTTTCTTTGTCCATCCGTTGTCTGTCTTGTTTGTTTCTTTGTCCATCTGTTGTCTGTCTTGTTTGTTTCTTTGTCCATCTGTTGTCTGTCTTGTTTGTTTCTTTGTCCATCTGTTCTCTGTCTTGTTTGTTTCTTTGTCCATCTGTTCTCTGTCTTGTTTGTTTCTTTGTCCATCCGTTCTCTGTCTTGTTTGTTTCTTTGTCCATCCGTTGTCTGTCTTGTTTGTTTCTTTGTCCATCCGTTGTCTGTCTTGTTTGTTTCTTTGTCCATCCGTTCTCTGTTTGTTTGTTTCTTTGTCCATCTGTTCTCTGTCTTGTTTGTTTCTTTGTCCATCTGTTCTCTGTCTTGTTTGTTTCTTTGTCCATCCGTTGTCTGTCGTGTTTGTTTCTTTGTCCATCCGTTCTCTGTCTTGTTTGTTTCTTTGTCCATCCGTTCTCTGTCTTGTTTGTTTCTTTGTCCATCCGTTCTCTGTCTTGTTTGTTTCTTTGTCCATCCGTTGTCTGTCTTGTTTGTTTCTTTGTCCATCCGTTGTCTGTCTTGTTTGTTTCTTTGTCCATCCGTTCTCTGTCTTGTTTGTTTCTTTGTCCATCCGTTGTCTGTCTTGTTTGTTTCTTTGTCCATCCGTTGTCTGTCGTGTTTGTTTCTTTGTCCATCCGTTCTCTGTCTTGTTTGTTTCTTTGTCCATCCGTTCTCTGTCTTGTTTGTTTCTTTGTCCATCTGTTCTCTGTCTTGTTTGTTTCTTTGTCCATCCGTTGTCTGTCTTGTTTGTTTCTTTGTCCATCCGTTCTCTGTCGTGTTTGTTTCTTTGTCCATCTGTTGTCTGTCTTGTTTGTTTCTTTGTCCATCTGTTGTCTGTCTTGTTTGTTTCTTTGTCCATCTGTTGTCTGTCTTGTTTGTTTCTTTGTCCATCTGTTCTCTGTCTTGTTTGTTTCTTTGTCCATCTGTTCTCTGTCTTGTTTGTTTCTTTGTCCATCCGTTCTCTGTCTTGTTTGTTTCTTTGTCCATCCGTTGTCTGTCTTGTTTGTTTCTTTGTCCATCCGTTGTCTGTCTTGTTTGTTTCTTTGTCCATCCGTTCTCTGTCTTGTTTGTTTCTTTGTCCATCTGTTCTCTGTCTTGTTTGTTTCTTTGTCCATCTGTTCTCTGTCTTGTTTGTTTCTTTGTCCATCCGTTGTCTGTCTTGTTTGTTTCTTTGTCCATCCGTTCTCTGTCTTGTTTGTTTCTTTGTCCATCCGTTGTCTGTCTTGTTTGTTTCTTTGTCCATCCGTTCTCTGTCTTGTTTGTTTCTTTGTCCATCCGTTGTCTGTCTTGTTTGTTTCTTTGTCCATCCGTTGTCTGTCTTGTTTGTTTCTTTGTCCATCCGTTCTCTGTCTTGTTTGTTTCTTTGTCCATCCGTTCTCTGTCTTGTTTGTTTCTTTGTCCATCCGTTCTCTGTCTTGTTTGTTTCTTTGTCCATCTGTTCTCTGTCTTGTTTGTTTCTTTGTCCATCCGTTCTCTGTCTTGTTTGTTTCTTTGTCCATCCGTTGTCTGTCTTGTTTGTTTCTTTGTCCATCCGTTGTCTGTCTTGTTTGTTTCTTTGTCCATCTGTTCTCTGTCTTGTTTGTTTCTTTGTCCATCCGTTGTCTGTCTTGTTTGTTTCTTTGTCCATCTGTTCTCTGTCTTGTTTGTTTCTTTGTCCATCTGTTGTCTGTCGTGTTTGTTTCTTTGTCCATCCGTTGTCTGTCTTGTTTGTTTCTTTGTCCATCTGTTCTCTGTCTTGTTTGTTTCTTTGTCCATCCGTTGTCTGTCGTGTTTGTTTCTTTGTCCATCCGTTGTCTGTCTTGTTTGTTTCTTTGTCCATCTGTTGTCTGTCGTGTTTGTTTCTTTGTCCATCCGTTGTCTGTCTTGTTTGTTTCTTTGTCCATCTGTTCTCTGTCTTGTTTGTTTCTTTGTCCATCCGTTGTCTGTCTTGTTTGTTTCTTTGTCCATCTGTTGTCTGTCTTGTTTGTTTCTTTGTCCATCCGTTGTCTGTCTTGTTTGTTTCTTTGTCCATCCGTTGTCTGTCTTGTTTGTTTCTTTGTCCATCCGTTCTGTCTTGTTTGTTTCTTTGTCCATCCGTTGTCTGTCTTGTTTGTTTCTTTGTCCATCTGTTCTCTGTCTTGTTTGTTTCTTTGTCCATCTGTTCTCTGTCGTGTTTGTTTCTTTGTCCATCCGTTCTCTGTCTTGTTTGTTTCTTTGTCCATCTGTTCTCTGTCTTGTTTGTTTCTTTGTCCATCCGTTCTCTGTCTTGTTTGTTTCTTTGTCCATCCGTTGTCTGTCTTGTTTGTTTCTTTGTCCATCCGTTTCTGTCTTGTTTGTTTCTTTGTCCATCCGTTCTCTGTCTTGTTTGTTTCTTTGTCCATCTGTTCTCTGTCTTGTTTGTTTCTTTGTCCATCTGTTCTCTGTCTTGTTTGTTTCTTTGTCCATCTGTTCTCTGTCTTGTTTGTTTCTTTGTCCATCCGTTCTGTCTTGTTTGTTGGACTGGTTGTTTGAAAGAAGGACAGAGACACGTGGACAGATAAACAGCCACGAATGCACATTAAAACGTGTATTTGTTTAAAGACGTGTACAGAGATAATGAAAAGCAACAAGAGGGTTTGGTGTTGTTGTTTTTAAAGCCGATGACATACGGTTCAATATGTGACCCAGCACCACGAAAGGGACATTAAGTGTCAAACTGACCATTCTGATAAGTTTATATATTCGGCACTGTCCGTCCATTCTCTTTCTAATGATACAAGAACCATTCTTGTATATGTTTCCGTTCCAGAGCTATGAGCATTTAAAGGTAGTAGGGTGAACGTCGGCCATTTTGAGAAAATACGGTCTAAAGTCTAGCCTAGTTGAAGAAAATGCATTGACCTTCTCATTTTAAAACACTTATAAGACCATTTAGAGACATATTAAATGTTATTCTTTATAAATATGAAAGATAAGATGTTACAGAACACAAAAATACCCATAGCTCAAAATTGGCAAAAAATGAGATTTTTTAACTTTGCAAGCCTGTTGTGAGAAACTAGTCCAGCGACTTAATGTCCCTTTCGTGGTGTTGGGTCACATATGTGAAGATGTAAACGTAGGCCACCCAACAAAATAGGCATAGCGTTAGATCGCTACTGCAGCAGACCAGCCACCGAACCCATGCTGAGAAGAAACCGCTAAGCATGACCTGGGGCTAAACGGACAAAGAAGGCGGTGAAGTTAAAATGGGAGTTGAAGGTCAGAGGATGCTCGACTCTGGGTCCCCCGGTGTTAGCCCACTAAAACGAAAGGAAAACAAGTGGATCCGCAATATCAAACAGGCCGTGACACTGACGAAGTCCCGGGGACTATAGTGGCCAAGGGGAGGATTTAGAAGTCCATTTCATCCCCTGCACGTGCTTTCCTCCCGCTAATGTCCTGCACTCTGCTCTAAATTCTCTGTCTCTTCTGTCCCATCTCCTTTCCTAGTGAGCCGGGCCACCCCCATCCCCCCTCTTGCTGCCCCCCCCCCCCCCTTTTTACGTCTGTCTGTCCTGTGTGTCACCACCCACTGTGAAAATCACTTTTAAATTTCCCCCCTTTTTTTTTAACCGTTATTCGGCTTTTTTATTAAGTGATTTTTAAAAAAAAAAATGCCATTACA
>CM065692.1:39129720-39134720 GCA_017654935.2 Phymorhynchus buccinoides | reverse complement strand
ACATTGGAAGAGCTTCTAAGTTAGAATCATGCTAAGTCTCATGCTATCTCAACGTGAATACAGGCCCTGGGTGGATGGCACAGGAAAAGCTATGCGGCCATAAGGCATCAACAATCAATCACAAATTAATATTTTCGGATAAGCAAAATGTTCTATCCGCTTTGCTAATTGTCAAATCTATAGACAACCATTGAAATGCATTTCTAAAGGCAACATGCCAATGCATGCATACAAATACGGAGGAGAGAGAGAGAGAGAGAGTGAGAGAGAGAGAGAGAGAGAGAGAGAGAGAGAGAGAGAGAGAGAGAGAGAGAGAGAGAGAGAGAGAGAGAGAGAGAGAGAGAGAGAGAGAGAGAGAGAGAGAGAGAGAGAGAGAGAGAGAGAGAGAGAGGGAGAGAATGTGAGAGAAACAGAGAGATACATACAGACGTACAGACAGAAAAAACAACAGATAGCGTGTGACGAATGGATGTGAAAATCATAAGTTGTGTGTGATTTATATATAATACGCTATGCTCCTATTTCATTATCCCAAATGACCAACATTTGTAAAAAAAAGCAAGAAAAAAAAGCAAAGCAAGACAAGAATGAATATTTATGATAGGAAACAATGACGTGTAATTATGGTAATTCCATGCTAAACAAACCATGTCCAATCCATTCTTCGATGCATTTCTATATCCCGTGTGTCTTGAATGCTTTTGACACGTGCATGTTATTGCTGATATTAATGTCCCGTTTTCAATAGACGGCAAAGTACAGAAGGCTCCTCACAGACTGTTTCTGGTTTAGTGTTCTTCTTTATTGTGTATTTGTGATGTTTGCAAACACACATACACAAAAACAGAGTAAGAGAGAAAGCGTGTGTACGGATACAACATAAAAGAACACACACACACACACACACACACACACACACACACACACACACACACACACACAAGCCAAGAGGGGACTCCTAGCAAAGTAAATACAAAGCGCTAGAGACAGATAAATATAACGTCATTATAAAGCATAAACAAGATATTATTTTTCAATGGGAACAATACGATGGCTTGGAGTCAAAACGGACTATCTTTAGATAGTCCATTGATATATTATTGAACTTATTGCGAAAACTAATAACTTGTATAAAAAAAAGACTGCAGAAATATAAAAAAGCATAACCCCCTTTTCATATTTCTGCAGTCATTGTATGATACAAGTTATTATTTGTTGTATTAAAGCCAATAATACGTCAATGGACTATCTAAAGATAGTCCGTCTTGACTCCAAGCCATCGAGTATATACTCGCTAGTACATATGTTACATAAACAAGTGATATATAACTATAGGCAGTAGATGAGTTTTGCGATGAAAGACGTTCTTTGTGTGTTTGTTTCTTTGGCAAATTACATTATCAAAATATAATAAACTGGTAATATATAGAGAGAGAGAGGCACGTCGATAGGGTATATTTAACGCATATTCAATCTATCAAAACGTTTCTTGCCGGAGGCAGAAAAGTAAGAAGAAATAGAAATAAACAATGTTGTTTGTTGTTTATGCTAAGAATCACGAACATGTATACCTTTTTAGCAAGCAAATATTGATTTAACGTGTACCTGCTTGCGTCACGAAATGCCTTTTGAGCAATCCTATTAACTGATTATAAATACATAGAGAATACTTGGTAATGCAAAACAGAGTCTTACTCAATCTGGTCTACGACCTTCTGCTTTGATGCAAAGGATGTAAGCACATAATCTTTTTAAGACTTAACATCGGATAGATCACACTAAAGAACATATTATTGTGCTTAGGAGTACACGCAATACTGATGATTCTGTGCTATGTACGTTCAGTTGTTGGCTGGTTAAAAGGAACAATTTTGTTAAAAACGAGGATGAATCAATGACAGGCAAGTGGATGTGTGTGTGTGTGGAGGGTGTGTGTGTGTGCAAATAAGACTGTCAAACGAAGACATTGCATTTCATCCCAAACAAAATTTTATGCCACGGATATTTTAACAACGAACACATATTTTGCTCTCTCTCTCTCTCTCTCTCTCTCTCTCTCTCTCTCTCTCTCTCTCTCTCTCTCTCTCTCTCTCTCTCTCAAACACACACACACACACACACACACACACACACACACACACACACACACGCCCGCACACACGTACACGCCCGCACGCACGCGCGCACACGCCCGCCCGCCCGCACGCACGCACGCACGCGCACGCACACGCATGTAGGCACTCGCGTCCTAAAAAACACACATACACAAACACAGAGTAAGAGAGAAAGCGTGTGTACGGATACAACATAAAAGAACACACACACACACAAACACACACACACGCACACACACACACACACACACACACACACACACGCAAGACAATTATCCTTCTCGTCCTCTTTGCTGTATATCATCATTCTGCCCTTTGACCTGTTAGCCATTTCCTTTGTGCGAATATTATTGGATCAGGAAATGGAACCCAAGAAAAAGAATACGCTGGATTCGAGACAAGCCTCTCTACTCCTCTTTATTTCCTTCATTGTTTATTATTCTGCTTTCTCTCTTTTATTTTTTTAACAATGTTCTTCTTTTTCTTTGTATTCACAATGGTCCAATTCCCCGAAGCTTCCCAGAAACTTGTTTGAAATGTTTTGCTGATTAAATCACGTTCGCTTGGCCAACGTTTGGCTCGCAAATTTGGGAGTCAACACACACAGGGCTAATTTGGTGAGGCAGGCATTAGTTGTGGTTTTTTTGCTTTGTTTCGTATGTGGTTTTTTTCTCTGTTGTGTTCTTCTTCTGTTTTATCTTTGAATTGTGAGTCTGTTTTTACTGGTGTGGTGCAATGTTTGCTTTTGCTTGTCTGTAAAATAACGGAAATTCTGTTAACTTGATCTTGATCTGAATACGTTAGCGTGAACAGAATGCAATGAGGCTTTATACTCAAAATTATCTGCCCCTGTCTCGTGCCCTGAGATGCGAACGCCACCTACTTAAGATTATTGCCCTTGCCTGTCAGGAACAAGTAGTATATAGCCACATAAAATTATCTGCTCCTGACTCGTCACCAGGGAGCATCGGCAGTTCGGGCCTAAAAGTATCACCCTTTCGTGGCGGCAAGGAGCAGTATAGCGCCTCATTGTGGATAATTATTATAGTTTACTCTCCTAAATTCTGATAAGAGGCGTATATTCATAGATGAAACGTAGTATTGTTACCAACCGTCATCGTAGAGAGCGGATTGGTAATGTTTTCACTCGTGTCTCCGGTGGTGTTTGTATGTTTGTATGTATCCTCTCTAGCGTTTGAACGGATGGACTTAGGGTGCTCAAATTTTGCATGCGGGTAGGTAGTAGGAAGATCGAGGCCAAGTTCGATAATGAAGGTCATGGGTCAAGGTCACTGGAGCCGAAAACGCTGCCGAAAGCTGGCCAGTTGCTTCCCCTTGCAAACTTTTGTATAGGTTACGTTTCTAGCTGGCCAGTTGCTTCCCCTTGCAAACGTTATATTTGTATAGGTTACCTTTATTTTCTAAATAATGGTAACAGATACAAACGTGAAATTTTGGAAATATGTACAGCATATACAGGACTAACACCTGCAAAAGTTTCAAAGCGTCCACTTTATTAGTTTTGAAATCTTTGAATTTTAAAATAAATGCATGTTTTGTCAAGCCACATACTCATAGAGCATTTTTTGCTGTATAAATTGACCATATTATCGCATCTGTTCCCCCATAATGTCCCATATGTGCCTTCCCAGGTCGAGAGGACGTAAAATCCAGATTTCACATCACATCTGTTCCCCATGAATTCTGATCGCTTCTCGGCCTTTTGGCTAAGACAGTGATTCAGGAACATAAATTTTTGTTTATACCATGGTTGGTTTGTTCAACCCGTCGTACATGGCGAAAGCCGATACGCGACGTTAAACTGAACTTCCATCTGTTCCTAGTTATTGAACTACTTGTGGCGGTGCCATAGCCGATGAGGTTTAACCGAGGCGTGGTCACCGCTACACCTATCTGTAGTAATAAAAAATAAATCGGGACTTTACTGGTTTCGTACTGCCTCCGGGCATTGCCTCCAGTATTGTTCCCACCATATTTGTATGTACAAATGTCCCATATGTGTCTGATTCAGACCAAGAGGACGTAAAACTCCATTTTCGTCATCTGTTCCTAGTAAAAAAAAGGACGTAAAATTCAATTTCATCTGTTCCTAGTAACCTTACTTCAAATACTTGTAGCGGTGCCATAGCCGATGATGTTTAACCGAGGCGTGGTTACCGCTACACCTATCTGTATTAATACAAAATCGGGACTTTACTGCCTCCGGGCATTGCCTGCAGTATTGTTCCCACCATATTTGTATTTACAAATGTCCCATATGTGTCTGATTCAGACCAAGAGTACGTAAAACACCATTTTCGTCGCCATCTGTTCCTAGTCCCATATGGCTTATCAACTTAATATCTGATACGCTCCCTATCCGGGGGCTTCGATATTAAACTTTTTGAAAATACAAGTAAAAGAGTAAGTCGGCACGATATGAGGCGCACGGTTGGCGATTTAGCGTCTTAACGCTCTAGTTTCTACATGCTGTTGTATGTGTGCGTAACATTTGTCTGTATGTAAACAATATTTCAACAAATAGCCAGCACTGGACTTTCAATGACATTTTGTGCAGCTATCAGTCAAAATAAAACATTGTCATCCGAATACAGTTTACAAAAAAATCACATTTGTATTGGCCACGAATTATTCGTAAAACTTCTTGCATATCAACATTTTCTTCAAAAGGAAGCAATCCACAAACGCTGATGCACACATTCATACCCGCAGAAAAGAAAATCCATCATGCCACATTTTCTTTAGCTTGTAAATTGTTCAGTTCAAGCGTAAATCATTGCCTCTGTGCACATATCATTGGCTGTAAATTGAGTCTAAGAAAAATAATTAAAAAGACAAAACCAACACAAACTAAACGACAAGGTC
>CM065692.1:39117220-39124720 GCA_017654935.2 Phymorhynchus buccinoides | reverse complement strand
TGGTAGCAAGATCGTGGGTGGTAAACAAGGCAGTTTGTGTTTGTTGTATGAAAAACGTGTAGTTCGAAAAGCCAGGGAGATCGCTAATGATCCAAGTCACGTTCTATCGCATTGCTATGAACTATTGCCATCTGATAGACGGTTCCGCACTATTCGTTGTAGAACGATTAGAAATTCAGCTAGTTTTGTCCCTAAGTCAGTCGAACTTCTGAACAAGATCTCTGCTAAGACCACAAATAATTAGGAATTATATATTAGCTTAGGCCTAGAGGTATATTTGGTCAATCTGTATAGTAGTGTGTGAGTGTCTGTATGTGTGTGTATGTGAGTGTGCGTGCGTGCGTACGTGCGTGCGTGCGTGTGTGTATGTTTGTCCGTATATCTCTATGCCTGTGTGTGTATGTGTGTGTGCGTGTGTGTGAGAGAGAGAGAGAGAGAGAGAGAGAGAGAGAGAGAGAGAGAGAGAGAGAGAGAGAGAGAGAGAGAGAGAGAGAGAGAGAGAGAGAGAGAGAGAGAGAGAGAGAGAGAGAGAGAGAAAGAGAGACAGAGAGAGAGAGAGAGAGAGAGACAGAGAGAGAGAAGAGAAAGGTGCATGAAATGTTGGGAACGGGAAGGGACCCAAAATATGTGAAAGCTTGGGGTGACTTGGAGAGGGGTGGGGGTGTGGGGTAGGGTGGGGGTGAACAAATGAATGCGATAATAGAAATGGTGGGAAAGAGGGCAGTTCTTAATGTTTTGATAGTCGCTTGTATCGACCCTAATTATGTTCAATGTTTTGTGAAGCATGATTTGTCATTCATTTTTCCTTAGTTTTGTTTCCATTTTTCATGCATGCAAATGTGTTTTTTTGATTGTATTGTGCTTGTACGAGACAACACTGTAATTTCACCTAACGTGATAATAAAATATTTTTGACTTTTGACTTTGACTTTTGACACACATACACACATATACGAACATGCACACGCACGCACGCGCACACACACACACACACACACACACACACACACACACACACACACACACACGCACACACACATACACACGCACGCACACACACACACACATACACTGAGCCATTCACACATATATCGTTGCGCGCATTTTTGGTAAGGGGCACCCTACGTAAATTATGTCAACAATATATAGCACGCCCCCTCACCCACCCCACCCCGTCGTTCTCGTAAAAATCAACCCGGAAACAAACTGCACACGACAGTGTCCAACCAAAGTAAAAGAGGGACTCAGTTGCATGCATTTGTTATCTTGTTCTGCGTCGGTATTGTCTTAAACTAAACTGGTACCTAAGTCCCAGAGGATTTCGTCATCAAATTTCCATTCACCTTCCATTCAACGTTTCCCCCCCCATTGGCCGGCAGATAACAGCGTTTGGACGAAGTTTCTTTGCCGCGGACTACATTAGCCCCTTCCAACCGTCTCACGCCTTCATTTGCATATGCCCTTCCGCCCCAGAAAGTTGGCACGAGTCCCGAGGGAGGTGCCAGAACAAGATGAAGAAGGTCGAAAGTGTTGGGACCCTATGGAGCATGTTATCTCTCTGTTTGCAAGTCTGATTTTCGGTTTGACATAATGGGCGTTTGTGTGTGCAAGTCTGCAACTCCTTCCCACTCCCCCCCCCCCCCTTTCTTTCCTTCTCGGTGAGTGTGTGTGTGTGTGTGTGTGTGTGTGCGTGCGTGTGTGCGTGCGCGTGTGCGTGTGCGTGCGTGTGTGTGAGTGTGTGCGTGAGTGCGTGTGCGTGCGTGCGCGCGCATGCGTCTCTCTCAGTGTGTGTATGTGTGTGTGTGTGTGTGTGTGTGTGTGTGTGTGTGTGTGTCTGTGTGTGTCTGTGTGTGTCTGTGTGTGTGTATGTGTGTGAATTTAACCCTCTCTATCTATTTCTCTCTCTCTGTCTCTGTCTCTTCATTTCTCCGTCTGTCGTTCTCTCTCTTATTATGTCTGACTCTCTCTGTCTGTCTGTCGCTGTCTGTCTGTCTCCCTCTCTCTCTCTCTCTCTCTCTCTCTCTCTCTCTCTCTCTCTCTCTCTCTCTCTCTCTCTCTCTCTCTCTCTCTCTCTCTCTCCCTCCCTCTCTTGTAAATGGATTCGCGCCTCCTTATTATGTAAAAAGTTTCCTATTACTCAGGTGCGGAATAAAGAAATCATACTTCTCCCCAGACCTTAAACAAAATTGTTTATGTCATCGTTGACATACTCAGGTGGAAGGTTGTGGGAGGGAATTCCTGAGTGCATTAAACTAAAAGCACATCGCTGTCATTTAAAAGATGCTTTCATAATTATTCATTCCAAAGCTCATTTCTTCCCTCTTCTAAGCTTATCTATTGTGACAGTTATAATCCTAGTAAGTGCGCATGTCTGTAGCTTATGCTCTTTTTATCTGATATTGTTAAATTGTCAATAATTGATTACTTGTCTACAAGAACTATACACAAAGAAAAAAAGTTAATCACCTCTTAATTAAAGCAATTAGCTATTGCAAGTCTGACAGGAGGGATGAGACGCAGGGTTGAAGCAGTCATCCAGGCACAGGGAGGAAACACACGCTACTGAACTTAGATTTGCCAAATGAGTTTTGGACACTCCTCATGACGTTTTCCCACAATAATTAACTTTTGATATAGCCATATGAAATTGTTACATTGATAATTAAACATGGTATTTGTTTTTAAAATTGAACATGACAACCCTTTTTGTTTCAGAATATCAGAATGCATTTGTGAAACCATACATTAAATTACGCGTCTTCTTATAGTCAGATAGTCAAACTTTCATTTACCAATCAATGTTGTTTCATTTTTTTTATTGATTGTTTGCAATAAATCTCGATTTCATCTCATCTACAGCAAGAAAGTGGTGGGGCGCTTAACTTTCTTCTTTGTGTTTCTTCTTTACCTCTCTGTGTCTTATTCATGGGTTGTGCGTGCACGCATGTGTGTGTGTGTGTGTGTGTGTGTGTGTGTGTGTGTGTGTCTGTGTGTCTGTGTGTGTCTGTGTGCGTGCGTACGTTGTGTGCGAGGGTGTTTGTGCATGTGTGTTGGTGTATGTGGTCAGTCCGTGCGGCTCGGTTGCTGTGGCTTACCGAATGGGGTATGAACGAGTTGGCGTCGATAAATGTGTGTGTGTGTGTGTGTGCGCGCGCGCGCACGTGTGTGAGTGTGTGTGTATGTGTGTGTGTGCGCGCACGTGTGTGTGTGTGTGTGCGCGCGCACGTGTGTGTGTGTGTGTGTGTGTGTGTGTGTGTGTGTGTGTGTGTGTGTGTGTGTGTGTGTGTGTGTGTTAGAGAGAGAGAGAGTTGCTTTGTATATGCGTTGTTGCTGGTTGGTGTCATTCTTGAATGCTGTTTTTGTTGTCTGTTGATGAATAATTGATTGTAAAGCGCTTTGGGCTCATCTGAGGTAAAGCGCTATATAGATGTACTATTATTATTTTTATTATTATAATGTTGATTTATGTTTCATCTTGTCCTCGTTCTTTGGATTTGTTACATTTGACTGTTACATTGTTTACGTTTGAACCATTTGAGTTTCTTTTGTAATAAAAACAAATATCTATTTATTCTCTTCTAATTTGCTTGTTTTAGAGGACCTGATGAAAAGAAACAGTTATTTATGCGTACTCAGTTTATCCTCATTAAACATTTCGAGTTCGATTTCTAGTTCGAGTTCTCTCTCTCTCTCTCTCTCTCTCTCTCTCTCTCTCTCTCTCTCTCTCTCTCTCTCTCTCTCTCTCTCTCTCTCTCTCTCTCTCTCTCTCTCTCTCTCTCTCTCTCTCTCTCTCTCTCTCTCTCTCTCTCTCTCTCTCTCTCTCTCTCTCTCTCTCTCTCTCTCTCTCTCTCTCTCTCTCTCTCTCTCTCTCAAGTAGTCAATAGTTATAAATATTTAGGGTTTACTTTGTCAACTAAGCTATCTATGGATGTATCATTAGCAGAATTTGCAGGTAGAGCTAATTGTAAGGTAATTGATATTCTGAAAACTATGTACAGTCTTGGAAGAATTGACATGTTTGTATATTTTAAATTGTTTGACACTCAAGTCAAGCCAATGTTGTTGTATGCGTCAGAAATTTGGGGTCTGACTCGATTTAAGGTAATAGAAAATGTGCACCTTTTCGCTTGTAAACGCTTCCTCAAAGTATACAAAAAAACTCCGAATACCTTAGTTTATGGTGAGCTGGGTAGATACCCACTTTGATAGCAATGTAAGAGCTTTAAAATACTGGTTCAAGTTACAACGAATGGCTTTGTGTCGACTACCCAGGCAAGCCTACGAAAGAAATTTAAATGATACAGTAACAGAGAATTGGGCATATGAAATTAAAAAAACCTGTTTAGATTCTTTGGGATTTTCAGAAGTTTGGATGTATGGTGGAGTAGGAGATGAACGTTCCTTTTTAAAAATGTACAGGCAAAGAATGGTTGACTGTTTTATGCAAGAATGGGCCGAAAAACTAGAGAACAGTGATCGTTTTTGTGTTTACCGATCATTTAAATCTCTATTAGTACCAGAACAATATTTAAGCAATATCACAATAAGTACATTTAGAGTAGCATTGACAAAAATACGTCTTGGAATAAATGAACTGAGAGTTAACGAAAGATACTGTGAAATTGAACTTTCAAAAAAATGCCCTTTTTGTGATGATTTAGAAAACGAAGTTCACTTTCTTTTGAAATGTCCCATGTATGCCAGATTACGTGAAAAATATATACATAAACATTACAAATATAGCTGCATTCATCCACTAAAGTGTTTTCTGCAAAATGAGAACAAATATATAACGAGAGATGTGGCTATGTTCGTTCACTATGCACTTTGTCTAAGAGAAGAATCGATGTAAATTGTTTAATGTGGTTTTTGAGTTATTTTTACTTGCTTGATTGAATGTTGTGCAGTTGATTGTACATGTCCCCATGTGGATAGGCCGGAGGCCTCACAATAAAAATCCAGTGTTCCAGTGTTCCAGTGTTCTCTCTCTCTCTCTCTCTCTCTCTCTCTCTCTCTCTCTCTCTCTCTCTCTCTCTCTCTCTCTATCTGATCATCTCTTTCTCTATCTCTGCATGTGTGTGTGTGTGTGTGTGTGTGCGTGCGTGTGCGTGTGTGTGTGTGCGTGCGTGTGCGTGTGCGTGCGTGTGCGTGCGTGCGTGCGTGCGCGCGTGCGTGTCTCTCGTGTGCTGATCTGTGCCCTTTCTCTCTCTCTCTCTCTCTCTCCCTCTCTCTCTCTCTCTCTCTCTCTCTCTCTCTCTCTCTCTCTCTCTCTCTCTCTCTCTCTCTCTCTCTCTCTCTCTCTCTCTCTCTCTCTCTCTCTCTCTCTCTCTCTCTCTCTCTCTCTCTCCTCTCTCTCTCTCTCTCTCTCTCTCTCCTCTCTCTCTCTCTCTCTCTCTCTCTCTCTCTCTCTCTCTCTCTCTCTCTCTCTCTCTCTCTCTCTCTCTCTCTCTCTCTCTCTCTCTCTCTCTCTCTCTCTCTCTCTCTCTCTCTCTCTCTCTCTCTCTCTCTCTCCTCTCTCTCTCTCTCTCTGTCTCTCTCTCTCTCTCTCTCTCTCTCTCTCTCTCTCTCTCTCTCTCTCTCTCTCTCTCTCTCTCTCTCTCTCTCTCTCTCTCTCTCTCTCTCTCTCTCTCTCTCTCTCTCTCTCTCTCTCTCTCTCTCTCTCTCTCTCTCTCTCTGTCTGTCTGTCTCTCTCTCTCTGTCTCTCTCTCTCTCTCTCTCTCTCTGTCTCTCTCTCTCTCTCTCTCTCTCTCTCTCTCTCTCTCTCTCTCTCTCTCTCTCTCTCTCTCTCTCTCTCTCTCTCTCTCTCTCTCTCTCTCTCTCTCTCTCTCTCTCTCTCTCTCTCTCTCTCTCTCTCTCTCTCTCTCTCTCTCTCTCTCTCTCTCTCTCTCTCTCTCTCTCGTCTCCTCATCTCTCTCGGTTTTTGGTCTGTCTTATTTTCTTCTTCTCCGTCAACTATTTTCTTAGCATTATATGCTCGCTACAGATTGATATTCTGATCCTATTTTTTCCCTTAGAGGGAAAACGCAACTACTGTTTGTCTGCCAATGTTGACCGACGGGTTATATTCTGCTTACAGTATTGCCAGCTTTCTACCAGGGATTGTCAGTTATCTTTAGAGACAAATCGTTCTTCGACACAGTGTGGCGCTCTGGACAAACAATCTGCCCATGTTCCCGTAAACAGTTCTCAGGATGTTTTGTAGGTTAGCGGTACCTACTCTGATATTGTTTCTGTGCGGTGCTAGTGGGCAAACTTGCTTGACTAATTATTTAACCTTTTTTTTCAAAGACAGAAGCTTGTGTGCGTTTGTGTGGTGTGGGGTGTGTATGTGCGCGCGTGTGTGTGTGTGTGTGTGTGTGTGTGTGTGTGTGTGTGTGTGTGTGTGTGTGTGTGTGTGTGTGTGTGTGTGTGTGTGTGTGTGTGTATGTGTGTGTGTGTGTGTGTGTGTGTGCGTGTGTGCATGCGTGTGCGTGTGCGTGCGTGCGCGCGGGTGCGTGTGTGTATATGCGTGTGTGCGTGTGTGTGTGTGTTGGCGTGTGTGTGTGTTTACGTGTGTGTTGTGTGTGTATGCGCGCACACACACGTGCGTGTGTGTATGTGTGTGCTTGCGTGTGCTAGCGTGAGTTCATATATCTCTGGGTGTTAGATTGTTTTCTCTCTCTCTCTCTCTCTCTCTCTCTCTCTCTCTCTCTCTCTCTCTCTCTCTCTCTCTCTCTCTCTCTCTCTCTCTCTCTCTCTCTCTCTCTCTCTCTCTCACTCTCTCTCTCTCACTCTCTCTCTATCTCTCTCTCTCTCTCTCTCTCTCTCTCTCTCTCTCTCTCTCTCTCTCTCTCTCTCTCTCTCTCTCTCTCTCTCTCTCTCTCTCTCTCTCTCGGTTTATCGGTGTGTCTGTGTGTGGGGTTATGCGTGTATGTGTGTCAGTGTGTGTCTATACCTGTATAATGTACTTCATCTATTATGTCCGTGCATTAGTGTGCGTACTCTACTCACAACGGTCTATATCTGTTGCTTTTACATTAATGTAAACCGTGATCTTTATTATTATTGTTCACACTGGGTGATAAGATTGCTTGGTTGCCATACCTGCCACTATTTTCTCTATTATGAATCTGATTTTCAGTAAGTTTTCACTCAGTGTTATTCTGATTTCCAATATGTTTTCATGCAGTGTTATTGTACAGGAGCTTCCTTTTCAATAACTGTTTTTTTGACACTGCCTTTTGAAGGTATTATTTTCTAAAGATAGGGGGAGGGGGGGGGGGGGCGGAAGGGGGTGATTGAAGGGGTTCATTTCTTTATTAACTGTTTGATTCGCCGTGTGATTATTATTGCCTATAATAGTTTTGTACTATTCATTACATTATTATGTAATGATTATGTCATTTTGCAATGAAAAAAAAGAAAGAAAAAGATTGTTAATCTAATGCAGGCGAATTTATGGGGGTGTTCTTTTTGTTTTACGAAAATCAACATAAAAAAACCGTTAAGAATTTACAAATA
>CM065692.1:39107220-39109720 GCA_017654935.2 Phymorhynchus buccinoides | reverse complement strand
TTAAAGTCTGGTTCTTTTCAGTTTCATGACAACCCTAAGCTGATCCTAACCCTATCCCACACATTTATGATTCTCGATATCAAAGTCTGGTTCGTTTCAGTTCAATGACAACAACCCTAGGCTGATCCTAACCCTATCCGCTTCGTGTTTACGACTCTCAACGTCAAAGTCTGGTTTCTTTCAGTTTTATGACAATAACCGGCCCTAGGCTGACCGATTATCCTCTTTGTGTTTACGACTCAATCTCGGCAAAGTCTGGTTCTTTTCAGTTTCACGACAACAACCCTAGGCTGGTCTCTTCCTGTTTTCGACTCTCTATCTAAAAAATCAAAGTCTTCTTTCTTTCAGCTTCACAACAACAACCATAGGCTGATCCTAACCCTGTTCTCTTCATGTTTACGACTATCAATGTCAAAGTCTGATTCTTTTTAGTTTCACAACTCTAAGTTGATCCTAACCCTATCCTCTTAGCCTATCCTTATCCTCTTCGTGTTTACTACTCTCGATCTCAAAGTCTGGTTTATTTCAGTTTCATGACAATAACTTTAGGCTGATTCTAACCCTATCTTTTTTTGTGTTTTCGACTCGATCTCAAAGTCTGGTTCTTCCTTGATTGGTTGCCTCCTGATGGCCTAACAAAGATTCCCTCCCCTGGGACTGCTGGTCTTAAATTCTGCGCCTCAAAACATAGCGACAGTTATATGGGGCTAAAAAATCATAAAATACTAGTTCATTACTTAACTGGCTTTAATATACCAGTTAAGAAGTTAACTGTCTTTTCTTATTCCAGTTAAGTAGTTAACTGATATAATCAACTTCTGCTTCCAGCTAAAGAAAAGTCAGTTAACTGTTAAGTGGCATTTTGTCAGAAAAAACAAGTGTTTTGTTTTTTTAACACGAAAGTTATTACCCTTTAGTCACAATGTTAGGATTGCTTAACGAAAATTTTATTGCTATTTCAATAGCACTCTTTGCTGAATGAACAATTTTATGGCCCGTTCTAGTGATCTCTTTTGATATAACGGTTTAAGGGGAAGCAACCTCAGATTGAAGACGCACACAAGCTTGTTACTGGTGTATTTTATGCACATATTTTGCAAAACAATTACAAGGTGTTTTAAACTTTCTATTGCTGCTAGTTCAATTTGATGCAGTTCTTATTGTTTGTTCATGAAAACACAATCTTTCTATTTATAACAGTCACTCGCATTGTTTTATTTGTTAATTTATGAATGTGTGACGTGAGTGCTGTCATATTAAAAAATAAAGGCTGAGGGTTTTTTATTTGTAAATTGAAATGCCAACGTATCGTAAATTTGAGTTTTACGTCCTCTCGACCTGGGAAGGCACATATGGGACATTTGTTTTGGTTAGTTGGAAAGAATAAATATAAGACAAACACAAAACAGAAAAATACAATACAAGGACATAGACAGCACATGAAAAAAGCTGAAAGGATTTGAAATGCCAACATTGTCTTGGCTCGCCTTTATAGTTGACCTTGGGTCAACTGAATTTCTTGTTAAGAACTGGGCACTGTCGGCTCCTCTCCCATCTGTACCGTCTGAAGATCTCCCACACGGATGAATGTCCGTGTGGCACAGGATTACAGACACTAGACCACATTCTGCAGAACTGCCCTACCTTCGACACCCTGAGATGTGAGATCTGGCCCAGGCCTGTGGAATTCCGTGACAAGCTGTGGGGTCCTGCTGAGTTGCTGCTGTTGACCACGGCCTTCATCAACCAAACCGGACTGAGCATCTGATATGGCCGGGAACAAAGACGAAGACGAAGAAGAAGAAGAAGAAGAAGAAGAAGAAGAAGAAGAAGAAGAAGAAGAAGAAGAAGAAGAAGAAGAAGAAGAAGAAGAAGAAGAAAAAGAAGAAAAAGACGAAGAAGAAGAAGAAGAAGAAAAAGAAGAAAAAGACGAAGAAGAAGAAGAAGATATCAGACACAGAAGAAAAAAAATGCTGATAGTGATATTATCTAAAATGCCTTTTAAAGATTTTGTTCAGAAAATGCTCCTATTTGCATCTGTAGCTCTGCAAAGTACCGTCCCAAAAATGGGACAGCGGGCACGACAGGGGTGTGTTTTTGTAATACATACAAAGAAGAATCTTCCTTGTCGTATCCTCATTTTGATCGAATGACAACTTTTACGTTGCAACTGGGCTTAACCTGTGGTAAGTAATAAATGGGACGGTCACGTTAAAATTTGTTATCACATTTTGTGTTTTACTCTAAATGACTATTACATAATATATGTTGAATATGGATGGATAAACTGCCATATAAACATGCAACTTTTATTGAAATAAAAATGTGAGCATATATGGGCTAATTAAAATAAAATGTGGGTATAAATGGGTTAATGTGTGTTGTGTATATTTGGCACGAACGTGCTGACATACACACATACACACACACACACACACACACACACACACACACACACACACACACACACACACACACACACACACACACACACACACAC
>CM065692.1:39102220-39104720 GCA_017654935.2 Phymorhynchus buccinoides | reverse complement strand
AAGCAGCAGAAGCAGCGCAGAGGAAGCAGCAGAAGCAGCAATAGCAGCATGGAACAGCAGCAGTAACTGTAGTGGCAACAATAGTTGAACAAGTCTATTCAGTACTTGATAAAAGAAGAAGTTCTAAAAGTCATTTCTTGAAAAAGTACTGAAAAGTAAGCGTATAATAGAACACATTGTGAACAGGAAACGAAGTCTAAAAAACCCAGTGGAGGTTCGTAGAGTAATCAAACTGGTCTTTTCTATTTGATGCAAAATCCAAAGTTTGTAGACAGCTTTGACAGTAAAACTAACTCAACATAAACTGACCAGACACTCAGTTGTTACCCCAACCTCTATAATATACTGCGTCGCTACTTTACCGTACTTTTAATGTAAAGAAATAAGTCGCAGAGTTTATGACAACTTCAGTTTTTCTTGATCCTTGATTTCCCCATTCTTTCTCCTTGAGCCAAACTGTGTACACTGTACATGAATAGCTATGATTGCTTAAGATGACGGACGCATAACCACTTTTGAAAACTGGAAGAAAATAAATCTTGCAGAAGTTTAAGAGAAAAAAAGTACTGTGCGCCGTTATTCGCCTTCGCGAGTTTCGCCTACACGTGTTTCGCCTACGCGAGTTTTGCTTATGCACGTTTCATCGACAAACTGATAAGTAGTCTCGTTTCGCCTAAGATGAGTTTAAAAAATTTTAATTCACAATATCGGAAATTACAAATGCAAAGAAAGCGGACAGTGCACTGAGAGGATCAATGACATTAAATAATGATATTATGAGGAGAACAACAATACACACGAATAAAAGAACAAACTATGAAGAGAAACTTAAAACAAACAATTGAATAGTAGGCCTAATACTAAAGATGGATTTTTAAAAGTACAACGCTTTAAACACAATGAAGACAACACACATCACACGCAGAACATGACACCAAAATAATGCTAAACTGGACACGTTCACATTTGAATAGTGTTTCACAACCTCGTCGTTGCAATGTGTCTAGCAACTCCATGTAAGGCACGTTTTGTGTAAACGTCTTGTTTAGAAGCATAGTACTTTACAAACAAATATATGTGTGCGGATGTGTGTGTTTGTGTGTGTGCTTCCGCACGCGTGCATGCGTGCGTGCACGCGCACGTGGTGGATGCCATGTTATCAAATTTAATGGTTTTACGTGTAGGGCATATAGTTTCCCAGAGGGAGAGGAAAGAGAGAGAGAAGGAGGGGGGTGGGTGGAGAGAGAGAGAAAGAGAGAGGGAGAGACAGACACAGAGAAACAGACTCCAGACCTTCGCTCTAATAGACGATTTTCGGAGGAAAAAACAACAAGGGGACAGCACTTCGTGAAAATTAGAGTTGTTTACCTCCGTTACTCGGTCAAACGATGCAACAATGGCGTCGAAGCTTGAAACCGCAGGATGCGAGTCAGCGACTTGCAAACATCATTTTAGAAACATTAGGGGTGGCCATTTGCCTCAAATTGATAAAACTTGCAAAATATGATGTAACAATATAAATTACATCCATTTTTAGAATGACGCACAGTGTTCTAAGTGCTGTATGTCTGCTCAAACACACGAGGCGAGAGCTGGGGACCTACCTGATGGTAGAGTAGCTTCCTCTGTTTGACCGATTGAATTAGGCAAGATCACCATGAAATTACTCCCCTTAATTATTTCCGAACAATTCCTAGTGCCGGTTTCAAAGAAAAAGAGAGAGAGCATAGTACCTAAAATTAAACAAACAGAGAACAAAGTGAAACCGTATGACCTTAACCTTTACCGGACTTCTGGGGTCGCCCTCGACCCCTTGACACACAAAACATGTTATATCTCTAAAACTATTTAAGCAATCTTCATGAAATTCCATGACTGTGTCAAAAACGTAAATGGCTTTAAGTGTGGTAAATGTCATTAATGTTTATAAAATATAAATGACGTAATATGACGCGTAATTTTGATATACCTGTCCGGATGACGGGGGTCGCCCACGACCCCTACTTTAAAGAGCACTGCAGTGCATTGAGTAGGGGTCGTGGGAGACCCCCGCCATCCGGACAGGGATAAACACATGGTGCCTCTTTGACAAGTAGGGGTCGTGGGAGACCCCCGCCATCCGGACAGGGATAAACACCTCGGAATTTGCTCTTTGCTGAGTAGGGGGTCGTGGAAGACCCCCGCCATCGTGTCCGTGTAGTCAAAAGCATGATCCGGTAAAGGTTAATAATATGTGCTGGCAAAATACAAGGACTGGTGCAATGCGGTGGGCGAAACGACACAGCCGACACAATACATGCAAATGAAGCCAATTTCGAGGTAGGCGAAACGGACGGCACCCGGAAAAAATACTACCGAGAAGTGGGGAAAGAAATGGAGACTGAAGTGGATGGGCAAGGAGAAACTAAGTGAGACAGTGGGACTTCAAGGAGAAGACAGTGACTGCTGAATCGATCACTCATCCTTGATCGCCCTGGGGTATTGTGTCTACTGTGCTACA
>CM065692.1:39092220-39094720 GCA_017654935.2 Phymorhynchus buccinoides | reverse complement strand
CTATTTTGCTTGGATTCAAAATTAATTTTAAAAAATCTTGTAAAGAAAATTAATAAAGTAACACTCTTGGCACAGACAATCAGTAGAGGCATATTTCAGTAGGGCCAACACTTAATTAATCACCGCATTGTTTTAACCCTTTCACCGCCAGCCATATTTCAGCCAAAAATTGCCGTTAAATTCACCTGCCCAGGTAGATAACAAAATCCGTCTATTGGTATTGGGGATTCTTCTGTGACATATATAAATAAGGTCTATCCTTACTTCCCAAAACTAAGACAATAGGGTCTTTGGATAATAGGCCCTGATTTGATGCCTTTTAGTCACATAGGTGCTAAATCACTGTGGTAATGCGACTTTGGCGGTGAAAGGGTTAAACAATGTGAGTTTCATTATCACTGAACGTTACGGGTAGGGCTTTTGATTAGTAGTATCTCAGCGATGTGCTAACGCAGGTTTCACGGCATTGCAAGCGATAATGACATCATTATTGTCCTATTCTTGTTGTTGTTCTGCTTCTTGTTTGTCTTTCCTTGTTCTTCTTGCACTCCTTGTTATTCTGCCTTTATACAATCACGTCTAGATTATTGCTCAGTTACTTGGGGAAAGTGTGCTCCTTCTGTCCTAAAACCATTATATTCCTTACAGAAACGTGCCGTTAAAATGATTCCCAGCAATAAAAGGTCTGACTGTTTAATGCATGATCTTCTTCTTCTTTTTCTTCTTTTTCTTCTTCTTCTTCTTCTTGTTCTTCTTCTTCTTCTTCTTCTTCGTCGTCGTCTTCTTCGTCGTCGTCGGTCATCTATAATGTATACGATGCAAAGGTGTTAGTTAGCGTCCGAACTTCCGCCCCCCGCCTTCTCTCTCTCTCTCTCTCGTCTGTCTCTGTCTCGTCGATCTCTCTCTCTCTCCTCTCTAATCTCACTCTCTCTATAATCTCTACTCTGCTCTCATCTCTCTCGTTAGTCTAGTCGTCTCACCTCCCCCTCTCTCACTCTCTCTCTCCTTCTCTCTCTCTCTCTCATCTCTCTCTCTCTCTCTCTCTCTCTCTCTCTCTCTCTCTCTCTCTCTCTCTCTCTCTCTCTCTCTCTCCTCACTCGTTTCCTGCCCATCAATTTCCTTCTGTTATTGTCCCCGATATTGAAATAAATAAAACCGTTTTGGAATTTCACAGATTCATATCTTATCCACATTACAGTGGATTAACATTTTAGTCTTCTCCACCCCCACCCTCACCCCTTTCTTTGAGTGACCGATCTGGCATTTCTTTTAGTCCCTTTGTTTCCCTGCAAAGCCTAAATTAGAAGGAGCTAGTTCTTTGAGTCGGGTCCGCTGGTTCAGTTTGTGTTTGCCCATCATGTAGATGTGTTTTTGATAGAGTAAAATTAATAAGGATGAATATGAATAAGAATCAGCAATTTAGCCTTCTGTTAGATTCTCATGAATGTGCACGAGACAATCGAAATCTTGTCAACGTTTAAAACAATTTTGTTTTACGCCTTGAATTAATATCACTGCTACTGTGTGTTTTGAAGTGTGACTTGTATTGTCGGCATTTAGAGGCTAGCACCGAGGAAGAGCAGTGCATAGCTCGAAATATTTGCTTTATAATAAATGAAGTGACAGTTATGTTCACTTGTTGTTTGTTCGTTATCTTAGTTTCCATGAATAATATTAAAAAAATACAGATATTTCATGAGATTCGTGTACGGAGGGCAACAAAATAATACAGTGGGGAACACAACACCTAGTAGGATTTCATCACATTCATTTAGGCAGTACTTAGAATTTCACGAGAATCATGCCTCACAAATCGGATCGCATCGAAAGCACACTAATATGACCGCATGAGCAAAACGCATCCAAATGCCAACACGTTTTTCCAGACTACCTAGACTAGCTGAGAACAATTCGTTTTGAAGGGTCTCGGAATTTCTTTCATCGTAACTATCTCCTTCAAGTTTTAGAGGGATTGTGTTTCATATGTATTATGTGCAAAACCTAGAATTCTATACTGCTTCGCTGAGAGATGTTTTTCGCAGGCTAGTTTCATAACGACACAACTGGACATACCATTCAGTGTACATACAATGTGCGGCTGTCTGGTGCGGTAATCATGAGTGAGTCTTAGACAGTTAACACGGGTAGCAGCGTGTAAATCAGCAGAAACTACCAATAAATGTGGCTGTTGATGCTAATTTGCATGTTACTCCCCGTGTTAACCCCTTCAAGACGTCACTGCTGGGGTTGCCTAGAAAAAAAACATAATAAGAAACGCAACAAAACTGGGGTTGCCTAGACAAAATAATGGTTAACACAATAGTGTTAGCTTTGAAACGTGGTTACTTGTAGGAAAGACGGGGCAGCGCACGGCGTAAAACTCACCCCAATTACTGAAATAAAGAAAATTTCATTCAAATTTTGACAACCATTACTATTTAACAACGCGTCGTCTCATGGGCAAGTTTAGACTGTTACGCTTTGAGATAATCGTGCCCTT
>CM065692.1:39087220-39089720 GCA_017654935.2 Phymorhynchus buccinoides | reverse complement strand
TGCCACTACGTGTTCCTGTTATCTTCTACTATTTAGCACCTCATATATGGAATTCCCTCCCACAACATGTCCGCTCATCTGACTCTATCTCCACCTTTCGCTCTGTCTTTAAAACCCACTTGTTTCGGACATATCATAATTGATTAGTGTTTGTGGGAGGGTAGGGAGTGGGGGATTCGTTTCATTGCAGAAATCTTGTGACATTCTGTTCTGCAATTATTTTATATTTCGTAAGCTGTATGTAGAATGTGGTAGACAATCTACGTCTTGTAAACTTTAAACGCTTGTAAAGGAGGTAGAAGGGTATTTTTGTTTTTGCAAAATGTGTCTATTATAATTAGTCATGTAACTAGTATGTCGATGGCAGTATGATTTTAAATCCAGTATTGTATCTAAGCTTGATTGAGAAGGTGAATGCGGCCTATGTTTCTTCTTATGATGTTCATATTGTAACTATTTTACTCTTGCATAATTGTGAGTGTGTGTGTGTGAGTGTGTGCGTGTGTGTATGCGTGTGTATGTGTGCGTGCGTGCATTCATATGTGTGTGTGCCTGCGTGCATGCATGCGTGCGTGCGTGCATGAGTGCGTGAGTGTGTGTGTGTGTGCGTGCGTGCGTGCGTGCACGCATTGGTGCGCGCGCGCGCGCGCGCGCGCGGTGTGTGTGTGTGTGTGTGTGTGTGTGTGTGTGTGTGTGTGTTCTTTTCCATCACGTCATCGCTACGTGTGTTTTAAGTATGATCAAAACGCGCGTAACAAGAATGCAGCTTACCACCATCGCTCCTACGTTACGGCTGAGCACATGCAACGCCATAAATGCCAGTCCATGCTACGATCAGCCAGATGATCGTGGCTGATCGTGGCTGACGTTTCGACAACGTGGTCCATATATTATGATGGGGGTGTTATAAAATAAAGCATTTTCGAATGCTGCAAACTCTTATCATTAATAGTGTTCTGAGCATCGAGAGAGAAGGAGGGAGTTGGAGTTGGAGGTGAAGATAGATACTTTTGGTAAATGGTAAAAAGATGGAAGTGTTTTGGAGTGTGGGTGGAGGTGGAGTTTTTTCCGTACAGGTATGTAGACTGGGAAATCTGTTAAATGATAGTTTGTTGTTGCTTTGTTTAAAGCAGAGCGAAATCTAAGTATTAAAGGGTTAAACAATATATATATGGGCACTTTTGTCGCTGCCTCAGCGACAGTTCTCGCCACATCTACAACCAGCCATTAGTCTTTCTTGTTGTTTTTCTTCCCCGAGGTTTGTCCAAGTTCTCTCTCATCTTCGAGTCCGTCCCGCACTCAGCCTACCCACGCTAATGGCGGCACTCGCGTGAGTTATGAGGTCTCGTTCCTATGATAACGGGGATCGGAACAAAAAGAACTGGCATGGCAACGAAAGGCAGAGAGAGCTAAAACTCGTGATGAGCTGCTTTGCATGAATAATATTCTGCCTCAATTCTCTTCCAACCCGACGGTCTTCTCATTCCCACCCTCTCTACAACGGGTTCTGCTTTTTAACAGCCTCTTTTGGGCGGCTATCTCCGCCGTTTTCATTACTTTGCACCACTGAGCGGACACAAAGGCAAACGTTCGCGCTTACTGAACACACGAGTGGGTTCACGCACGCGCACACAATTGCGTACGCGCTTGCGCGCACACACGCGTATACATCCATAATGTGATCTCAAAAGTAGGAAGACATCATAATAATAACAGCAGCAGCGGCAACAACAACAACAACAACAACAACAAGTGCAACTCCGAGCGGCTGCAAAGTCCCCCCACAGCATCGCCGAGATACTCCGAAATCGGAATGTGTCGGCTGTACACATACATAAAAACGCATCAAAACAGCACGTAACTACATAAAAACGCATCAAAACAGTACGTAACTGAATAGTTTTTGTTATATAGCCTTCGGGTTCGGACCCGTGGCTTGAGCGCGCGCGATCATGCGCACACGCGCGCACAGAAAAATTCATGACAACTGTGTTATAGACCATTCGTCAAGAAATGAGAAAAAAACCTGCATTAAAATAGATGCAAAACTTTGCAAGATATTAGCGATTATGTGTTTCGGGGTTTGAACCCCGTAACTGGCGCGACCTTGACCTTAATGTAAAATTAAATACATCAGTGGATAGCTTGCATCTTGGCAAACTAGTATGCCAAATTTGATGATGATAGACTGAATAGTTTTTGAGAAAAACGGACGAATAGCCGGACGGACGGAGGCACGCCGGACACCGGACGGACGGACCAGACAAAAACAATAGCTCCCCGAACCTGCGGCTCGTGGACTAACAATAGCATCGACATTGTCATACATAATTGTGATGCAGTACGCGAATACCCAGCTAAAGTCGGCCAGCCACAAGAGAGAGAAAGAGAGAGAGAGAGAAAGAGAGAAAGAGAGAAAGAGAGAGATATTTGATTGATTGAAAAATTGTTAAAAATAAACTATTAGAGATAGATGAATTCTGTTTGTTGCCTGTTAATC
>CM065692.1:39062220-39079720 GCA_017654935.2 Phymorhynchus buccinoides | reverse complement strand
CACAGTCCAAGTCTCAATCGTGCTAAGGCATAACGAAATTTACTTATAGTAATGGCTGACAAATAATTTTCTAATTGAAACGATGATTTAAATTATATATGCGTACTAAATCGTTCACTTGCAGAGAGTTTTGCATGCCAATCTTGCATGTAGCAATCCATCATTCTCTGCTTTAACTCTTTAAGAAAAATAGCTTCATTTCCCACCCCTCCATTAAGCCAAACATCTGAAAAACCAAAAGTATCAAAACATTTTTTTAAAAACAGATTTAGACCAGTTATGATAATTAGAGTGACCATGGGTAAACTCGGGAATCTTATTCAAAATCATGAGATGTGCCTGTTTGGGAAATCTATGAATAGACATACTTTGGAGTTTAAACCAATATTTTATCGACTTTAGAGCGCTGTCAATATACAGAGGATATCGACCTGTTTCGCCATATATCATTGTATTTGGACTTCTGGGGCTAACACCTGATAAACGATTGCATGCAAACAATTGAACTGATTCTATAGACTGAAATTTAGTTAATCCCCAGAGCACTCCTGCATATAGCAACATTGGCTTTACTTGCGAATCGAAAAGTTTAAAAAATATTGACAAATCCATGCTCCCTAAAGCCCACATTGTTTTAAAGATCTCTGCAGCTTTACGTTTTGCTCGTCTAACGTATTCATCTAACGCAGTATCAAAACCCATTCTAGTGCTGAGAGTAAAGCCAAGATATTTGTAACTATTAACTACCTCCACTTCCCTCCCCTTGTAATACCAACACTCAGTTTTAGACAAATGACCCCCTTTTCTAAAAACAATTATTTTAGTCTTATTTAGATTTATTGTCAGATTTAGAATATCAGATGCTTTCTGTAAATTGCTTAGCTGATTTTGAAGTCCACTGGATTTAGACGAGAACAAAACAATGCCATCTACATATAATAAAAGGAATATTTCCTGTAACCCAGCTAAAAACTGAAATCCGTGTTTACCGTTCCTTGATACATTTTCAACTACTTCGGTAATTAATAAAGAAAACAATAAAGGTGACATTAAACAGCCTTGTTTGACCCCTGAGGGACAATCAAAGACATCTGACACTTGTGGGCCCCAGCGAACGCAACTTTGAACAGAGCTATACATGCCCTTTAACATTCTAATAATTTTTGAGGAAGCTTGAACTTTTTGAAGTACTTTCCAAAGCATATCCCTATCTACTGTGTCAAAGGCTTTTTGGTAATCTATGAAAGCCACGTACAATGTTCTACGTTTATGACCATATAAATAGGATTTTATCATCGAAACAAGCGTAAATATATGATCCACAGTGGAGTATTGCTTACGGAAACCAGCCTGCTCTTCACTTATTTTACTTTCCTTCTCCGCCCATTTATATAATCTCTCATTCA
This sequence comes from Phymorhynchus buccinoides, assembly GCA_017654935.2. Classification (NCBI taxonomy): domain Eukaryota; kingdom Metazoa; phylum Mollusca; class Gastropoda; order Neogastropoda; family Raphitomidae; genus Phymorhynchus; species Phymorhynchus buccinoides. Next base: position 39,078,314 of record CM065692.1, on the reverse strand, counting down.
ATACTGATGTGAAGACCTTACTAACTGTACTTAGTAGAGAGATACCTCTGTAATTTTCAGGATTAAGAACGTCACCTTTTTTAAGTAAGGGAACAATAACCGATTTGGTCCATGATGAAGGGAAATAACCATTCTCGTAAATTTGGTTAAACAGTTTTGTCAGAAAAGGTGTTATAATGAGAGAGAGCGAGAGAGAGAGAGAGAGAGAGAGAGAGAGAGAGAGAGAGAGAGAGAGAGAGAGAGAGAGAGAGAGAGAGAGAGAGAGAGAGAGAGAGAATGAATGAATGATTGAATGATTTATTGCCATTTAAGCTTTAAGCCCATAATAGCAGAACGACGCGATAATAATGTGAGCAGTGTACAAATATCCGGGATTTCTGGTGGACAATTTGAACACGCGACGTACTTTAATGTCATTGGCATGGGATCCACAACCATGTCTGTCTTTCTCAGTTTCTGTCCGAAAATCAACCACAAGCACGAACATAATCAACCTCACGATGTTTTCTTCCGTCACGTCAGACCAGGAAACGTCAACCGAGAAAGATTTGGACCAGGGCATGAAGAGCGTGGAGTCTGCGAAGAGCACGACTTTGAATCTCTGCGTGTGGTGTGGTGTGTTGATGTTGCTGGTGCGCTTGCCTTTCCGGAGTGACGAGAATTTGTCGCGTTCTTCTTCTAGCATGTGCGCTTCTTCTTCTTTTTTTCTTCTTTTTTTTTTGCTGTCCCATCTTCTGGGCCGTACAGTGGCGTTGCTCCCACGCCGCTCGTTCCGAATCCCAATTCGCAGCTACACCCCGGTTTGTTCATGTCGCAGAATGTGTGCGCTTCTTCTTGTTTCGCATACCAGTGTAAGCCGCCGTCCTCCGATGGGGAATCCAGGGCTCCCAGGGACCCCCATTTGGGGTTCTATGAAGCACTAAAATTCTACAGGAGCCTCTAAAAGAATGTGCAGGGGGTCCCAGGGATGCACTAGAAACATTCTTTTTAGCATTCGCTGTGCCACTGGGACCCTCTATCCCGTCTCTAGGACCCTCTATAATGTAAGTGAAGAAGTCCCTGGGACCCCTTGTTTTGCGGGACGATTGGGAGCCCTGGGAATCGCAGGGAGGTTCCAGAACCAGCTCGTCCGATTCACGGATCAGAACAGTCCGGCTGTCTGACTGATCGAGCACCAACTTTCTGAAGCCGCTGTTTCGATGTTTGTCTCTGAGCCTCCTCTGCACTGATCGGTTAGTTAAGGTAGCCCCCATAGTCCTGGATTATTCCCGCATGAAAACCAGCCACTCTGTTCTCGATGGCAGCCTCGCAGTCAGTGATGTCAGGTTCAAAAACCACGGGGGCATTACATTCCACTGTGTGTTGAGCGTCCAACTCGAACATGTCTCTCTCGTCACACACACTGCCACTGTCACTGTGTAGGCCTACCGGTTTCACGGTTTCCTCTACTGCTCACACAGCACTGTCTTCTGTAGTGAATGTATCGAGCACGAGCACATCGGTTTGAGTTTCAATGTTTTCTTCACACACACTAACCTGCTCTTGGCGTTTCTCTTGCTTTTTTCTTGCCCTCTCTCATATCATCTCTTTTCAAATGACTAGGTGGTTTCCGCCTGTACTGTACTTGTGTTTGACGATTCAGGGCGGGGTCGGCCATTGTTGCTGTCACTGTGCTGCCTGTCGGTGTCAACCGTAGAACAACGACTGTGCCATCGCTGCCACCCTTCGTTGTATAAATGTGCTAATGGACACTTTGCCGTCATTTTGTATGTAAGTTGTCCTGATAAAGATATTAAATTCGAAAATATATGACTGTGTACAACAGGTGTTGATGAGTTTTCTTCTTGGAACCTCCATTTTCAGTGGTAAACGGTATTTTTTGTCGCAGCTGACGTGAATGATGCGCCCTGTAGAACCGTGTCAGGCCGGGCAACTCAGAGAGAGAGAGAGAGAGAGAGAGAGAGAGAGAGAGAGAGAGAGAGAGAGAGAGAGAGAGAATAATGGTTTATTCAAAGAGGCCATTGACCCATTTCAATCAGGATATTTATCAGAATCATCCACCAAACAACCAAAGAAGTTAAGACTTTTACTGACCAATATGTAGACTGAGAGAGAGAGAGAGAGATAGATAGATAGAGAGAGAGATAGAGAGAGTGAGATAGATAGATAGATAGATAGATAGATAGATAGAGAGAGAGAGAGAGAGAGAGAGAGAGAGGAGAGAGAGAGAGAGAGAGAGAGAGAGAGAGAGAGAGAGAGAGAGAGAGAGATTATACATCTGAAGAAAAAACCACAACAAATCCTGGGTAAGTTCTAATTTTACTCCAAGCTTTCGAGGGGGTAACCCCTCTTTTTCAAGGTACAGAACTGACAAAGGTAGAAACACCACGTAAAAAAGACTTATGACGTAGAACGATGACATTCCATAGAAACTAAGCCAACTAAAATGACGTATCCTTAAACTTTATCATTGCCTTGTCAACACCCCCCCCCCCCCCACCCCCCACCCCCACACACATATCACCCTCTCCCTACCCTCTCCCTACCCTCTCTCCTCTCACTATGAAAATTGAAAATGTAGGATAAGTCAATATATATATATATATATATATATATATATATATATATATATATATATATATATATATATATATATATATATATATATATATATAGGGTCCCTGTGGTCATCACCCACAACCCCCGCAACCCTCCCATCCGTAAGTGGCTCCAGAACAAGATGCCAATACTGCACAACAGCAGAAGAATGGCAGCAGCGGTGCCAGCTATCCCCCTGGTGGGAGAGCGAAAATGTATGTCCCTGGGTAACCTCCTGATGCCCTCACAACTCCCTCCTCTTCCTGTTGACCCGGCCATTGTGGGCACCTACCCATGCAGAACAGGATGCATTGTCTGCAGAGAACACGTCACAACCTGCAGGACATTCACCAGCTCCAGCACAGGGGAGACCTTCACTGTCAAGGACCATTTCACATGTGACAGCAAGAATGTCATTTACCTGCTCTTCTGTCAAAAGTGCAGCAACAGCCAGTACGTGGGAGAAACAAAATGTGAACTGAAAACAAGGTTTTACCAACACCGCAGCAACATCATGAAAAACACTGGCACACTGGTAACAAAACATTTCAACACCAAAGATCATAAACTGCCTGACATGAAATGCCTCATCATTGAAAACGTCTTTGGGAGCAGCCATCAGAAACGAAAACTCCGTGAAGACTTCTGGATGAAGAAACTAGAAACTGTAACACCCAGTGGCCTCAACTGCAGTCTTAATTATCCCTAGTCTCATTCCTCCACACCTGAGACTACTCGAGATGAACATTTATGGTTGGTCACCTCCGTTCCTACTCCTCTCCCCCCGTTTCTCATACAGAAACATACTTGTGAAATAATTTTGAAATCTCACAACATACAATCCATACATGTGCTATCATTGTTTTATACACTTACAATGAAATGTCCCTTCTTTACACTTAGGCTATAAAAATGACAGCTAGATTATAGAATGAAAGTGTATTGAGATGCTTCCCTGTGGTTAAATGCATGACGATCTTAAGTGGCAAAGATCAGCTGTATGTAAATCCTCGTGAGAGAAGGATTCCCTGATTGACCATGGATGAAAGGCCAAACGAACCCCCACACCAGGAACCGTGATATGTTCCCCTTCTTCCTCCCCCTCTTCATTTCTCTTAACGTTTAAGTGTATTCCTCTCTCTCTCTCTCTCTCTCTCTCTCTCTCTCTCTCTCTCGTCTCTCTCTCTCTCTCCTCTCTCTCTCTCTCTCTCTCTCTCTCTCTCTCTCTCTCTCTCTCTCCTCTCTTCTCTCCCCTCTCTCTCTCTCCCTCCCTCTCCTTCCTTCGTTCCCTCTCTCTCCCTTTCTCTCCCCTACTCTTTCCCTTTCTCCCTACCACACTCTCTCACTTCCTCTTCCCCCTTTCTCTTCTGTTCTCTCTCTTTCTTCTCCTCCCCCCCCCCTCTCTCTCTCTCACTCTCCCCTCGCCCCACCAGCTTTAACTACTTAGTGAGTTCCTACTCTTGCATGTTCTTGCCCTCGCCAGTTAGCTAGTTAGTTGTTGTTTTTTTGTGTGTTTGTTTTTCCAACACCTTATTTTTTAAAAACTACCTAGTGAGTTTCCACTCTTGTGTTTTCTTGCCCACGCTAGTTTTTGTTTTGTGCGTGAATTTCCTCTTACTTTTGCGTGTTCACCTTGGCATAATTTTGTGATTTTGCTCTACCCTTTATTGTCAGTTTGTGAATAAACACCCCTACCCGGAGGAAGGCAAAAGCCGAAAGCTTGGAGGGACAAACCTGAAGATTTGTGTTCGCCTTTTTCTTTCTTTCTTGAGTGTTTTTTTATATATATATATATATATATATATATATATATATATATATATATATATATATATATATATATAGAATGGAAGATACTCACTCCTCCAGCCTGGTCGCACACCTAAAGTGCCTTTGACGTCGAGTTCAAGAGAATATTAAGTAAAAATAAAACTCGAATAGTCAGTGTGGTTTTGACTTTTGCTTTTTTATTTTGGCCAAATTTTCGCTTTTAAAAAGCTTCTTCTGGGCACTGGAACATACTCAGGGAACATTTTCAAAAACCAGCACGAAAGTCACACACACATCCCCCCCCCCCCCCCCCGCACACCCACACACACACTCACACACTCACACACACACACACACACACACACACACACACACACACACACACACACACACACAAAACACACACACACACACACACACACACACACACACACACACACACACACACACATTAATAGCCACATCTATAGAGCACGCTTCTGTTCGAGAATGAACAAAAATAATGAACACAACTCAGTGCAGGGGAAATGTTTTCAGTAGTTCACACTAGCTGGCAACTGTCGAAGAGGAAAGGTGCATTCTCTTCCCTGTAAGTTTTGAATTAGCCGTGTTTGGTTACATGTCAGTTACGTAAGAATTTTGTTCTCTCTCTCTCTCTCTCTTTTTCTCTCTCCCTCTCTTCTCTCCCTCTCTCACTCTCTCTCGCTCTCCCTCCCTCTCTCTCTCTCTCTCTCCCCTCTCTCTCTCCCCTCTCTCTCTTCTCTCTCTTTATCTCCCTCTCTCTCCCCGCCCTCTCTCTCTCTCTCTCTCTCTCTCTCTCTCTCTCCCCTCCATGTCTCCCTCTTTGCTTCCCCCCCCCCCCCTTCTCTCTCGCGGTTTTCTCTGTATGTGGCCCTCTCGCCCTCTCTCTCTCTCTCTCTCTCTCTCCTCTCTCTCTCTCTCTCTCTCTCTCTCTCTCTCTCTCTCTCTCTCTCTCTCTCTCTCTCTCTCTCTCTCTCCTTCTCCTCTCGTTCCCTCTCCCTCTCTCGCCTGTTGTATTGCTCTATAGATGTGGCTATTGATGTGTGTGTGTGTGTGTGTGTGTGTGTGTGTGTGTGTGTGTGTGTGTGTGTGTGTGTGTGTGTGAGTGTGTGTGTGGGGGTGGGGGGGGGGGGGGATGTGTGTGTGACTTTCGTGCTGGTTTTTGAAAATGTTCCCTGAGTATGTTCCAGTGCCCAGAAGAAGCTTTTTAAAAGCGAAAATTTGGCCAAAATAAAAAAGTAAAAGTCAACACCACACTGACTATTCGAGTTTTATTTTATATATATATATATATATATATATATATATATATATATATAGAGAGAGAGAGAGAGAGAGAGAGAGAGAGAGAGAGAGAGAGAGAGAGAGAGAGAGAGAGAGAGAGAGAGAGAGAGAGAGAGGGTGGGGTGGAAGCGGAGTCGATGGAGACGATAGATCAGGGAATTACCCCGGCAATCCTTCATCATAGGGGGAATGATGGAAAAGCAGAGAGAAAGTCCACACAGGGAATGAACGCATTATATCGCACTAGAGCGACGCTTGATAGACACTGGTTATTGTGCTCAAGTCTGTGATTTCGGTACGCTTTTGTTCAGAAGATTAGATGCAGGAAGTTTCGAGTTACCCACAGTATAGATGTTGTACGAAGAAGACGGGTTCTCCATTTACCTATGCACACATTTATCTCACTCGCACCCATCAGTTGGCTGTCTCTCTGCCACTATCGCAATCACGCACACCCTTCTTTCTTGCACAATATCATTGCTGAAGTGCACTGCATTGTATGTCAGACTTATTCTAGAATTGCATCTGTGTGTTTCCGTAATATTCACTGTATTCGAAAGGTTTCGAGAGAAATACAATCTGAACAATTTAATTAACAACTGTCCTTTACTTGTACGCAACGTTTCACAGAGATTGGAAAAGAACAATAACGGCAACAACTTTGATATCTTACACAACACCGGATGCCTTACATGACTGAAAAGTGTTGCCAGCAACAACTAAACAGAAAAGATGTATTTCAAAGAAACATATTCATTACCCAAAAAAATATAACATTCAAACTACGCGAAGACTTTCTGAACAACGTAAGCCTAGTTCTAGACACTTCTATGTAATAGTAAGGATGTAGGATGCAAAGTTGATGCCACACTATAGTAATTATACGTAGTAATAATGTAGTTAATTAATGTTGTTGTTTGGTAGTCGTGCGGTGGTTGGTGTTCAGGAAGAAGAAGAAGAAGAAGAAGAAGAAGAAGAAGAAGAAGAAGAAGAAGAAGAAGAAGAAGAAGAAAGGGGCGATGAGGAGGATGAAGAGGAGGAGGCGAAGAATCGTGTTTATTGATTTGTGTTGTCTTTGACATAAATATATATTTTTAATCTTACACCATCAGGCAAACTTTTGAATAATCCCACATTTTCACTCTCAGGGTACAGATTTTAGTTTTGATTTTGCTTGTTTTGTTATAGGTTTTCTTGGATACGTTTTGAGGAAAGAGAAACACTCCCTCCAATGATCATCAGCATAAGCCTCGGAAGAGACACTAAGGAGAGAGATAATTGGACAAGAAACACATTGATGACTGTCTGGGGAAGACAATCTCGCACCTAATCACCAACCCATCCACAGACACTAATCCCCCTCACCAATCACCCCACCCCCACCCCCTTCCAACACATCTCTCTCTCTCTCTCTCTCTCTCTCTCTCTCTCTCTCTCTCTCTCGCTCTCTCGCTCTCTCTCTTTCTCTCTCTCTTTCTCTCGGCCTAAATTAGCATTGCTCTCTACAGTGTCACCATCCTCACCACTGACATATTACGCCCAAGCTCCTAGTTAAAAAGACCCACCAGGTCACGTGTCAACATCACGGGTTTCACGGGTTTTCTCTCTTACAGATGGTAGGAAATCTTGTTTTGACCAGGTTTGACTCCCATAAATTTGCCCCCCCTCCCCCAAATCGAAACGAAACATCATTTTAAAGAGCAGCCTCAATTTGAAATTAGGGGAATTTGAATGTGGGTCACAGCTACCCAGAAAAAAAGGACTTAATCGTGGTGGGTCAGTGTGTCTTTAAAGCCTTGAAATCACTCTACCACGAAACTGTGGCTCTAGGGAGCAAAGGAGGGCTCGAGGCTGTCATCAATTAACTTGGCGCGAGAACAAGAGATGCCACTGGACGTGTGCACGTAACTGGGGGGGGGGGGGGGGGGGGGGGGGCGGTGGACAGGGACAGAAGAAGAAGAAGAAGACGACGGAGTAGTATAGGGTCACCAGCCAGGTAAAGGTCCGAAGGCGAGAACCTGTCAAGCGTGGACGGTGAAATCTAAGAAGACCTTGGCCCCAACAGAGGGACAGCATGTGTCAAGGTGTCCCCTCCCGGTCCAGCTTGTCTCGTCATCCGTCTTCTTTTCAAGTTCAAGGCTTTGTGGTTCAGGTCTTCCTTCCTTGATAAACACAATACCCGATCTACCTTAGTAGCTTCAGGACACAGGGAGAAAGGAGGTGGGGTAGGACGGGGGGTGTATGTGTGTGTGTGAAGGGTTGACAGACAAGCAACAAACAAAAATGGAATCTTAGGGGAGGGTGAGATGGAGATAAAGATGGATGACAATGTGGGTGGGTGGGTCTAGGGGGGGGGGGGGTGGGGGGGGGGGGGGGGGGGGGGGGGTGACAACAAGACGCGTGTGTTAGAGAGTGGAGACGTTTGAGGCTTTTTAGGACTGAATGAACTGTTTAGGCGGAGTTTATGGTGCTCAGCCCTTGACACCATGTGGCGCTTCATTTGAAGGCACTTTTGTAGCAACGCCAAACTCACACCCTCTTTCTCTCTGTTTTTTGGTCTCTCTCGCCCGCGCTTGGCAATAATACATTTTGCCTTGTTTGGTGTTTTTTTTTAAAAAGAGAGGTATTATAAACATTGTAGAGTGATCTCCCACGAGGCAGCCATAAGCGCTCATTGAACAGGAAAAGGGTATCTTCAAGACCAGAAGTAGTCCAACTCGGGAAAAGGGGCGTGTATACTAAATATGGAAAGTGTAAGAGACCCGTGGGACAAAGGCACGGTCGTAAATCCCTCTAGTAGATCGCCTTTAGAGCCTTTTGCTGCGAGTCTTGTGGCCTGCTAGACCCTCCCCTGGTGCGTCGTTTACCAGCGGTTAGTCAGTATAACGTTTAATAGTCTACCTACCTATTCAGACTATTGCGATGTTCTGGGTTTTTTTTCTCCATTTTATGTTTTTTGTTTGTTGTTTGCTTTGCTTGCACAACATCTCTCTCAGATTAGAGACAAATGAAATGGAGGAAAAAAACACCAACCAGCAACTAAGATTGTATAACTGAAGATATTTGTTGCTTTGGCTAATGTTGAGATCACCTCCCTCCGCTGTTCCAGGGAGAAGTAATCAGCTCCCTCCAATTTACCTTTTCCGTTAAGCTGATTGGCCAAATTCACCCTGGAACAGCGGAGGGAGCTGATCTTAACGTTTGCCGTTGCTTTTGTTCTTCGCATAGTTAATTTATATGTTTAATCTGTTTTCATGTTGTTCTATATTGCGACATCCTACCCCCCCCCCCCCCTCCTCACTTATACGATTATCAAAATGTATTCAGATGTAAAAAAGAAATGTCAACTCATAATATGGATCAGGGCCTGGATCATTAAACTATTCGCATTCGCATCCTCTCTCTCATATTACCGACACCACCATAACTACTCCAAGAGGAGTGGGGAGTATTGGCGAGCTTCGGCGTGTAGAAGGCTTGCCGAGCACATTTACTTGCACAATTAACATGGGGACATTTGAATGTTTTTGTTTTTTACTCTGTTCGAAACTTTACAAATGTCGGTTTTATATCTGTAAAAGCAGGGCTTTGCGATGCGTTTGGAAGAGAACATGGTGTAAAAGGCGAGGAATGAGCATGGAATAACAATCACATGCAGATTAGTCCAACGATATGTGTTTTTAACCAAGTCGGTGAGCATCGTAACACACGCTAAATGTTCCTACCCGTCCCGATATTATGCGGCACTCCTCATGGTGGCAGTAGGCCACTTTTCTTCCATTGGACGGGTGATGATTCCAATTTGGCGATTCATCTTCAGAGGGATTTTACGCATTCAATGTATGCTACCTTTAGCACAAAGTGTTGTCTTTAACTGCTCTTAACCTTTTGCTTCATCGCATAAAAAGCACAGAGTGTTGTCTTTAACTGCTCTTAACCTTTTGCTTCATCGCATAAAAACAGTTTGGGCTTTACGACCTCGAGTTAAAAAGTAAGGACAAAGAAAGTATAATTGCCTATGACGTTGAGACAAAGCGAGGTAAATACATCCTTCGCGGTAAAGGCAGGCCTACCTTCGAGATCTGGTATGCGAAAATGATATCAGAGATAGATAAATGTTTCGCATGATAACCATCTTTTTTTGTCGAATGTTACTATTCGATTCCATTTGTAAATCTAAAATTTATATCACGGCATATATCGCTGACACAGTGTTGAATGTTCTCTGTATGGGATTCAAACAATTTATGATGTCACTGGTTCAAGTCTATATTTCATCATTTTGCAGTTTATAGTTATGCTAGATGTTACGGCCATCTTTCTTAAATGAAAGCGAGAAGGTGCTATCGGAATGCGCTTTCAGACAACTGACCGTGTAACCTATGCTAAACATCTGCTGCCTGCAGCCTACAGTAGGCAGGTAGGTGTTCAGAATACGTGTAAAGTTTCCAATTCCACGTCCAATTTCAGTCGTACGACTATTCAACTGTGACGACGTCTACGAGGCATGTATCTGATAAAACACTACCGTCTACGTGAATCTGATGAAAGCCAACTATTTTCGTTCACTATATCAATGTAGACCCCAATACACGATTCTAATAAAAATGCATGTCTCATACAGAAAGAATGAAAAAGAAACACCCGAAGGTGCTCATGGGACCCAGAAATGCACCAGCCGCACCTGCCCTATCAACACGAGAGCAGCCCTGCTCCAGCCCTGGAAGTCCGTGTTGTGTTATTAAGGAGCAGGCACACATAACATTGCATTAAGTATGCAGGACGCATAGCTACTCCTGGCTTGGTGACCGTCATATACAATGCGGAGGAGTCCTTGCCAAATGGGTGTACCAGCCCGTTTTTCATGACTGCAGAGCCCACCGGCAAAATACAACCCAGTCAGAAACCAGCACGTATCCAACCAAGGACAGGCGAGGCAGTGCATATCTAGACAAAGCCACTAGCTTTTGCCTTAGGGTACGTACACATACATGCGGAGTTTCCGTGCCGAAACCCGTGTGCTATCCGTAAATAAGTAGAAGAAAGAAGGGAAAGGATTTGCGCACGTGTCCGTATTTCCCCTAATCCGTAGATGTTTACCCTTCTTCCTTTTACTTATTTACGGATTGCGCATGGAATGTCCGCATGAACTGTGTACGAGGCTCTACGGTCTTTTTTGTTCTTGTCTTCTTTTTTACAATTTCAGCCCACTTTATATTTATCTTTCTTTTTCTTTTCAACAGAAACATTACTCTCACACACGAACTCACACTTTCATACACATTACATGGAAAATGATCATAGCAAACTACTCACACACACACACACACACACACACACACACACACACACACACACACACACACACACACACACACACACACACACACACTAAACCCCCAATATTTCAGCGTCTGATAAGCATTTGGCATCTAAACAAAATCTAACAATCAAAAATACCTTATGACTTGAGTTATAAATTGCTTATATCCAATATTATTGCATGTCAATACTTCACAAAGCCATGCCATTCAATAACTCACCAATATCAAATCAGTGGCTCATAAATGTGCCCATATCTACTATCCAACAAAAATACTGATGGCTCACAAATTACAACCATACAACTTTTGACCTTGACCGTGAGAACCGAATTTTCTTCTTGTGGACATCTTTTTTTTACAATGTTCACACTTCATATGCAGGTGCGTTAGTTTATGATAATTCTGATTTCTGAGTACTGATCAAAGTCAAGGTCAATGTCAAGGTCATAGGCTTGGAGGTGTGAAATCGGTGTTTTAGCTATATCTTTCGCTATGTATTTCGCATTTATGCAATTACAGACTTCACATTTACCAGCCTGTTAGACAGGGTCACTGTCATGATTGTGTGGTGCGGAGTATTGTTCATATATGTGACCTTGACTTTGACTTTTGAACTAATCTCTTATACTTGCAGCAGTGGTTATGGTTCAAACACCATGCACCCACATAACCCGCTTCAAAGTTTGTGTGAAAGTGTATCACCCAAAGAACGCAAACAGGGTGGGAGATAAGATGTGATGGGGAAGAGAGGGGGCGTAAAGAGCTCTGGAACTTGCCGCCGCTCGGCCACTCACTCGTTTTGTCTGCTTTTCTTCTGCTGATGTCGTTCGCTGCTGCCAAGGACGTTTTGTGCACATAAAGGGGCGACATTTCATGCTGCTTGGCTGGTAGTCTCAAGGGTGTGCACCCCTCCCCTCCCCTGGCACACACCCAGCGGTACAAAGTTCACCTATTCTGGCTGGTGGTCTTGATTCCATGCTTTCTGATGCTGGCAAGGGCGTCTGCTAGTGATGCTGACAAATGTTGACGCCGTTTTAGCACGATGTACGGTTTGGTAAAGGGTGTGCTCCCAGGTTGGCCCTACAGTCTTATATGCCTCAGAAGAGAGACCCAGAATGTATTATGGTCTTACTTTTTAGGTCTTCCCCATGTCTTCTCAAGAGGGGACACAAATGAAAAAGAAAACCCGAAGGTGCTCATGGGACCCAGAGATGCACCAGCCGCGCCTGCCCTATCAACACGAGAGCAGCCCTGCTCCAGCCCTGGAAGTCGGTGTTGTGGTATTTAGGAGCAAGTGATAAAATGTCTAATACAGAAATGCATATTATTTCATCAGAGCAGTTGATTTTTGGTTTCATGCATTTCAAGAGATACATGACCGATATGCCCCCTTAGTTTAAAAAATAGAGTACAATGTTTGCATTGATAAGGCACAATTTCCTATAAAAATAATAAACAAGCTAAAGTTATTCTTAATCAGGTGCTTGTGCCAGTTCGTCAAATTATTGCCATATATCTGTACTTTCGCTGTTGTCAAAGCTACTAGAAAAAAACATGTTCAATCCCATTTACGTAACCATTTGAAGCGATATGATATACTGCAGGTTTTCGTGAAAATCTCTCGTGTCATACATCCCTCATACAGCTTGTTGATAACTGCCTTTGTAATATAAATAATTATTTCACCGGAATTATTTTAATTGATTTTGCCAAGGCGTTCGATATTCATGCCCTCTTGATTAGAAAACGCAAGGATTGCAAAATGTCCAATCATGCCTTAACATTCATTGTATTACCTCTTTTTCTTAACGATCGTCAACAACTTGTTGAAATCGGATCACAGAGATCAACACAACTCACAGTTAAATTTGGTGTTCCTCAAGGTTCAATATTGACATAGTTCTTCCGAAATGTTTATGACAACTCGTCTCTGCAGTCATGTAATAGTAATCCTGATGAATTGGTAAACGATCTGCAGAGAAATATAGAAAAGTTAACACATTGGACTGAAATTAACTATATGTCCCTAAACGCTACAAAAACAAAATGCATGTATGTTACTACACGACAAAAAAGACAGAAAATGATCATTCCGTTCCCACCGTTGTACATTCAGGGTCAAAAGGTAGAAGAAGTAACTTCGCATAACATCTTAGGTGTTATTGTTGATAACGATTTATTATGGTCTGAACATATATCTAATCTTGACAAACGCATTTAAAAAAGGATATACTAACTTGCCAAAAAACCGTTTTAAAGTCTGAACTCTAGAAAAACATTCATCCATGCACACATCTTATCTCTTATAAATGACGCATCAACTCTGTGGGATAGCACCAGTGAAACACATCTGAAACGGATAAGTCGTTTACACAAACGAGCCATAAATTTTTTTTTAATTTAAAAGTCAAATCCCTCATTAGCAGTAATTACAAATATTTAACTAATCTACCACTAAAGGACCGACTGTTATTCAACAAGTGTTCATGCATGTACGGCGTTGTGAATGGAGTAGCTCCTAAAAAAATCGCTGAAAATTTCATTGTGAACAAATGCAGACATACACAAACTGTCTTTTCCCAGACCCCATAATAATCTTTTTAAATCTAGTTTTGTATACTCCGGGGGTATGCCCTGGAACAATTTATCTTCTTTAAAATCATGCTCCTCGATACAAGCCTTTATGAAAGCACTTAAAGCTAAAATATTGGAAGCTCTATAAAAGCATCTTTGCGATTTTGGAAATGAGTGTCAACTTGTCATAACACTTCCGCATTGATTGTTACTTCAGTTATGTGATTTGGATGTTTATTGCTTTGCTCATTGTTTGTCTGAATCTCCCATTCTCATTCATACCTTTTTTCAATTATCCTCGTTGTTTGCCCCTCCCTCTCTCTCTCTCTCTCTCTCTCTCTCTCTCTCTCTCTCTCTCTCTCTCTCTCTCTCTCTCTCTCTCTCTCACACTCTCTCTCTCTCTCTCTGTTATTTTTCCTTTGCACTCTTGTTCTGTGCACTTTCGTTAATTCTGTTCCACATCCTTTGTTGTTATGTGTTCTCTTGAGCCGGGACAGGATGTACAAAAACGCGGTAAAGCTTATTCCTTTTATCCTCAATAAAGATCATTTTGACTTGACTTGCCTTGACTTGACAGACAGACAAAATACAAAGATCATTTTGACTTGACTTGCCTTGACTTGACTTGACTCAGATTTGTATATTATACAAGTGTAATAATGAACAAAACTATTACGATTTCATCAGATTCATTCAGACAGCAGAGTTGTGCCCCAGTAACACAACACGGACATCCAGTACAGTGTATGATAAGGCGTGTACCCATGGTGTATCTATGGGTATCTATGGGTACCATCAGCATTTTCGGGTGTTTCTTCTGTTCATTTTGCATGCCTCACAATCGTCACTGTTTGGATAGCTGTTCTGACGGCAGTTGCATGTGTGGGTCGGCCCCTTTACACCGAGACAATCACCGACAGACACAATACAAAGTGAGGATACACCAAGCTGTGCGTGTTCAGGTGACTCCAGTAGTAGCAGCAGCATAGTGTACAAGAACGGTCCAGTCATTGACCAAAATGCGACAACGGTGAATGGGGGGGTAAAGGGGGGAAAGACCCTAACGGGTGCGATGGGGCGGCGAGATAGCCACATCCTCAGCCCTGCCAAATCATCAAGGAGAAGAAAGGCTAATCTTCTCCGCCCCCCCCCCCCCCCTATCTCCGCCTCCTCCCCCCCCCCCCCCCCCCACCTTCTTCTCACCCTGTCTCTCCCTCGAATCACCTCGACACCCCTCCCCCCCCCCCCCCCCCAACACACCTCTCTCTCTCTCTCTTGATGGTGAGCTTAGCGTCCTATTACGATGGCTTGGAGTCAAAACGGACTATATCTTTAGATAGTCCATTGACATATTATTGAACTTTTTACGAAAACTAATAACTTGTATAAGAAAAGGACTGCTGAAATATAAAAAAGCAAAGAACCTTTTTTTTTTATATTTCTGCAGTCATGGTTTGATGATACAAGTTATTCGTTTTTTGTAATAAATTCAACAAGTGCAACGTCGAGCGGCTGCAAAGTCCCCTCGCAGCATCGCCGAGGTACTCCGAAATCGGAATGTGTCGGCTGTACACATACATAAAAACGCATCAAAACAGCACGTAACTACATAAAAACGCATCAAAACAGCACGTAACTGAATAGTTTTTTTTATATATAGCCTTGGGGTTCGGACCCGTGATTTGAGCGCACGCGATCATGCGCACACGCGCGCACAGAAACATTCATGACAACTGTGTTATAGACCATTCATCAAGAAATGTTGTGAATAAAACTGCATTAAAATACATGCAAAACTTCGCGAGATATTAGCGATTTTGTGTTTCGGGGTTTGAACCCCGTAACTGGCGCGACCTTGACCTTAATGTAAAATTAAATACATCGGTGGATAGCTTGCATCTTGGCAAACTAGTATGCCAAATTTGATGATGATAGACTGAATAGTTTTTGAGAAAAACGGACGAATAGCCGGACGGACGGAGGCACGCCGGACAGACGGACGGACACCGGACGGACGGACCAGACAAAAACAATAGCTCCCCGAACCTTCGGCTCGGGGACTAATACTACGTCATTTATCGACTCCAAGCCATCGATTATATTAGGGGTCTTCCCGATGAAATGAAGATGATGAAGAAGTTGGTGAAGTCTTGACGACTCCCCCCCTCCCCCCCCCTCCCCCCTCCCCCCCCCCCCACGCCTACAATACACGCCATGACCACCTCGTCTGTGATTACTATACCTCTGCTCAGACCGACTTCCTCCTTTTGTTAGAGCCGTCTCCTTCGTCTTCCATTCCTTCCTCCTCCTGTCCTGTACGACTTCCTACTGCCCACTTTGCCTCTACCAGTCATTATCCGTCCTCAGTTCTCATCTTCCCCTCACCCACCCCCCCCCACACACACACACACACACTCACACACTCAGGTAGGTATTAGGTACTTTATAGTCACAGAGGTGTCTGTGAAATTCGTGTTTTCTCCCACATGGAGAGCGCGTCGCAGCCAGAGGCGCGCCACCCAA
>CM065692.1:39039720-39042220 GCA_017654935.2 Phymorhynchus buccinoides | reverse complement strand
GGGGCCATTTGTTATTGGGGGGACAAGCAACTCGAACAAAAACCTGGCAACGTACCCCCCCCCACCGTCCCACCCCCCAGGCTGTGTTTATCAGGTGTTAAGAAGCCGTTTCAATTTAATAAATTCCATCTAACTTCGGTTAGAATAAGCCGTAACTGTCACGTTATATTATTAGGTATTTTTTTATTAGGTACTTTATCGTCACAGAGGCGTCTCTGTGAAATTCGGGTTGCTCCCACCTGGAGAGCGCGTCGCAGCCAGAGGCGCGCCACCCAATTATTTTTTTGATTTTTTGATTTTTTTTGATTTTTTTTTTTTGCATGCGATTTTTGTCACTGATGGGGGGGGGGGGGGATAAATTTTTACCAACAGACAACTTTTTCGTTGCCACTGGGTTTAACGTATGCTAAGTGCATGGGCACACGGGACCTCGGTTTATCGTCTCATCCGAAAGACTCCACGTTCAGACCGTTAAGGCCTAGTGCAGAATGAGAGGAAAAAATCCCCTGTACCCAGGTTCGAACTCGGGTTTACTTGACACGAAGCGAACGCGATACCACTGTGCCACTCTACACCATTATACACTTTCTCGTTATTATTTGTCCACCCAGCTAACCCAAACCGTTGCGCTAGGCTACCCTACCGCACAACACCCTCAACTGGATGTCATTAGGCTTCTCCTCTCACGCGCTCGGCATCGTTCGCACGAGCGTGCGCGTGCGTGCGGGCCCGATTCGACATAGACTTACCCAGGGTTTGGGCCGATGAACTGCCACGAGCGACAGATCTCAGCGAGGCTGGCAGCACGGTGACTGGGTGGGGGAAAGAGAACTTGTCAAAAGCCCAGTCGACGCCCGTCTGAAGGCAAGGCGCGCTGTTCAACTCCCTACTAGGCCTACGTGTGATCCTTGTTTTTTCCTTTTCTTCGAAAAGAAATAATAAACTCAAGTCTTGCAGACCGCACAAAAGCCACCACTTGCATCTCGCATGGTAGCGCGTGCGTTGTGCTGCTGTGTTGGCGCGAGCGTGATTTGTTCTTTCATTTGCATGATCACGTGAGCTAAGTTATTGTCATACCTTTGACAGTGGAGAGATGTGACAGGTAGATGTCGCTTCGAGAGGGAGGGGCGCGCAGCAGCCACTAACGAGGCAAGTCCAACGTAAGGGATCTGGGGAGACTTTTCGAGTTTTGCTTTGCAGTTTTATCCCTTTGTTTCGTGTGTTTTTTTAAACTTTCGTTTGCATGTATATCTCAAAGCGTCTCGAAGACACGTATACACAAAGAAAGTGACTTTGAGATGTAGCCTACATTTGGTGAAAAGTGATAGCTTTATTAAAATTTGAAAAGCAAAAAAATATGGGGACGCCTATCTTAAAAAATCAACCCACACCAATATTAATTTAAAAAAACAAAAACCAGAAGTTGTTGGTGTTTGTGTCACCTTTTGGTGACTGGAGAGGAACCAGAGGGTTTGGAGTGTGCTGCCACCGTTTTGTATCTGCAATTTATTGCTGGTTTTTCTTTTACTGCCTCAACGTGTAAGAAAATAATCATGGATTGATAAACGTGGGCAACTGACCGGTGATCTCTGCTAGCACAGTGCAAAGCAGGTAACACACACACCATCTATTGTGTTGGTTTTTGTGTTGTGGTTGTTTTATCAATCGTTTTGTCATACTCACTACCATTTTTCTTGCCTTGCTTTCCCTCTAATTTGCCTTCATTATTTGTTGATTAACATTTTTCGAACTAAAATATTGTTTGCTTTTTAAAAGTCCATTTTGCTAATGTTGATGCTTTTGTAACACACATTGATGCATTATTCCCGAGTGAGGGATCTGATGGTTAGTATATTATTTTCCCCCAGCTGATATAAAACAGACAGTTCGGAACATTAAAAGAAATATACGTGTGTGTGTGTGTTTTCTTATGAAAATGTATCTAACAAAAGGATCAGCTGTGCTTGTCCATGTTGGGCACCTTTTGGCTAATTGGTAGTGTAGACACATGTTTATGACTCTCAGACACAAAGTTTGGTTCTTTCGCTTCAATCACTATAACAATAGGCTGGTCCTAATCCTATCCATTTACCAAGAATGACCAGAATGTTGTTTCTCAGTTAAAAGTTTCAATGCGAATTTGTTTTCTTCATTTTTTTTTAATTTTGATTGAGTGACCTGTTTACATATTGCAAGCTTTTTTGTTTCTGATTTCTTTTTGTTGGTTTTTGTTTCACTTTTGGATTATATTTATTGGCTTTCAAATATACATTTACAAAATGTTACAACCAGAGGATTAACTGTAAAGTGATAAATTGGATCCGAGTGTGTGAGGTTGGGTCCTGTTCTGAGTGTGATGTTTAAGAGAGAGAGAGAGAGAGAGAGAGAGAGAGAGAGAGAGAGAGAGAGAGAGAGAGAGAGAGAGAGACAAGACGTTCACGACTGCACCCTTCCACCTCCATACATGGAAAGTGGCGTCATTCGCGCGACAATGTCGATG
>CM065692.1:39022220-39027220 GCA_017654935.2 Phymorhynchus buccinoides | reverse complement strand
GATCAAAGCGAACTGTTACCGAGTAGCTTCTGCAGGTTGAAGTTTGCACTGTATCCTTGCTTTCTACCTGTATTATTATTTTTCCCCAGGGTCGATGTAGTAGGCTCAACATTGATATTTGTTGGCGTGCCACGCCCAGATCTTTGTGCCATAAGATGCTGCCAACAACAGGGGGTGGGGTGGGGGGGTGTAGATTGATTTGTTGTGTATATAATATTCTGGTAGGTACAAACTTGCCACGTGCTCCTGGTTAAAAAGCCAGATATTTAACTCGACATTCCCTGCCCCTTCGTATCTGTTGATGTTGTGGCAGCAATAAAATCGATTACACAATATGCTTTTAATCATAATATATGATAATAATAATAATAATAATAATAATAATAATAATAATAATAAAAAAAATAAAATAAAATAACAATAATAAAAAACCCGGTTGATTGATTGATTGAATGAATGATTGATAATTTAAAAAAAGGGCTCACGTGATATTAAGTCATACCCTGTTCACTGGAATTGAATAGTTCTATAGATTATATTTTCGGCTAACTTGTACTTAACTCCTAAGTCACACACACACATGCACACGCACACGCACACACACACACACACGCACACGCACACGCACGCGCACGCACACACACACACACACACACACACAACACACACATCGCCGTGAACAAAGGGAGGGGGGAGGGGGAGATTAAACTCCAAGACTACTTTCTAGCTATACATTATACATTCAGCTTCATTGTCTCTGTCTCTCTCTGCCTCTGGTCTGTCTGTCTCTGTCTCTCTCTCTCTCTCTCTCTCTCTCTCTCTCTCTCTCTCTCTCTCTCTCTCTCTCTCTCTCTCCTCTCTCTCTCTCTCTCTCTCTCTCTCTCTGACTGGTGACAGGAAGGATCATAATGATATGTGCATTCAACGAAGGGAGTATAAACATTTATTAGAGCGCAAAGAGAAAGAATTTCATAACGCTTTCTTGAATAAATTGGTTAATTCTATTAAGGATCAGAAACAGTTTTGGGAGAATGTAAATAGAATTTCTAATAAGAAAAAGCACGTTAGTAACAATATTTCTGTTGAAGATTGGTTCAATCATTTTAAATGTTTATTAGACAAAGAAGTTGAAGAAGGAGAAGAAGAACAGATTGAAGACAGTAATGATTATTTTAATAGACCAATATCGAAAGAAGAAATTTTACTAGCTCTCCGAAGAATAAAATATAAAAAGGCCACTGGCCCAGATGGGATAATTGGAGAATTATTAAGGAATGCTAATGAATATGTGTTAGACTTTTTCACTATCTTTTTTAACGCTTTATTTGAAAATGGTATATTTCCTGCAACTGGACTGAAGGTATCGTACTTCCATTGTTAAAAAAGGGTGATAAAAATAATCCAAATAATTATAGGGGTATCACTTTAAGTGTTATAAGTAGCAAAATTTACAGTACAGTTATAAACCGTCGTTTGCAAGAATGGGTTGATGAAAACAATATTACTGGTGAGCATCAAGCCGGCTTTAAAAAGAATCACTCAACAATTGATCATATGTTTACTCTTTTAGCGTTAGTACAAAAGCAGTTTTCGTTTAATAGGAAGTTATATGTAGCTTTTATAGATTTTGAAAAAGCTTTTGATTCTCTAAATCGTAAATTGCTCTGGTCTGTTCTAGTAAGAAACGGTATAAAAGGAAAACTATATAGGTGTATTAAAAGCATGTACGATAGTGTTAAAATTAAAGTAAGATGTGGTTCTAATTTAACAGACTTTATTAATTGTACGTATGGTGTGAAACAAGGCGATGTCTGCAGTCCTGTTCTATTTTCACTTTTTATTAACGAATTAGCTAAAGAAGTTATTGAAAATGGTAGACATGGTGCTTTACTTACAATTGATTATTTTGAACTTTTTATTCTGTTACTTGCAGACGATGTTGCCTTATTAGCAGAAACAGTAATTGGGTTACAAACACAGTTAAATAGTTTGCAGCGAGCAGCAAAAAATCTTGATTTAAAGGTAAATTTAAGTAAAAGTAATATAATAGTCTTTAGAAAAGGCGGTTATTTAGCTGAAAGAGAAAGATGGACTTACAATAATAGAGATATGCCAGTGGTTAATGCATATAAATATTTAGGTATCTTATTTTCTACTAAACTTAGTTTCACTGTGGCATGCAATGAATTGGTAAGTAAAGCTAAAAACGCTACATTATGTATTTTACGGAAATTTCGTGTATTGAAGCATGCTGGTTTAAATTTGTTTTTAAAGCTATTTGATACCCAAGTTCAGCCTGTAGTATTGTATGGAGCAGAAATTTGGGGGCTTGGTGATTCAGCCCATCTTTGTGAGAAAGTACACTTGTTTGGATTGAAGAAATATTTAGGACTTGAGTCTCAAACACCCAATGATCTCATATACGGAGAAACTGATAGATATCCGATTTTCATTAATTCTGCTATATGTTGTATCCGCTATTGGTTAAAATTGACGATTATGGAAAATTACAGATTACCCCATAAGGCCTATGAAATGCTGTTAGATTTAGATAGTAGAGATAAAAGAAACTGGGTATCAAATATTCGATGCAAGCTGTATCAATTTGGGTTTGGGTATGTTTGGGAAAATCAAGGAGTGCAAGACATGAAACGGTTTTTGTATGTGTTTAAAGAAAGATTAATAGCATGTAGATGGCAAGACTGGAACTTCTATGTAAATAACAGTGAGCGATTTAATGTGCATAGAACATTTTGTGCGATACATGATGTTAAAACTTATTTCAAAATTGATATGGATAAACATTTGAAATTCATTATGTCAAGGTTTAGATGTGGAGTATCTGAGATTTTAGTACATCACTATCGTTATAAGAGACACACTGAAGCTGACTTAATTTGTCCACTATGTAAGAAAACAAGGGAAGATGATGTTCATTTTGTGTTATGTTGTCCTGCCTTGTATGATTTAAGAAAACGGTACATTTTGCAAAAGTTCTACAAACATCCAAACCAGTTTCGTTTTAGTTTACTCTTAGCTTCTACGAATGAAAACAATTGTAAGAAACCTGTCGATTTATTTATACAAAGCTTTACGTTTGCGATCAGTTATGATATCATGAGATACATTAATTTGTTAATATCATTATGATCAGTTGTATATGATGTTTTGTTTATCCTGTACCCCCTTCATGAGGGGCAAAGGCCTAAATGAATAAATCATTGTCATTGCCATTCTCTCTCTCTCTCTCTCTCTCTCTCTCTCTCTCTCTCTCTCTCTCTCTCTCTCTCTCTCTCTCTCTCTCTCTGACTCCCTCTCCTTCCTTTTATATTTGTTTATCAGTTTCTTTCTCAATGTTTTTTTTTTATCATGTATCGTATTTTTTCTACCCTCTCTGTACCTTTTTTTCTTCTCAATCTCCCTTCCTTTACTGTGTTGGCTTATCATTAGCATGTGCGCGCATGGGTGCGAGCGCGCGCGCGCGCGTGTGTCTGTCTGTGTGTGTGTCTATGTGTGCGTGTGTTCATATGTGTGTGCGCGCGTGTATGCGTGTACGTGCGTGCGTGTGTGCATGCGTGTGTGTATGTGCGTGTGCGCGTGCGCGCGCGCGTATGTGTGAGCGTCTGAAGACAGTCAACATTGGTAGCTTGCAATCTCTCCCCGTCTCACATCCCTCCCAACCCCCTTCCCCCTCCTTCTACCATGTATGACCTTTGCGTACGAGACGTTGCATAGAGTCGTGCAAAGAGCGTACCAAAAAAAAAAAGTTGGCTGACGTCAAAATGTGTTGACAACATGTAATGCGAACCAGAGACGAAGAAAAAAAAGAAAGAAACAAGAGGCAAAGCCTGCAAGGCTCATGTCTGATTTTTATTACTATAGCAGGCATGGGAATTTCCATGACAATTCCCATGCCTGTATAGAGAGAATACTGTTATGTAGACACTTGTGCATCTGAAAACAGAATTATTTTTTATTTTACTGTGTAAATTAAAATTATTTCTATGCACCCCTACCCCTTTCTTTAAAATTTAATTATATGTATGCGCATGTAACATAGTGGAGCCCTATTTTTATTTTTGGCAAACAAGTAAAATTGAAAAGCATATTGACCAAGCTTTCAGAAAAAAACATAGTGACCAATCCCCCCCCACCACCCCCCCGCCGGGGTAAGGGGGGTCTACGGACACCTGTAGTAGGCCTCTAGTCTTTGCCTGTGGGTCTAAGCCTCTTACTCTTAGAAAATTAATAATTGAAGTTGCGTGATCTGTTACTGTTTTAAACTGATTGTTCATGCGATGAAAACTTGTTCCACATCATCTACATTTCTGTAAGATATTTTATATTAGTCCTAATATTTTATTTTCGTTTCGTTAATTCCCCCCCCCCCCCCCCCCCCCTCTGCCACAAAGCAAAGGTCAAGGTCACAGCCAGCAAGCTCATCCATGTTTATCTTCCCCTGTACAGTCTTTGCTCATGGTGATCAATCGTCTAGGCCTAACAAAGGATTCGTACGTCGAAGGCAGTGAAATCGACGAACCCTGGATTTTCCGTATATTTTTTTTCAAGACTGAAATGAATGTGGGCTAAATGTTAAGTACGTCGTCTTGATTATGAGGTAAGGCATGGACTCTAGGCCTAGGCCTTGTTGCCGGAAGTGCAGTAGGCTAAGTTATGCGCAGAGATGATGTGCAAATGAACACGAACAACCGTTACTCAAAGGCGCAAATAAAGCTAAACAACCGGGCCGTCAACGCACACACTCGGTACATCCATTTGTTACAGAAAATATAAGTTGACGACGTTAAAATGTACCTATTTGTACACACCTGAAGTCTTGTGTTTCTTTTTAAAGAGCGTTTTTTGTATATCTAATGGAGAGTCTTTTTCCAGTATGTATCTCCTACTCGGTACAACACAACAGTTACAGTAATCTCTGCAACAAATGATTTTCTTTCTTTTGTTCCTTACCGATGTATCTGACTGCTTTGATCGCCATG
>CM065692.1:39017220-39019720 GCA_017654935.2 Phymorhynchus buccinoides | reverse complement strand
CGATACTACACTCTCATCTGCTCTCTCATGTCACTCACTCGCATTCTCTCTGGTAACAAGATCATCTCTCGTCTCTCAGTTCGTTCTCAAGATCTCTCATCTGTCTATCTCTATGGCTCTCCACTCTCTCTCTCTCTCTCTCTCTCTCTCTCAAGGTGATCTGTCTCTCTCCTCTTCTCTCTCTCTCTCTCTCTCCTGTAGTTCTCTCATCTCTCTCTCCTCTTGGGCTCAATCTCTCTTCTCTCTCTCTCTCACATTCTCTCGATCTCTCTTCGTATTTCATAATTCCAATCCTAACACACCTTCAGTGCTAAAATTATGCCTCAAGGTCGGTTATGTTTGATTATTATGTTTCCCCTTGGGGGGTCATTTTTTAAGTGTTCCAAATCGTTGGCCCACTTTCATTTGCTAAAATTATGCCTATTATGTTTGATTATATAATTTGTGTCATTTGTTTGCATAACACTCCCATTCATTAGGGGCCATGGCCTAGATGAAATAAAGACATATTTTCATTGTCATTCTCTCTCTCTCTCTCTCTCTCTCTCTCTCTCTCTCTCTCTCTCTCTCTCTCTCTCTCTCTCTCTCTCTCTCTCTCTCCTCTCTCTCTCATCTCTCTCTCTCTCTCTCTCTCTCTCTCTCTCACTCACCAGCATTCCTATTTCTATTTTGGCTATCCCTTTTCACTGTCCTTGACAGCGACCACACGGGATCATGCCCTTTATCACAATAACTGTCAGTGCTCGCGGGGAGAGAGGGATGGATTTATCAAGTACGTTTTTGTGTGTGTGTTTGTTTATCTGAACTTTCATTTATTTATTATGTTCCCCGAATAATTAAAACAATCCCTTCACGTCTTTAAGGGGATGAGAAATAGTCCTCATTAATGAGTGCAAATATCGAGCGACAGGTTTGAGAATGTAGGTTTTGATGAAGAGGGCAGTTATTTAGCAAATGACATGGACGATGACGACGACGACGACGATGATGATGATGACGACGACGACGACGATGATGATGGTGGTGATGATGATGATAATGATGATGATGAGGGTGTTAGACATGGATATTTCTCACCCTAACCTCTCTGACTCTGTCTGTCAGTCGCACACTCTTCGTCTGGTCTGTCTCTCTCTGTCTGTATGTTGTTTGTCTGTTTTGTCTGTCAGTCTCTCCCTCTCTGGTTCTATCTGTCTCTCTGGTTTTTTTGGTCTCTGTCTCTCTGTCTCACATAACTCCACACCAGCATCCCATGTCTATCCCCTGTCTTACTGTCCCTGACAGAGGCCACACACAGGAGCATGCCCTTTATCACAATAGCTGTCACTGCACGCGGGGGAGAGAGGGCTGGATTTATTAGGTACGTTATTTTGTTTGTTTGTTTGTTTTGTTGTTATCTCCAATATGTATTCATTTTTTTCCCTACCGGAGGGGTGGGGGGTGGGGGTGGGAGAGGGGGAGGGGGGGGGGGGGGGGGAAGGTGACGACAATCTGCAGACCAACAAGGTCTATTTCAGTGGGTGGGAAATATTGCAGAAGTGTGATGCCCGAGCGACGGGTTTCAGGTGTGAGGATGCAATGACCATGGATGGAAACCGGTTACCAGACTATTTACCATCAAACTAGGGTGATGATGATGATGATGATGGTGGCGAGGAGAAGGAGGAGGAGGGTGGCGGTACTGGTGGTGCTGATAACTATAATGATTACTGTTGCTGGTTTGCATGCTTCATGTGTTTGTTTTCACGTTGATTGTAGAGTTTTATTTTATTTTTTAGCTTCACACCTCATACTTTACTATCGCAAACTAACACCAACATTACCTTCACACATCATAGTTTACTATGACAAACTAATACCAATATTACCTTCACACATCATACTTTACTATCACAAGCAAACACCAACATTACCTTCACACATCATACTTTACAATAGCAAACTAACACCCACATTACCTTCACACATTATACTTTACTGTAGCTTGTCCCTACTGAGAACTTAACTTGACACAATAACAAGAAGGGAAATACCATGGAAAAAAAGGGAGACAAACGTGAAAAAAACGAGTAAACTAAACAGATTAACCAGAGAAGAAGATCAGCAACAACACCAGAAAGTTAATTAAGACAGAAATGAGAACGGAGCAAGATGCTTGGTCATTGTGACGTGTGGCCACCTCGTCAGTCAGACGATCCCCCTTGGAGTCTGTCCCTGCAGTGGAAAACGAGGATCACAAGGACGACCTGAGGAACTACAAGTAAAAATATAGTCAACATCAGAAAATAAGTCTCCCCCCTCTCTCCCCCCCCTCTCTCTCTCCCCTCTCTCTCTCCCCTCTCTCCCCCTCTCTCTTTCTCCCCCTCTCCCCCTCTCTCTCTCTCTCTCAATCCCTCTCTCGTCTCTTCACCTCTCTCTCTCTCTCCTCTGTCTCTGTCTCTTTCCCCTCTCTCTTTTCCATCTCTCTCTCGATCTCTCTCTCTCTCTCTCTCTCTCTCTC
>CM065692.1:38992220-38994720 GCA_017654935.2 Phymorhynchus buccinoides | reverse complement strand
TCGGACCCCCTCTCTCTTTCACTTTATGTAATATGTGACCCAGCACCACGAAAGGGACATTAAGTGTCAATCTGACCATTCTGAGAAAATTATATATTTAAAAACTTCAGACAAGTCTCTTTCTAATGATACAAAAACCATTCTTGTATCGTTTTCCATTTCACAGTTATGAGCATTTAAAGTCAGTAGGGTGAGCGTCGGCCGTTTTGAGAAAACACTGTCTAAAATCTAGCCTAGCTGAAGAAAATGCATTGACCTACTCGTTTTAAAACACTTATAAAACCATTGTCTTTTACAAATATGAAAGATCAGATGTTCGAGAACACGAACATAAATACCCATGTATCAAAACTGACAAAAAATGAGATTTTTGACTTTCCAAGCGTGTTGTGAGAAACTAGCCCAGCGACTTAATGTCCTTTTCGTGGTGCTGGGTCACATATAAGAACAATAAACCATTATCAGAAAAATACAAATCGATGCGTGTAACTTGACCAAGACAAATACAAACGATCGGCTGAACCGAGCGGCAGACATGTCCTTTGCCCGTTACGCCCCCTACCTCCTCTTCCCTTCACATCTTAACCCCGGTCCTGCTTGCGTCCTTTGGGTGATTACTTGCATTCAAACTGGATTTAAAGGCTGATCCAGATTGTTCCTGGGGGTGATCCAGGGTAATCCTTAGTGGTGGATCACCCGCATCACCTGGATCACCCTCCGGTACACCCTGCATCACCCTCAGGTACACCCTGCATCAACCTCAGGTACACCCTGGATCACCCTCAGGAACACCCTGCATCACCCTCAGGTACACCCTGCATCACCCCCAGGAACACCCTGGATCACCCTCAGGTACACCCTGCATCACCCTCAGGTACACCCTGCATCACCCTCAGGTACACCCTGCATCACCCTCAGGTACACCCTGCATCATCCTCAGGAACACCCTGGATCACCCCCAGGAACACCCTGGATCACCCTCAGGAACACCCTGCATCACCCTCAGGTACACCCTGCACCACCCCCAGGAACACCCTGCATCACCCTCAGGTACACCCTGCATCACCCTCAGGTACACCCTGCATCACCCTCAGGTACACCCTGCATCACCCTCAGGTACACCCTGGATCACCCTCAGGAACACCCTGCACCACCCCCAGGAACACCCTGGATCACCCTCAGGTACACCCCTGCATCACCCTCAGGTACACCCTGCATCACCCACAGGAACACCCTGCATCACCCTCAGGTACACCCTGCATCACCCTCAGGTACACCCTGCATCACCCTCAGGTACACCCTGGATCACCCTCAGGAACACCCTGCACCACCCCCATGAACACCCTGGATCACCCTCAGGTACACCCTGCATCACCCTCAGGTACACCCTGCATCACCCACAGGAACACCCTGCATCACCCTCAGGTACACCCTGCATCACCCTCAGGAACACCCTGGATCACCCTCAGGAACACCCTGCATCACCCTCAGGAACACCCTGGATCACCCTCAGGAACACCCTGCATCACCCTCAGGTACACACCCTGCATCACCCTCAGGAACACCCTGCATCACCCCCAGGAACACCCTGCATCACCCTCAGGTACACCCTGCATCACCCTCAGGAACACCCTGGATCACCCCCAGGAACACCCTGCATCACACCCTCAGGTACACCCTGCATCACCCTCCAGGAACACCCTGGCATCACCCTCAGGTACACCCTGCATCACCCCTCAGGTACACACTGGATCACCCTCAGGAACACCCTGCATCACCCTCAGGTACACCCTGCATCACCCCCAGGAACACCCTGGATCACCCTCAGGTACACCCTGCATCACCCCCAGGAACACCCCGGATCACCCTCCGGCCGAGCCATGTTGTTCCTGAGGGTGATCCAGGGTGGTCCTTAGTAGTGGATCGCCTCAGGAAGACCATGGATCTTTCTCAGGATCACCACAAAAACCAGGACCCTGCTCAGGGTGATCCACCACTAGGGACATCAGAGTTGAGGCTCAAAGCGCCTTGGATATAACCCAGGAACCCATCCCACCACAAAACACACTAAATGTAAAGCGATCCCATGCAGCAGTTCTTGAGGTACAGCCTTGGGGTTCGAACCCCGTAATTCGCACGCACGTGCGCACGCGGGCATGAACGCACTAACAAATACACGATTATAGTAGCATAGCCCTTTCATCAGAAAACGTTGTGAAAAAAAACCCGCTTTGAAATAGGTGCAAAAGTTCGCGAGATATTAGCGATTAGGTGTTTTGATGTTTGAACTCCTTAATCAGCATGACCTTGACCTTAAAATACAAAATAAAGCATTCAGTCGATTGGCAATATCCTCTAAAAACTTGTGCACTAAAAGTGATTGAATTATATTGAATGGTTTTCAAGAAAACGCGGCCGGACGCACGCACGGACGGACACACGGACGCACGGATGAAAAAAACCCAATATTTCCCGAAGCTTCGCTCGGGAACTACAAACA
>CM065692.1:38969720-38974720 GCA_017654935.2 Phymorhynchus buccinoides | reverse complement strand
GCAGTGTGACCCCGAGGTACTTTGTTGAGGGCACTCTTTCAAGGGTGTGGTCGTGGAGACTGTAGCTGGTGGAGGCGTTCAGCGGCTTCTTGCTTCTCGTCAAAGGCAACTGGTTGCATTTGGCGGGGTGGAACGCCATGTCCCATTCTCTTTCCCAGTCTTCCAGCTTCCTAAGGTCCTCTTGGAGTTTGACCGGGTCGTCATTGCAGGTAATGAAGCGGTACAGAGCTGTGTCATCAGCAAACAGGCGGGAAGGAGAAGAGATTCTATATATATATTCTAAACGATCCAGAATTGAAGAAGAAAAAACAAACACACCATTAAGCTTTCCTCCTATATATATATTATATAGTTTGCTTTAATAAAACTTTTCGTGTGTCCAATGTATGTTTTTGTGAACCTAAGAAACAAACTCAATTACTTTAGCTTTAACGTTACGATTTGTTCTCTGTTCTGAAAATAAAATAAAGTGCTGATTTACTTTTTCTCCCAATGGGGGAGATAGACAATGCCTATGCAAAGACAGCTGTTTCGTCTTGTGAAATAATCTTCAGTATGCATGTCGGCCTGCAAAGAATGTTCACAGTGAACATTCAAGCTGAGCTAGAAGACTTTCTACAAGAGAATGGTTGTCCTCTTTGCACCAGCTTGAAACTCCACAAACAAACCAGCACTTCATTCAAAAGAAATGGTAAAAATCTTACGTAAAATAACAAAAATAATAATGTTCTAAAATTACAATCCCTCGAAGAGAGTAGAAGAGATGGGATGCCATGTTGGTGGATCCAGTGAAGAATTCAAAAAGGGAGGTCACAGAAATCGTAGTTAACACCAACAGACACCCGGTGAGGAGGAATGTAGAGAGGTGTGCTTGGATCAGGTAGACTGATGCGCTTTCCTTCTTCGGTAAGATAATACAAACGATCAAATTGAAGAAGAAAAAAAAAACCCATTAAATTTCCTCTTATGTATATATATAATTTGCTTTGGTAAAACCTTTTTGGTATCCAATGTATGTTTTGTGAACCTAAGAAACAAACTCAATTACTTTAGCTTTAACTTTATGATTTGTGTTCTGAAAAGAAGAAAAGAAAATGTGATGATTTACTTTTTCTCCCAAAGGGGGAGATAGACAATGCCTATGCAAAGACAGCCTCTTATGTATATATATATATAGTTTGCTTTAATACTATTCTATATATACTTTCCTTCTATATGTATCGTGCTTTCGAACCTTTGGTGATCTTGTAAACGGCTGAACCTGTCTTGTATATCCCCTTCCATTTGGATTTTTTAATTATTGGAAAGAAAAAAACAATTATCGTTTGTTGCATGTTTTCTTTTGACGAGTTTTTAAATACGATACAGTGAAAAGGATCGAGGTTGTATCCTTAGTTTTTCTGTGAGGAAAACAAAGAAAAGGAAAACAGTGATCGCCTCTAAAGTCATAACAAAGTGTTGCGGTAGAGACAATAAAATATCCAATGTCCTGGCTTTTGTTCTCTCTTTTTAACTAAGAGTACATAAATGTACAACACAAATTTACATTATACAGCACACCAAGCTTGTCTGTATGCACGCTAGGACCACACGAGTAAACACGTTTTCCTCATACATTCTTGGACTTAATCCTTTCTCTTAATAATACATCATGGCCGAACGTGTGTCACTACTGGACAAAAACAGTATTAATCGTAATTCTGAAAGAATATAAACACGATAGGCTATAGAATTTAGAAGCTATAAGGGGATACAAACCAAAAGAAAAGAGTCTACATCTCCAGAGGATTTAAGTATTCACACTTCAGTACCGGTAGAAGGAATCACCCAATGCCTGGAATCAGTGCCAGGGAACAGGGCAGAACTACAGTTAATGCCTCCGGATAAAAAAGTTGGAAGCAACTTTCCTCGTATTTCTGTCGAGATGGGCCGCGATTTATGGGGAACCATCCAAGCGTTAGTGCCATTTCTGGTCACCCCAAGACAAAGTGCTTCTTGTGTGCTTTACAAATGAACTCAAGTGATGCGGTCGTATGACAGAGAGAGAGAGAGAGAGTGAGAGAGAGAGAGAGAGAGAGAGAGAGAGAGAGAGAGAGAGAGAGAGAGAGAGAGAGAGAGAGAGAGAGAGAGAGAGAGAGAGAGAGAGAGAGAGAGGGATGGAGAGAGGTAAGGAGAGCGGTGGTGCACTGGAATGTGCGGTAGATGGCCGCGTTGGGAATAAGGGGAATAAAATGGGGAACACGAGTGGACAGAAGTGTGCGTGGTCAGAGAAGATGCTGTGAATGAACTCAATCAGTACACCGCAGAAATAGTTCCAGGTTATTGTGGTGTTCTTCGTTACATTAGGTTCTTTTTGCGTTTTTTTGTTTGTGTTTTTAGCTTTGTTTCTTGTCGTTTTATGAAGAAACTTGTTTAAGTCTCCAAGTTGTTGTTTTTTACTCGACTGGAGTAAAGTGAATTAGTGGAATTTGCTGTTGCAAACATGTCGCTCGTTTCAGACCTTTTGCACCTTTAAGTTTTTAAATTTTTTTATATCTCCTATATTTCCCCGATCTCTTAAAAAAAAAGGTAGCCTATCCTTCCAGCTTACAGAATCCCTAAAAGGAAATTGGTGACATCTTAGATCTCTTGTACCTTTCGTCAAAGCGGTTCACTGAGGCCAGGCAGGATGATTCTTAAAAATAAAAGTAGCCTATCCTTCCAGCTTCTAGAATCCCTAAAAGGAAATTAGTGAAATCTTAGATCTCTTGTACCTTGCGTCAAAGCGAGAGAGAGAGAGAGAGAGAGAGAGAGAGAGAGAGAGAGAGAGAGAGAGAGAGAGAGAGAGAGAGAGAGAGAGAGAGAGAGAGAGAGAGTCAGTCAGAGAGAGGGAGAAAGAGAGAGAGAAAGAAAAAGAGAGAGAGAGAGAGAGCTACAGAGAGAGGGATGGAGAGAGGTAAGGAGAGCGGTGGTGCACTGGAATGTGCGGTAGATGGCCGCGTTGGGAATAAGGGGAATAAAATGGGGAACACGAGTGGACAGAAGTGTGCGTGGTCAGAGAAGATGCTGTGAATGAACTCAATCAGTACACCGCAGAAATAGTTCCAGGTTATTGTGGTGTTCTTCGTTACATTAGGTTCTTTTTGCGTTTTTTTGTTTGTGTTTTTAGCTTTGTTTCTTGTCGTTTTATGAAGAAACTTGTTTAAGTCTCCAAGTTGTTGTTTTTTACTCGACTGGAGTAAAGTGACTTTGTGGAATTTGCTGTTACAAAAAAGTCGCTCGTTTCAGACCTTTTACGCTTTTAAGCTTTTGTTTTTTTATCTCTCCTATATATCTCAGATCTCTTAAAAATAAAAGTATCCTATCCTTCCAGCTTCCAGAATCCCTAAAAAAAAATTGTTGAAATCTTAGATCTCTTGTACCTTTCATCAAAGCGGGTCACTGAGGCCAGGCAGGATGATTCTGATCATGTTCATTGTCCTGTGTCCTGTTCTGCGCTGACATGTACAGCTTTGTTCCAGTTGTGACCCAGCACCACAAAAGGGACATTAAGTGTCAAAGTGAGCATTCTGAGAAAATGGCACAGTTGAGAGCTTCAGTCAATTCTGTTAATACTTATATAAAAAATCCATTCTTTTGTCTTTTTCCATTCAAGAGCTATGAGCATTACACTTGGTAGGGTCACTGTCAGCCATTTTGAGAAATCACAGTCTAAGGAAATGCATCAACCTACCTATCCTAAGAAAATGCATCAACCTACTAATTTGGAAGCACGTTTTTGAGTATCTTAAAGATAATATTAAAGGTTGCCCTTTATGGATATGAAAGATAAGATATTAGAGAGCATGTACATACCAATAATTCAACATTGACAAAAAATGAGATTTGTAACTGTGCAAGCCTGTTGTGAGAAACTAGGCTAGCCCAGCGACTTAATATCCCTGTCGTGGTGCTGGGTCACAATTATGCTTGACCCTTCCGTCTTTAAGCGCGACCCTTTCTCGTTATCGTTTAGCTTCCAACTCTGTTACATTTCCAAAGTGTCTGCTCTTACAATTCGGCTGCAAGACCCAAATTGTTGAAGAAGAAAAACATGTTTGAATCCAGCGCCAGTCGACACTTTATCTCGCCATATTTAACAACATTTAAAAAACAATATATTAATGTTTAGTTGAATGGATCAACAACTATGCTCATTAAAACAATTTCTGCAGTTCTACCCAGACATACAAATCAGAAAAGAAGAAGAAGAAGAAGAAGAAGAAGAAGAAGAAGAAGAAGAAGAAGAAGAAGAAGAAGAAGAAGAAGAAGAAGAAGAAGATGAAATGTGGAGGAGTAGCTTGAGGGGACGGGGATAGGAGAGAACGGATGAAGATGAAACACAAATGCGCTGGCAATCAGTGACAATGACAATCATTGATCGGGATGTAAGTTTTGAACACTGGGTTGGTCAGAAAACATAGATCTAAGCAGATGTGGATCAGTCAGCCATAATAGGTTGTGGACGGGGGGTGGGGGGTGGGGTTACAAGTGCACGGTTGGGGAGTCTGGGGACACTTTGAGTGTAATAAATGCAATGAAGCATAAGTTAAAAATATGGCATGGAATTACATTTCTCATTGTTTTTCTTTTCTTTCCATTTTTCTTTGTTTTCCCTTTTCTTCTTTTTTTAGGGGGAGGGGTGTTTGTCTGGAATTCCTGTATCTCCATGTTCCGCTGTTGAGAACTGAGCATCCACAAAGAAACGTGGTTTCGAAGATGACTGCTTATCATGTCAACACCTTGTTGTGGGGCTATAACTTAACGCGATACCGAGTTGCCGACACTTGTGTAGAACCAATAGTTTTGGGCATATCAAGGATTGGCGAAGAAAAAGTAGATATTGTGACAAAATAGCCGAATGAAGAAACGACGGAATGGATATGTGTAAACGGTAAATACGGCTGTTTAGTGTTTATAGCGCATGGGGTGACGTGCGGACTTGAAGCTGAGAATGCAAATTTATATAAAAAAGCAGACAC
>CM065692.1:38959720-38964720 GCA_017654935.2 Phymorhynchus buccinoides | reverse complement strand
GATGGTGGGAATCCACCGAGGAGAGCATCTCTGCCTTTAGCTATAAACGTGCAGGATGAAAACGATAACGCCCCGCAGTTTGAGCACAGAGAGTACACCCAAACCCTTACTGAAGAAACACGGTCCAATTCGGAAATACTCACCGTCAGTGCCAAAGACGATGACGAGGGAGATAACGCACGAGTGTCTTACCTCTTGTCTGATTTCGCTGACATCACCATAAAGTCACTCTTCTCCGTAAATGAAGACACCGGCGTGGTTACCCTGACATCACCGTTGACTAATCGAGGAGGCAACACGTACAAGTTTGAAGTGATTGCCCAGGATAACGGCGTACCTAAGCTGAGTTCTAAGTGTCACATCGCTATCCATGTCCTGGACACTCACAACGACAGGCCTCATATGGAAGTTAACCCTCTTTTCAGCCGTCATGGGGCAGCGGTGGTTCCAGAGTCTGCTGCCATCGGTCGGGTGACAGCCCTGATGACTGTGGTGGACCCCGACTCGGGTCGTAATGGTCTGGTAACCTGCCACTTGAACAGCGCCTTCTTCTCTCTGCAGAAGCTGGACATGAATGAGTACAAGATCGTCGTTGCCGCCTCACTGGACAGGGAGCGACAGGGGAACCACACGATCAGCATCCGTTGTGTCGACGGCGGCGACCCCCCGCTGAGCAGAGAGACTGTGCTGAAGGTGGAGGTCAGTGACAGCAACGACAACAGTCCCCAGTTCTCCTCCAAGGACTACATTCTCTCTGCGCTGGAGAACGAGGTGGTGGGCACCTGGGTGGGTCAGGTGACGGCCCAGGACATTGACTCTGGAGACAACGCTCACCTCATCTACGGCATGGAGGACAACGGGAAGACATTCACCATCGACACCATGCTGGGCGACATCTACACCACGCAGTTTCTGGACAGAGAAACCACTCCCCGCTACGTCTTCAACGTGTACGCCTACGACAAGAGCGCCTCTCCCTTGACCGCTGTCACCACAGTGGTTATCAACGTGGCTGACAAAAACGACCTGAAGCCAGTGTTCACCAACAGTTCGTACCGTTTTCGAGTCGATGAACGTATACCCCCGGGATCTAAAGTAGGAGAGATCAAAGCAGTGGATGGAGACCTTGGTCTCAACGGCCGGGTGGAATACTACATGGTGACATCACACTCACGACCAAGAACTCCTTTCAACGTCAACTCTTCTGGTGCCATCTTGGTGACGGGCGACGTGGACTACGAGGTGTCCAACCTGTTCGTCTTCATGGTGGCGGCCGTGGATCTGGGAACGCCTCCCCAGAACTCCACCTGCCAAGTCACCATAGAGGTGGTGGACAAGAATGACCACAGTCCCGTCATCACCTTCCCTAGCCCGGAAAACCCCTCAATCACAATCCCTTTCGACACCGCCCCTGGCTCAGAAATCGCCAAAGTCGTTGCTTACGATCTGGACAGTGGGTCTAATGGGGAGCTGCGCTACAGCCTCCGCGCGAGCAACAAGTCCGCTATGTTCCTGATCGACGAAGTGACGGGCATCATCAAGCTAGGTCACCAGCTGCTTCCTGAAGACATCCGGACCTTCAACGTGGTGGTCAGCGTTCACGACAACGGCGTGCCGCAGATAGCCCAGCAGGCCGTGCTGAGAATCGAGGTGATCACCACCGAGGACATGGCTGCCGCGGAGCAGAACAACTTCAACCTGCAGATCGTCATCGCCATGGTGTGCGTCACGCTATTGCTGGCCATTGCTGTTCTGGTCACGCTGCTCCTCATCCGGCTCTTCGATCGCAGGCGGCGAAACGCGGCAGAGAAACACCGACACGAGATCCTGACCAAGTCGGACTACCAGCCTCAAGAATATGACAAAGAAGCCGGCTTGAGGACCACGACAGTCTTTACCTCCAAACGAGACACCACCACAGTGTATAGTCCTAAACGGGCGCCCCCAAACGCGTCCCCGCCCCTGGACAACAACTCTCTCACCAAGAACAGAAAGAAGTGTGTGAGTTTTGAAAAGGAACCTATTAGTGAAGAGGAGGGGCCGGATGGATACCCGAGCCCCGTAAGACAAGTTGCCAGAGACATGTACCCAATTCCAGACGAGAGTACCGTGGGGAATTTCTCTACCTTCAAGCCTTCTTCTCGACCCCCGCCATATGGCGAACAGGTGAGGATTTACTCTATTTTGTTAACTCATGTCAGTGTTTTGTGATCTGCTTGAGCATTTAAGGTTATTATTTTTAGAAATTCATGTTATCAACACACTTTCATACTCACTCATAGCTCACAGATATAGTATGCGTAAAATATTCTGTACATTTGCTTTATATTATCTGTCACAATATTAATTACGATGTATTCAACCAATGAACAAAGCGGTACATTTATAACAAAAAACATTGGCTTGATTGCTTTAAACTATTTGTTTTAGGTCAACATTGTTGAGTGAGTCAATTTTAAATTCGATTTGATTACCTTTCAACGAATCCTCATTTGAAAACAAAACCCATCATCACCAACAACATCATCATCACTTTACATACGCATTAGAAACACCGTGTGTGCGTGCGAGCGTGCATGCATGCGTGATTGTTTGTGTGTATGTGCTTATGTGCATGAATGTTTGTGTGTCTGAGAGAACGAACGAATGAACGAACGAACGAACGAACGAAATGCTATTTATTCAGGGTAATGAGATAAGCTAATTAGTTATAGCTTTTTTTCACTCAGCCCTGAGGCAAACACGAAAGCAACAAACAAATAAAATTAAGAACAAGAAGGGGAAAAAAGCATACTAACAAAGCAACAATCATTACCAAAGAAAACCAACAACATTATTTACATATTATATACATAACCAGCAAAGGGGAGATGGGGAATGGGGATTTTGAAAAAAGGGTACTGTAAAATGTTGCTACTCGAGAAAACAGGTGATTATAGCGAAGAATGATTATGACAACATAATTCATACATTGAAATTGGTAAGCATAGTAACAAACATAATATTCCTTTCCCGAAGACAACAAACCCTTAGAAATTGATTAGTTGCCAACAAAACTTCTTTAAAGCTGGGATTTAGGTGTTTGTCGTCACTCTGTCAAGCAAGCGCTTTTTGTATGCTCTTTTAAATGAATGAAGGCTGTTATTTCCTTTAAAGACCCAGTGACGCGCCACGATTAAGTCCCTTGGTTTGTTCTGGGTAGCTGTGACCCACATCCAAATTTCCCCAACTTAATTTTTTTTTTTTAGGCTGCTCTTTAAATTGATGTGTCGGTTTTAATTTGGGACAATTTATATGGGAGTCAGACCTGGTCAAAACAAGATTTATTTCCAGTTATAAGATGGAAAGCATGACTGTGAAACCCGTTAAAATCGGGCGCAACCCTGTTGCGACCAGTGGTGTGGCACTAGTGTAATGCTATTCGACGTTTTGATGTTTTGCCCTGATCAGCCATTAGAGTCCTGAACCAGACCAGTAGTAGATGATTGACATTCTGCAGTAGTCCTCAGCAAGTGACGACCGGCGCGCGTGTGTGTGTGTGTGTGTGTGTGTGTGTGCGTGCGTGTGTGCGTGTGTGCGTGTGTGCGTGTGTGCGTGTGTGCGTGTGCGTGTGCGTGCGCGCGTGCGCGCGTGCGCGTGTGCGCGCGTGCGTGCATGCGTGTGTGTGTGTGTGTGTGTGCGTGTGCGCGTGCGTGTGTGTGTGTGCGCGCGCGCACGTGTGTGTGTGTTTGCTTGTTGGTTGGTGTATGTGTGTGTGTGTTTGTGTGAGTGTGTGTGTGTGTGTGCAGTGCGCTTGTGGGCAAGGATGCCTGTGAGTGTGCATGTGCGCATATGTGTACGCGTGAATGAGCATGTACTCACATGCGATGTGTCTGTGTGTGAGCGCGCGTGCTTGTGGGTGCTTGCACGTGCTTGTCCGTATGTTTGTTTCGGTCATTGTTTGCACATGGGCATGTGGGTGGGGGACGGAAGAGGGGTTGCATACGTGAGATCATCTACTGCGTGTATGTGGGAAGATAACCGTGTGCGCACAGGCGCGCACGAATGTGTGTGTGTGTGTGTGTGCCTTAGTTTATGAATCAGAATCAGAATCAGAATCAAAGTTTATTGTCCTTTAAAACCAATACAAGGTTTTATATGACACTGATAAAATGACAATAACGTAATAATAACAATTTATAAAGTTCAGTTACGGAACTTTTGGTTTTTTGGTTTTTTGCTAAATACTTCTGGGCTTTTCCCCCTTCTTTCTTTGTGCTAGTTGCGTTACTGTTTCAGGTAATTGAGGCTATTGATTGAGACAACTGCGTATATATTTTGCAAGCTCACTTACAAGGGCGTCATTTGTAAATAATTTGCTAGGTGTAACATTATGTATATCGTATTTTTCTTCAACAAGTTTTATAAATTGTGTTCTTATTTCCGTATGCTTTGCACAATTGTCTAAAAAATGAGTTTCATCTTCTATTTCCTTGCATTGTAAACATAGCCTTTTCTCTCTAGGCATATTAGAATGTCTACCTTTTTCTATTTTAAGCTCATGGCATGAAGTTCTTAGTTTGCATAACGTCTGTTTTTGTGTTTATGTGTGTGTGTGTGTGTGTGTGTGTGTGTGTGTGTGTGTGCGTGCGTGTGCGTGTGCGTGTGTGCGTGCGTGTGTGTGCGTGCGTGTGTGTGTGTGTGTGTGTGTGTGTGTGTGTGTGTGTGTGCGTGCGTGTGCGTGTGTGTGTGTGTGTGTGCGTGTGCGTGTGCGTGTGTGTGTGTGTGTGTGTGTGTGTGAATGGAGAAT
Source organism: Phymorhynchus buccinoides (assembly GCA_017654935.2). Taxonomy (NCBI): domain Eukaryota; kingdom Metazoa; phylum Mollusca; class Gastropoda; order Neogastropoda; family Raphitomidae; genus Phymorhynchus; species Phymorhynchus buccinoides. The sequence goes on along the minus strand of CM065692.1, from coordinate 38,959,931 downwards.
GTGTTGAGGAATTTAGTTCATGCTTTATCACTTTTGACCTAGTTTCTTTAATTCTTATGTTGGTCATTCTTTTAAGGGAATATTTATTTATGAAGCTTTACTGTTTTAAAAGTTATCGACGCATCATTTTAATGTCCTAAATTATTGTTTAAGAATTAGCGTGGAAACGTTATTTAAGAAATGTGCTAATTGATGTATTACGTGCGTGTAT
>CM065692.1:38939720-38942220 GCA_017654935.2 Phymorhynchus buccinoides | reverse complement strand
ACTGTTTTTTTTAACCTGGATCCGATAAATGAGAGTATGGTAGCTCCACGTTTCCAGCACTGTGTGGACTTATGTGCTGTAGGGTATAATGATGGAAGTGTCATGTTATGAATTGTACTACATTTTTTGTTTTCAGGTTTTGTACGTTGTTAAGATTCATGGATTTGTGTTTTGCTATACGTGGTGGAACTTTATGTGGTGACAGTCCTGAGATAACCATAACTGTTGACGGGACTATAACAGACTAACTAACTAACTAACTAACTAACTAACTAACTAACTAACTAACTAACTAACTAACTAGACAGTTATCCTCTTCTTCCTCTGACACTTCTCTCCTCCAGATCCCTCGTTGCCGCACCATAACCCTTGGCGAACGTTCTTTCTCTTTTCAGGCTCCTTCCACTTGGACTAATCTCCCTTTACCTCTCCGTTCGGCCAACTTTCTTTCTTCATTTAAGTCTCCTCACAAAACTACTCTTTTCAAATCAAAGTCTGCTTCATTTCCTTTCAAAGCACTTTTGTCCCGTCCATGCACGTGTGTTTGTGTACGTGTATGTGTGTGTGTGTCTGTGTGCGTGTGTGTGTGTGTGTGTGTGTGTGCGTGTGCGTGTGCGTGTGTGTGTGTGCGTGTGTGTGTGTGTGTGTGTGTGTGCGTGCGTGCGTGCGTGTGTCGTGGGTGCCCCATTATTATTATTATTATAATTATTATTATTATTATTATTATTATTATTATTATTATTATTATTATTATCATAGACATTTTGCGCTTGCTAACTTCCCAATCGGAGTGAACCCATAGTGAGGTAGGGGAAATGCGGGAAAGATTGAAGAATCAAGCACACAGTACAACTATAGAGAAAAGCTTGTGAAAAAGCATTAGCAGGAACAGCTGCAGATAAAGAAGAAGAAGAAGAAGAAGAAGAAGAAGAAGAAGAAGAAGAAGAAGAAGAAAGAAGAAGAAGAAGAAGAAGAAAAAAGAGAAGAATGACGTTCAACAGGAATAACATAACAAGCAGAAGAAGGAGAAGTAGTAGTAGTAGAAGAAGAAGAAGGAAAAGAAGAAGAAGAAGAAGAAGAAGAAGAAGAAAAAGAAGAAACATGGCATACAATTTAGTAGAAAAGAAAAAAAATGATGTTGTTGCTTCTGCTGCTGTTGTTGCTAAGAAGGAAGAAGAAGAAGAAGAACAATAACAAGAACAAGAACAAGAAAAACAACAATAACAAATAACAATAACAACAAGAACAACAGCAGCAGCAGCAACAACATCAAGACAAACTAGAAGAATAACAAAAATAAGAAAAAAGACAACGAATAGAAAGAAGAAGAAGAAGAAAGAGTCCAATACAACTACGCGGCACAGATCAAAGCATCGCTGTTTCAATCTTCACGTTCTTTGTGGTTTCCCCCCCTCTGGTTACGAATCGCGATGCATTTCTGACATACGGTTCATGTTTGTATCGTTATGTTGTGTATGCTATCCCATGGGAATGGGCTTTGTAAGCGTACCTCATTAAACAATACTCACTCAAGTCTCAAGGATCTCTCTCTCTCTCTCTCTCTCTCTCTCTCTCTCTCTCTCTCTCTCTCTCTCTCTCTCTCTCTCTCTCTCTCTCTCTCTCTCTCTGTCTCTCTCATTATGCACTTTGGAATTCGGGTTAGTACGGTTCGTTTACCCAACAAAACGGTACAGAAAACATGTATTCATTCATATTTGCGTGTAAACATACACATAAATACCGCCCCTCTCTCTCTCTCTCTCTCTCTCTCTCTCTCTCTCTCTCTCTCTCTCTCTCTCTCTCTCTCTCTCTCTCTCTCTCTCTCTCTCTCTCTCTCTCTCTCTCTCTCTCTCTCTCTCTCTCTCTCTCTCTCTCTCTCTCTCTCTCTCTCTCACCTCTCTCTCCCTCTCTCTCTCTCTCCTCTCTCCCCTCTGTCCTCTGTCTCTCCCTCCCCTCTCTCTCTCTCTCCCTCTGTCTCTCTCTCACCTCTCTCTCTCTCTCTCTCTCTCTCTCTCTCTCTCTCTCTCTCTCTCTCTCTCTCTCTCTCTCTCTCTCTCTCTTTGTGTCTTTCTCTCTCTTTATCCTTAATAGTTTAAGTTTTCAAAGTTTTCAAAGATTTTAAAAGATTTCAAAGCTCTCTCTTTCTCTCTCTCTCTCTCTCTCTCTCTCTCTCTCTCTCTCTCTCCTCTCTCTCTCTCTCTCTCTCTCTCTCTCTCTCTCTCTCTCTCTCTCTCTCTCTCTCTCTCTCTCTCTCTCTCTCTCTTATCGTGGTTCGATGTGACGCGACATAAACTCACATCGGTATTAATTTGATAACGAACTGTTCCTTTTCCGCAATAATTATGGTTACAAGGTTTATTTCAGAAAGCCCCTTGGGGGTACATAGAATACATGGTTACGAATCGCGATGCATTTCTGACATACGGTTCATGTTTGTATCGTTATGTTGTGTATGCTATCCCATGAGAATGGGCTTTGTAAGCGTACCTCATTAAACAAT
>CM065692.1:38929720-38937220 GCA_017654935.2 Phymorhynchus buccinoides | reverse complement strand
TCTGTTTGATTAACGTTGTATGATGTGTTTTTAACTGACAATTACAAAGACAATCACGACGATGAGGACGACGACAATGATGATGATTATTATGATTATAATGATGATGATGATGATGATGATGATGATGATGATGATGATGATGATGATGATGATGATGATGATGATGATGATGATGATGACGACGAGGAGGAGGAGGATAGTGGTGATGATGATGATGACGATGATGATGATGACGATGATGATGATGATGACGATGATGATGACGATGATGGTGATGGTGATGATGATGATGATGATGATGGTGGTGGTGGTGATGATGACTATGACAATGATGGTGATGATGATGACGACAACGACAACTCCAACGAGGATAGCGACGACATCGAAAATGGCGCTATTAATAATAATGGTGGTAATAAACCAGTTTTTACCCTCCCTCCTCTCGCACAGCTCTTTCCAAGTAGCACACACGGCATTGCCGAAATTCGACTAAGCTAAAGAGATGCAATTATGGCGGATAAAACAAGCCACAATCAATATCACGATCCGCAATATCTGTTCGTCTGTTTTTGTCTGAAACATACACGTAATGATAATACCAGACAGAGAGAGAGAGAGAGAGAGAGAGAGAGAGAGAGAGAGAGAGAGAGAGAGAGAGAGAGAGAGAGAGAGAGAGAGAGAGAGAGAGAGAGAGAGAGAGAGGAGAGAGAGAGAGAGAGGGAGAGAGAGAGAGAGAGAGAGAGAGAGAGAGAGAGAGAGAGAGAGGGAGAGAGAGAGAGAGAGAGGACCGCCTTTATATAAAATAAAAAAAAATTAAATGAAAAAAAGAAGAAAACGAACAAAGAAACAAAATGAAAAAATGAAAATAAAAGGATAAAGAGAAGAGAAATAAATGTAACAAATAAATAAACAAAAGACAACGGAATAGTAAAGGCGGAGGGGAAAAAAATTCCTCTCTAATTCATGTTGGTTCTAGGAACAAAGGAAAGAAAGAAACACGGGCTACGTGGACATATTTAGGGCGATGGTGACTGACCAACTAAAATCCAATAGGGGAAGACGGGGTAAAAAGCGCATGGGCGGGTAAGAAGCCCACCCCAATTATCTCATGAAATGAAGCAAATTTCAGTCTCATTTTGCCCATGAGACGAGCGTTAATGTCTAGCATTCGTCTCATGGGCAAATTTGACTGAAATTTTCTTTATTTCATGAGATAATTGGGGTGGGCGTCTTACCCGCCCATGCGCTTTTTACCCCGTCTTCCCCTACTTTCCTTTATTATTGAAGTTGAATTTAAAAAGAAGAACGAAATCTGCGATATGTGGTTTGTTTTGTTTTGATGGGAAGGAATTCACCGAAAAGTAAACATCATATTTGTTGGTATGTATGCATGCACACGCGCGCACTCACTCTCAAGTACACTGATCTACAAACGGTTATGTACAAGGTCTAATTCACACAGGCTAATGCACACACGCACACACACACACACACTAATAAATAATCGCGTACAGACAGACAGACAGACAAACACGCACACATACACACACACGCACGCACGTACGCACGCACGAACGCATGCGCAGATAACTACTATACAGAATAACTAAACCATGCTTGTGCTGGCAGTTTCATTAGCTCAACATATTTATGTACCATGTTTAACCAAATAACGGGAACTGTTTTGAATTCCAAATTTCACAATTTAAGACACATAATCCAATTGAAACACACCTCTTGAGATAGAAAGAGAGAGAGGGGGAGAGTGAGAGAGAGAGAGAGAGGGGGGGATGGGAGAGGAGAGAGAGAGAGAGAGAGAGAGAGAGAGAGAGAGAGAGAGAGAGAGAGAGAGAGAGAGAGAGAGAGAGAGAGAGGGAGAGAGAGAGAGGAGAGAGAGAGAGAGAGAGAGAGAGAGAGAGAGAGAGAGAGAGAGAGAGAGAGAGAGAGAGAGAGAGAGAGAGAGAGAGAGAGAGAGAGAGAGAGAGAGAGAGAGAGAGAGAGAGAGAGAGAGAGAGAGAGAGAGAGAGAGAGAGAGAGAGAGAGAGAGAGAGAGAGAGAGAGAGAGAGAGAGAGAGAGAGAGAGAGAGAGAGAGAGAGAGAGCGTGCGTATGTCTGAGAGAGAGAAGTTTGAATATAACAAAATAAAATCTTTGTGTGTTGTCTTGATCTAAACTTTTAATCTGGCTTTTAAAACAAAAAACTGAAGTCACAAAAAGAAGCAGGATCATAATAATGTATTCACTTGTCAAAAACAAACCACATTTAGATTACCCCAAATAAGACTACACAGGATTTTTGTTTGTTCTTCCATTAATGAAAACACACGTGTACAGTGTATAAGTTGAAAACACGAATTAACCTAATTCGTGTAGGCCTATTTAAAAATTAAAAAAAGCGATCCTTGTGAACTATCTTCCACATTTAAATCTGTTTGGGCCTGCATTTTTATCCCGAAAAAAAAGAGAACTAATTGTTGCTTTTTTGTCTTTTGTTTTGTATTCAAGTTACATATCACAAACTGAAATGGATGATAGCATCACTACATAAATCACGTAGGCCTACACGCGACATTTCATTCCAAAATGAATGGAAACTTAGGTGCGGTAATGATGAGTGCGTCTTAACTCTTTCGCCGCCAATGTCACATTTCAGCACCACATTAATTTAAAGACCCCGTGACGCGCCACGGTTACGTCCCTGGTTTTTTTCTGGGTCGCTGTGACCCGCAATCGAAATACCCCATATTCAAATTGAGGCTGCTCTTTAAACTGACTTGTAGCTTTCAATTTGGGGTACTTTATATGGGAGTCTGACTTGGTCAAAACAAGATTTATTTCCAGTTATAAGAGGAAAAACACGTGAATCCCGTGATTTTGACACGTGATCGGGGGGCTCTTTAACACCTGTCACTAAGAGGCATGAAATTAGGATACGTTATCCAAGGACCTTATGTTGTTAATACTGGGAGACAAGGAAAGGCCTTATTTGATGCGTGTCATAGGGGGGGGGGGATTCACAGTATTGCAGAATCCAACTTGTCTTTACCCAGGTAAATCTGACAGCCTTTTTCAACTGAAAAATGGGAGACGGCGAAAGGGTTAATAGTCAACACGGAGAGTAAATGTTAAAAACAAAAACAAACAAAAAAACGGCTAAAAAGCATTGGCTGTTAATTCTATTTAAACGCGAAGTTTAGATCCAAAATTAATAGAGACCCTGGTACTGTGATCGTGAGTGCGTCTTAAATAGTTAACACGGGGTAGCAAAATGTATTAAAAAAAAATATTTTCAAAAAAAACCCGCTACAAACAACAGGAATTTAAAACAACCTGCTAAATCCAATGGCTGTTAATTCTATTTTACACGCGAAGTTCAGATCCAAAATTAATAGAGACCCTGGTACTGTGCTCGTGAGTGCCTCTTAATAAATAGTTAAGACGACGAGGGTAGTAAGATGTATATAATTGTGGCGGTACCATTGCCGATGAGGTCTAACCGAGGCGTGGTTACCGCTACACCTATCTGCATTGTTAAGAAATCAGGACTTTACTGGTGTTGCACTGCCTCCGGGCATTGCCTCCCAGTATTGTTCCCACCATCTTTGTATCTACAAATGTCCCATATGTGTCTGTTCCAGACCGGGAGGACGTAAAACACCATTTTTCGTTCGGTAGTAAGATGTAAATCAGCACAATTATGCAGCCCACCGTATCGGCAGTTTCGTCCAATTGACACGTTGCTACCAGTGTTAACTGTTTAAAGGGGCACCCTGACGGATGCGTTTTTGTAAGAAACACGTCGAGATCACCAGAAAAACACCCTTTACAGAGATTGCAACACTCACTTTGCTCTGGTTTCCTAGAAATCAAACAGTCACATCGGCGATTCCTCCTCGGCGGATGTGCTGGAAGTCAAATTATTGCACCCAAAGAGAAGGCGTGTGCCGTCTCTTTTCTAATGGCCGCCAAATCGTTTGCAGGAAATGTTTGCAATACAAGCCTTTTTATTTTTATTCTTTAAAATGTTATGCTGTTTATCTAAAGGAGTTTCGCTCACAACAAAGGAAATAGATCCTTTTTTTTATATTACTGCACTACAAAAAAAAAGAAAACGCTTCAACCACAATGAGTGACCTCCACCCACCCCATCTAATATGGCTACTGTCTCCGGCACCTCCGCCAAGGAGGAATCACCCTTTTGACGGTTTAATTTCTAGGAAATCAGAGCAAAGTGAAAAGGCTGTCTTTCTGGTGATCTCGACGTGTTTCTTGCAAAAACTCATCCGTCAGGGTCCACCGTTAAGACGCACTCATGCTTACGGTAAGCAGGCGAACGACTTGATGCCCACCCTTTGATGGCTTGTTCCCTGCAGACGGTGCAGCGCGGAGACAAGGACATCGAGGTGTGGAGCAGCTCCTCGGCCGACACCAGTGACAGCGGACACGGGGGCAGCGAGGTGGACGTCTCCGCTGCCAAGGTAACCCACCCAGGGCACGCGCCTTTCACGCAGCAATTAGCATAGTGCATGAAACAAGTAGGACCCGTGTTTCAAAAGCATAGTGCATGAAAAAGTAGGACCCGTGTTGTAAAAGCATAGCATAGTGCATGAAACAGTAGGACCCGTGTTTTAAAGGCATAGTATAGTGCATGGAGAAGTAGGACCCGTGTTTTAAAGGCATAGTATAGTGCATCGGACAGTAGGACCCGTGTTTTAAAAGCATAGTATAGTGCATGGAGAAGTAGGACCCGTGTTTTAAAAGCATAGTATAGTGCATGGAGAAGTAGGACCCGTGTTTTAAAAGCATAGTATAGTGCATGAAAAAGTAGGACCCGTGTTTTAAAAGCATAGTATAGTGCATGGAGAAGTAGGACCCGTGTTTTAAAAGCATAGTATAGTGCATGGAGAAGTAGGACCCGTGTTTTAAAAGCATAGTATAGTGCATCGGAGAAGTAGGACCCGTGTTTTAAAAGCATAGTATAGTGCATCGGAGAAGTAGGACCCGTGTTTTAAAAGCATAGTAGTGCATGGAGAAGTAGGACCCGTGTTTTAAAAGCATAGTATAGTGCATGAAAAAGTAGGACCCGTGTTTTAAAAGCATAGTATTGTGCATGGAGAAGTAGGACCCGTGTTTTAAAAGCATAGTATTGTGCATGGAGAAGTAGGACCCGTGTTTTAAAAGCATAGTATAGTGCATGGAGAAGTAGGACCCGTGTTTTAAAAGCATAGTATAGTGCATGGAGAAGTAGGACCCGTGTTTTAAAAGCATAGTATAGTGCATGGAGAAGTAGGACCCGTGTTTTAAAAGCATAGTATAGTGCATGGAGAAGTAGGACCCGTGTTTTAAAAGCATAGTATAGTGCATGGATGAAGTAGGACCCGTGTTTTAAAAGCATAGTATTGTGCATGGAGAAGTAGGACCCGTGTTTTAAAAGCATAGTATTGTGCATGGAGAAGTAGGACCCGTGTTTTAAAAGCATAGTATTGTGCATGGAGAAGTAGGACCCGTGTTTTAAAAGCATAGTATTGTGCATGGAGAAGTAGGACCCGTGTTTTAAAAGCATAGTATTGTGCATGGAGAAGTAGGACCCGTGTTTTAAAAGCATAGTATAGTGCATGGAGAAGTAGGACCCGTGTTTTAAAAGCATAGTATTGTGCATGGAGAAGTAGGACCCGTGTTTTAAAAGCATAGTATAGTGCATGGAGAAGTAGGACCCGTGTTTTAAAAGCATAGTATAGTGCATGGAGAAGTAGGACCCGTGTTTTAAAAGCATAGTATAGTGCATGGAGAAGTAGGACCCGTGTTTTAAAAGCATAGTATAGTGCATGGAGAAGTAGGACCCGTGTTTTAAAAGCATAGTATAGTGCATGGAGAAGTAGGACCCGTGTTTTAAAAGCATAGTATAGTGCATGGAGAAGTAGGACCCGTGTTTTAAAAGCATAGTATAGGAGTGCATGGAGAAGTAGGACCCGTGTTTTAAAAGCATAGTATAGTGCATGGAGAAGTAGGACCCGTGTTTTAAAAGCATAGTATTGTGCATGGAGAAGTAGGACCCGTGTTTTAAAAGCATAGTATAGTGCATGGAGAAGTAGGACCCGTGTTTTAAAAGCATAGTATAGTGCATGGAGAAGTAGGACCCGTGTTTTAAAAGCATAGTATAGTGCATGAAGAAGTAGGACCCGTGTTTTAAAAGCATAGTATAGCGCATGAAAAAGTAGGACCGTGTTTTAAAAGCATAGCGCATGAAAAAGTAGGACCCGTGTTTTAAAAGCATATCGGATGAAAAAGTAGGACCGTGTTTTAAAAGCAGGGCGCATGAAAAAGCAGGACCCGTGTTTTAAAAGCATGGCACTAATAATAATATCTGCCGGATTTCTGTCGTGGTTTTTTTCTATTATACCTGGAAGAATACGATTTCGATTTTTGTTTTCTTCTGACCAACAGTGTGTCACCGATGCCTTTCCAGTGTGTTAACGCTTATGGTACCTTATCTTGAATACATTATGTACGATAAACATTATGTTAGCTTATAGTATGTTAGCTTACATTATGTTAATTCATATTAATGAATATTTCATGAGATATTTGGCATGGGCTTCTTACCCGCCCATGGGCTTTTTACCCCGTCTTACCCTAGTACACGAAACAGTAACATGTTCAGCAAACTCTTTGAACCTTCTTGTTGGTAGCATGCCACCGAGTGATGTCAGTTTGAGTTGGCTTTAGTTTAACCCTTTCACCGCCAAAGTCGCATTTTAGCACCACAATGATTTTTCTTCCATGTCACTAAAAGGCATGGGGTCTATTATCCAAAGACCCTATTGTCTTAGTTTTGAGAAGTAAAGATAGGCCTTATTTTATATATGTCACAGAAGAATCCCCAATACTGCAGATGGATTTTGTTCTCTACCCAAGATCGTCGGCTAATTATCCCCCTCCTTTCTTTTACTTTTGGCCCTTATTGACCTACTTCTTTTCGTGCTAATTCTTTCGTGTCCAGGCTCTTTCAGTGCCAATGCTATTCTTGTCTGGCACCCAAAAATCGCATCAATCACGTCAGCGAAAATGAAAAAAAATCAAATGGCCTCCCCCCCTCCCCCCCCCCCCCCCTCCCCCCCTCCCCCCCCCCCCCCTCCGCTCTTTTTAAAGACCCACCACGTCACGTGTCAAAATCACGGTTTTCACGTGTGTTCCCTCATATAGCTGGTAAGAAACCTTAAGAAATCGTCCTAGCATAAGAGGGAATGTGACACGTGACGTGAGGGGGTCTTTGACATTCAACAACTTCTTTCCATTCTGTCGTCATTTTCACTGTCTATATAGTGCAAGGTGGAACTCATGGTTCCCAAAACGTTATGGGTATCTCCATATTTGGTTCTGGAATGTCAATTCCCACTCTCTGGCATTACTCCTGATGTTGTCTGTCGTATTTTCTTGCTGACTATCCGTATATGCCCTGATGCAGAAGTATTGGCCATCTCATTCCACACCTTTCTTC
>CM065692.1:38879720-38922220 GCA_017654935.2 Phymorhynchus buccinoides | reverse complement strand
GGTGGAAGGATATATGTGCCGACCAAATTTTCGGAATAGATTACCTATCTCGGTTAATTGTATTTTTCCGTTATTGCCTTTCTTACCATACATAAAGCTGTATTTTAGGAACATTTTTAGCTAATAACCTTTTTGGAATACTAACCCTAACCCTAACCCTAGCCCTAACCCTAACCCTACCCCCCACCGTATAAGACGGAAAAACGCAACGAACCACAACTGTGACAAATCGCGGTGTACTGCAGTACATAGTGGGGGGTAGGGTTAGGTTTAGGGGTAGGGTTAGGGTTAGGGTTAGTATTCCAAAAAGGTAATTAGCTAAAAATGTTCCTAAAATACAGCTTTATGTATGGTAAGAAAGGAAAAAACGGAAAAGTACAATTAACCGAGAAATGCATGGGGGGTGGCACATCTTTATATGGTTATATGGGTCTAACGCCAATGGTTTTCAAACTATGGGCACTTTTATCCGGACAGAGAGACACGCAGACACACAGATAGACAGACAGACACACCGCGGATTTTATTATATAGGTATAGATGTCTACCACATTCACCCAGAACCATACTATTTCCAACATCTCTTCCCACACCAACCATCATTTCACAAAGGATTTTGTCTATGTTTTCATACGATTTGAACCCCCATACTTCTGGGCCGTACAGTCAAAGTCAAAGTCGAAAATATTTTATTATTACGTTAGGTGAACTTACAGTGTGGTCTCGATTACAGTGTGCACAATACAAGCAAGGACACACATTTGCACGCATTAAAAATGGAAACAAAACTAAGGGAAAACGGATAACAAATCATGCTTCGCAAGAAGTTGGACATAGTTAGGGTCGATATAAGCGACTATCAAAACATTGAGACCTGCCCTCTTTCCCACCATTTCTATCCTCGCATTCAGTTATTTAACCCCACCCCACCCCAACACCCCACCCTCTTCAATTCACCCCAAACTTTCACATATTTGTGCGTATGTGTGTGTGTGTGTGTGTGTGTGTGTGTGTGTGTGTGTGTGTGTGTGTGTGTGTGTGTGTGTGTGTTGCTTGTTGTTGACATTTTGCTTTGCATTTTTGTTGTTATGGTTGTCAAATGTCGTTTGAACAGTAGACAGTGTCTTGGTGTCCTTTCCATTTGACTGTCTTCGTTTTGCTGTATTTTTTAGAACTGTTGACCTTTTTTGTGCTATGATCATTTGAGCTTAAACGCTGATGGGACCAGCGGTGGGGACAGGGTCTAAACGTTAAAAATGCATGACCTCAATAGCTGGCCATGGTTATTTTTTTATTTCCACAAAAGGCAAGGGATTCAACCACTATTATACAGACACGAAACATTGTGTTTGTAAGCGTCTACGTGTCTTGTCTGTGTATGTGCGTGTTGAGGTATGTGTGTCAGCGCACGCGCGCGCGCGCGCGTGTGCGCGCGTGTGTGTGTGTGTGGTGCGGGTAGAGAGAGAGAGGGAGAGAAAGAGAGAGAGAGAGAGAGAGAGAGAGAGACTTGAAACTTGACAATGTTTTAAATTAATGAATAGGTCATAGACCTAAATCACAAGATGGAACACAAATCAGCGATAAATACATAATACACAATCGTGTGAAAGCTTAGAGAAAGAAAGAGAAACAGAGAGGGAGAGAGAGAGAGAGAGAGAGAGAGAGGGAGAGAGGGAGAGAGAGAGAGAGAGAAAAAGATAGATCGAGAGACAGAGAGACAATGACAACGACAATAACAAAATTATTGCTTTTAGCTTTTTTTACAAAGCAGAGAGAGAGAGAGAGAGAGAGAGAGAGAGAGAGAGAGAGAGAGAGAGAGAGAGAGAGAGAGAGAGAGAGAGAGAGAGAGAGAGAGAGAGAGAGAAAGGGGACAGAGAGAGACCCACAGGGAGAGAGAGAGAGAGAGAGAGAGAGAGAGAGAGAGAGAGAGAGAGAGAGAGAGAGAGAGAGAGAGAGAGAAACTTGAAAACTTGAAAACTTAAACTTTATTTCCAAGGATATAGATTTTAGGCAACGAGAGAAAGAGAGGGAAGGGAACAGAGAGAGAGAGAGAGAGAGAGAGAGAGAGAGAGAGAGAGAGAGAGAGAGAGAGAGAGAGAGAGAGAGAGAGAGAGAGAGAGAGAGAGAGAGAGAGAGAGAGAGAGAGAGAGAGAGAGGGAGAGAGAGAGAGAGAGAGAAATACGAAATACGAAATACGAATGTTTTATTGAGGGTAAAAAGGATAAGCTACAATAGCTTCTTTGCACCTGGCCCTCTCACTCACACACTCACACCATGCATCAGGCAAAGAAAAAATGACATAAAAACAATCAAGTCAAGAAAATGAAACAAAATTTGGCACATGAAATAATTGACAGAGAATCAATTTGGGAAAAAAGCAAACATGGATAATAATGAGCAATGCTGAACATGAATTGGTGGTTTAAATTGATTACGAAAAGAAGAGAAGACAACTCTGAGAGAAATGACCATTTTTCAGAATAATAGCACTTTTAAGGGGGGATGGAGGAGGATAAGATGGGAATATAACTTATTTTGTTTGATTAGAGAGAGAGAGAGAGAGAGAGAGAGAGAGAGAGAGAGAGAGAGAGAGAGAGAGAGAGAGAGAGAGAAACAGAGAGAGGGAGAGAGAGAGATAACGAACGAACGAACGATAAGATGTGAATATAACTTCTTTTGTTTGATGAGAGAGAGAGACGAGAGAGAGAAGAGAGAGAGAGAGAGAGAGAGAGAGAGAGAGAGAGAGAGAGAGAGAGAGAGAGAGAAGACAGAGAGAGAGAGACAGAGACAGAGAGAAACAGAGAGAGAGAGATAATATTAAAAAAAATTCAATTCAAACAATTTTAATGACTAGGCCTTCTGCCCGTATCATAGGGAGGCTGGGGGAGGGGGTTATAAAGACACATAACATAGAGAGAGAGAGAGAGAGGAGAGAGAGAGAGAGAGAGAGAGAGAGAGAGAGAGAGAGACGAGAGAGAGAGAGAGAGAGAGAGAGAGAAGAGAGAGAGAGAGAGAGAGAGAGAGAGAGAGAGAGAGAGAGAGAGAGAGAGAGAGAGAGGGAAGGAGAATGAAACATTCATACAGATATACAGAGAGACATGAAAGATTTACAAGAATCTTGGCATGAGTTGATGTTTGTAGTAAAACTCATTGACATAACTGATGAACAAGATTGTCTATTATGTACTTGTGATAAGATTTGCGAAAGGAAGATACGAGGGAGAGAGAGCTTTATTTTCTAAAAATAATTTTTTTTTAATTCTTGTTCTTTTTTTTCCTGCTTTCAGGTCAACATGAGGATGCAACAGCAAAAGCAGCAACAGCAGCAGAAACAGCAGCAGCATCAAGACGGAAAATAGCTCTGGAGACAAAGAAAACCCCCACCAGCAAACAACGTACCTCTGATTCAGACGTCTATTTGCATCCACCTCGACTTCTTTGCTTTTGTGTGTGTGGGGTGTGGGGTGGGGTGGGGGTGTTCTGGACTTCGTGCTTCGTCTCTTTCGGCTGTAGATGATGTGTCTTTCTTCATAAATGCTTAGTGCTGTTTGTATATAGTATGTGTTGTGGGGTGGGGGTGGGGGTGGGGGTGGGGGTGGGGGTGCGATATTCCCTTGTTTATCTGAAGTGGGTGTCGTCAAGACAAGAGGACCATTGCTCAAGGACCTGTTCGGCGAACTTTACGTGCTATGCTATCTCGCGGTTAGTGCTTCAGTGTTGTTGTCCCCCCCCCCCCCCCCCCTTCTGGGTGATTGTTTTTTTAAAAATCGCATATGATTCCCAGTTCTATCGTTCCTTAAAGTATTGGAAACATAGAGAGCATGAGAAACCGAACACCACCTCAGAGAAGTTGACGTGACCTTGTGTGGTCTGGAAAAAAGGCCAGGGACATAATTATCCTCTCCCTCTTTATTATTTGGTTTATTTCTATCTGTATTCCTTTTTTTTTCCAAAGGTGTGGCACTTCAGAACACAAAGCTATGATCAAGTCACAAATAATCACTGACGCTAAAGCGCTCAAATGGGTTTGTGAGGCAATGTTTAAACACAGTTCTGTCTCTTGTGAAGAAACAAAAGAGACCTTCCGAAGACGATGTGTCAGTATAGATATCCACGTCCCCGCATGTCGTATGTATAATTTGGTTTGGTTTTGAGCTAATGTTGCGAAAGTGTGCGTGCGAATTGTTATCGGAAACTTGTGTTTGTCTATGATTGCCTTTATAAAAGAAATGTCAGTTGATCATGTTTAAAAACAAACTAGGCTTAATTTAGCCGATTCCGTAAGATGTGCCATTGCGCGGCTTTTGAGTCTGTGTTGACGCTATTCTTTTTTACTGAACCTCTGCGTCAATGGTCGAAGTAGTCTTTAAACTGTACAACACTTGGCATGGTCTGGTTGTTTTCCATTTGTACGCATGTTACATACATACACCACTTTTTTGCGGAAAATGGAGTGCTATGGGGGAATTTGTCAAGCTGATGATTTTTTTGTTTTGTTTAGAAATAAATTGGCTGCTTCATATTTACTTACTTTTTATACTGATCAAAAGGTAAATACTTTAATCAGCGGTATTGAATCGCCCGTTTCACTTTTATTTTAAAACGCTAAACCCAATAGGATAATTATTTTTGTTTCGTTTAGTTTGTTTGTTTGGGGGATTTTTTCATGCAGCTATTCCGACTATCTAGAAGTCACGTGTTATTATTTATGACTGCTTATGAGTGACTTTTGTTTTTTTCTGGCACGCTTCTTTTGTACCGTTATTCATGACGAATAGCATTCTGTTTAAGAGCTCATTAAAAAAATTAAGCCGTGTTCGGTTGCTGTTGTTTTATGCTTAACCTCCCCCTGTTCACCTTTATGTGTTGAATTTGTTCCATTCATATTGGCACTTTACTTCGTAGATTTTGTTTTTAAATTTGTGGAATGGTTCGGGCAAAGTGTTGCAAACCATATCTTCCTTCCATATATTATTTGCTGAAGAAACGATGACATCTTTACAAATCAGGCACTTCAGAATATTTTAGTCCGACAAATCATGAACCACAATGGTATTGAATCTCCCATACTTTGCTGTTTCGTTTTGCTTTTTTTTTTAAATTATTGTTTTTCTTTTTGAGTTTTGTTGTTGTTTTTAAACTGGTCCCATGCAAGAGTAGGCAGATTCAATGATGCGTCTTTCACAGTCATGATTTTATATTTTAATGTCATTTCATAGAACTTAAATCTCTCTCTCTCTCTCTCTCTCTCTCTCTCTCTCTCTCTCTCTCTCTCTCTCTCTCTCTCTCTCTCTCTCTCTCTCTCTCTCTCTCTCTCTCTCTCTCTCTCTCTCTCTCTCTCTCTCTCTCTCTCTCTCTCTCTCTCTCTCTCTCCCTCTCTCTCTCGCTCTCACTCTCTCTTACCGAAACCGAACATGTAATAGTTTTGTATGCTGGTGGAATTGGGCTTAGTACTATGGTTGCCTAATGTGGATCGATATCGATGTTCTAGTTTGTATCACGAATCTGAACGCAGTTAAAACCACACATGTCTTGACCTGTGTATCAAAACTGTCCATGACGTTTATAACAAGGCAAACTGTCCATGACGTTTATAACAAGACATATATTTGGCACAATCATGCAGACCTGCAACGTGTGTAAGCATATTCTACAGACTAATGCAACATAAACGGTACGTGCGTGCATCAGTGCAACGTTTGCCTCTCTCCAGTTTGAGTACATGACTTTTTTTTGCTCAAATCTGTCTCAGGGGTCTTTTGCACTTGACCATGTAAGGTAAAAGACCGGGGTCATCTTACTAAATCCTACAAAGAATCCCGTTAACGATACTGGATGGTCAACGGTTACAGACACTGCGGTCACGTTCTTCATAGAGATATAGCGTGCAGTGAACGTGTGAAATGCTGAACGTGCGGGATGTTCGTCGAGGACTTTCCCTTTTAAAAGACCCGTCGGTTGAGTTTCACAAAAGTAACCACACCGTCAAACACTGACCCTGGGGGTTACCGTGGTAAATGATTCCAAAGTCACCAGGATCTAGGCGCCGGATTACAGAAATTGCACCTAACCCCCATCCGCCTTCCTCCCGTGCCATGCCGTCATCATTCCCGGCAGGAGGGCCATGCTGCACTTGTTCCGGGACTTCTGTCTGGAGAGAACCTGGGTGTTCTGGCACCGGCTGAGGAGACACCCCCCCACCCCACCACCCAACCCCCACCCCCGTCACGCCTCACTCGCACACACCTTCCCTGCGAGCCACGTGCCACGGTTTCCCCTGAAAGGTGAGGTAACTATGTTCTGTTGAAAAAACAATACCCGTTTTATGCTAGGCTATATCGCTACAGTGCGATTGACAAAGCAAAATCAACAATTAATTTAGGGTTACATGCTAAAAATGGTCCATCTGCCTTTCGTATCAATTTCGAGAAAGATCCGTTTTGGGAAAGCAATCATTGTTTTCTATTTCGGATAACTTGAAAAAAGAGTACACGTATTGCTTGTGCTTCCATGTAAACTAGGCCAGACCAAGCTCGGCCATCACTGTGCCTAAACTAAATGCTCCAGGCATGTTCAGTTTCAGTGCATAGTTTTGTTGGTTGTCACGATTGTTGTCGGCAGGAGTATTTGTTCATGTAACCATTTTGATATCATATATATATATATAAGTCTTTGCATAAGGCACTGTCCCCCCCCCCCCCCCACCCACCCACCCACCCCCATTGGAGGAAGAAAAAGTAAATCAGCCACAATTAATTTTTTTTTAATTATTTTTTTTTAACACGGAACATTACTTAAAGTTAACGTTAACTGGTTTTGTTTCTGAGGTTCACAAATAAAGACATTGGACACAGAAAAGTTTTATCAAAGCAAGCTATTCTGCATTTCAAATGCACTAACTTTTCAGTCCTTCAGAGTAGGGGTACGGAGCTGGCTATTCACTGAAATGTTTCTTTCATGCTATATATATATATATATATCATCTCAGTAGTTGGCCCTCTCTAGTCATGTCTATTAGGTTTTGAAATTAAAATTTCAGAACATTATTATTTTGTTCATTTTACATAACATTTTCATAAGATTTTTACTATTTCTGGTTTAACTTTGTGCTGGTTTGCTTTTATTATGGATTTTCGATTTGATGCAAAGAAGACACCATTCTCTTGTAGAATGTCTTTTTTGCTCATGTTGGCATCCACTGGACAGTCAAATTGCAGGCCGATCATGCAAACTGATGAGACCTTCTCTTAGGTCGAAACAGCTGTCTTTGCATAAGACACTGTCCCTCCCCCATTGGGAGAAAAAGTAAATCAGCACAATTTATATAATTATTATTTTTATTTGTTATTTGTTTTGAACACGCAACATTACTCAAAGTTAACGTTAACTGGCTTTGTTTCTGAGGTTCACAAATAAAGACATTGGACACAGAAAAGTTTTATCAAAGAAAACTATATATTTTTCTTTGATAAAACTTTTCTGTGTCCAATGTCTTTATTTGTGAACTATATATATAAATACATACGCAAGCCGCTCACACACACACACACACACACACACACACCACACACATATATATATATATATTTATATATATATATATATATATATATATATATATATATATATATATATATATATACGCGCGTGCGCCTAGTCATGTTACAACATGCATACTTTGCTCCTCGAGTCATGATGGTGTTCTCAATTTCTAGTTGACTAAGTTCTTTGAAACGTAGTAGGCCATTTCGTGTATAGAATGTGTTGACATTTGGCAAATGAAATATTGCTTGTTACCAACCGTGATCGTAGAGAGCGGATTGGTAATGTTTTCACTCGTGTCTGAGGTGGTGTTTGTATGTATCCTCTCTAGCGTTTGAACGGATGGACTTAGGGTGCTCAAATTTTGCATGCGGGTAGGTAGTAGGAAGATCTAGACTAAGTTCGATAATGAAGGTTATGGGTCAAAGGTCAAGGTCACTGGAGCCGAATAACGCTGCCGCGCGGTTGGTGAATTAGCGTCTTAACGCTCTAGTTTTTGATCACGTTTGACTGGAGTGTAAGTAAGTGACGTCAACACTCGAAATCCAAAAACATGTCATTATTTTAAAGAAAATTAATGTTCCGGACATTATGTTTAATCCCAGCTTGTCCCTCTCCTCTTAAAACCCTTTCAACGCTAGCCATTCCTCAGCCAAAATTTACCATGAAAATTAATGTTGTGGACTTTATGTTTAATCCCAGCTTGTCCCTCTCCAATTAAAACCCTTTCAACGCCAGCCATTCCTCAGCCAAAAGTTACCATGAAACTTACATGGGTAGTGAAAAGATACTGGGGATTCCTCTGTGACATGCCTAAAATAGCGTCTATCCTTACCTCCCAAAATTAAGAACATAAGGTCACTGGATACCAGACCCTCGTTTGCACACCCCCCCCCCCCCCTGTATTTCTCGGTTAATTCCATTTTTCCGTTTTTGCCTTTCTTACCAAACATAGAGCTGTATTTTATGAACCTTTTCAGCTAATTATCTTTTTGGAATACTAACCCTAACCCTAACCCTAACCCTATAAAACAGAAAAACGCAGCGAACCACGACTGTGACAAATGCCGCGGTGTACTGCAGTACATAAGGGGGGGGGGGGGTCCTATTACATAATGTCTTTTAGCATGACTGAAAGTAATTATTGAAGAAAGATAATTAGCTGAAAATGTTCATAAAATACAGCTTCATGTTTGGTAGAAAGGCAAAAACTGAAAAATGGAATTAACCGAGAAATGTAGGGGGGGGGGGGTGGCACATCTTGAACTATACCAAAACCTCAAACAGGCATGACTACGAACAAACACACAGACACACACGCACGCACACGCACGCACGCATATGCACACACACAAACAAAACGCGCGCGCGCGCATGCACGCATGCACGCACGCACACACGCACGCACGCACACGCACACACACACACGCACGCACGATTACACTCATCATCATCATCATCATCATCATCATCTCATCTTCTTCTTCTTCTTCTTCTTCTTCTTCTTCTTCTTCACTCTCATCGTCATCATCATCGTCATCGTCATCATGATCATCATCATCGTCGTCGTCATCATCATCATCATCATCATCATTCAGCATTGTCACCCCTTGTCGTGACCGTGTCTTATTCATTGCCGTTATCATCCTTATGTTACGCATACAGATTGGATGATTCTAATTCATATTCCCTTTTTTTGGTGGGGGGTCTCTTCATGGTTGTTACAGATGCCATGTCGAGCAGTCTTCGAACAGAAGGGCCCACTCGCTCACCCCTGAAGCCCACGAAGAAAGTTAACAACGACCAAGGGTTCCTACACTCCTCTTTGTATGCCTGTCTGGGACCTAGGCCCCACTATGGATCATTAATTTCAAGATTCAGGAGTGATGCTGTCATTCTGTTGAACGCCTTCCTGTTGATCACCTGTATGGGCGCGTACACCTTTACTGATTCAGCGGACATTTCCTTATGGATCGTGAGCTGATATATTAGAGGAGGATAATACATATTGAGTTTATAATGCTTTAAGTGATATTGACAAGTTTTATTTTGTTGGTTTTAAAGCTCGAATTATGGTGTATTTGTTTTGTTTTTTAAACTGAATATGATCAAAATGCTCTTGTGTGTATATATATATATATGTGTGTGTGCGTGTGCGTGCGTGTGTGTGCGTGTGCGTGTGTGCGTGCGTAAGCGTGAACATAATATTATGAATGTTTGTGTGTTTTTGTGTGTGTGTGTGTGTGTTCGCAGGTGTAGAACTAACGCCAGATGTCTTAAGACCCTTAAGACATCTGTGTGTGTGTGTGCGTGTGCGTGTGCGTGTGCGTGTGCGTGTACGCGTGCGTGCGATTATGTGTGCGTGTACGCGCCTGTGAACACATTAAGATTAAAGCGCATACAAATCTGATCAATATATCACCGTTATGTGCATTAGTTAGTGTCCGTTTAGATGATTAAAACACACAAAGAACACACCGAGAACAACAGAACTATACAGTAAGCAGTCCAAGTTGGCAAACGTAGTAATTCGGCACATGTTTGCTTCTTGGTTTTCATTGATATGTCGTATGTGTTGGATACACTCTTTTACGGTGTCCCGCTTTATTCCGTTTTGATGAAAGCATGCACAATGATCTGACAGTTGACACCTGAAAATGTGAGTGGCCTGTGTATCTGAATTTTGTTGTTTTAGTATCTAAGATACAATAACTCTAAATCATGATATTTCTATTGTCAAGCTGAGGGGCAGTATGATTTTAAGTTCTGCTTTCTTTCTTTTTCGTTTATGTTTACAACACAGTGGTAATATTCACATACAAAATGTCCCATAAGGCTGTTGCCATGGTTATTTTCTTTCCTCGCAAAACATGTAATTATTGCGATTTATGCGGTGTTGTTTTTATGTAGAATATAATTCCTCTGCAGTCCAATCTGATTATTTGAAGAAACGAAGATGACTGCTGGGTTCAATCAAATTCACAACAAATTGAAACAGAGTCGAAATTGAAACCCAAAATAAAAGGTTTAATAAAACAAAACACAGAGCAAAACAAATCACTCTGATTATATCCAACTTGCATGGTGCATAGTTTAGACGGGCAAGCGAAGAACATCACAAAGGTATCGAGTAGAGTTCTTACGAGTTTATGCAGAGATACTTATATAGTATTTAAGTAGGGTATTTGAATACTACATAAATGCTTTGCTTGAGACATAAAGAAGTAACTGAGATAAACACCAATTGAATATGGTCAGACCAGACCATTAGTGCTCTTTGCCCTAGCGTGTTCTGCCTAGAATGCACAATATTAAGAACATGGTCTATCAATGATGTTTCTCTTAGATATAGTGCTGCAATTCTTTAACAAAAAAAGACGCAGAGTTTACAAAGCGGATCACAAATAAGGCTGAAATACAAAGAATCATAGGTCACGCCCATTCCCCCCCCCCCCCCTCTCTCTCTCTCTCTCTCTCTCTCTCTCTCTCTCTCTCTCTCTCTCTCTCTCTCTCTCTCTCTCTCTCTCTCTCTCTCTCTCTCTCTCTCTCTCTCTCTCTCTCTCTCTCTCTCTCTCCCTCCCTCTCTCTCTCTCTCTCTCTCTCTCTCTCTCTCTCGCTCTGTCTCTCTATAATCCCTCTGTCTATGATGTTTGCTCTGTGTATCCCCAATTTGAAATGACATTTGTTTGGTTTAAACGTTTTTTTTATTCAACAATGTCAAATTATAAACAATAACGAGGTAACTGGGTAACAACAAGCATATAGCTTATAACGTACCCGTACACAATACATTACATATAATTCAAATGACGGAAGGTGTGTTCTCACCAATTAGAAAATATTATTTCAATATTTAGAAACATTATTCACAAACTAACAAACAAAGTGAACAAAATAGAAAAACCAAAAATGACATTTGTTTCTTTCAGATCACTTCATTTGTACGCATGAGTTCACAATGGAGTACATTCTCACACGTGATCAACAATTTTAAAGTAAAACATGTTGAGTGCATAATTTACCTGTAGTTTTTCTCGATCGTGTGGCGACTACTTTAAGCAGTACATTATGGTTAGCGTTATTTCATATGATAATTTGATCATTCAAAAGACATGAGCGAAACTTATAATTATACAATCATTAACATAAATTAAGGGCCACGTTTTCGGTTCGCTCTATTTCTGTATTTGGGGCATGTTGAAGTGATGTTATCCTTTGTTTCTTTTTTTGGGTGGGTGGGTGGGGGCGAGAGCTTAGCTTGCCACATAAATTAGCACAGATCATGAGCAGATGAGTAGTTTTGACATGCATCTCAATTTGTTCCTCTCGGTCAAAATCAATGAAAAGAGTGGTCGCGCTTTTTAATCTTTATGTTGGGGTTGCGTTCTATGCTACGAATGCTAAGAGCTTCTAGATTCAGTTAAGCAGATCATTGAACTAATGATGCGTAAGATACGAAAGTATTTGATTGTGCCATTTTTGTTCTGCGCTCTCGTAAAAAAAAAGTGATACATAACTTGTGGTGATCTCTATATGCGTATTATAATTAGGCATGATATTGAGCACAGATTATAACCAGATGTGTAGGTTCGACATGCTTCTCAATTTGTGTTTCTCTGGCAATTTGTCTTAACTGAGCAATCAAATATAGGAATGTTTTGCCAAAACATTTATCTTTACAATGCACTCAAGAAACTGTTTACTGGGAACATGCAGTGAAACCGAGCCTCGTCACGTTAACATGTAATGCATAAGCAATGTTACAGCATCGTACCCATTCATGAACTGTCCCCAATTAACTGTGTGTTGAACGAATTTCAAAAGTTCATGATTTGGTAAAACTTACTACATTTTGTTGCCCGGTGTTGTTCTTTTGAAATAATCCAATGTTACGTGCTTATTTCCTTTTCATGTTAATTATGTGGTACTGAATTACATGTTTACCGAAAACAAACCAATTTGCATCAGCAGTGTTTGTGGTACACGCCAGAATACAAGTGGCATATGGGACTTTTGCGCTTTGTGGTTTTCAATTTTAAGGGGTACCTTCTTGTAATCTATCTCAATCCCTAATAATTCAATCTTACGTTCTTAATTTGCTTTCATGTTAATAATGATTATGTTGAATTAGATGTTCAACATAAATGAACCTATTTTGAAGTGATGTTATCTTTTCTTTCTTTTGTTGGGGTGTGGGGGGTGTGTGTGTGGGGTGGGGGTGGGGGTGGAGAATACAATTTACACAGTTTAGATTAAAATATTAGACGAACTGCGCGAAGGTGAAATACGTAAACTTTAATGAAGTATCGGAAACAAAAGATGACAATAATGAAACTAATCGGGCCTGTTTGTGGCATTTTGGTTAAAGCATAAATTGCTGTGCACTGGCCGACATATTTCAAGAGTTATTTGGTTTGCTAAATCGTATAACTTGGAGCATAAATTGAAATGACAACACCCGATATTGAGTTGTTTACTTTGCTTGATTTGTTGCCATAGATTTTGCTTGTTTGTTTATTTGTTTGTGGTATGCGTTTTTGTTTACTTCTGCTTGTTTGCTGACATTGATGCTCGACTGAGATCCGTTTCATAGTTTTGGAGGCAGACATAATCATTAAGTTTGTATCCATGCGATGTAATTTAGTTGATAGTGGATAGACTAAATTAACGAAAGCCGTGAATTCGCTATCGTTATTTTAACACTAATATTTTGAGGTGTTACAGTTATGCGTCTTAGCAATTATTGTTGTTGTTGTTGTTGTCGTCGACATGGCGTTTCGTCATTTGTACAAAATTTGCAATAAAACCGATGTATAAAATACTCTTCTATCGATGTTGTTGTTGTTGCTGCAGTAGTAGTAGTAGTAGTAGTAGTAGTAGTAGTAGTAGTAGTAGTAGTAGTAGTAGTAGTAGTAGTAGTAGTAGTAGTAGTAGTAGCAAAGACTGTGCAGGGGAAGATAAACATCCGGTCTCTTTTCCCTATATGAGTAGTGAGGACAGAAACACTGGTTATGTCCCTTTTAAACAGGACACATTTTACACATCGATAGGCCAGTTGAATTCTCCGTTCAAGTTCCAGTCCGAGTTTTTGGATAGCCTCCACTGTGAATAGTGTACACGTCCGCACTAACGATAACTCTATCAGCCCGGTTCGCCGAGCTTTTAGGTAATCCATCTTACCCTTTTAGAATATCTTTGGTAGTAGTAGTAGTAGTAGTAGTAGTAGTAGTAGTAGTAGTAGTAGTAGTAGTAGTAGTAGTAGTAGTAGTAGTTGTAGTTGTTGTTGTTGTTGTTGTTGTTGTTGTTGTTGCAGCAGCAGACAGCCATAACGATAGCACTATTATTATCTTCTAGCTCCTATTTTCTTTTCCTCTTTCTCCTGCTCTCCTGCCTCCTTTTCATGATCATATTTATCATAATAGTTCTTGTCTTTTCGTTATCAACAAGTTCACATTACCTGCTGCTATGATGTATCTCTATCAAAATTGTATTATTATTCTATTTTTGTGTGTGTGATAGTCATGATAACCAATATCACACGCGTATCCGTCAAAGGCTCGCTTCTGTTCTTGTTTCTGGCTGTTATACATACATACCTCTTAGGAAGTTTTACGTCAAGCTAAAGGTCATGCATGTTTTAATTGTTGTATGCAATCTACCCCTGACCGTCTATGTGTACGGTTTACGTAAGCATTCATTTACGAGACTATTACACTTTATCGCGCATGACTTTATCAATGCAAAATATATGTTAAACACACACGTATACACACCCGCGCGCACGCACACACACACTCACACACATACACACACACGCGCGCGCACACATACAAACAAACACAATTACACACATGATATCTTTTCAATTAAAAGACTAATTAAAATGTTCAAATGACATAGAAAACAGCCCATTCATCTATGAATACCGTAGTATTGTTACTACATAAACTTAGAGCAAACGTTGGTTCAGTGGTTGCTTTGGCATACAACCCGAGTAACACGTCTACCAATGCCAATAACATTTAGAATTCTGATATTTTCTGTGGACTTGCCACTTTACTGGTGTGTAACCTTGTCCATAATCAACCTCGCACCCATAACTATTTTAATATACAAAGCCAAACAAATTGAATAATACTATTACTACTAATAATAATAGTAAAGCATGCATTTATAACAATGCTTAGTTGATGATGAAAATTTATTTAACGTCCCCCGGTCTGAAACAGACACATAATTATGGGATATTAGTAAATATAAAGATGGTGGGAACGATCCTGGAGGCCATGCCGGAGGCAGTGCAACCCCAGGAAAGTCCTGAATTTTTAACAAATCTGTAGTTGATGGCTCCCGACTATCGATGTCGATGGTGCTTCCATTAAATCAGACGTAAATGTGACTTTATTTTTTAAGGAAAACAAAATGTTGATAATATAGTTTTTTGGTTTTTTTCTTGGTGTTTGTTTTGTTGTTGTTGTTGTTGTTGTTGTTGTTGTTGTTTTCAGCTGATCTGTATGTCCTTATTTGTTAACTCGGCGGTACTCATATTCTGCTTTATTATGTCCCCTGACCAAAACGAATCTTTAACACTTGCAGTAGCTGCTGTGACTCGTGGAAAAGAGTGCTCTCTTTCTCTCTCTCTCTCTCTCTCTCTCTCTCTCTCTCTCTCTCTCTCTCTCTCTCTCTCTCTCTCTCTCTCTCTCTCTCTCTCTCTCTCTCTCTCTCTCTCTCTCTCTCTCTCTCTCTCTCTCTCTCTCTCTCTCTCTCTCTCTCTCTCTCTCTCTCTCTCTCTCTCTCTCTCTCTCTCTCTCTCTCTCTCTCTCTCTCTCTCTCTCTCTCTCTCTCTCTCTCTCTCTCTCTCTCTCTCTCTCTCTCTCCCTGCTACATATCTGTGATACGTATGAGTTCAACAGAAGTCACAAAAGCAAACAAACAAACAAAAAAAGAATCCGACTCAAGCTAGGCCAACGTTGTTAATGCAGCCACCTTCCAATTATTCGTAAGCATTCTGGTTAATCAAAGAATGAAATAGTGAGGCCAAGAGAGGGGATCACGAAATTGAACAAAGGGTGAATAGATTACTCTCTTTCTAATTAACTCCCCTCCACCAAAGTTGATTACGATTATTGCTAGGTGAGTGGTATCGTAATCAACTTTGGTGGAGGGGAGTTAATTAGAAAGAGAGTATTCACCCTTTGTTCAATTTCATTCTGGTTAATGCTATGCACCAAATTCAATCAACAGAATGCCGCCACATAAGGAGCTAGTGTTGTTGGGGCTTCTTTATGTATTTCGTTTGATTGAAGTACTATATTATAGGAAATGGGAAACATTTAAACTCAGCTTAGTTTGATAAATACAATTGTCTTTTCTCTCATGTTCGCGAGTGACCTGCACAAAACTTTCACACGATGAAAGACCGTTAATGCACCTCTATGCACTGCTCTATAATAAAAGAGAATAAATTATACATTTTTTTCTATTTGGGATATAATTAGATAATGCAGTAGCAGAAGTAATGTCAGTCGGGGTCAATGACGTGTTGTTGTGTGTTTTTTGGGGGGTTGGTGAGTGTCCCCCCCCCCCCCCAAAAAAAAAGAAAACACGAAAAAAAGACAAAAAGATAGTAGACGTTGCCGAGTGTTTCTTGTCGTTTTTGTCGTGCAACGGGTAGACTTTATTCTGAAAAATTGAATGATCAGTACAATTGCACTAAACACCCCGAATCAATTGGCTTCGAAAGTACTGGTGTGCGGAGGAGCCCCGCCACGTCCCTGAAAAAGCTCTTTAATGCCGTTGGTAATCAATTATCTTCGTTTTATGAATGAATATGTGAGTGGATGGGTTTATGCTTGAGAACAAAAAAAATAATAATCAATAAATGTTTTTGTTAAAGACCGACATGGCAGAAAAGGCATTGATTAAAAAAGCTTCTTTTTTTTTCAAGATGAAGCATTTAAAATTTTACTGCACAATAATTCTGAAACACAAACGAACGTATTTAATTACTTTCGTGTGAGATTGTACACAGTGCTAGCAGACCTGCTCGCTACGCTTCACACGCGGGCGCACGCACCCACGCACGCATGCACGCACACGCACACGTACACGCGCGCGCGCGCGCGCACACGCGCACGCGCGCACGCGCGCACACACACACACACACACACACACACACACACACTTTATAGTCCAAGGGAAGTAAACCAGTCCGGACCGTCACTTTTTAACTAGGGTCCGGGTGTGAAAAGACCTAGGTTTGAAAAGTCCGGGTATGAAAAGACCTAGGGTATGAAAAGACCTAGGGTGTGAAAAGTCCAGGTGGGAAAAGACCTAGGGTGGGAAAAGTCCAGATGGGAAAAGACCTAGGGTGGGAAAAGTCCGGGTATGAAAAGACCTAGGGTGGGAAAAGTCCAGGTGGGAAAAATCTGGGTATGAAAAGACCTAGGGTGGGAAAAGTCCAGGTGGGAAAAGACCTAGGGTGGGAAAAGACCTAGGGTGTGAAAAGTCCAGGTGGGAAAAGACCTAGGGTGGGAAAAGACCTAGGTGGGAAAAGTCCAGGTGGGAAAAGACCTAGGGTGGGAAAAGTCCAGGTGGGAAAAGACCTAGGGTGGGAAAAGTCCGGGTATGAAAAGACCTAGGGTGGGAAAAGTCCGGGTGGGAAAAGACCTAGGGTGGGAAAAGTCCCGGGTGGGAAAAGACCTAGGGTGGGAAAAGCCCGGGTATGAAAAGACCTAGGGTGGGAAAAGTCCGGGTGTGAAAAGACCTAGGGTGGGAAAAGCCCGGGTGGGAAAAGACCTAGGGTGGGAAAAGTCCGGGTGGGAAAAGACCTAGGGTGGGAAAAGTCCGGGTATGAAAAGACCTAGGGTGGGAAAAACCCGGGTGTGAAAAGACCTAGGGTGGGAAAAGACCCGGGTGGGAAAAGACCTAGGGTGGGAAAAGTCCGGGTGGGAAAAGACCTAGGGTGGGAAAAGTCCGGGTGGGAAAAGACCTAGGGTGGGAAAAGACCCGGGTATGAAAAGACCTAGGGTGGGAAAAGCCCGGGTATGAAAAGACCTAGGGTGGGAAAAGTCCGGGTATGAAAAGACCTAGGGTGGGAAAAGTCCGGGTGGGAAAAGACCTAGGGTGGGAAAAGTCCCGGGTGGGAAAAGACCTAGGGTGGGAAAAGTCCGGGTATGAAAAGACCTAGGGTGGGAAAAGCCCGGGTGGGAAAAGACCTAGGGTGGGAAAAGCCCGGGTGGGAAAAGACCTAGGGTGGGAAAAACCCGGGTGGGAAAAGACCTAGGGTGGGAAAAACCCGGGTGGGAAAAGACCGGACACCGACACACTCCGGTCCTCTTTGCCTCTCCTACATCAGTTCAGCCCACAAAACGGCTATTTCTTGGCGGAGGTTTGCGCTATGGGTTGATACGTCAGGCTGTGAATAATAGAGATCATAAGGATCATAACTTATAAGGGTGTCTGTTTCTCGGTGTTCGCCTAATTTCCCGAACAACGCACAGAACCCTCATGGGTTTTATATAATAGATTTGTATGTGTCATCAATTTCTCTTTCACAAAATAAAACAACAATGTATTGTCAAAACTAATTACACACCCAGACACACACACACACACACGCACCAGACACACACACACACACACACACACACACACACAGAGACACACAGAGACACAGTGCACACACTCGCACACACATGCACGCACGCACACACACACACACACATACACACACACACGCGCGCGCGCAAACACACACACACACACACACACACACACACACACACACACACACACACACACACACACACACACACACACACACATATATATATATATATATATATACTATTTTTCATACTATTTTTATCCTTAATTTGGATACCATCTCAGTAGTTAGCCCTCCCTAGTCATGTCTATTAATTAGGTTTTGAAATTAAAATTAAAGAACATTATTATTTTGTTCATTTTACATAAGATTTTCATAAGATTTTTACTATTTCTGGTTTAACTTTGTGCTGGTTTGCTTTTATTATGGATTTTCGATTTGATGCAAAGAGGACACCATTCTCTTGTAGAATGTCTTCTGGCTCAAGTTGACATCCACTGGACAGTCAAATTGCAGGCCGATCATGCAAACTGATGAGACCTTCTCTTAGGTCGAAACAGCTGTCTTTACATAAGGCACTGTCCCTCCCCCATTGGGAGAAAAAGTAAGTCAGCACAATTTATATAATTGTTTTTATTTTGTTTTATTTTTTGAGCACGGAACATTACTCAAAGTTAACGTTAACTGGTTTTGTTTCTGAGGTTCACAAATAAAGACATTGGACACAGAAAAGCTTTATCAAAGCAAACTATTCTGCATTTCAAATGCACTAACTTTTCAGTCCTTCAGAATAGGGGTACGGAGCTGGTTATTCACTGAGATTTTTCTTTCATATATATACACACAGACACATACGCACACACACGCACGCACGCACGCACGTATACACACACACACACACACACACACACACACACACACACACACACACACACACACACACACACACACACACACACACACACACACACACACACACACACACGCGCGCGCGCGCGCGCGCGCGCGCGCTGGTCTTTTGTTCATTATAATAATCCATACAGAGATAATAAGAGAATAGACAATAAGAGAATATCACAGGTACGTGAGTGTAACAAAAAAAGGAGAGAGAGAGAGAGAGAGAGAGAGAGAGAGAGAGAGAGAGAGAGAGAGAGAGAGAGAGAGAGAGAGAGAGAGAGAGAGAGAGAGAGAGAGAGAGCAGTAATATCCCGTGTGTGCCTGCTCCCCAGTAACACAACACGGACTTCCAAGGCTGGAGCAGGGCTGCTCTCGCGTTGATGGGGCGGGCGTGGCTGGTGCATCTCTGGGTCCCATTAGCACCCCCGGGTGTTTCTATTTCATTAATTTAAAAAACATGCGATGCGGGTGAGGGGGGGGGGGGGGGGGGGGGGGGGGGGTGGGGGGGGGGGGGGGGGGGGGTCATCTTCAATGTTTATTTGAATTTTGTTTTGATGAAAATAATAAACGTGGGCTGCATGTAAAATGTCCTGCTTTACCAATGTTATTCCGACAAGTATTTTTTGTTCTTGATTTTGTTTTCGTAGGCTATCAATCTGTATCATCAAGATTCATGCGGTATTCAGTTTCTTGTATGCTGACATGCTTATGTATGTTGTCATTTGAGGTTCTTTCATATATATATAATATCAGCTTGAGTGTGACATTTTGTCGCATGAGCTGAATGAAATTGGCTTCGAATTCTAACCATATCTTTTGGAAACAAAATCTATTCGTATCACTGAATTAAGCAAAGGGACTGACTTTGATTTATTTACTTGCTTGTTTGTTGCTAATTAAAATATAATTGATTTTGCCTTTGTTTGAATCCTGTTTTCATTTCAATTTGTTTTATTTTGCTTTGCGAAGGTTGATGAACACATACACGAACCATGATAGTTTTATTAACTGCTTTACCAATGTGGCACAATCAGTGAAGAGGACGATATTCCCCACCCCCCACCCCACCCCCAGTATTTACTCTTTTTTTTTCTTGGCCTGGAATAAAAGGACCATTCAACCCGTTACGCAAACTAGCCAAGGACAGACAGACAGATCAAAAACAGTCGTCCAAATACCTTGTTCGGTTTTTTTCTCTTTCTTTTCTTTCTAAAATATATTACGTCTTTCTGCTTTTTATTCCTTTGGAAATGTGTATAATTGAGCAGTGTGGGCATATTTTGTTGTTTGTTTGTATTTGTGCTCATACGGTCAGTTACTGTCTTTGACGTTAGATGCCATAAACACACTCTAGGGAACAAAATCGAATGTTGGATACTTTGAACTCTTAATCAGAAGTCGTGTAGCAAGTACTGTTGTACTCATTCAGCTTCTATTTATTTATTCATAATAACTGTGGGGTTGTTGTTGGGTGTTTTTTTTGGGGTTTTTTTTTGGGGGGGGTAAAGTGAAGAGTGAATCAAAGAAAGAAGAAGAAGACACTACTCCGCTTCTGTGGAAAACTAAGAAAGAAACAACAACAAAAACAAGAAAACACCAAATAAGCATCTGCAGATCAGAATTGAATGTGAAAATAGCAAGTACATGAAGAGGTAATTCCATCACAGCTATGCAACAACAAAAAGTCAATTATCAACACATTTATGTATGAAGTTTTCTAATAGACATGAAGGTAGCTATCTAGCACTAACGATATCACAATCTCAAGAAAGAAACAAGAGGCAAAGCCTTCAAGGCTCACTCGAACAGGCACATGTGGGACAACGACAAAGATTGAGGGGGGGGTCTAAAATACAAGATTGTCAATATTTTGTTAAAGTACAAATGACTATCGTTAATGGACACAACTTTTTAAAGAAATGTTTTTTTTAAGAAGTGCCCGTGCCGAAAATCGGACCGGGAACCATTGGCATGAGAGACAGACGCTCTACCAATGAGCTATCGAGGCTTTCAGTGTTGATTAGTTTCTTAACTCATGTTGCCTGTTGGATACTCTCAAACCCACTAATCTAAAATGTTATCTGTTTGTTATTTGTTTACAGTGTTGTTTTAAGTATTTAATTATTCAAATCATTATTGTTTGAAAGCTTGCATAAACAGATATGTGTATTGAAAGTTTGAATAATGTACGCTTTCTATTTCCCGAGAAAATGTCAACGTTAAAGTTTGGAGATTAGACCATGGACGCAACACACACACACACACACACACACACACACACACACACACACACACACACACACACACGCATACACACACATACACACAGACACATAACCGAACAAATATCATATTATAGACTCACTTCGTGCTAAATTCGTTGACACGAGTGAGCCAAAACAGCACTTACAATATACTTAATCTTTCCACGTTTTATTAACTGTGCATGACTTAACCACGCTCAGTGGTTAATTAGGGCCACCAAACTGTTAATTTTGCAGATGTTGTTCGGTATATTCTGTCAAACTGTTTTTAGCTAATTGTTCCAGAAATGTAATATGTGAATAATATACCTTGTGACCATGCGTCGACAAAAATGGCACAATGAAGATAATGTTGTTGGTTGTTGCCAGCTTTCTTTCACCCCTTCAACCGTTGTCAGTGATTGGGATGACACACATCAGTCGAGGTATTAACACATCCATGTAGAGCTATGTGTTTGTGTTGGTTGGTTGGGCTTTTCTTTTATACTTAAAGGGGATCGTCCCCTTTGATGAAATGAAATACTCTGAACAGGAAACATAGAAACGAGCGATGCAAACGGTAATATAATAAATTATAACTTGTGTATCAGTCAGTTGGTTTGTGAATTTATAAGTAAGGAAATATATATAAAGAGAGAGAGAAACTCTGAACTCTGAAACTCTGACATTTTAATTGTAAAGCCACCGGCCTGTATACAATGGGTACACGTTGGTAATCGAAATAAAAATACATATTAAATGAAAGCAACGAAAAGAGGAAGTAATTTACTTCTAAAGAAACAAAATGCAATTAATCACAAGGGAAGTAATTTGAATTCCGAAGAAAACACCAAACCAATATAAAACGAAGTGTTTTCGCTGCTACTTGCAATCAGTAAGACAAGCACATTTAGTCGATCATAAGTTTATTTCTAGTTTTCAGCGCATAAAATATAAACATGTCAACTAGGTGGTATGGGCACCGCTGTTGTGCAGAACAAGAGAGTCATGTCAACTAGGTGGTATGGGCACCGCTGTTGTGCAGAACAAGAGTCATGTCAACTAGGTGGTATGGGCACCGCTGTTGTGCAGAACAAGAGAGTCATGTCAACTAGGTGGTATGGGCACCGCTGTTGTGCAGAACAAGAGTCATGTCAACTAGGTGGTATGGGCACCGCTGTTGTGCAGAACAAGAGAGTCATGTCAACTAGGTGGTATGGGCACCGCTGTTGTGCAGAACAGAGTCATGTCAACTAGGTGGTATGGGCACCGCTGTTGTGCAGAACAAGAGATGTGTCAACTAGGTGGTATGGGCACCGCTGTTGTGCAGAACAAGAGAGTCATGTCAACTAGGTGGTATGGGCACCGCTGTTGTGCAGAACAAGAGTCATGTCAACTAGGTGGTATGGGCACCGCTGTTGTGCAGAACAAGAGTCATGTCAAATAGGTGGTATGGGCACCGCTGTTGTGCAGAACAAGAGTCATGTCAAATAGGTGGTATGGGCACCGCTGTTGTGCAGAACAAGAGTCATGTCAACTAGGTGGTATGGGCACCGCTGTTGTGCAGAACAAGAGTCATGTCAAATAGGTGGTATGGGCACCGCTGTTGTGCAGAGTCATGTCAACTAGGTGGTATGGGCACCGCTGTTGTGCAGAACAAGAGAGTCGTGTCAACTAGGTGGTATGGGCACCGCTGTTGTGCAGAACAAGAGTCATGTTAACTAGCTAGTGGGCGCTGGAAACAAACTGGCTGGGTCAACTCTGGCGGAACCAATCATTTAAATATAGTAAAGATGCTTTGAGTAGTTTGTTTTGTGTCTGTTCGTTCTATTTGCTGTTCTGTTTTAAATGGATGTGTCTACAGGATAATGCTCGATGGTTATTGTGCTAGGCAAGCAAAGGAAATAATGATTGATACGCCTTCGCGGTATTCGTTAGTTATAAATTGTGCTTCTGTTCATACTTTTCGGTGTTTTGTTGTGTTTGTTTAAGTCCCTTAAAAGTGTTGATTGTAATTTAGCTCCTGAAATAAATAAACAAAACAAACAAACAAAGTGAAGACCGTAAATGCACACACATAGATATACCTTTTGGTTTCGTTTTTGCATATCGGACACGCAAACCTTCCGAAGGCTATCTTTTGATGACTACTTTTAGCTGTTAAAATTGTCAATGAATGGATGGGCAATCATGTGCATGTGGTTTTCTTACTTGAATTTATCTTTGCATAACGCTATTTTATAATAATTACATTAGATGTTGTGCTATGTTTCATTTGTGAAGGCTGTAGGGAGACTTATTGGGTCACACAACAAGGGGTTAGAAGAGAATCCGTAAACAAGATAAAAACATTGCTAAGCAGAAATAAATAATGTGTTGATAAAAAGAAAAAATACGACAGAGTTAGGAACAGAAAAGGAAGACACGAATGTACTAAAACTGTAAAAAGCCGACTTATTAACAACAAAAAATAAGTGGGCCAAGACGAAGCACAATTGTTTTGTATATAGTTAAAATTGATATGTTTTGCATATTGACGATGCCATGAATCGAGATTATCGTAATTATCATGGGATCAAAAACACACGCCTCTCTCGAATATAGTTTCAGGAAATTGCAGTGATTAACATTTATCGGCACAAAATGTGTGCTCTCTCGAATATATTTCAGGAAATTGCAATGTTTTACATTCATTGGCACAAAAGATGTGCTATATTACTAAAAGCATTATGTTTCATTCATTGTTTGCTTCCCCTTCACTGTCTGCATCTTTGCCTACCCTGACTGCTTGCTAATCTCTGTCTATCTTCTCTCTCTCTCTCTCTCTCTCTCTCTCTCTCTCTCTCTCTCTCTCTCTCTCTCTCTCTCTCTCTCTCTCTCTCTCTCTCTCTCTCTCTCTCTCTCTCTCTCTCTCTCTCTCTCTCTCTCTCTCTCTCTCTCTCTCTCTCTCTCTCTCTCTCTCTCTCTCTCTCTCTCTCTCTCTCTCTCTCTCTCTCTCTCTCTCTCTCTCTCTCTCTCTCTCTCTCTCTCTCCCTCTCTCTTCTCTCTCTCTCTCTCTCTCTCTCTCTCTCTGGTTCGTTCGTTCGTTCGATCTTTCTGTCTCTCTCTCTTTCTTCCCTCCATCTCTCTCCCTCTCTATCCGTTCTCTTTATCCATATGAAATCCACTTCTTAGATGCCCATTCGATATAACATATGTTTATTGCCCTTTTATTCTTTCCATATTGCCTTACGCCGATGAACTGATCAAGTAAAATAT
Organism: Phymorhynchus buccinoides; assembly: GCA_017654935.2. Lineage (NCBI taxonomy): Eukaryota > Metazoa > Mollusca > Gastropoda > Neogastropoda > Raphitomidae > Phymorhynchus > Phymorhynchus buccinoides. The sequence continues at coordinate 38,897,671 of CM065692.1, read as the reverse complement.
TTTATACACTCGCTGGTATGGCCACTGTCAAAAATGTTGGAAAATTATTTGAAACAAGTATTGTTATGAGAATGTTTATTTTAAGTGGGTTTTATTTTCTTCTTCTATTTTGTGGTCATCGCTTTTGAGTGTTTGAACATTTGTTGTCCTTTGTCGATCTACGATCGCAAAGGAGTCCAAATTCGTTTGCGGTTTGTCTTTTTTGTTGCTGTTTTTTTCTGTCTGTCCCAAGGATATCTCCAGAACCGCGTAACAGAATCGCTTCAAATTGTGTGTGGTGGTGTGTCACCAAGAGAAGAAGGCATCGGCGCATAAATTATCGCCATCGTGACCTTGACCTTGGCGTATGACCTTGGAAGCAGAAAATCCTTAAGGGGCCATAACTTCTACACCGTTGGACTTAAGAGTCTCCAAACTTGGCATGTAGGTGCATTGGCTTATGGCGATTCTTGTGATGGCATGCCGGTTAAGGTCAAGGTCAAGGTCTGGGAGATCGGTAGTCCTTGTTTGTATGCGATTTTGTTTTATTTGGTTTGTTTATTTTCCTCGTCTTCTTTATTCGCAAGCTATTGCAACCCACCACGTGGCTTGTCCACGTCAAACATAAACCTCTCAAAAATTAGGTCATATTATGCATGCCAAGTTTGAAGACTCTAAGTCCAACGGTGTAGAAGTTATGGCCCCTTAAAGATGTTTGGTTTTCAAGGTCATACGCCAAGGTCAAGGTCACGACGGCGATAATATTATGCGCGGATGCCTTCCTCTCTTGGGGACACACCATCACACCCAATTTGAAGCGATTCTGTCAAGCGGTTCGGGAGATATCCTTGGGACAGACATTTTGTTTTTAAAGGGGGGGGAAAAAGAAGAAACAAGCCGAGACAAAATTAGACCCCTTTGCGATCGTAGATGGGCAAAGGACCATTAACAATAGACTAATCATATGCAGCACATGTCTTCGCCCTTCTGTCGTCGCTTGGATTCCCTGTCGTCTGGTGTCTTTGTCGCTCTTTTTCTGTCTTTGTCTCCAAATTGTACTAGGTATTCGAATGGCACAATGTGCACACATATTGAGAAGGGAAAAAAAAGAAGAAAAAGTAAAATACAAGGGAGGAAATTTCAACCTTGAAACACGGCCACTATGTCTGTCTTTCATTGTCATCCAAGTTTCCTTGCTTGTCTTTTTGTCTGTCTCTGTGACGTGTCTCTGTCGCTCTGTCTGTCTGCATGTCTGTCTGCCATTAACATTCTCTCATCTTGTATCTCTGTCTCTACAATTTGTCTCGCACCTTCTCACTTTCCTTCCTTCCTTCGTTGTCTTTCCTTTCTGCTTCTTTTCACCCCTTTCTTTTCACCACTCGCCCCCCCCCCCTCTCTCTCTCTCTCTCTCTCTCTCTCTCTCTCTCTCTCTCTCTCTCTCTCTCTCTCTCTCTCTCTCTCTCTCTCTCTCTCTCTCTCTCTCTCTCTCTCTCTCTCTCTCTCTCTCTCTCTCTCTCTCTCTCTCTCTCTCTCTCTCTCTCTCTCTCTCTCTCTCTCTCTCTCTCTCTCTCTCTCTCTCTCTCTCATTATGTAGACACGGTTTCGTGCTGGCCATTCTCTATATAGCTATATCTATATCACGCGGATGTTTTTGTTCTGTGTATATGCTGCACTCTTCTTATTTGTCGAAAGTTGTTAATGTTTACTCTGACGATATTGACGTCAAATGCAAACCACCGTTATAAATGACCACCATCACCACCGCATGATTTATACGTGACTTTTTTTCTCTCTCTCTTGGATTTATTGTTTACTGGGTGGGGGTTTTCAGGATGCTGAAATGGCTATCAGAATAAAAAGAATATCGAATCCCAACAGTTTTTTTTTTGTTTTTTTTTTTATATGTTGCGTGTTCAATACTCCTTCTATATGTTTACTAATGTTGGTTGCTGGAAACACTATGGATCAGAAATTACAATATGCATCCGGGTTGTGTGGATGTTGGCTAATTGACACACACACACGCCTCCCCGAATATATCATAGGCTTCAATTTTTTTCCCTCCACTTTTTGGCATTTTATTACTTCGTTAATGTGATAGCATGGGTATAGTGTATTTTAACCAATTGTAGCTTTTTTGCGTTTGTTTTTAATTTGTATTCGAGCTTTTGTGTTGGTTTCGGCCTTTACATAATTGAAAATAAGTAAATAATTACAAAGATATGAAGTGGGTTTCATTCTGTATCGCTAGAATATTGTACCCGATTTCAGTTGGTTGCGTTGTGTGTAAGTTACCACTAATAATTGCTTGGCTGTGTGGGACCATCCGTGTTCGTGGGACTGCTGTCCATTGTTGTCCAGTTTGCTCGACCAATAATTAATGTTTTCACTCGCACAAAGTGTCTATCTTATCTCTATTCACATACCCCCCCCCCCTTCTCTCCCCCTCCTATCGTTTCTCCTGACTAGTTCTTCCCTTCCACACAGTTCTCTTCTGCGTGCTGCATTACTGAAAGTCTGCCGTGTGTTAAAAAACAGGGTGGGATGGTGGTGGTGAAGGGATGGGTACAACAACACCCATAACAAACTACAACGGTTTTATTTTCAATAATGTGAATAATGACAATCATACCATTATTCTTAGTATAGGAAACCTGTTAAGCATACTCACACACATTTGGGTGCGTGCTGCACGAACGTGTGCAAACTTACGTGTGCGTTAAGGGGTAGATTTGTCGCTTTGTTGCCGTGGTGGGGGTGGGGATGCTCACGTGTACACACACCTTAGGGTGTTCGCATTTATTGCATTTTATTGTTTTTGTTTTTTTTGGCATTGCTCGATGACAAGACACATTTCCTTGTTTTAATTAATAAGATGGGGACAATACATGATTGATTGAGTGATTGAGAATTGGGGGAGAAACGAAAAATAAATAGTCTTTTGAGTTATACATTGAATGTTTGTTTTTAATGCATTCATGTAGATTCACTCCTACTCCACCCTGCATGGCGACCCATGCCTGTACCTTATTAAATGTCTTTGCCTGTCCATATACTGTTGCTTAGCTCTACCCTCTCCTCTCCCCCTCAGCTACCCTCCTTGTGCCCCCCCCCCCCCCCCCAACAGTACGATCCTTATTTTATTTTCCTTTCCTAAGAGGTTCGACCCTCGCCCTTTCTTTCTAGTTTGACAGGAAAATCGAACTGAACGTCGAGTCCTTCGGATGGGGACTTAGCTATCTGACCCCTGCGCTTTACGCGCGTAAAATCCCACGGCAGTTGAAAGTCGGTAAGAACAGGGAGAAATCCTGCTGCCTGGTATGGCCAAATTGATAGCTAGGTTTTCCAAGTGTGTCCATACACCCTCCTCACCTTGTGCCCTCCAACAAACAAACAAAAGAAGAAGAAAATTGGGTAGGCGCTGCACGTGCGGCGACACTCTCCGGGGGAGAGCAGCCCGAATTTCACAGAGATAAGTGTCTGTGACTAGAATATGCCAAACACCAAAAACAAAAATATGTCCTTAACCTGCCAGATGCATTTTAAGCATGCACATGGTAGCGTTTAAGAGGCACTTTTTTTTAAGCCTCTCTCCCTGCGTGTGCGTGTGCGTGTGCGTGTGCGTGTGTGCGCGCGCGCGCGCGCGTGTGTGTGTGTGTGCGTGTGCGTGTGCGTGCGTGTGCGTGGGTGCTTTTTTTAAAATCTCCATTTGATTGGTCGTGTTCTTGTTTCTTTTGTCTACAATGATGATCTTCATGATCAGTGATGAAAAGAAAATTACCGAGTCAGTTGTGCTGTAGAGAAGGGGGGAGGGGGTATAGGGATGACGAAGTGGGGTGTCAGGGAATGAGGAGTTCTGTTTGGGGTGGGTGGGGTGGGTATCTGTTGACTGAAAACGCAATATGTAATTGTTGTCCATCAGTTATTAGGTAGGTGATCTTGTTTCGACTTCGTTTCTGTGTAAACGTTTAACTGGTACACGTACGAGGTTTGGATATTTGTTTTGATTAATTTGCAAGTCGTTAATTCATTGGGGATTTGGGTTTTTTGGTGTGTTTTTGTTTGTGCGCTTCGTGAAGATAATCGTCTGGTGTGTCTTTTCACACACACCCCTCATCTGCAAATATTTTGTTTGGTTCTTTTAATAATCTGTTGTTTAAGAACAACACATATGTGAGCGGATTTGGGTGTGGGGCTAGTAAAGTCATTTCAATCATTTGTTTGATGATTTTGCTTGTTTCTTTTTTCTGTGGTCGTCTAGCAGGTTGCGGGTATAAGGATATAAGCTAGTCGTACTACACAATTGTTAGTGTTTCAATGTTTGAACACATTCACTGTTACGTGTTAAAGATGCCAATTTGATGTTTCTATAAAATCAGCCGTTGGGTATCGATATCCGATGCAGGTCTTATTTTTATTTGGCAAAACATGATTGTGCTTATTTGATGCAAACAAACATTTCATAGTATACACCAACATGTTCAGTTTGCGTTATTTTAGGTTCGTGTTACTTTGTTTCTCTATTTTATGCATTTTTCTGGAAAGTAAATATCACAAAGAGACGAATTGGGTTCATAGTCGTTGTTATATAATGTGATTTACTTTCAATTTAAATTATTCTTTGCTGTGTGTGCATGTGTTTTTACTTTAATAACTCTTGCTAACTTGCAGCTCTAGCAGCGACAGATTGACACACATACATGCATACATACATACATACATACATACATACATACATGCACACATACACACATACATACATACATACATGCATACATACATACATGCATACATACATATACACATACATATACGTGGCTAAGAGACGAACGCGTAACGGACTTTATTTACTTGTTCTTTTGTTCCCCTAAAATACATCTCGTTAATATTATGTGTCATTTTGATGATTTTGCTTCTTGTCGTTTAGTTGACTGATCTTGTTTTCTTTTCCCGACCAATTCACATTTTACAATCTTACAATAAGGGCGAGAGAATGTTGCATTTTGAAGGGAATGCATTGGCGAAAGATCAGTCGTGTAGTTATGCAAAAAGGACTAGTTAAGAAATATATGAGACATTACATATGCATTGAGCTATTATTGTGTTCTTTTGTGTGTGTGTGTTCCCACTTAATAGCTTCGTGGTTTTTTTGGTGTTTTTGTAATGTATTGCACATCGCCGAGTACAGATTTTGTTTTTTGTTTGCGTTGGGTCATATTCTTTTTAGGAACTGACTATCTAAATTGTTCAAAGAATGTTGTTTATACGTTATTCATAATGTTTTGTTGTTGTTGTTTAAATAGTATGAATATTGCGTGCTAGCAAAGATGCCATGTTGTTTTTCATTTGAGTTGTAGACATTTACACAACCACTTAACTTAAGTGACGTTAATGAAACCTGTTTTATATTCACTCTTTCAAACATTACCTCTCTCAGTTTCTCTGTATCTATCTGATTCACTGTCTGTCTGACACAGACTCTCTGTCTCTCTGTCTCTGCCTATGTGCATCTCTCTCTCTCTCTCTCTCTCTCTCTCTCTCTCTCTCTCTCTCTCTCTCTCTCTCTCTCTCTCTCTCTCTCTCTCTCTCTCATAGTGCATAGTTGTCGTACTGATCAAGAAAAGTAAAGCATCGTTTTACGAGATGCCATTCTTCATGAGTTATGCTACACGCCAATATGCAATATGTAACATAGTTTCAAAAACATCTTATGCATCGGCTATAATTTGTTATGCCTGTTTTGTTTGCGTTGGGTCATATTCTTTTTAGGAACTGACTATCTAAATTGTTCAAAGAATGTTGTTTATACGTTATTCATAATGTTTTGTTGCTGTTGTTTAAATAGTATGAATATTGCGTGCTAGCAAAGATGATGTTTTTCTTGTGTAAACTTTACCTGCTTTTAAAAAAAAATTATATGTTTTTAGCTCTACCGAAAGATGAATCAAATTCAGCATAAAATTCACCTGCACTGCCCCCCCCCCCCCCCCCCCCCCCCCCCCCCCCCCCCCCCCCCCCCCCCCCCCCCCCCCCCCCCCCCCCCCCATATATTTGATCGTTTTGATTATCTGTGTAAGTGTTCAAAAGAAGAGGATGAAAAGGGTGTAATACTTTTGTTTTGCCCAAAACGACTACTGCATATGCATTTAGAATCATGACAAGTCCAATAAATCAGTGATATTTACAAGAGATGTCGATTTCGTTTTGCTTGTGTAAGCAACATTTCAAAGTTTGGAATGAACGAAGGGTGTGGTTATGCACGGATAAAAGACGTAAAGTACGGACGTAATGATAAGACACAGGTGTCATAACGGTACCAACGAGCAATCGCTTGGGATAAATATTTAAACAATATTTAAATCCTTGATGAGTGTTTTTATTGGAGTGCAGAAAATGGTATTGGTAACACCGACAAAAAAGGTAAGCTTTTTTTGGTGTTGTTATTTTTTTCGTTTATTCCTTTAGCAACTGTTGCCATAATTATGTAACACCATAACATAAGGTTTGTAAGACAGGAACTAAAAAAAACTACATTAGGTAATATTGACATGTTTGTACAAAAACTATGAAGTCTTGATTTGATATAAAGAAAAGCATGAGAGCATAAAAAACACACACAAAAACACTAGAACTTGTTTACGTTTTCAACAACGACATATCGAAAAACAAGTAATGATTCGTGTAATTTGCTGGTTTTATTTTTTCTCCTAAGAAATTCAAGCTCAAATTAGGATAGATATACAAGACCACAAATGTTTGAATCGGTAAAGCAGCCTCAACATATTACAATAATGTTGTATGGTTTAAAAACAAAAAGATAGTTGTAGTTAAAAACAAAAGAAGAATAACTGTAGCTGATTCTAAAATAATATATTAAAACAAACAGCACAATAGCCTAAAACAAATGAAAAGAAACGCCCCGTTTTTAAACATACTCTTGCATTGATTGACCTTATTGTCTTATGTTTCCTGTAAAAAGAATCGCCTTCGTTGTATTGTCAGTCACAACTTCTTGTTGTGTCTGCTTTATATTCTTCGTCTTCATTGGAAAAAACAACCGACCTAAATTATGTAATTCATTTCTTGTTCGAGTATGATATACTTTTCTTTTGTTGTAAAATTTGTCGTGAAGACTGCGAAACACTGTTTATACAGCGATAACATGAAGTACACTAGATGTTCAAATCCCCTCTCTCTCTCTCTCTCTCTCTCTCTCTCTCTCTCTCTCTCTCTCTCTCTCTCTCTCTCTCTCTCTCTCTCTCTCTCTCTCTCTCTCTCTCTCTCTCTCTCTCTCTCTCTCTCTCTCTCTCTCTCTCTCTCTCTCTCTCTCTCTCTCTCTCTCTCTCTCTCTCTCTCTCTCTCCCCCCCCCACTCTCTCTCTCTCTCTTCGTCCTACATATCTTGCATCTCCCTATATCTCATCTAACTTTAACGAAGTGCACGCCGTTTGTCACAGAAATCACTATCACCTTTCCCGCCAATCCTCCTCCATAATCAGAGCTTCGCGTGCCGCTAAGTATCGCCAAGATTAGTAACAACTGACAGCTCCCTGACTAAGTCCTTATCTTTGTTGTGACATCTGGAATGCCTAGTAAGAAAGCGAGAGAAGCTCTGTTGTTTCTTGTTGTTGTTGTTGTTGTTGTTGTTGTTGTTGTTGTAACCATTCACGTTTTTTTTCTCTTCTGATTCCTTGATCAAATGATGTTTAAAAGGGGTTAAAAGCAGGCCACGAACCTGAACAGAAACGTTTGTTTTTAGTCAAAATATTGTGATAACGGATCTGAATCAGAGGTTTACTTCCCGTGTTATGTTGTGTTTGTTTATCTTGTTGGCAGCCTTTATCTTCCAAAATACCCACTTCTATAATTCTATGCTTGATATATACGCTAACCATGCTGGAATCTATAAATGATACCCTTTTACCGATGAACATGACGCACGTGTCATAAAGGGGGCAGCTGCTATTCTGGCGGGCTGGGCTACCATTTGTGTTTAGTGGATAAGCCTTGCCCAGGGTACATCTCCACTCTCTCGGCCAAAGGGATGTGAGGACGAGAGTTGGCGTTGGGGAAGGTCCCCAAAGGCCAACCAATCCCATTGGCTGCAGCACTAGAGCCAGCGCAAATGCCCCCTAGTTAGAGAGTCAGTCTCCCACGAAAGACTAAGCCGTGCCATGATATTCCAGTACCGTAGGAAATAATTATGTGACCCAGCAGAGCACCACGAAGGGACATTAAGTCGATGGGCTAGTTTCTAGTAACAGGCTTGGAAAGTCAAACATTTCATTTTTAGGGGTCGATTTTGAGCTATGGGTGTGTCCGTGTTCTCTACATCTTATCTGTCCTATTTGATAAAGGACAGTCTTTAATACGGCCTCTAAACGGTCTTTCAAGCGCTTTAAAACAAGTAGGTCAATGCATTTTCTTCAGCTAAGCTAGACTTCTTCTTGCATAATAGCATCCTCCATCAACAATTTGATGATTATGACGCTTAGACTTTTAGACTGTGTTTCCTCAAGATGGCTGACGCTCACCCTACATACTAACTTTAAATGCTCATAACTCTGGGACGGGAAAAAACAAACAAGAATGGCTCGTGTATAATTAGAAAGGAGAATTGTCTGAAGTTTTTACATGTATAATTTTCTCAGACTGGTCAGTTTGATATTAGTCCCGTCCGTGGTGCTGGGTCACATAGTAGTACAGCTCTCATGTACTATTGGCCCTTTCTACAGGCTTATGTAAACCAGTGATAAAAAGTCATTTGACAAAAAGGCAAATGCTTCTTTTATATTACCCTGCTTTAGATACACAATAGTCCCCTCTTCATCGTCTTACTCTAATGACGGCGAGTTTCAAATAAACTTCTGATTGTTTGATTTTGTGTTTGTTGATGTCGCTGGTTTTAGGTTTAATTTATAACATTGTTTTGTATTTTGTAGTATTATTATTCGGAAGTTTCGCCTTTTCATTCTTCTCGTTGTCAATCCCGTTTGATCCTTTGTTTTGTTTCTACTTTGCTGTGGCTTTTATTCTGACTGCAGCACAGTCATGTCACTCGATCTGTCATATCTGTGTACAAGAATTTGAATAATACTGTGTGCTGAAATTCTTTGAGTATATTTTAATTAAGTCTTGAATACTTTTGTGTGAGAGAGAGAGAGAGAGAGAGAGAGAGAGAGAGAGAGAGAGAGAGAGAGAGAGAGAGAGAGAGAGAGAGAGAGAGAGAGAGAGGTGGGGGTGGGGGTGGGGGATTCATCTGAAGAAGGGGATGCAGACAAGTTTTTTTCAACGTTGGACACATTTTGTTCTTCAATTCAAAAAATGTAAGTAACTCTCTCTCTCTCTCTCTCTCTCTCTCTCTCTCTCTCTCTCTCTCTCTCTCTCTCTCTCTCTCTCTCTCCCCGTAAAACAGTTTTTATAATAATATTGTGCGTTCTGGTTTTTTCCCTTGAACAGTAAATCGATGTTTGACTGGACTTGTACCATTATGCTTACTCTTACACAACTTCGAGAGAAGACATGTTTTGTGTATTTTGTTTCCTCAACAGCTTTACTCTTAGACTGTTCTGTGCGTTTTGCTTACGGTAAAGGATTTGTCTGGTAGCATTGATAAAAGAAATAATGTAATACTGATAAACTTATGTGCGCATCCTTATTTGTATCATTCGTTTCATGGCTTTCTTGTTTTTGGGTTGTTGTTTTTTCTTGATTGTATTATAATTTATATCCGTTGATGATCTCTTCGTTTTAGCACGCATGTTTGATTGACGAACAGAGGCTGCGAGGCAACGGAGGTTGACAAATCAGAAAGATAGGAAATGCATTTTATCATGATGCTTTTTGGCGTAATGATTTGTCGGTCACAAAAATGAGATATCGCGCGTTAGGTAACATGTTCCCATCAGTCGGATATGGACCCAAAAAAAGAGGATTTTTTTCAGTTTTCAATACTAAAATTTTAGTTGCTAAATTTATATGAAATTTTATACTTTGATAATGTACTACTTGCGTTTATCTTTCACGGTCCTAAATGCCTAGTTTGTGGTCTTTTGCTCCCCTGCACTGCGTATTATAGCGAAATAACTATTTGTTCTAAATATTGCACAATATTGGGCTGTTTATAAGCAACGTTTTCTTTTCCTCTGAGGCTTTGAATTATGTTTTTCTTTGGTTAAATTTACACCTTTGGCAATTGTTCGATGATTTGATAGTTTCTCTGTCTCTCTGTCTCTATGTCTGTCTCTGTCTCTATCTCTCTCTCTCTCTCTCTCTCTCTCTCTCTCTCTCTCTCTCTCTCTCTCTCTCTCTCTCTCTCTCTCTCTCTCTCTCTCTCTCTCTCTCTCTCTCTTTTCGGAGCACAAGGCCTCCGTTTGAGACTAAAGGGACAGCCAATAAAATCGTACGACTGTACGACACGATTCGATTACGTGGTCTCCAGGAACAAATGTGATTCGCGCTTCGAGATCAGGTGATCGAATCGTACCGCACAATCGTATGATGTTAGCTGGCCCTTAGGAGCTAGTACCGGTATTTTCTATTCTTTTTATAACTGCTGGGGATCACCAGGGTTACTGTTACATGTTAAAAACTAAACGAACAACAAATCTAAATCAGGCTATAGACCAATGCTATGATCTGTGATAGCTAGTGTTTGAAAATCAAATTGATCGTTTGCTATTCTGTTGCATAATAATAGCCGCTACTGATAAAATGTAATAATCAGTAAACTTCAAAACAGTTTCTGAGGATATCACCATTTTCAACATTCAATGTATGTAGTTGTCCGAGTCACCATACACAATACATACAAAATATGTGGAGAGGTTTTTGTTTTAATTATTATTTTAAATCTCGATATGTCTATGCATCCACACTTGTCAAACGAATATGAAATGTGTAAGTATTATCTCATGCTGGACGGGATTTATCAAAGATAAGAATAGAAAGGGTGTGGAGAGATGAGTTGAATTGTTTTTTATAAGCTTATAATATACACAAACAATTAGAACTGTTTAGTTCTAGGACAGCCCATACACTGCAAGACATTTAGAACAGAACAACGGAACATAACACATACCCTCTCTCTCTCTCTGTGTCTCTCTCTGTCTGTGTCTGTGTCTATGTCTCTCTCTCTCTCTCTCTCTCTCTCTCTCTCTCTCTCTCTCTCTCTCTCTCTCTCTCTCTCTCTCTCTCTCTCTCTCTCTCTGTCTGTGTCTATGTATCTCTCTCTCTCTCTCTCTCTCTCTCTCTCTCTCTCTCTCTCTCTCTCTCTCTCTCTCTCTCTCTCTCTCTCTCTCTCTCTCTCTCTCTCTCTCTCTCTCTCTCTCTCTCTCTCTCTCTCTCTCTCTCTCTCTGTCTCTGTCTCTGTCTCTGTCTCTCTCTCTCTCTCTCTCTCTCTCTCTCTCTCTCTCTCTCTCTCTCTCTCTCTCTCTGTCTCTGTCTCTGTCTATGTCTCTCTCTCTGTCTCTCTCTCTCTCTCTCTCTCTCTCTCTCTCTCTCTCTCTCTCTCTCTCTCTCTCTCTCTCTCTCTCTCTCTCTCTCTCTCTCTCTCTCTCTCTCTCTCTCTTTCTCTCTGTGTCACGTTAGCTTTTTATTTGTTGTTTTAAAGACTAGTTTAAGAAGCGACAGAATTTGTCTCATTGCGTCATTATACCGTTTGGTGGTTGTGCCCTTAGTGAATCGGCGAATGTTTCGCTATCATTTTCAGTTTAGTTGTTGTAACATACAATGTTCTAATATTTTCATCATACGTGCTTTGATTTTATTCTCTCTCTGTCTCTGTCTCTCTCTGTTTCTCTCACATCTGTTTCGGGAGGAACATTTAGTTTATCTATATTTTCAGAAGTTTTTTTCAAGCCAACTTTAGGTTGCCATAAGTAAAGTAAATTTTCATAAATAACAATCAAGAATATGTTGTTGTATGTGACTAAATTAGTGGTATTCAGTGGATAGTGTTATATTTTCACTCATGGGCAATGTTCTGTATCTTTGCGATACTAAGTGTATTATTCAAGAACATTTTCTACTAAGTATGTTGCATGATACTGCTCAACAAAAATAAGGTTTTACCATAAATCTGATGGAAGAAATATTTTACATATACACTGAAGAACATATAGCCAAAATATTTATACAAACAAAAGCTTGGTGTAGTTTTTATCTAAGATTTCTAGAATCAGTCTTTTAACTAAATAGTTGTGGGCGACGGACCCGCTGCTCTCTCTCTCTCTCTCTCTCTCTCTCTCTCTCTCTCTCTCTCTCTCTCTCTCTCTCTCTCTCTCTCTCTCTCTCTCTCTCTCTCTCTCTCTCTCTCTCTCTCTCTCTCTCTCTCTCTCTCTCTCTCTCTCTCTCTCTCTCTCTCTCTCTCTCTCTCTCTCTCTCTCTGTCTCTCTCTCTCTCTCTCTCTGTTATTGCATCGATTTCCATTAATAGAAATAAAGTCACACCTTACATAATTATTCTGCATAATCATAATCAAAACACGATTTTTTTCCGTTTATGTCTTGCTTTGTTCAAAGTGCACGTTGGATTATTAAACTATACTCTTTCACTAAATTATAATAACTAGCGCAACGCCTAGTACTGGCAATGCACCATACTGGTAACACCTAGTAACGGTAACGGAAGTACTGGTAACGCTGAGTATAGCAAATTTGAAGCGATTCGGTTAAGAAACGGCGGAGTTATAAGGCCCCGTTTCCCGTTGGCGCTGCTCTGAGAGTGACGCATTCTCCCGATTCTCTTCAAATTTGCTACTAGGCGTTGCCCGGGCCATAGCAAGCCTGACAGCAAATTTGAATCAATTCGGTTAAGAAACGGCGGAGTTATGCGTGAAAAGGTGAAGCGGCGTATAGCGCGCGCATTTCTGAACCGATCCGCTTCCGGTTTAGCACAACGATAGTGACCGTCCCCGGTCATCTGTCTGCCAAATGCGAAGGCAATCGGCCCAGAAACGCCGGAGATACGGGTGCCGAGAGGCCGGCAGATGCGCGTTTCGCGCATTTGCGAAACCGCGCAAATGACACGGCCGCCTCGGTTGCCGTTGCCATCACCTCGTGAGGGCTCACAGCAAATTTGAAGCGATTCGGTCGAAAAACGGCGGAGTAATAAGGCCCGTTTCGTGTTTCAGACAGACAGACAGACACACACACACACACACACACACACACACACACACACACACGGACAGTTGGCTTTTTACTATATGATGATGATGTATGCAAATCTGTTGTAGTGTTGTTAACTTTACTTTAACCCAACGGGTTTTTTTCTTCTCTAAATTGAAAAAAACCCTGCTAAATGTAATAACCTACAACCACCAATTTCCTTCTTTTTTTGATACATTTAAACCCTCCGAAATTGCCTGAACACATTTTAGTATGTTTACCACTTATATCCGCTATTCCGGCGTGGTTGTGTTTGTTTTATTTTATGTTTTCATTATGGCAGTGGAGACCTGTGATCTCCATATTGCCCGTTCCTTCAGAATTAGGTACAAGATCAAAAATGTTGAAATCTTTTTCGAATCCATGTAGATATATGATTTGGAGGTGTTGGGTGTTGGGTGTCCCCCCCCCCCCTCCGCCCCCCTCCCCCTTCCCAACGTGTTCGGTTAAATGCGTTGCGGCGTTTGAGGTTTGAAACATGGTTGCTGCTTATGATTATGCTTATTTGCACTCCGAGGGGAAAAAAATGTCGCAGACGCAAACCAGTGCTCATTAATGCTCTCTCTCTCTCTCTCTCTCTCTCTCTCTCTCTCTCTCTCTCTCTCTCTCTCTCTCTCTCTCTCTCTCTCTCTCTCTCTCTCTCTCTCTCTCTCTCTCTCTCTCTCTCTCTCTCTCTCTCTCTCTCTCTCTCTCTCTCTCTCTCTCTCTCTCTCTCTCTCTCTCTCTCAATGACAACCCGAATTACATTTTATCCAGACCCTTATCTCTTATGTTTTGATGTCAACTGTAAAAGCATCATATTACAATTAATATGTATAATCTTATCATTTTATGAACCCCACCCCCACCCCCACCCTCATCACTCCCCTAACGATATAATCCAGATTCAGTATCAAACTCAACTCTTAAACATTAATATGGTGTGTAACTGTTTTGTTCGCTTGCTTATGGCTTGTACCCACGTGTCGTCATATCCGGCCACAAGGAGCGCGCCATATTATGGGAGACCGCCATCTTAGTCAGTAACTTTGTTTGAAAAATGCCAGATCGATGCTGTTTACACACAAATCTGACTAAGATGGCGACACTTCCGTTAGAAGGGTCGATATGCGCACGCAGGTGGTGGGGGGGGGGGGGGAGCCATAGTTGGTCGTTTATTTGCTTAGTTTTACGTTTTCTCTAGCTTGTTGGTGTACTGGTCTTGTTTGTATTGTGAATAATGCATTGTTTGGGACACTATCAAAGGATTTCTTACACCAGTTTTACGTTTCTCTAGCTTGTTGGTGTACGGGTCTTGTTTGTATTGTCAATAATGCATTGTTTGGGACACTATCAAAGGATTTCTTACACCAGTTTTACGTTTTGATTTGGTGTAGTTTCATAGGATGATCTGAAGACATTAATTGTGCCATTCTCCGTGTGTTTTGCGTTTAATCTCTGGTGTATTTTGTTCACTGTTGTTCGTATAGCTATCTGTTACCTTTACTTCAAGTACTAAAACCAGCCAACAACCAAGGTTATTGTGTTCCTTTTCAATGCGTCATTGTGTAGTGTTTTCCTACATCATTGCACGCGACACAGACAGAAGCGTGGTGGGTTGAGTGGGTGGGTTGGAAACGGTGTTTGCTGAAAATGTGTGTGTGCGCGCGCGCGCGCGTGTGTGTGTGTGTGTGTGTGTGTGTGTGCGTGCGTGCGTGCGTGTGTGTGTGTGTGTGTGTGTGTGTGTGTGTGTGTGTGTGTGTGTGTGTGTGTGTGTGTGTGTGTGTGTGTGTTTGTTTGTGTGTGTGTGTGTGCTGGGGTGATTATCTTAAAAAATCAAGGCTTATTCCAAAACTTGGTTTTCATTTAAACAAATAAAACAATTAAAAAAAACAATCAGTACCAGAACAGGTAATGCACTTAGAATTAAAAAAACATTTATTTTATTTTTTGCTGCTGTTTTTTGGTGGGTTTGTTTTTTAGAATAAAAGATATACAAGTTTCATGAACAAAACATAACCCATTATGTCAGATGCTATTTTCTGGCTGCGTTTTTAACATTAGATCCCAGCCGACATGTTTTATATTATGATAAACTGCTCCATTATTATTATTATTATTATTATTATTATAAAAAAATTAATAACATTTTATGTTAGAATAATTCTTGTTAGGTTTATTTTCATTATATTTTGTAATCATATTTCATATTTCCATTTTGTTATTGTTAGTTTTTGTGTGTGTGTGTTTTCTGCTATGAAGCAGTCCGTTATTATGGCTACTAAACTGTATCTATTTTCCAAAGATAACGATCTTACGTCCTCTGGGTCTGTATAACAGACACATATGGGACTATTTTCATTCCTTTTTTGTTTTGTTTGCCCAACGTCTTTTGGTTCTTTTTTCACTTTTACAAAGGTCAAACTCCCACTTGTCTTACGTACACTCGATTCAGAGATTATGTTACGGCTCTTGCAATACATATGAGTATTTACGTATACAGAAAGACGGCACATTTTTTTAACAACAAACATACACAGCTGTTCGGGAAGAACATTCATTGTAGTTCATCTATATTTTCGGAAGTTTTTTGAAGCCAACTTTACTTCACCATAAGTAACTTTTCATAAATAACAGTCACGACTATGTTGTAGTATGTGCGTAAATTAGTTTTATTCAGTTAAAAGTGCTAGATTGTCACTCATAGGCAATTTTATTTATGTTTGTGATACTAAATAATGTTTCATGATACTGCTCAACAAAAAAAGTTTTTACAATTTTTATTAATCTGATGAATTAAACATATTTGAAATATTTGTAGAAAATACAGCCAACATATATAAATGACATGCTTGGTGCATGGGTTTTTTTTTAATATATAAGATTTATAGATTCAGCCTTTGAACTAAAATTAACTCGACGTTTTTGTGTGCGACACAACAGCCCTGAGAAATGCAGACACCGAAAATAAACAAAGCTAGGTAACTCTTCATGAAAGGGAAACAACCCTCCAACCAAAGCTGACTCGAAGGCTATGACAACCCCGCCTAGTCATGCATGGATAAAAGGCACAACGAGAATACACCCACTAACTTTCTTAATTGAGAGTTACTTACCTTTGTTTATTTATAGTATAATTATTCTCGGATACAAAGATGTAACTGTAGAAGTAGTAAGACAGGGCCTGTATTCACGTTGAGATAACTTAGAAGCTCTTCCAAAAGTCCTATTAAATCCTATAGGACATTGGAAGAGCTTCTAAGTTAGCATCATGCTAAGTCTCATGCTATCTCAACGTGAATACAGTCCCTGGTCAACATGGGCGAGTGAGACATTCTGTGCTTTCTGGGAAAACGTGATGTTCAGAACAAAACAAAGGTGGGTATGAGGATGCATATTTTTATGTGGGAGGGGGGTGGGGGTGAAAGAAAGTATGTATGAGGAAGAGTGTCTGTGTTTGTTTGTTGTTTTATTCTGGATAACTATTGTACGATTCAAGGTCATAGTGATGATGCTATCTCTTAAAAAACAAGGAGGAGGGGAAAGAGTGGGGGTGGGGTACCGACGGAGACAAAGGGGATCATTTCTGTGTTTGTTTGTTTGTTTTATTCTTGATAACTACTGTTGTACGATTCAAAGTTGTATGTGATGAGGCTATTGTCAAAATGTGTCACCTTCTGTGCTTGAGGACAGATTTCAGTGAAGTGCACGTATTTCAAACCTGTGAATTGGACGTTCTGACACTTTTCTCTTCCGTGTGTGTGCGTGGGCTGGAAGGCAATATTTTCTGTGTGGTTGATCACTACATTTCATGTCATAGTTATTGAAAAACAAAATGTTGTTCACCTTGATAAGCTTTTTCAATGTATCATTACTATTTTTCGTTATTATTATTATTATTATTATTATTATTATTATTATTATTATTATTATGTTATTAATACTATTATTATTATTACTATTATTATTATTATTATTATTATTATTATTATTATTATTATTATTATTATTATTATTATTATTATTAATTACAACATCAGGTTTCTTTTAATATTCTATTAACAGTGTTTCTTTGTTTGATTTGCCATTGTGATGCTTCAGTTTGGTATCAACAACAAAAAAATCGGCTATTGTCTTGTGCAAAATAAAATAAAATCCCAATTATGGGCAAAGCAATGTCGCGTTCTAAGCCTTTTCTTTACATGATGCACAGGTGTGTGTGTGTGTGTGTGTGTGTGTGTGTGTGTGTGTGTGTGTGTGTGTGTGTGTGTGTGTGCGTGTGCGTGCGTGCGTGTGTGCGTGCGTGCGTGCGTGTGTGTGCGCGTGTGTGTGTGCGTGTGCGTGTGTGCGTGTGTGCGAGTGTGTGTGCGTATGTGTGTGTGTGCGTGTGTGCGTGCGTGTGCGTGCGTGTGTGTGTGTGTACATGCGCGCGCGCGCGCGCGTGTGTGTGTGTGTGTGTGAACGTTAATATGAACTTCTGCATTACAAAAATGAACAGGTTAATTATAATGTTACACCGACATTCACTATATACTTTACACAGACGACGATGCAAAATATTTCACTACTCACATGCCCAACATGCCCAACTTTGCAAAGCATAATGGCACATGACAGTCGCCCGAAAGAGCAAAGTGTGCATTAGAGACTGTCGTTCCTTTTTTTACACTAGACTTCCTTCTCCGAAATAACCCTTTCCATACAACCCTCTCTCTCTCTCTCTCTCTCTCTCTCTCTCTCTCTCTCTCTCTCTCTCTCTCTCTCTCTCTCTCTCTCTCTCTCTCTCTCTCTCTCTCTCTCTCTCTCTCTGTTTATCTCTGTCTCT
>CM065692.1:38864720-38869720 GCA_017654935.2 Phymorhynchus buccinoides | reverse complement strand
CCCAATGTGTAGACCCCTACCACTTTCAAGGCCTACGGATCGCCCGGACCGTGACCTTGACCTTGATCGATATGCCACCATCAGAACGGGCATACGCCAAAGTACCTTCATGCCAAATTTGAAGACTCTAACACTAACGGTGTGGGAGTTATGGCCCCTGAAAGATTTTCGGTTTTCAAGGTCGTACGCCAAGGTCAAGGTCACGACGGCAATATGGTTTGCGCGGATGCCTTCCTCTCATGGTGACACACCAGCACACAAAATTTGACGTGATTCTGTCAACCCGTTCGAAAGATATCCTTGGGACAGACAGAAGGAGAAAAAATGACCCTCCGATTTTCAGGCTCCAGCGATCTTTTTGACCTTGACCTTGACCTTGATCGGTATGCCATCATCAGAACGGGCATAAGCCAAACCACCTTCATACCAAGTTTCAACATCCTATGTTGATCGGTGCCCGAGATATGGCTAAAAATAGATTTTCGGTTTTCAAGGTCGTACGTCAAGGTCAAGGTCACGACGGCAAAATGGTTTGCGCCGATCTCTTCCTATTAAGGAGGCACACCTTCACACAAAATTTGACGCGATTCGGTCAAGCGGTTCGGGAGATATCCTTGGGACAGACAGAAAACCCCCCCAAAAAACCCAAACAAACAAACAAACAAAAATACAAACCAGCCCATCGCAATAGTCCGTCTTGGTGACGGACTAAAAATGAAAACGACGGTGGAATGAAGAAAAGGAATAATAAGACAGAATGCAAAATGTAAAGACAACACGGAACAGAGCTCTTTCCACATTCCCTGGCCAACGCTCTGAAATGGCCGCCAGAGATTGTGTTTTCCCAAACCTTCTGTTATTGACGCCACTCGTTGCCCTGTAAATCTTCTCCCACAAAGGCCTCCGCCAAGCGTTCCTACACCACAGGGGCCGCCACACTGCATACGATCAACCCAAATGCGATCCGATTGTGACGATGTCTGTGAGTCATGTTAAGTCTACTATTTTCAAATAAAACGTCTGATGTAAGGATACAGTTAGTTCATCAGATTCATGTACGGGGAACTACAAATAATATAGTGAATAGAACCTGGTAGGATTTCATCAGATTCATTTAGACAGTAGCATTTCGCGTGAATCATGCCTCACAAATGTCACAATCGGATCGCAGTGAATCGAATCATATGCAGTGTAGCGACCCCTTATTCCAGGCACAGGATGGCGAAACGGTTAACGGTTTCCCCAACCTTCATTCTATTAGCGTGTCGTTGCTGCTGCCAACTGCAAAACACGTTGCGTTGGATCTTTTTTGTTTTCTTTTTTTTTAGATAGGGAGTTTGATGTTCTTATTTATAATGTAAATGTTGTTAGTGGGATTGTTCCCACTCGTTGACAACAGTCGCACGGTTATTATATTGTCCTTTGCTTGTGTAAGTGTGTCGAGGGAATGGGCTAAAGGTGAAGTCTCTAGGGGAAGTCTTTTAAAGTGTTAAATTTTCAATGATAACATTTGCCTTTGAGCCCGCTTCTCTAGGGTGTGGGAGATGAGCGACTTCCCGGCCCCTTTTCATCTAATAGATGTATATGTTTGCCCGGGTTCTGGCTCGTATGATTGAAGGGAATACAAGTGGCAGATTTGCTCTAAATGACAGACAGAGAGAAGTAGGATTTTACATGAAAACTACAAAGCTTCCACTCTCATCCGCCTGACCAAAGGGTGAGAATTATTTGTATTTTATTAACTCACAATTCTGCATACCAGATTATGAAGCAATAAGAAAGCTGCTCAACGGCGCCAAAACAAAATATGTATGAACAGTGAAATCCGAAAGGATTATACAAGACTGTTGTCTGTCTGAAACATTTAGCCCCAAGCCGGAAGGATCAGTTATATTATGATCAAGTGTCCGGGGTAGTTAGAATGATTTGCAATGTCCCAAGGACTTTGCTTAACGGGGCACCCTGACGGATGAGTTTTTTTTGTAAGAAACACGTCCAGATCACCAGGAAAACACCCTCTACAGAGATTGCAACACTCACTTTGCTCTGGTTTCCTATAAATCAAACCGTCAAATCGGTGATTCCTCCTTGACGAAGGTGCTGGGAGTCAAATTCTTTCACCCAAAGAGAAGGCGTGTGCCGCCTCTTTTCTAATGGCTGCCTGCGTTTAGACCAAATCGTTTGCACGAAATGTTCGCAATACAAGCCTTTTTGTTTTATTTATTTTTATATTTTATGCAGTTTATTTAAAGGAATTTCGTTCACAACAAATGAAATAGCTCCAATTTTATTTTGTACTGCACTACAAAGAAAATGAAAGCGCTTCAGCCACAATGAGTGACCTTCACCCACCCCATCCACAATGGCTACTCTCTCCGGCATCTCTGCCAAGGAGGAATCGCCGTTTTGACGGTTTAATTTCTAGGAAGCCAGAGCAAAGTGAGTGTTCCGATCCTTGAAAAAGCTGTCTTTCTGGTGATCACGACGTGTTTCTTGCAAAAACTCATCCGTCAGGGTCCACCTTTAAGTAAGTTACCTCTGTCTGGATCGGTGAGTGCTGGGGTGACTAGGCTGACTCTTCAGGGGAGAGGTCGCCCAGTAGTTCTGGATGAGGCGTCGCGGGATGGCACAGCACAGGCGTGGTCTCCTCGCGGTTTCCGGGTGCGGTGGCGACTGGACTGCCGCACCATCTTGTTGATTGTGAGTCAGGGATTAGGCTTCCTGACCACGATGCCCTGGAGTTGGGATAATAGTATTACTGGCAGGTAACAAGCAGAGGGTCTGTTCCTACAGTGTTGACTCAGCCCGGTTTTAGTTTGCTTGTGACTAGACAAAGAGAATGTTATGAGTTTTGCCTCCCACTATGCATTTCCAGCTTGATTTCAAATCTACAGTGTACTTTCATTGGTTGGGTGGTAGACAAGAGATAAAGCTACAGATCACGAGCTTTAGCATAAACAGTCCCGCGCCCTCAGTCCAAACGCTAGTCACGCGCTGCGTACTGCGGCATCGGTGACAGAATCACATGATGGAGGGAAGAAGGAAGAACAAAAGAACGCTGCTTGTAGTGGGGAATCCTGTGATGTCACAAGATTGTAGCCCGGCCGATAATAATTAAGAGTGGAGGGATGAAAATCAATCCGAAGTCGTGAACAAAGACCGAATTGACAACATGAAAGATTACTGTCAGTCCCACGGTTATCTCCACCGCCCAGACATGGGTAAACAGAGAATATGGTTACTGATGCAAATCAGAACCAACTGCCGATCGGCTGCCCTCCGCGGCGACACGTGTGAGTGTGGAGCTGGAACCTCAATTGACCACATCCTGACAGAATGTCCAGCATTGGCTGACACTATGTCACCCCTCTGGGCGTACAGGAACACCCACGGCCTCAAAGATTTTGACTTCATCCTCCCTCACCCCTCCCTGGGGATTGAGCCGATGAAGTACTTGACTGATAGCCTCATTTCGAGTGGCCTTGACAGGTGGTTCTAGCTGCCACCCATTTCGATAAATCGATCAAGGCAAAGCCCTACGCTGAAAAAGATTACGGGTATCCCAGGCTACTCTCGTAGGCCAAGAAAACCCAGCGCCTTAACACCTGTCCTCTAGCCTGTGTGGCCGGGGGATGTCTCAGCAAGGGTGTTCTACCCGAACTGAGCCCCCATTGGATCACGTGGATCGATATTATACACCGGGGGGTGGTACTGAAAAGTGAAACCTTTAAGATGAGCCAGCAAACAGCTGAAACAGATTAGGAGGAGGCCAGGCCAGCTGGGAGCCAATCACGACGAAAATCAAAGACCAAATCAGATACAGACTCTTATCTGCGCGAGCCCGACCCAAAAGCAGCCCTCTGCACTGATCCGCCTTCCCCCACAACCAGACCCTCATTGCCATTGTATCGTCTTCACCCCGAGAAGACCGCCCAGTCTTCAGCAAGAACGTCCATAAGGGTCGGCGACCAATTGGACGATAATCTCACAGTCAGTGTAACAGTAAAGAAGGGGGCAGGGGGTGCAGAGGAGAAAGTGGGGCGTGCGTGACACATTCCATCACAGTAAGTAACAACTACGTTTTGCTTTGTTCTGTCCCGAAGCGATTCTACAGTATGACATTACACAACTACTTTAGAGAAGAACTTTAGAGAAGAACTTTAGAGAAGAACTTCAGAGAAGAACTTTAGAGAAGAACTTTAGAGAAGAACTTTAGAGAAGAACTTTAGAGAAGAACTTAAGAGAAGAACTTTAGAGAAGAACTTTACAGAAGAACTTTAGAGAAGAAATAGATTTGAATGTACAGAACCGTGACATTGTCCGTGCAACTATAAGACGGGGAAAACAGCACAAGTAAATGGAAGTCAGTAAAGGAAATAAGAAGAACCTGAGTCGATTTTACAATGTAAAGGATGAACATCGACCAGGAGACCAACATGTAGAGAAAGACAGCGGGAAAACAAGAAGGATAAAACCAACAACCAACACCAACAAAATGGGAATGCCGTTAAAACGTACTCCCAATGAAGAGAGAACGAACGAGAGAGAGAGAGAGAGAGAGAGAGAGAGAGAGAGAGAGAGAGAGAGAGAGAGAGAGAGAGAGAGAGGAGAGAGAGAGAGAGAGAGAGAGAGAGAGAGAGAGAGAGAGAGAGAGAGAGAGAGACAGAGAGAGACAGAGAGAGAGAGAGGAGAAGAGAGAGAGAGAGAGAGAGAGAGAGAGAGAGAGAGAGAGAGAGAGAGAGAGAGAGAGAGAGAGAGAGCAATACAAATCGCTTGAAATAATTGTTTGCAAGGAATCACTATTGTGATTTGAATGAAAATGTAATAGCATTACAATTAATGCCTGGACATTAATCATTGAGACGGGCTTTTTCTTGGGATACCCTCTGTTGTCCGGTTGTCCATAGTTTCTTTGCACTGTCAGGTTTTGTTGTTGTTGTTTTTTGTGGTTTTTTGTTTTGTTTTGTTGTTGTTATTTTCATAATCCGTTCCATAATGTA
>CM065692.1:38842220-38847220 GCA_017654935.2 Phymorhynchus buccinoides | reverse complement strand
GCAATGAATCAAGACATTGAGGGGGGTGTTGAATCTCCATCTTAGACGAAACAAGGAGCATAATGGCCTGTTGACGTTTGCTTTTATACTCCTATGTTCATCTACTCCGCCCACAAGATTTCTCAGGCCAAGAATAATTGATGCCTTTGCATTTTTCCCCTTTAAAGAAGACACCAAGTGATCTTTCGAAGCTGTCACAGAACACATAAAATATTGATAGTGTTCGCAGGCTTTACGACAGTAAGTGCGTTAATTCTTTATTTGTGTTACCATTGACGTGTTTGTTTGCTTTTTAAACACACACACACACACAAACGCCAATAGAGAACATTACCTCTTGACGGAAATGCTTGCTTGTTTGTTGACTATTGTCAACAGATGTAAAGTAAACATTTGCTAAATTATGAATGTTAGTCTAACACTAGCTTACCTGAATTGTGTGTCGCCAAAAAAAAAAATATATATATATACCCCACCTAAGCTTTTAATTTTGCGCAGAATATAATGTGTTGCAGTCGCCCAAAGCAGAGATGTTATACCAACAGAGGTCAATGGAGCCCTTTCAGGCAGGATTACAAATTCAGCCAGAATGCATCAATTTCGAGTCTTTTTTAAAAAAATGGATATTGTTAAATTTGATCTCCCACTCACGACTTAGAATATAACAGAGTAGATTTGACCAAAATTAAAATCTATTTTATTTACAATATCAACCGTGCTTTCAAGCAGGATTAAAAATCACAACCACTGTGTGCTGTTTGTACGCCTTCTGGGTAAAGGTCAAGATGTGCCCCCCCCCCCCCACACACACACACACCCCTACATTTCTCAGCTCTACCCGCATTTTAACACTTGCCTTTCTGACCAAACATTAGGCTGTATTCTATGAACCTTTTCAGCTAATTATCTTTGTTGAATAAGGTATCACCAACCACAACAGCAACAACAAGAACAACAACAACAACTGTGCGTTATTGCATTGGCAGGAGAGACACGTGTAGCCTAAATATTGCAAACAAATGAGTCCACAAACAATTAGCAGGAGAGGACATGAAAGAATCATTTCGCAAATCGTCAAAATAATAGAAGAAAGGGAATTGTCAGCAAACTTATTAGAAGACTGTAGTGGCTGAAGAAGGTGACTGTCAGGTCTTGTCAAGATGAAGACGTATTAGAAGACGTATTTCTCGTTGGAAGGAAAAACCACACACAGAACTTGATGTTTATAGTTCATTCTGCGTGTGAGTGTTTTCGTTTTCGGTTTAGGTTAGGTTTTGTTAATATAGTAGTTTACTCCACCACCACTACTACCCCCCTCCCCTCATCGAAAATTGTTTTAAAGACCCCCCACGTCACGTGTCACATTCCCTCTTATGCTTGGAAGATTTCCTAAGATTTCTTACCAGCTATAAGAGGGAAAACACGTGAAAACCGTGATTTTGACACGTGATTGGCGGGGTCTTCAATACAATAGTATGAACCACAATCAGAAATGTTTTCATGTCATTGTGTCCAACACAACTCAACACACACGCAGACACATGCGCTCACTCGCACTTTACACACACACACACACACACACACACACACACACACACACACATAATTATATACTTACCAATCAGAGAGAGAGAGAGAGAGAGAGAGAGAGAGAGAGAGAGAGAGAGAGAGAGAGAGAGAGAGAGAGAGTGAGCACGCGGTTCTACGTTCATAACTTTAGACTACACACACGCAAACACACTATCTTTTATAATCAAACCACTTACGATCTGCTATATCATCCAAACCAAAGACTGCTGTCAAATCATGTTGTCCTAGTTCTGCATCAACAGTTTACTTCCGTAACAAATCATGACGTTTTAGAAAAGGACCGGCTACTGTAATCACGAGTGCGTCCTTATACAGCTAACACGGGTAGTAGTATATGTGAATTAGACGACACTCCCCAAACTATTGTCAATTTAGTCTAATTCACATACTACTTCCCGTGTTGACTGTTTAAAACGCATTCACGATTACGGTACCTGAAAATGGACACAGGTAGCGAGATACTTGAGCCGGCGCCACACACGCGTAAAATCGTATGGGGATGCGACGCGATTTGGTCACGTGGGACATGATTCACGTGAAATACTTCCCTCTAAAAAATATATTTCTGCCATTTTTCGCTCACTGTATTACTCAAGTAGACCCAATACATGAATTCCACGTAAATCATGACTCACGTCGTCAAAATCGCATCGCATTCAGATTGGAATCGCATCTGTGTAGCAGACCCTTTAGGGGGGCACTTATTAGAATGAAAAAGGAAGTACTTAGCGGAAATGAGAGGTTTACGTTACCAATCCATAACGTGAAGAAGCAGGGAGGAGAACAATACTAAACTATCCCCTGCCCTAACCCTTCCCGTACCCCGTGGGTGCGTTTGCACCCATACTTTTACGTTTTGCTCCATATTTTCAAAACCGTTCATTGAATCTTGCTGACATTTGATGGCTTGGTCAATGAATGATTTGCGCATGTGCGCGCCAAAACGCAAGCGGTTTTGTTGAGAAACAAGCGAGTAAATAAACAACAAAGTCGTCGTCTAACATTATCTAGATAATCTCACTTATCATTACCCGTCTCCTTCCACCCTCCTCTCCCCATCTTCTGCATCCTCTATTTTTTGTGTGAGTACGTCTCTCTCTCGCTCGCTCTTTTTCTCCCATCCAGTTTCCCACTGCGTCGTTTGCCAGTCACCTTGGGAAATCGGGACGAACGAGTTTCGCAAGACAACGTCCGTTTTAATCAGCATGGCGTTAGAGGCTGGGGAGGATGAGGAGCCATGGGGGGGGAGGTAGTCACTTGGGTGACAGAGTGTAATTGGGTTACAGTTTTTAAAAAAAAAAAAAAAAAAAAAAAAAAAAAATATATATATATATATATATATAAGTAGTTCACGTAGGCCTATTTTACTTTTCTATTTTCCCCCTCTTTTCTTTTCTTTCTATCTTTCTGCCTCTCGTATATTTTTTAACGGGGCATCCTGACGGAACAGTTTTTTGCAAGAAACACGTCGAGAT
Source organism: Phymorhynchus buccinoides (assembly GCA_017654935.2). Classification (NCBI taxonomy): domain Eukaryota; kingdom Metazoa; phylum Mollusca; class Gastropoda; order Neogastropoda; family Raphitomidae; genus Phymorhynchus; species Phymorhynchus buccinoides. Next base: position 38,844,155 of record CM065692.1, on the reverse strand, counting down.
CAACAGTAAAACACCCTTTACAGAGATCGCAACACTCACTTTGCTCTGGTTTCATATAAATCAAACCGTCAAATCGGCGATTCCTCCTTGGCGGAGGTGCCTGAAGTCAAATTCTTTCAATGGCCGCCTGAGTCGCTTAGATCAAATCACGAAAGTTCCACAATACGAGCCTTTTTATTTACATTTAACCCAAAGGAGTTTTGTTTACTGCACTACAAAGAAGAAAAAGCTTCAACCACCCAGAGTGTCCTCCACCCACCCCATCCAAAATGGCTTATCTCTGCCTTCAACTCCGCCAAGGAGGAATCGCCGTTTTGATGGTTTGATTTCTAGGAAACCAGAGCAAAGTGAGTGTTCCGTTCCTTTCTGGTGATCTCGACGTGTTTCTTGCAAAACCTCATCCGTCATGGGGTCCCTTAAGAAGGAGGGTGTTGGCTATTGCTTGTCTTTCTTATTTTCCTGTACATGTGCCCCTTATGACTTAACATTATATTAATATTGCAAGAAGTAAGAAACCCTGGCAGACCTTTTTTTTAACACAAAGGAAAACTGGAATGCCAAAAAATAATTGTGAGCTTACACGTGAGTGCGTTTGCTTTGGCAGGTCACCTGGTATGGTAATCGTGGGTGCGTTGTAAACATTTAACACGGGTAGTAGTGTATAAATTACACTAAGCTCCCTGGAACGCACAGAGAGAGAGAGAGAGAGAGAGAGAGAGAGAGAGAGAGAGAGAGAGAGAGAGAGAGAGAGAGAGAGAGAGAGAGAGAGAGAGAGAGGCAGACAGACATATACAGACAGAGGCAGAGACAGAGGCAGAGACAGAGAGATGTATAACTGTTGGCGGGAAATCTTTAGTGCTATGATCAAATTCACATACCTACTTTTCGGTCAGTGACCGCTTAGCAAGTTGTCTACTATGTCTTATGAGATTAGCTCTACAATTCTGTATATTCCTGGCCTCCTTATTGAAGCAGTCAGTCACTGATTTTGTATGTCTCGAATGGGGCTTTATACCGAACATTCTCTGCCCCTGTCTCGTGCCCTGAGATGCGAACGCCACCTACTTAAGATTATCGCCCTTGCCTGCCAGGAACTAGCAGTATATAGCATCATAAAATTGTCTGCTCCTGACTCATCACCAGGGGGCATCGGCACTTCGGGCCTAATATTATCGCCCTTTCGTGTCGGCAAGGAGTAGTATAAAGTCTCATTACAACCTTTAAAGTCCAGTTCAGGGGCTGATCAAGCGATCAGATACTGCCGTGTACCGGTCAAACATCGCATCCAGAACAACGGACAAAGCGCATGATACGTGTGTACATTACACGAGTATTATGACGTTACATCATTGTTCTGTGCCAGCTCGTCACAAGACTCACCACATGACCTACGCCAGGGCCAGAGCATGAAAAAGGCAGCAATGAGGCTTTATACTGACATTATTTGCCCCTGTTTCGTGCACTGAGATGTAGGCTTATTCTGACATTATTTGCCCCTGTCTCGTGCACTGAAATGTATGCGCCACCTACGTAAAATAATCGCCTTTGCCTGTCACGAAGTAGTAGTATATAGCCTAACAAAACACATTCTGCCCCTGACTCGTCACTAGGTGGCATGGTCAACTCATCCTGAAAGCATTGCCCTTTCGTGTTGCCAAGAAGTAGTATAAAGCCCCGTTCTCATGATGGCCATTTGTATCTGTATTCTTACCCTTGTATGTTCCTTGTTTCTGGCCAAGAGGACGTAAAACTTCACTTCGTCGCCTGATGGTCCGAGCCAATGAGAAGGCATTAAAGACACACTGACCCACCACGATTAAGTCCCTTGTTTTTTGTCTGGGTAACTGTGACCCACATACAAATTCCCCCAACTTCAAATTTAGGCTGCTCTTTAAAGTCATGTTTCGTTTTGAATTTGGGGGCATTTGCATAGGA
>CM065692.1:38814720-38829720 GCA_017654935.2 Phymorhynchus buccinoides | reverse complement strand
CATTAGATGTATGTATGTGTTATATATTATCCCATTGAGTCAACGATATAGGTTCTTTATTTGATTGTTTTGTCTGTTTTCTTTGGTTATGTATATTTAAATGAAAAACCCAATAAAACAAACGCCAGCCATTTTTCAGCCAAAGCTTTCCATTAAACTTAACTGGGTATAGAAAAGATTGTGTCTGCAATATTGGGGATTCCTCTCTGACATGCATTAAATAGGGTCTATCCTTACCTCCCAAATTCAGAACATAAGGTCACTGGATACCAGACCCTCATTTGATGCCTTATATTGACATGGGTATCAAATCGGTGTGGTGCCAAGAGGCGACAGTAGCGATGAAAGTTACAAAAGAGAAAAAAACCCATTAAATACCCAGGCAAAGAAATCACGAGACATAGCAAAATAATCGTTGACACGACACCCACCCACCCTCACACATATCATTTAAAATGCACAAATCTAAGGCAGTGCACACATGAAGGAACATGTTAACTATTCAACACACTATCCTGGGAATGTCTACAAACATTTTAATGGACCACTTTCATAGGAATGAATCTGATCAGTACAATCACAAGAACATGTCGATGTTCTGCTATTCAGGTCGCCATTTAGCAGAACGAAGACACCACCTTTAGTGGCAAGAAGGCAATCACACAAACATTCTTCCAACTGTGCAATCCCATTTTTCAACATGAAACTGCGCGTAATAGGAAGAACCTTTAGGTGGGACATAGGTACATACATAAGGAACATGATTAGAGAGAGAGAGAGAGAGAGAGAGAGAGAGAGAGAGGAGAGAGAGAGAGAGAGAGAGAGAGAGATGAGAGAGAGAGAGAGAGATAGGAGAGAGAGAGAGAGAGAGAGAGAGAGAGAGAGAGAGAGAGAGAGAATTCGAACTCGAACTCGAACTCGAACTCAAAATGTTTAATGAGGATAACTAAATAAGTAACAATACTTGTTTTCACTAAGTCCTCTAAAAATAAAAAAATGAACAAAATATATATATATATATAGTTTGCTTTGATAAAACGTTTATGTGTCCAATGTCTGTATTTGTGAACCTCAGAAACAAAACCAGTTAACGTTAACTTTGAGTTATGTTCCGTGTTAAAAAAGAGAGAAAAAATTGTATAAGTTGTGCTGATTTACTTTTTCTCCCAATGGGGGGGGGGGGGGGGGGGGGGGGGACAGTGCCGTATGCAAAGACAGCTGTTTCGACGTAGAGAAGGTCTCATCAGTTTGCATGATCGGCCTGCAATTTGACTGTCCAGTGGATGCCAACTTGAGCAAGAAGACATTCTACAAGAGAATGGTGTCTTCTTTGCATCAAATCGAAAATCCATAATAAAAGCAAACCAGCACAAAGTTAAACCAGAAATAGTAAAAATCTTATGAAAATCTTATGTAAAATGAACAAAATAATGTTCTGAAATTTTAATTTCAAAACCTAATAGACATGACTAGAGAGGGCCAACTACTGAGATGATATCCAAATTAAGGATAAAAATAGTATGAAAAAGAAATCTCAGTGAATAGCTGAGCCCCGTACCCCTACTCTGAAGGACTGAAAAGTTAGTGCATTTGAAATGCAGAATAGTTTGCTTTGGAACATAACTCAAAGTTAACGTTAACTGGTTTTGTTTCTGAGGTTCACAAATACAGATATATATATATATACGAAACGTAAGCAAAGCAATGATCATTCATAACTTTACGTCTGGTGTTGTTGCTATGCAGGGTCATCATTGTACGTCATTATTTTGTGACTCTCTTTACCAGTGTGTCATTCCTGAAGAAGAGAGGACACCTCTCGAAAGCTTGAAATTAAAATAGAACCACCACGGATTTGTTAGAGTTTTCTTTCATTTTGTGTTATATATATAGTTTCTTAGGTTTCTTATGTTTACAAAACATACATTGGATACAACACAAGTTTTATTAAAGCAAATTATATATATACATAAGAGGAAAGTCTAATGGTGTGTTTGTTTTTTCTTCTTCAATTTTTGATCGTTTATATTATCTTACCGAAGAAGGAAAGCGCATCAGTCTACCTGATCCAAGCACACCTCTCTACATTCCTCCTCACCGGGTGGGTGTCTGTTGGTGTTAACTACGATTAGCAAGTGTGAAGACGGCCTGGGGAGAGTTGTTTACGTTTGCTGTTGCTGAGCATGCCCATTATGGAGGTGGCAGTCTGATGGTCTGGGTGGCATTTGGACTGGAGGACGTACCGACCTAGGGGTCTTCCGGAGGGGCACTGTGAACAAGATACGCTACTTGAATGACATCATCAGACCTTAAGTGACCCCCCTGATGAAATAGCATGGTGGTAGCTTTGTTTTTGTGGACGACAACGTGCCATGTCACTGGTCACATGTCATCAGGAATGAGTTGAACACCCACAACATCGCCCACCTTGACTGGCCACCCCGATTCCCTGACCTCAACCCGATTGAACATGCATGGGACATGCTTAGGTGAGCTGATTACGGCATGCCCACCAGTCCCCAGACACTGGATGCCTTGGAAGAAGACCTGGTAAGGAAGTGAGGAGCCATCCCACAGATCCAGACGGATAGACTCATTGCCTCAATACCAAGCCGCTTCCAAGCCTGTATTCATGCTTACGGAGGTCACACTCGCTGTTCATGACGATATTAAATGTTTGCGCACTGATATCTTTGAATTTGAAATTGTCAGTTGGCTTTCTTTCACACCTGTTTTTGACACCCATTTCTTTTGTTGCTCAGTATCCTGAGATTGAGAAGAATCTGCTATGTGATTTACTCAGCTTCACTTAATGAAATGTTGAAGATGAAATCACAACAGTAAAAATGTACGTACGATTTATGATTAAAGTGTATTTGCAGTGAGAATTGTGTTGCTTGACTTTTTGTGAGGAGTATATATAGAGTTGAAGTGTGGCTGTTTGTAGCTCTAATGGAAACGGGATTTTGAATTTGTATTTGCTTATCAAAGTGACACTGAGATTGGAATAATGGGGTTGGATGTTATTTGGAGGGAATACATACAGTTTTGTAGGCAGTATGATTTCCTCTATTAATGGAATAGTGGGATAGAGTGAGAAGTGGAGCTAGTTATGCTTTTTTGTGGAGGGGGGAGGTTTGCAGAATAGGCGGTGGGAGTGGGGGAGTGAGGAGTGGGGGTAATTTACAAATTTGTATAAGTTAATGTGAAGAGCATAAAAGAAACTAATATGTGAATTCCAAATTTTCATCATTCCACTGAGCTCTTTCCATGGGACAGGTCGCAATATTACAAGCGCTCCAGTTTTTGCACGTTTCCTAACGCCACGACGGGTCAGCTCGAACTGAATTGAAATTCAAGAAAAGAAGAAATCGGGCCTATCTGCCTCCGGACGCCGTTGCCCATAGATCAAAGATCAACGTTAAAACCAAGAGAGGGACAGGAAGGGCAGGAGAATAGACAAAAATAGACCCGCTCAGAAAAGTGACGTAGCTGGCCTACTACGAGAACCGCCAACCCCCCCCAACTTCACGCGAGATCAACACACCCACCCCCATACCACGGCCCTCCGCCGACAACTGAGCTGCAGAGGACAGCGTCTGTGGCGTGTGGGACCCACCTTTTCGCAGCTGGTACCCCGACCTGGGTGGGCTTTGCTCTTCCTGCTGTCTTGGTGCCTCCAGTCTGCTCTAACTACTTCGGAGTGAGTTGCTACAGCCCTCTCCTATCTAGTGTTGTCGGGAACCCAGGTAGAACACTTAGCTAACACCCTAAAAGACGACTCTGGAAGATAGGCCCTAAGATCACCAGGTGACCTACGCCTAACGTAGCCCCAAAGTAAAATTAAATTTTTTTCCACTGCCCAGTTAGTCAGAAAATGTAGTCTTTCCTTTATTTGTGTCTTTTTTTTGCTTTAAAAGATTTCCGGGCTCGCATTTTGTGTAGTACATGTTAGAAATAAACCTAGTCACTTTGTATTTAGATTGATTTTTAGACTAGAGTACCCGACATGTCTCACGCGTCTCCGAAGAAAGGGGCTGACTCGAGTCAGCCCACAGCCATTTCACTTTCGCGAACCGATTCCGAGTCCTCCGAGAGTCTCGAGTTCGCGCCCCGATAAATTCCCCCGAATCCCCCCGTTTTCAACGATAGTCCACGAGCACTTCAAACAAGAGAGGTAGGGAACTCCCCCATCACTACTTACTACTCACTCTTTTATAATACTACTTATACTCTACGTACTCTCTACTACTCACCAGAAAAAGAACAACTGATCCTCACCCCCCATCGAAAAAGACCAAGAGCCCCAAGAGGCTCTCAATCGACAGACGACGACGTCGTCCATCCCAGTGGAAAAAAAACAAAAACCCCAGTTCAGTCAGAAATAGATCTGTCCTCCAAGGAGGCCCCAAAACCACAAAGAGAAAGACCTAAAGCTAGAATAAGCCTGAATATGAATGTCCCAAACCCACAAAAAACCAGCTCCCCCTCGCGATCTTCCGAAAGCTCCTCCGTCCTGATTTCCGAAGCTACCCCCCCTCTGGGGGAGGAGGAGGAGCCAGACGCGATGGACACCAACCAAAACACCGAAGTGACCTCGATCTGGGGAGCCCCCCAGACCTCCTCCCAACATACCGTAGCTGCAAACGAACTCCCCCCTATCTCACAGAAAGTGGACCTCCGGCCCACTGCACAACAACATGTCAGACAAGACCGACAAAATAGTAGAAAAAGAAATAACACCTCCAACGATCTTCCGCCCGAATTCATTAAACACCCTGTTAAAGTTCAAGACCTGTGTTCCGGGCAGGCCACTCTCCGAGGCCTCGGCCCTACCACATCTTACCAAATGTGGCATAATACGATAGGGCCCATTCAGAGCCAACGCGCACTACCTGACAACTGTTGGTTGATCGGCTGCCAGTCAGCTAAACAACAACAAAAATTGGCCGAGATGCAAACCGTCGCAGGCATCAACATCAAGTGTACCATCCCCACTGCAACTACCGAGGGAGTTCATAAAAGGGATTCCGCTTGCGGAGAGCGTGTCTGACATGCTCCCGCACATCCCAGAGGCCAAATATGCCCTCAGACTTAAAAACCGCGACGGTACCGAAGTCGAGAGCGGTTAAGATTACGTTCACATGTACCTATCTTCCCGACTTTGTTAAAATTAACGCCATGGAGTACAGGGTGCACACTTACGTAGCCCCTGTGCGAAAATGTCAAAAGTGCGCGCGACTCGGGCATACTGCTACGCAATGTCGCGCTGAGAAAAAGACTTGCGCACGGTGCGCTCAAACAGGACACCTCGCTGCCGAGTGCAAGTCCGCCACGCGCAAATGCATAAACTGCTACGGAGAGCACTCGGCAGCTTATGCCGGGTGCCCGGAATACAAGCTCCGTCTCAGGGCCAATAAGTTCCGGGGCGAGACCTTCATCCCCTACTCAGAGGCGATAAGGAGAGCCAAGGCGACCATCGAGCAAGATAACAAATACAAACAAAAACAAAGCAGCCCCTCCCCCCCCCTTCCACCCCTCCTCCCATCATTGACCCATCCTGGAGAACCGACGACTATCAACAACTCCCTGACCCCAACAGTTATGCAAGTAAAGTTAAAGCTATCCCCCTCAGAAGACCAACCCCTGCCCCTCGTACCAACATGACGCGACCCAAAATCAACATCCTTCAAAAAGATCCACCAGCCCCATCAGTACCCGCCCAAACAAAAAGTTACTCCCTTTCCAGAGGTAGACCGACAAGCTTCAGACGAAGACTCCCCTCCTACCAAGCCACACAATACAAACTTAAGGCCCAACTTCTCAGAGAATCCCGAGCAAAAATCCTGACTGAACAACGCATACAAGAAATAGTCACAGAACAAATCACACAACAAACCGACCTGATGATGAAGAAACTTGACAGCCACCTAACACAACACAACTAGTCCGTCGGGGACATGACCAAAACCCAGGTGAAGCCACTTACCCCACCACCCCCCATTCCCCCCCCACCCCCCACCCCCCCCCCCTCCATATTGTCGCGTACCTCCGACCCCCCCCTCCTCTCTGAGCCCTAGGTGTAAAAAACTTTTAAGTTAACACACCAAAAGCTCAGGAGAGGGGGGGGGGGACTCAAATACTTAAGGAGAACCCGGGGTCAATTTCCTGAACTTCCACCATTTCACTTATTTTCGTTGAGGGACTTAGGTCAAAAACTTGCCAAAGGGCCATTGTTCTCCTTCCAAAACCTCGGGAATACTCCTCCCCCCTCATCCAACTGCCTTGGGCATGTGGAGGAATATTGCCCTAAATTACAATTTATTTTGCCCCCGTCCCAGACAAGAAAAAAATGTGGGAAACAAAAAAAACGGAAGGACAGTCGCAAATACAGACCCCAAAGGAACAAACCATTAGTCTTTCCCCCCGCCGGGGGGATTCTTTTTCGGTTAAACGGGTGAAACCAAAACAAACAAAACCCACACCGGGGGTACACCAAAAACCAACCCCCCCGGTTTTTTGTCCCACAACTCCTGTTTTAAGTCCCCTTCAATCTACTTACAATGGGAAGGGAAAGTTTTGCCGGGAAACCGGGCACCCACCCTATTTTCCCCCTTGTCTTAGGTACCACGTTCCTTGCAACCACAACCACCAAAACAACAAAAACAGTTTTTTTAAAACTTTTTTTGGGTTAACGGGCGGGAAGTACAGGGGGGCAAATTTTTTGGACACAAAATAATCTACTAGACACACACAAAAAGAAAACACATTATAGAGTAATCTTTGAACAATCTTGCCATGTATCAACACACACAAAATATCCACTGTACATCAAAACAAACCCGACAAACTTGATAATGGATTCAGGGCAATCAGAAATCCATGGACAAAAACAACAACAATCAACATACCAAAATCTTATTAACTCTACTTTCTTTACAGTGTTTCTCACCCTCACCAGTTTATATCAAAAATATAAAACATTCAAGAGACAGAGGAGAGGTGGGGCTGGGGGGAGGAGTTCATAGGAAAAGACAAAAATGAAGACTCAAGCACACAACTTGCTTTAGCTATATGTACACTCCTTGAGGCGTGCAAGTCACCGACGCTAATCACACACAATTACACAACACCTACACTGACATGTCAATAACTGCAATACATGTACACATTGATGACATGATACACACGCGCGCATATCAGCGTCACAAAAATCTGAAACAAATGCAAAAAATGTTACAAAAATCCAGAAACCAAACCATCACAATTCAAAGAACCACGGACAAGTATTAAATAAGTGTTCCCAATATGTAGCCAACACAACAGCAAAGGGGTCAACTTTGGACTGATAGAAGGTGACAGACAAGCAGTCTGGCCCAAACCACCATAACTGAGAAACACACTTACACAGACTGGTCACAAAACACTCATCTCACTCTCTCCCTCCACAACTTTCACGGAGTGGATTTGGTACGCTTTTTTTTAAACGGGGCAATCATGGGTTTTATGGGGGGAAAAAACAAGACAAATGATACACATCAAACCTGCAACTGTCCTACATATCCTTAAAAGCACGGCCTATCATCTTTCCTGGAAAGTGACTTAAGTAAAAGGTCGCATACCAAGTCAATTTCTTAGGCTCAATATTAGCAATAGCCTGCATATACCACTTGTACGTTTCTTGATAGTTTCCTATTTCCGGGATCCACCTACGCCTAGTAAAGTTTGTTCCCAACCTTTATTTACAGGTTAGCATGTTGGCGACATGTGATTAAGAAGAGTGTGCTCGTAACCAGCATAACGTTGTTATCGTACTGACCAGTCCCTAACATCTCCTCTCATTGCTTGTGCTCGGGGCTCTCCTGACTCTGAATATACAAGTGTTACATTGACAGACAAACTAGCTTGGGGGGGGGTGACACCATTGTCTTGGCTTCACATTTTGATACTAAAATAATCCACAAGTAGCTGTTGTGAACCCACACTAAAGCAAAATGCTGTTCTTTTGTGTGCTAGTATGGGGGGTGTATCTGTGACGGTTTTGTGCTTTGGGCCTGAGCACTCCCAGTCCTGTAGCGGTAAGCAATGTGGCGTGCACTGGCGGGCGGCGCTTCCCTTCAACAGTCCAATCAATGCAGGTTTCACAAAAAAGTACACCAAGTCACACACACGTGACGCGCGCGTGCACACACAGAGGCGATGACAGAGCGGACAGTTAAGTTTTCCAACATGTGTCCAATACGAGATAGCAGCGGGAGACAACAACAGCCTGGTGCGACCAGCTGGTCCCTGGTAATCCGGTGTGAAGAACAGTCCTCAAGTATGGGGATTTCCTCTCAAATGTGGGTACTTTCTCTCAAAAGATGGGCGTTTACTCTCAAATAAGGGTGTTTTCTCTTAGGAATGGGTATTTCCCCCCAAAATAGGGGTGCTTCCTCAACTACGGCAGATTTCTCTCAAATATGGATGGAAAGGCCAAAAATGAGGCCTAGACAAAATTTGATCGTTCCTAATAAAACGGCACAGAAAAAGTTTTGCTTTTTTAAAATCTTTTTTTCACATGAGAATTCTACAGTGTGTTGTAAGACGAATACTGTCGCAATCTGTCCTGTAACTTGTCGATGGTTGGATGTCAAGTCCGGGTTTTGTTGTCAGAGCCGTGATTTGTTCGCAGCACATAGGATGGAGCCGAGCCGAGCCGAGGGAAGGAGACGGGCCAAACAACTGAACCGCAAGAAACAACCCCGCACTCTGCCTTCACTCACTGACAAGTCAGGCAGATCCGGCAGACAGAACTCTGCACAAGGCAGCACGCTTCCCTCCCTCTCTCTGGCTCCTCTCTCTGCTGTGTCTTAATTCTGTTTGGGGCCCCCCTCCTCTCCCTGGGAAGGGGCTGCGTTGCTCGATGACGCCGCCGCCACAACCACCACCGCGGGCGTGGAGGGAGGAGGGGCGGGGCTCGGGGCGCTGCAGGAAGGGATGGGCGCCGCAGGCTTCTTGCCGTCCGCCTCGCTCTTGGTGGAGGCCGCGGGCGGAGGAGGAGGAGCGGTGGTGGTCATTTTGCCGTGGGCGGTGGGCGGGGGGGGCTTGCTGGTGCCCATGAAGTCGTGGACGTGGGCCAACAAATCCTGCCGGGCTTTCATCTGCTGGGCCTTCATCTGACCACCGGCGCCACCCACAGAGGAGGGAGGCAGGGGCTGAGACAGGGGCTGGCGAGGATTAGGACCAGGACCAGGACCCAGACCCATCCCGGGGGGACCACCGCCGGGCTTCATGATGGTGGGTGGGTTGTTGGGGCGGGGAGGCATGGAAGAGGAGGGGGGAGGGGGCCCCTGCTGGGGGGCGCTGGATGGGGTTGGGGAAGTTGGATCTGGGTGTTGGGGCCTGGTGCGGGGGTGGGGCCACGTTGCCGCGCTGCATCATGCCGCCCATCATCAGCTGGGGACGCACCATGGGGCCTGCAAACCACAACAGCAGCATCATCTCAACACTGAACAACTCATCTGTCACAGTCCATATTGAGTAAAAGTCAACGGACAAAAAACAGTCAAATCTGCTTACACTTACCAGTAGACACCCACAAAGAAGTTGTTGTTGTTGTCTTACCCTGGCTAAAAGACTCCAGGGATCAACCCAACAGCCTAAGCACTTGAACACTATGGTACAAATGCGCCAGCTAGGGATGAGAACATTAAGTGTGTGACCGTTATTTTTTTTTGATTACCCCGCCACATGAGCAGCCACACTCCGACTTCGGAGGACAACCACCATATAAATTTGTAAATAAAAGGAACAAGCCTAACATATTTATTTCCTCCAACAGGAAACTCTTGATTTGTTCACATGCCCGTTACTTTACAGAAACAAAGAGACAATAATATGCAAGTTAACATTCAATCAAAAATTGCAAAAGTTTTGTACAGCATCTATTAACTTAACGGTAACCTATCAGGTGTCTATTATCCAACGATCTAAAGGATAATCAATCTAGAGGGAAAAGTAAAAAGTTTGATACAGTCCGACAGAAGTGAAGCAATAACAAGACAAGAGACATGAGAGAGGTAGGAGAAAGGGTGGCCAGCGATAGCATAGCTGCCAACTTATCCCAAACAAAATCCTGGAGGGGGCTTGGTGATCTTTGATTGCCGTCCTCCCTTCATACGACACGCTTACTGTGCAGCGGCAAACTGTGCAAAAAGCACAGTATTTGTCCTGTGGACAGCTGTCGATGAAGTCAAATTTTTGTGTATTCGTCTGAAAAGACGGTCTTCCATTTCTTCGTCTCCTCCTTTGCCTTCGGCATCGTGGCGAGGTTACTTCAATGGCGGCGTGAGACAGGCCTAAAGACCGCCAAACAAAGGATTGCAGGAGGAAGTAGCCCCCGCTTCCGACATGCGCAGCAGTACGAACTCTGCTCCGCGAAGCTTCCTGAAACCCAGTTTCGGTTTTCGGGTTTTCATAACACTCGTTTCTGAGGTCATCTAAGCTGGAAATTTCGAAATCCGGGAGTTTCACATGATTTCCGGGAAGACCGGGAGAGGTGACAGAAGTCACGGGAGGGTTGGCAGGTATGTAAAAGGTTTCTCCAAGGATATTTTTCACTTTCGAGTAAAACAAAAAATCTCAACCACACAAAACCTGAGCACCGTGAGCTCTGAGATTGGCTGGCAGTGAGGGGAGAATGAAGAGCAGCTATGCTGCGGCTTGAGCCCATCCATACCCAAGCATATGAATCTCGAGACTCTTGTTGCCAAGTTGTCGCATTCAGCGGTACAAATTAGTATAGTAGGATGTGACAATGACTTTTGTCTCTAGGGCAGACCTGTTTACCCCCTACACAAGTCTCGAGTAGTCTGGATAGCTAAAATGAGTAGTTTTGGTGCAAAATGTGTAGCTTTATTCATTAAACCATCAAACAATGTTCAGACTGAAAATGAGTAGTAATCAAGAATTAAAGAGCATAATTTTCAGTTTTGAATAGTAGTAGAGGTCCAAATTGAGTAGAATACTACTCGAAAAGAGTACAGTAAACAGGTCTGCTAGGGTCGAACAGGGCTTACATTCTCATCGCCCACTTCCAACTAAAATTCCATGATAAAGACACAACTTGGCAACAGGGTCTGGAGATCCACACGCGGTCTGATCTCCCCCGTCCCAACACAAACACAAAGCCTACCTGCTGTCTGCAAGGCCTGCTGGATGAAGGCAGACGGGCCAAACTTGGGGCCGGGCCCGGGCTGTGGGCCGGCCTGGGGACCAGGCCCGGGGGGAGGCGGGAAGCGCTGGGCCGCGTTGCGACTGTTCATGTGAGCGTTGAAGCTCTTCACCGTCGAAGCCATGGACTGCTGCTGCTGCTGCTGCTGCTGCTGCTGGTGGTGGTGTTGCAGTTGCTTGCTGAAGCTGGGGCATTGGTCAGGGCCTGTGTTGGTGTTCATGTTGCCGTGACCGTGACCATGACCTCCGGAGGGGTTGTTGTGACCTTGGCCCATGCTGCTGGGCGGGGACTTGATCTGTAAACAACGGCACAGGCAGGTAAAGCGTCGTCGTTTCACTGAACGCTATTGGGAAACCCATCCATAGTATTAGACTTTTTGAGTTGTAATGTAAATTATGACACTTGAAAACACATCAAGGATCAGAAAATAAATTGCAATTGCAATATGTTGGTATCTCTGCGATGCAGTGCTTGTATTATCGAACCTGCAACTATACATCACTAGACCCACAGTGCATAAAATATGTTGAAGTTGCAATGAGATCCGGCATAATTGATTTACAGGTCAAAATGCCAAAAACGCACAACTATAAAATCAACGCACCTTCCAGCATTCGAACAACGTTCACCTCTACAACACTCTCAGAAAGTTGTTTTTTTCCCATGTACATCTCTCCCTACCCATCTGAAAAGCAAGCATCAGAATGGTCTGAGGTCCAATCCTCTGAAAACAGGTAAAAGGGCCATCAAGGCTTTAGAGTGGCAGCATTAAAATCAGTTGGAAACACAGAAAAGGCATAATTCATGAAGAAATTACTTTTATGTATTTAGGAAACATAATAGTGCATTACCTTAAAGCTCAATGCACTTACTTTTAAAATTTTGACCCAGAAGGCTGCCCCTAAAAAAGCATGGCAAAACCTATTCCACACAATTAAATCCTGAGCCTAACAATGTGCAATCCTCTGAAATTTGCAAATCCTCTCACAATTCTGATGCCTGGAAAAGGAAAAGCCATGTCGCTCATTTCGCTGAACTTGGCATCAACTTTAAAATCCCACACGCATGAGAACTTGACTAACGAGGGACAAAACCACCACAGGAGTTTTATCACTGCGTCTTCCACTCTCCCAATTCCCCCAAGCAGGGCTCCCAGGGACCCCCATTTGGGGGTCTATGAAGCACTAAAATTCTACAGGACCCTCTAAAAGAATGTGCAGGGGGTCCCAGGGATGCACTAGAAAAATTATTTTTAGCATTCACAATGCCACTGGGACCCTCTATCCCTCCTCTAGGACCCTCTATGCTGTAAGTGAAGGAGTCCCTGGGAACCCTTTTTTTGCGGGACAATTGGGAGCCCTGCCAAGTGAACAACCCTTCCTCTCCTCCCCCTCTCACCGGCGCGCTGTGGCTGGAGTGCTGCTGCATGATGTTTCCAAACTGCCCACCCCCCTTGCTGCTCTGCTGCTGCTGCTGTTGGGGCAGGGCCTGGTGCTGCGGGGGCGGGGCCTGATGTTGGTTGGGGGCGTGGCCTAGGCCCATGGGCTGGTTGATGGACGGGCCGGGGGCTGGGGAGTGCAGCGTGAGGCCCAGGCCGTGGGGCTGGGTGCTGAAGGGCTGCATGGAGAACTGGGCCGTGGCTTGGGGAGGCTGCAGCGCACCCTGGGCACAACACAAGGCACGCTCATGTTAGACGATTATCCATCGCAGATCAAACTCTACAGGCAATTTCACTTTAGCCCTTTCACCGCCAGCCACATTTCAGCAAAGAAGTTTTCCATTAAATTTACCTGGGTAGAGAACAAAATCCATCTGCAGTAGTGGGGATTCTTCTGTGACACATATATAAAATAAGGTCTAACCTTACTTCCCAAAACTAAGACCATAGGGTCTTTAGATAATAGACCCCAATTTGATGCTTTTTAGTAACATAGGTGTTAAATTACTGTGATGCTAAAATGCGACTTTGGCGGTGAAAGGGTTAATGAGGCACCTTATGCAAGTCATTATCGCATGTGTGCTCCTTTTTTTCATTACTTGTGCCCCAGTACAAATATCCCAAGGCTAGTGAGCACAGGAGTACATTGAACAAAGTTGGATTTCCTTCAACTTGAGGAGCGAATGAATCATCATCATGCAAAATCAGCCAAGCAGTTTGAAAGTGTACAGTACTTTTGACAAGCGGGAAGAGCCTCGAGTCCCTCCACACTGCTCAAGTGACATGAGTCTATTTAGAGGGCTTGAGTTTTACAACTGCCATCAGGGAAAGTGTAGACAGAGGGTATGTCAAATACAAAGTACAGTCAATGTTGGTACTCTGGACATTTAATTGTTGAATATGCCAATCTAGACCTCTCACTGCCATCACATTTCTACACCCTCTTACATATCACTACAGGGCACTAAACAATCAGGATGTGTCATGAACCAAGTATCTAATAAACAATCAGGATGTGTCATGATCCAAGTATCTAATGTTCTGGATTTGAGGAGGGAAGGAAAGGCCTCATTTTAGTTTATCAAGGCAAGTTTGACAGGTGTTTTAATCTTAAACAAAAAAGATGGCATGAAAGGGTTTTAATTATCTCGAGGCGGCTTTAACTTATCACTGCCAATGCTAATGCGATTCATTGGTTTACCTGTAGGGTGGATGCTGGCTGCTGGGTGGGGAAGAATCCAGTCTGGGTCAGGGTGGGCTGAGGCTGCTGGAAAAACGACGACGACGGCTGCACCGGCTGTACGTTCTGCACCCCGGACCTGTTGGAAAGACATAACATATTTTGGTATTTGGTATTTAACATAATCTAGTCACATACAATCTCTTTAAAATTAGGGTTGCTCCCACCTGGAGAGCGCATCGCCGCAAGTGCCAGTTGCCTACCCAATTTTCTTTGGAGGGGAGACGTGAACGGACAGTGGGGGGTGGGGGGGGGGGGGGGGACTTGGAAAACCTAGCTATCAATTTGGCAGCGGGATTTCTCCCTACTCTTTACCGACTTTTACCTGCCGTGGGATTTCAACAAGCGCAAAGTGCACGTGTCAGACTAGTTTTAAATCCCCATCTGATGGATGATTTTCCAGTCGAACTAGAAAAAAAGGGTGAAGCCGCCGTGGTGTAGTGGTTAGCGTCGCGGACTACTGGCTGGGAGGTCTTGGGTTCGAATCCCATCAGAGGCGAGGGTTTTTTCAGTCCGGGACCGACTCTACCCAGAGTGAGTGGCTATGGGCTTCAATGGAAGGACTGAAACCACACAGTCGAGTTTAATACGCTTAACGGAGCGATTCTGAGAGTGTTGCTCTAATTGCAAGACCAACACTGCAGGGGTTTGTAGTTCTCGGGCCTGGTTAACGCCGGGATTCAGTAGAAAGGAAGCGTAGAATACAGCCCTGCAATGCCAGTCTCAGGACGATACGGACTCATAGATCATTCATCATCGTTATCATCGGCTCGTTTTCATCAATCATAAAATTAAAAATGTCTCAAATTCTGTGGCTTTTGCATGCCTGCTCTCATGGTGACATCAGTTTCGGGTTCAATCAGTCTATGCCTTGGTGCGTTGGGTCAAAGTCACGGGGATCGGTGTTCGGGGAGCGTCGCGGGGACGGCTGGTGGCGCCCCGGAGACCTCACTCACGCTGCTCCGCGACTAAGAGAATAGTGTCGTCAGTAGGGGGCATAGTAGGTGGTGTCCTGAACAGGCTCCACTGGAACTCCATCGAAGTGGCTCAGCAGAAGTGCAGGGTCCCTCGGTGGTTGCCACCTGAGGGTCTAACATAGATTTGCTC
>CM065692.1:38797537-38814220 GCA_017654935.2 Phymorhynchus buccinoides | reverse complement strand
TTGAGGTCCAGTGACGATTGCGTCAAAACTGACCACTATACATAGCAACAGCAATAAGATTGTCGTGTGTGTATGTGTGTGTGTGTGTGTGTGTGTGTGTGTGTGCGTGTGCGTGCGTGTTTGTGCATGTGCGTGCGTGCGTGCGTGCGTGTGCGTGTGTGCGTGCGTGCGTGCGTGCGTGCGTGCGTGCGTGTGGTGAAAATGCGTGTGTGTGTGTGTGTGTGTGTGTGTGTGTGCGTGTGCGTGCGTGCGTGTGCGCGTGTGCGTGTGCGCGCCGTGTGTGTGTGTGTGTGTGTGTGCGTGCGTGTGCGTGCGTGCGTGTGTGTGCGTGTGTGTTTGTGTGTGTGTGTGCGTGTGTGCGTGTGCGTGTGCGTGTGTGTGTGTGTGTGTGTGTGTGATGAGTGTTCATATTTGTTTCCTGACTTACGAAACCAAATTCTACAAATAGATTACTTGATCTGTTTTCATTTTGTAATTCTGCTAAAAAAAAGAAGGTATTTTACAAAAAGAAAAAAAATCCCACGTTGTTTAAGTTTGAATCTTATGTTTTCTTAAAAGCGCTGCTGTTAATTGCATAATTGTTGAAGTTTAATGCAATAGGGCATTTGTCGCGCCCCAGCGACCTTGAATTTCACTAAGTTGAATTTAGAGAGATGAATTAGAAAGGTCAGTGTAACTCGGGCAGAACGAAGGCGGGCAAATTCGTACTCTAGTAGAGAACGAACGTTCGTGGCAAATGTAAATCAATATTTATATTGAGTAGACCTTTAAAATGATGAAACCACGTATCTAAACTAATATTACTTTTAGGTTG
This sequence comes from Phymorhynchus buccinoides, assembly GCA_017654935.2. Classification (NCBI taxonomy): domain Eukaryota; kingdom Metazoa; phylum Mollusca; class Gastropoda; order Neogastropoda; family Raphitomidae; genus Phymorhynchus; species Phymorhynchus buccinoides. Next base: position 38,813,406 of record CM065692.1, on the reverse strand, counting down.
CTTTTTTTTGGAGGAAGCTACGTTTCCAAAAGTCTTTCTGATTATTGATGGAATCCAACAAGTTGCTTAACAGAGCGTCATTGTATTGTTTTTTTCTTCCATTTCAGCATATTGTTATACTCTTTTCTGGCTTTACGATGGGCTTCAAAGTCAGAATCAGATAAAGACCGTTTAAATTTCTTTAACAAATTACGAGCTATATTTTTACTTACCCGACATTCTGCGTCATGCCAATCATCTTGCACATACTTACCAACATAAATCTTCTTCTTCGTACATTCAGCATCCCATCAGGCTTCTTCTGGTTCGCGAAACGAAAGCAAACTACTGAAGAAGAACGAGCGATCTACGCTCTATCACTCATTGAAAATTGTAGCTCTTCAATAACATATATATCTATTAAGGGCGTTGCTGTTGTTGTTGTTTTCCAAACGGGTGTGCATTCTATTGGAACAAATCATATTTCTAAACACATCCACATAGGCGTCATTCCAAACACACTTTTCTACTGTGTAAAGGCGGCGACAGACTATGTGGCTGCCTCATATGACTCGATCAGGTCGTGACGTAGACCAAATTTTGTTTCCCGCACAGAAGAGGTCACAAGCCACCTGACTCGATCAGACTCGATCAGTGAAATTTAGAACCCGCCCTATTCGGCCCTGTCACCTGACTGGGCCCGACTGAGTCAGACTGATCGAGCAGTTAGATGGTATGCAAATGAGGTGAAACGTCACGACCTGATCAAGTCATATGAGGCAGTCACATAGTCTGTCGCCGCCTTAAGGTTGATCTTGGTGCGTCACATCCTGTGCATCATTGTGGAATGTCACGAACAACGCAGAAGGCATATTAGGGTAGGATTTAATCCTCTCTAACAAACGCATAACACACACATTAGAAACCCATTAGATGTATGTATGTGTTATATAATTATTATCCCATTGAGTCAACGATATAGGTTCTTTATTTGATTGTTTTGTCTGTTTTCTTTGGTTATGTATATTTAAATGAAAAAACCCAATAAAACAAACGCCAGCCATTTTTCAGCCAAAGCTTTCCATTAAACTTAACTGGGCATAGAAAAGATTGTGTCTGCAATATTGGGGATTCCTCTCTGACATGCATTAAAATAGGGCCTATCCTTACCTCCCAAAATTAAGAACATAAGGTCACTGGATACCAGCACCTCGTTTGATGCCTTATATTGACATGGGTATCAAATCAGTGTGGTGCCAAGAGGCGACAGTAGCGATGAAAGTTACAAAAGAGAAAAAAACCCATTAAATACCCAGGCAAAGAAATCACGAGACATAGCAAAATAATCGTTGACACGACACCCACCCACCCTCACACATATCATTTAAAATGCACAAATCTAAGGCAGTGCACACATGAAGGAACATGTTAACTATTCAACACACTATCCTGGGAATGTCTACAAACATTTTAATGGACCACTTTCATAGGAATGAATCTGATCAGTACAATCACAAGAACATTTCGATGTTCTGCTATTCAGGTCGCCATTTAGCAGAACGAAGACACCACCTTTAGTGGCAAGAAGGCAATCACACAAACATTCTTCCAACTGTGCAATCCCATTTTTCAACATGAAACTGCGCGTAATAGGAAGAACCTTCAGGTGGGACATAGGTACATACATAAGGAACATGATTAGAGAGAGAGAGAGAGAGAGAGAGAGAGAGAGAGAGAGAGAGAGAGAGAGAGAGAGAGAGAGAGAGAGAGAGAGAGAGAGAGAGAGAGAGAGAGAGAGAGAGAGAGAGAGAGAGAGATGAGAGAGAGAGAGAGAGAGAGAATTCGAACTCGAACTCGAACTCGAACTCGAACTCAAAATGTTTAATGAGGATAACTAAATAAGTAACAATACTTGTTTTCACTAAGTCCTCTAAAAATAAAAAAAATGAACAAATAATACATATATATAGTTTGCTTTGATAAAACGTTTATGTGTCCAATGTCTGTATTTGTGAACCTCAGAAACAAAACCAGTTAACGTTAACTTTGAGTTATGTTCCGTGTTAAAAAAGAGAGAAAAAATTGTATAAGTTGTGCTGATTTACTTTTTCTCCCAATGGGGGGGGGGTGGGGGGGGGGGGGGGGGGGGGGGGGGGGGACAGTGCCGTATGCAAAGACAGCTGTTTCGACGTAGAGAAGGTCTCATCAGTTTGCATGATCGGCCTGCAATTTGACTGTCCAGTGGATGCCAACCTGAGCAAAAAGACATTCTACAAGAGAATGGTGTCCTCTTTGCACCAAATCGAAAATCCACAATAAAAGCAAACCAGCACAAAGTTAAACCAGAAATAGTAAAAATCTTATGAAAATCTTATGTAAAATGAACAAAAAATAATGTTCTGAAATTTTAATTTAAAAACCTAATAGACATGACTAGAGAGGGCCAACTACTGAGATGATATCCAAATTAAGGATAAAAATAGTATGAAAAAAGAAATATCAGTGAATAGCTGAGCCCCGTACCCCTACTCTGAAGGACTGAAAAGTTAGTGCATTTGAAATGCAGAATAGTTACACGGAACATTACTCAAAGTTAACGTTAACTGGTTTTGTTTCTGAGGTTCACAAATACAGATATATATATATATCTCTTACGAAACGTAAGCAAAGCAATGATCATTCATAACTTTACGTCTGGTGTTGTTGCTATGCAGGGTCATCATTGTACGTCATTATTTACGTGTGACTCTCTTTACCAGTGTGTCATTCCTGAAGAAGAGAGGACACCTCTCGAAAGCTTGAAATTAAAATTAGAACCACCACGGATTTGTTGGAGTTTTCTTTCATTTTGTGTTATATATATAGTTTCTTAGGTTTCTTAGGTTTACAAAACATACATTGGATACAACACAAGTTTTATCAAAGCAAATTATATATATACATAAGAGGAAAGTCTAATGGTGTGTTTGTTTTTTCTTCTTCAATTTTTGATCGTTTATATTATCTTACCGAAGAAGGAAAGCGCATCAGTCTACCTGATCCAAGCACACCTCTCTACATTCCTCCTCACCGGGTGGGTGTCTGTTGGTGTTAACTACGATTAGCAAGTGTGAAGACGGCCTGGGGAGAGTTGTTTACATTTGCTGTTGCTGAGCATGACCATTATGGAGGTGGCAGTCTGATGGTCTGGGTGGCATTTGGACTGGAGGACGTACCGACCTAGGGGTCTTCCGGAGGGGCACTGTGAACACTATACGCTACTTGAATGACATCATCAGACCTCAAGTGATCCCCCTGATGAAATAGCATGGTGGTAGCTTTGTTTTTGTGGACGACAACGTGCCATGTCACTGGTCACATGTCATCAGGAATGAGTTGAACACCCACAACATCGCCCACCTTGACTGGCCACCCCGATTCCCTGACCTCAACCCGATTGAACATGCATGGGACATGCTTAGGTGAGCTGATTACGGCATACCCACCAGTCCCCAGACACTGGTTGCCTTGGAAGAAGACCTGGTAAGGAAGTGAGGAGCCATCCCACAGATCCAGCCGGATAGACTCATTGCCTCAATACCAAGCCGCTTCCAAGCCTGTATTCATGCTTACGGAGGTCACACTCGCTGTTCATGACGATATTAAATGTTTGCGCACTGATATCTTTGAATTTGAAATTGTCAGTTGGCTTTCTTTCACACCTGTTTTTGACACCCATTTCTTTTGTTGCTCAGTATCCTGAGATTGAGAAGAATCTGCTATGTGATTTACTCAGCTTCACTTAATGAAATGTTGAAGATGAAATCACAACAGTAAAAAAGTTACCATGGAATGTACGATTTATGATTAAAGTGTATTTGCAGTGAGAATTGTGTTGCTTGACTTTTTGTGAGGAGTATATATAGAGTTGAAGTGTGGCTGTTTGTAGCTCTAATGGAAACGGGATTTTGAATTTGTATTTGCTTATCAAAGTGACACTGAGATCGGAATAATGGGGTTGGATGTTATTTGGAGGGAATACATACAGTTTTGTAGGCAGTATGATTTCCTCTATTAATGGAATAGTGGGATAGAGTGAGAAGTGGAGCTAGTTATGCTTTTTTGTGGAGGGGGGGAGGTTTGCAGAATAGGCGGTGGGAGTGGGGGAGTGATGAGTGGGGGTGATTTACAAATTTGTATAAGTTAATGTGAAGAGTATAAAAGAAACTATGGGAGAGGTCGCATATTACAAGCGCTCCAGTTTTTGCACGTTCTCTAAAGACGCGACGGGTCAGCCAGCTGAGTTGAAATTCAAGAAAGAAAAAATCGGCCTACCTGCCTACGCCGTCGTTGATCAAAGATCAACTTAAAACCAAGAGAGGGAAGGTGAAGGAGCAAGTCAAAGAACAATAACCAGAAAGTGACGTAGCTGCCTACTACGAACTGCCAACCACCCCCAACTTCATACGAGGGATCAACACCCCCTCATCCACGCCCTCGACTACAACTGAGCTGCAGGGACAGCGTCTGTGGCGGTGGGACCCACCTTTTCCATCTGGTACCCTGCCTGGGTGGGCTTTGCTCTTCCTGCTGTCTTGGTGCCTCCAGTCTGCTCTACATACTTCGGAGTGAGTTGCTACAACCCTCTCCTATCTAGTGTTGTAGGGAAACCAGGGAGACACTGCTGTCAGCCAGGGGACACTGCCGTAGCCCCAAAGTAAAATTAAATTTTTTTCCACTGCCCAGTTAGTCAGAAAATGTAGTCTTTCCTTTATTTGTGTCTTTTTTTTGCTTTAAAAGTTTCCGGGCTCGCATTTTGTGTAGTACATGTTAGAAATAAACCTAGTCACTTTGTATTTAGATTGATTTTTAGACTAGAGTACCCGACATGTCTCACGCGTCTCCGAAGAAAGGGGCTGACTCGAGTCAGCCCACAGCCATTTCACTTTCGCGAACCGATTCCGAGTCCTCCGAGAGTCTCGAGTCCCCCGAGTCCCCCGTTTTCAACGATAGTCCAACAGAACTTCAAACAAGAGAGGTAGGGAACTCCACCCTCTACTACTCCCCAGAAAAAGAACAACTGATCCTCACCCCCCATCGAAAAAGACCAAGAGCCCCAAGAGGCTCTCAATCGACAGACGACGATGTCGTCCATCCCAGTGGAAAAAAAACTAAAACCCCAGTTCAGCCAGAAACAGATCTGTCCTCCAAGGAGGCCCCAAAACCACAAAGAGAAAGACCAAAAGCCAGAATAAGCCTGAATATGAATGTCCCAAACCCACAAAAAACCAGCTCCCCCTCGCGATCTTCCGAAAGCTCCTCCGTCCTGATTTCCGAAGCTACCCCCCCTCTGGGGGAGGAGGAGGAGCCAGACGCGATGGACACCAACCAAAACACCGAAGTGACCTCGATCTGGGGAGCCCCCCAGACCTCCCCCCAACATACCGTAGCTGCAAACGAACTCCCCCCTATCTCACAGAAAGTGGACCCCCGGCCCACAGAACAACAACAAGTTAGACAAGACCGCCAAAACAGTAGAAAAAGAAACAACACCTCCAACGATCTTCCGCCCGAATTTCTTAAACACCCTGTCAAAGTCCAAGACCTGCGTTCCGGGCAAGCCACCCTCCGAGGCCTCGGCCCTACTACTTCCTACCAAATGTGGCAGAATACAATAGGGCCCATTCAGAGCCAACGCGCACTACCTGACAACTGTTGGTTGATCGGCTGCCAGTCAGCCAAACAACAACAAAAACTGGCCGAGATGCAATCCGTCGCAGGCATCAATATCAAGTGCACCATCCCCACCGCAACTACCGAGGGAGTTATTAAAGGGATTCCGCTAGCGGAGAGCGTGTCTGACATGCTCCCGCACATCCCAGAGGCCAAACATGCCCTTAGGCTCAAGAACCGCGACGGCACTGAGTCTAGAGCAATCAAAATAACTTTCACATGTACATATCTTCCCGACTTCGTTAAAATCAATGCCATGGAGTACAGGGTGCACACCTACGTAGCCCCTGTACGAAAATGCCAAAAGTGCGCGCGACTCGGACATACAGCTACGCAATGTCGCGCCGAAGAAAAAGACTTGCGCTCGGTGCGCTCAAACAGGACATCTCGCTGCCGAGTGCTCTTCCGCCATACGTAAATGCATTAACTGCTCTGGAGATCACTCGGCAGCTTACGCGGGATGTCCTCAGTACAAACTCCGTCTCAGGGCCAATAAGTTCCGAGGTGAGGCCTTCATCCCATACGCCGAAGCGATAAGAAGAGCTAAGGCGACCATCGAACAAGACAACAAATACAAACAAAAACAAAGCAGCCCCCCCCCCCCCCCTTCCACCCCACCTCCCATCATTGACCCATCCTGGAGAACCGACGACTTTCAACAACTCCCTGACCCCAACAGTTATGCAAGTAAAGTTAAAGCTATCCCCCTCAGAAGACCAACCCCTGCCCCTCGTACCAACATGACGCGACCCAAAATCAACATCCTTCAAAAAGACCCACCAGCCCCATCAGTACCCGCCCAAACAAAAAGTTACTCCCTTTCCAGAGGTAGACCGACAAGCTTCAGACGAAGACTCCCCTCCTACCAAGCCACACAATACAAACTTAAGGCCCAACTTCTCAGAGAATCCCGAGCAAAAATCCTGACTGAACAACGCATACAAGAAATAGTTACAGAACAAATCACACAACAAACCGACCTGATGATGAAGAAACTTGACAGCCACCTAACACAACTAGTAAAGGCACTGACAGACAAACTGACAACCCACTTACCAACACCCCCCCCTCCCCCACCCCCCACCCCCACTCCCATCATCGAACTCGACCTTAGTAACACAGACTTAAGTAACAAAAGCTCAGGAGAACAATTCATGACTCAGATACTTACCGAGATAGCCAAAGCCCGAACTTCCACCAAACCACTCACTCTCGTAGAGGGACTCAGGTCCCTCTTGCCACAATCCATGTTCTCAAAACCTCTAGATACATCCCCCTCATCCAACTGCATGAGAATCGCCCAATTTATTTGCCGCCCAGACCAAGAACAAATGGAAGCAAAAAAACGAAGACAGTCCGCACAGACAAAGAACAAACTAGTCCTCCCCCAGCCCGCCCTTCGCTGCTGAGGGCACCCCACAGAACCACAACAAACCTACTACACAAACCAACCCCCCCCCCACTACCACACTTAAGTCCCTCAATCTACTACAATGGAACTGCCGCGCAATAACACCCAATTTCCCCTTTCTTCTCAACTTCCTTGCAACAAATACCACACAATTCCAAATTATCTGCTTACAATCACTAAAAGTCCCATATTCCAAACTGCCAAAAATAGACGGCTTCTGCCATCCACCAGGGGTCAGCAACTTTAAAGGCAATGTACAAACAGCCACTTATATCCATCAAAATATTCAACACCAATACATACCCTCCCCCATACAAAACCTCCCCCCAGTAGTTTATTCCAATACCACCCAAGTCACATTAAATAATAAACCCACCCAAATTATCAATACCTATTTCCCCCAAGGTTATAATAAAATGCCCTCTGAAGACTGGATTGCCTCCCTCCCCCCCTCTGAAACATGGGTTGTGGTCGGTGACTTCAACGCACACCACCCAGCATGGGAAAAAGTCACGACCACACACTCCCAAGGAGGACAGACCCTTTTTACCGACATCCTAAACTCAAATCTCACCCTGTTAAACGACGGCTCTACCACTCGATACCCTGACAACCCAACAAACAATCCTTCAGCCATTGATCTAACACTAGCTAGCCCCCAACTTCTAACCGAATTCTCATGGACCCCCCAAGTAGACCCCTTAGGATCCGATCACAAACCTATTATTATTTCCCTTACAGTTGAAATTGAGATTTCCGATGACCCCCCGCCCCCCCCTCACTACAACTTTGAGAAAGCCAACTGGCAACAATTTAAAACACTACTCAATACATATACTCAGGAAGACCTACAAAACACTAACTTAGAAACACATTATGATAATATAAAAACAGCCATCACCACAGCAGCAGACACCTCCATCCCCAAATCATCCCCGAACACTAATTACCAAATAAAAAACAACCCCTGGTGGAATAACGAATGTGCGGAGGCCGTCCAACAAAAACACTCTGCAAGTAACACCTTCAACCACCAACCCTCTCATCCCAACCACCAAAATAAACGCAAAGCAGAAAAACACAGCAAAAAGATGGTCGCCAAGGCAAAACTAGAATATTTTACAAATGAACAAATTTTATCCTTTAAAGATTTAAACAACGCATGGAAACGTCTACGCAGAATCAAAGCGGGAGGCAAACCAAAAACACCAAGAATTCTCTGTCCTATTTCCAACTCACTTACTAAAACAAATCTACAAACAGCCAACGTCCTGGCCGAGACATTCGCCAAAGCCAGCCAAACAAAACACCTTCCCCCCGCCGAACAACAAAAACGAAACTCAATCCCCCTCCCCCCCAAATCTACAAATAACTCTAACTGTATTAATGCCCCCTTAAAACTAGCCGAGCTTGCTACGGCCCTTCGTAATATTAAAAAAATCAACAAAGCAACAGGAGATGACCCTATCTCCTATAGAATGCTCAAACAACTACCCCCTTCATTTCTATCTATCCTTAACCAATTTTACTCTAGGTGTTGGGAGAGTGGGGAAGTGCCCCAGGCATGGAAATGTGCACAGGTAGTCGGGATCCTGAAGAATGGAAAACCAAGGCAGGATCCCAAGAGCTACCGCCCCATCTCCCTCACCCCTCACCTGGGTAAAGTGTACGAAAGAATCGTACGTTCACGACTAGAATATCACTTACAAAAGAATAACCTACTCCCCCAAGTACAGGCAGGATTTAGAAAGTACAGAAGCTGCACAGAACAAATTGTTAAACTCACCTCCCACGCCAGAAAAGCCTTCGCCCGCCAGAAGAGCATGTTGGTCACCTTCTTTGACATAAAAGGCGCTTATGACACTGTCTGGCATGGGAGGTTGCTTCAAAAAATTAGCAAGCTCGGCATCGAAGGAAACCTCTTCAATTTCATAAAAGCTTTCTTAAATAATCGATCAATTAAAGTAAGGGTGGGCCAGTCCCTCTCAGACAGTCACTCGCTGGACATGGGGGTGCCCCAGGGTAGCATAGTTGCCCCCACCCTCTTCAATATTATGCTAGCAGATATAAATAAAACAAACATCAACAACAATAAACTTAGTATGTACGCAGACGATATAGCCACCTGGACACCCACACAGAAAACACTCAACCAAAAAAAACTCAAGGAAGCCCTTAAACAACACCAAAAACAAACAGACTCGATAGCCCACTACTTACAAGATAACGGTTTTTCTTTAGCCCCAAATAAATGCATCTTCATAATACTAACTAACATTAGAAAACCCTCAATTAACTACAACCTCTCAATCAATATCAATGGACAACCAGTATTTGCATCCGACACCGCCAAATTCTTAGGAGTGGTCATAAAATACAATCTTTCCTGGACTGAACACATTAACTACATAACTAGGAAAGCCTACAAAACCTTAAATTTCATTAAAATGATCTCCTTAGAAAAATGGGCACAAAACCCCAAAATATTAGCAAACCTAGTCAGATCCCTCGTCCGCAGTCAATTAGTATATGGTATAGAAGCAATGCACTCCTTAACAACACACGATCTAAAATTATTACAAAGAATAGAAATCCGCGGTCTAAAAATAGCTCTGGGGCTTCCCCGTTATGCGGTGACTGATCTAATCTATCGAGACGTGGGCTGGCTCCCACTACGCAAATTAGTAAAACTTAACTGCTCCATCCTTCTCCCCCGTATATACGCTACCCAAATGTACACAGACTTTGAATTTTATGACAATTTTTCAGACCCTTATTACCACTCCCATCCTGACCATATAACTAAACATCCTTCCTTATACCATAAAACTATCCCTATAACTAAATACACTGAAGACCTGTTCCACGAGGCAGGAGTAAACATAGAGGAAGTCTCCACTCACCCTACATATGACTACCCACAGTGGGAGGTGACCCCCATAACAATAGACACCTCCCTACATGAACAATACTCCAAACAAGAAGACCCAAACAGACTAAAAATAGCAGCACTAGAAAAAATTCACAGTCTCAAACACAATCTTCTTATATACACAGATGGATCAAAAATCAACCAACATACAGGCTGCGCTTTCACTATCCCAGATCTAAAAGTAACTAAATCGTTCCAACTCAATAATAATATATCAATTTTTAGTGCCGAACTCTGGGCTATATTAGAAGCATGCTCATACACTAATAACTTTCCAAACCCCCCACGGAGTGTAGTCATACTAACAGACTCTCTTTCATCTATACAAGCTCTAGTGGGGGACACCAACAATAGACGCTCTATCATACAAGAAATTAAATTCCTTATACATCAAATCACAATTAAAGGAACCGACATCTCGCTAGGCTGGATCCCTTCCCACTGTGGCCTATACGGCAACGACCAGGCCGACGGGGCCGCCAAAGAGGCGGCCCTAGGTCGGTCCGGAACCAAAACTAATATTAAACTTTCAACCTCTGAAATTAAATCAGTACTAAAGAAAACTTCGTTCCAGGTGTGGGCTCGGGAACTTGAGACCCGTTGTGCGGCCCACTCCTGGGACCACCAAATTGTGACAGGGGGTCTTTTCCCCCCCGTACCTAGGCCCGTTCTATCCATGATTTACAGACTTAGAACCGAGGCCACATACAATAAATTTCAAGAACTAAAATGTGAATGTGGAGACTTCCTCACAGTAGACCACTTATTTACACAATGCCATATTATAACCCCCGAATTAGATAAATTAGTAACAAAACTCAAAACAAACAATATCCCCTTCACAAAACAAATAATCATACAAAGCCAAACAGATGACTGGCAAGCAATAATATGGCTGGAGGAGGCCCTCGGCCAGGCTTCCTTTGGACACCACTTCTAAATCTATCTCTCACTTCTTCAAATGTAGCCCCTCCCCGTGACCCCTGGTCTGGTGTATGCTGCCTCTCCAATGGGTCTCTCTCCCACTTCCTAGTGACTCGGGTGGCTCCCCCCCGTCGGCCGGGGGCCGGGCGGGGGTGTAGGTCGACACGGAACCCTATCGGCTCCCCTTTACTGTCGCCGCTCCTTCTGGCCGGTGTCCCGGCCGGTGGGGGGCGTCACCTTGGCCCCTCTCGCCCCCAACTTCCAACTGGTCCTTGTCTCCGGGGGCAAGTGAGTCGCCGGGGGGTGCCGTCCGGGTCAGTACGCCCGATTGCCTCTACCAGGGGCGTGCGGGCCCGGGCGGCGCCCCCCGGAGGCTCCCCCCCCGGAATGAGCGGCATCTCCCTGGACCGGTCCCCAGGTCTAGCCAACCACTACCCACTCCCCCTCCCCCCAGAGACCCGGATGGAGAGGTCTTGTCACATCGCAGGGGTTCACAAATCCCCAACTTCTGTTGGGGATCCCCCCCTCCCCCCCTTTCCTTCTATCGTCCCTTCATAGGGGGCCAGTCCAAGCCCCCTCCCCCTTCTCTATGGGCTACAAACCTTTCCCCACATATACTTACATTAACTTACACATAATTTAATATGCCTCCCGCGGAAGGCTCTCACCTCGGGGCTTGGCAAACAAGCCTACTCTCCGTTGACTGGCAGTCGATCATTTTTTTTAAAAAAAAAAAATAAAATTTTTAACATAGATCCCTTTTACCAAACCACAACTTAAAAAACATCAATATTTTATATATAACAGATTTTATCAAAGTTTTAACCCCCGGACGGCCCACGGGTCTCTACGGGTGAATTTTATGTCCAAAACAAACACTGAATACCCGGTTCGCAGGTCACCCCCCACCCCCCTCTCCATTATTATTTAAAAACTAAAAACTAAATCCCTATCAAAGTAGTACTCATAAAATCACCCCCATCAAACATTAAATGCACGAAATATTTCGTCCCCTCATCCACACAAGCTTCCATTTTAACCCACTTTTTTAGACACTACTCACCTGATTATTTTATACAAAGTTCGCCGTTAATGCATGCCTTTTAATTCTTCGAACTCGGTTTTAACAATGTACATATTTTACCGTCGAAGAAATGGCTGTATAAAGGCATGTCGGATGTACATACTTGTATATATTTAAAATTTACTATTTCAATTCTTCTCTTTTTTAATCCGCAGTATTTTAGGGCATAGGGAACCCCACGTTTTAGATGGGAGACCGCCCTCTGCGGGATTAGTTAGTTAAAAAAAGAGATTATTTTAACCTGTATATAATAGATAGAGCAACAGCCAAAAGAATAAGTCACTGCACACTCACACTACAGGTCAGAGGTTCGAACCCGGCCCAACATATTTTTTCCTTATTTTCGCTGTTAATCGTTCTCTACAGCCTCCCATAAACAAGCACACAAATATCAACTTCTATAATATCTTATTGAATTATATAAATCATAATAAATAAATATGTACTGTATATAGTTTGTTTCTTCTCTGATTTTAACAGACCTTCCGCGATATTTTAAAAGATTTTATTAATAAAAAGTTTAATTTTAACCAGTGGTCCTGGAAATTTTAATGATAAATTTTAGAAGATGCGATGCTCAGCAGTGGAATTTTTATAAACAATAACGTTTTAGGTGGATTTTATAGGTCAGTCTGTAGAATGCGAGCCCGGTTACAAACAAAAGCCAAGTAATAAGTTAACTTTTGTTCACCCCCCCTCCTCCCCCCTCCCCTCCCCTCCCCCCCTTCCCCCCCACCTCCCCCCCTTCCCTTCCCCCATAGTATCCTGAGCGCGGGTCTCCCTTTTCAAGGTTGAGTACCTCCGGGTGTCTACTCCCCTTTCCCCTCCCCTCCCAAGTGGTCCGTGAGCCGATCTCCCTCCGGGAGGGGGCGGCCCCATAGTCGAGGGTGACGCGAGGATGTCTCGCGTATCCCCCCGTCTGTGGGTCTGCCTTCACTTGGTGTGCTGAGATCCTCCGAATCACTCCCCTCCCCCCTCCCCCCCCCCCCCCCCCCCCCCCCCCCCCCCCCCCTCTCTTTCTCTTGATTATATCCCCAAGTAAAACGTTACTGCCCCACATGGCCGAAAGGCTAAAGAGGGCGTTAAGCATTATTTCATTCCAAATTTGTTGGCTTACAAACATTCATAATTATGTTAATGTAAAGAGTATAAAAGAAAGCATTGTGTGAATTCCAGTTTACGGAAGTTTTAGGGAAAATAAAGAAGGGGGAAGATAGACGGGATGCATGTATTGGTTCGAGGTAGAAACATATGTTGGCAGAAAGAACACTAGTCACTCACTTTTTTTAACGAAACTTAATTCACGTTTTGCATGGAGTCGGGTAGACAACACAATTATTCTGAAATGTACTCAACCTTATGCTCAGTTTGGTTGTGTTTCTTGTACTTTCAGTCAGTCTGCGATCAAGCCTGCGACAAGTCTGGCGAAAATTCAGAAAATAAACGAAAGAAATAAGGCTTGGTGTTGATCTTCAATTTTGTTGTTTTGTTGTAAATCAGCACAATTTATATTTTGTTTTAACACGAACATTACTCAAAGTTAGCTTTAACTGGTTTTGTTTCTGAGGTTCACAAATAAAGACATTGGACACAGAATAGTGTTATCAAAGCAAACTATATATATAAACGATCAAGAATTGAAGAAGAAAAAACAAACACACCATTAAATGTTCCTCTTATTTTGTGTCCAATATTGTGTTTGTGAACCTAAGAAAGAAACTCAATTCCTTTATTTTTAACTTTACGATTTGTTCTGTGTTCTGAACATGAAAAAATAAAAGAAAATAATGTGCTGATTTACTTTTTCTCCCAATGGGGGAGATATATATATATATAGAATATATATATATATATATATATATATATATATATATATATACAAATATTAAGTGAAAAAATCTAAACAACAACAAAACTTTGACGAGACGTTTCGCTTTATTGCTTTATCGATCTACATTCTAAGTTACAAGCAAACTTGTAACTTATATATATATAACTTGTAACTTAGAATGTAGATTGATAAAGCTATAAAGCGAAACGTCTCGTCCAAGTTTTGTTGTTGTTTTGATTTTTTCACTCAATATTTATATATATATATATATATATATATATATATTATATATTTATATATATACATCTGAAGAAAAAAAAAAAAAATCCTTTGTAAGTTCTATTTTTTTTATCCAAGCTTTCGAGGGGGTAACCCCTCTTTTTCAAGGTACAGAACTGACAAAGGTAGAAACACCACGTAAAAAAGACTTATGACGTAGAACGATGACATTACATAGAAACTAAGCCAACTAAAATGACGTATCCTTAAACTTTATCATTGCCTTGTCAAACACCCCCCCCCCCCCCACCCCCACCCCCCACCCCCAACACACACATATCACCCTCTCCCCTACCCTCTCTCCTCGCTCTCTCTCTCTCTCTCTCTCTCTCTCTCTCTCTCTCTCTCTCTCTATATATATATATATATATATATATATATATATAGAGAGAGAGAGAGAGAGAGAGAGAGAGAGAGAGAGAGAGAGAGAGAGAGAGGGGGGGGGAGAGAGAGAGAGAGAGAGAGAGAGAGAGAGAGAGAGAGAGAGAGAGACAGACAGACAGACAGACAGACATACAGACAAACAGAGAGAAAGACAGGGACAGAGACATACAGACGGACACAAAGAGAGACTCCATTTCCAAGTGTCACCCCCACCCAAGGGAATCGTCTTAATGCATTCGTACCTTGTCACCTGCTTGCATTTTGCATACGTTGCGTGCGCTGTGGTGCCCGCTGGAACCTAAGTGATTAATTCAACTGAACTGTTCTTTGAATGTTTCCCTCCACCACTCCACCAGCCCGCAGCAACTGGAACGTTAGACAGACGATCTCACCTTAGGCACGAAGTGAACACATAATCTGGCACGCAAGAATTAACTCACTCGGTACGACATTGCGTCACCCGTGGCCGTGAGGGTGCTTCGTATGAAAAATGTATCCGAACACCAATCTGTATCCGACTTTGTGATTGAATTGTCGAAATTACTTCGGCCGAAAAGGTTATGTTTGGAATTTGAGTCTGTCTTTATTGTCCGTGAACTTGTTTGTCTGTTAACAGCATAGCGCTCCTCCCCCTCCCCTCCTCCCCCTCCCCCCCCCCTCCCCCTCCCCCTACTCCCTAATCAATGCACCGCATACACGGGTTCTAAATTGCTCTGAAGTAGCTCTGTGCCCCCCCCAATTTTTTTTTTTTTTTTTAAATGGGTAGGCGCTGCACTTGCGGCGACGCGCTCTCCGGCGGAGAGCAGCCCGAATTTCACAGAGATAATTCTATGTGACTAGAATGAACCAAATACCAAATACCAAGGTGAGAAATTCAAATGAGTGAAATAATAAAGAAACGAAATGTTAATGTTCGCAGTCGATCTATCATCATGATGTGGCTTTTTCTACCTCGAAATACATTATCATTGTTCCGAATTATATTAGCGGTGGTGATGTCATTGTTGTTGTTAGTGATGTTTATGATGATGGTGTTGCTATTGTTGCTGTTACTATTGCTGATTGCTGCTGCTGCTGCTGTTGCTACTGATGATGATGATGATGATGATGATGATGATGATGATTTTCACATTGCAATACAAATGCAACAATTGAAAACGGTTACAAATGATAACTCTAATATAATTAACACACCAAAATGTCACACAACTTTACTAAACCTTAAAAATTTAGCTAAATTTAATAACACCTTTTTACCACCACAGAGCAATCGACAGTAGTTAAAGACGGACTTTACACATGTACATTTTCTGGAAATAAACTGACATCTGAT
>CM065692.1:38790037-38792537 GCA_017654935.2 Phymorhynchus buccinoides | reverse complement strand
CTCTCTCTCTCTCTCTCTCTCTCTATCTCTCTTCTCTCTCTCTCTCTCTCTGTCTCTCTCTCTCTCTCTCTCTCTCTTGGTTTTCTGTTGTTCATTAATTAATTCATTATGTTTTTTGTATTCGTTGAGCTGGGCTGGAGGCCACTGGTTGTGTGTTTATATATGACGAAATTATGTTACGTTCCGGGAAGTGTGTGTGTGTGTGTGTGTGTGTGTGTGTGTGTGTGTGTGTGTGTGTGTGTGTGTGTGTGTGTGTGTGTGTGTGTGTGTGTGTGTGTGTGTGTGTGTGTGTGTGTGTGTGTGTGTGTGTGTGTGTGTGTGTGTGTGTGTGTGTGTGTGTGTGTGTGTGTGTGTGTATGTGTGTGTGTGTGTGTGTGTGTGTGTGTGTGTGTGTGTGTGTGTGTGTGTGTGTGTGTGTGTGTGTGTGTGTGTGTGTGTGTGTGTGTGTGTGTGTGTGTGTGTGTGTGTGTGTGTGTGTGTGTGTGGTGTGTGTGTGTGTGTGTGTGTGTGTGTGTGTGTGTGGTGTGTGTATGTGTGTGTGTGAATAAGTGATGTGTGTTAGGGGCATGTTGGAGGGAGTGCGTGGCGTGCATGTATGTGTGGGCGTATAGGGGTGTGTGTGTGTGTGTGTGTGTGTGTGTGTGTGTGTGTGTGTGTGTGTGTGTGTGTGTGTGTGTGTGTGTGTGTGTGTGTGTGTGTGTGTGTGTGTGTGTGTGTGTGTGTGTGTGTGTGTGTGTGTGCACGCGCGCGCATGCGTTCGCAAATTTATTATTGTTGTAGTTGTTATTATTATTATTTTTATTATTATTTGTTATTGTTATTAGTATTGCCTCTATTATTAGCAATGTTCTTAAAGTTAATTAATGTGTGTGTAATTATAATTGTTTGTGCATAGTTCTTTGGCTTTGTGCCTTCATGATATGAGCTCCTCTGCTTACGTCATTAAACAT
Source organism: Phymorhynchus buccinoides (assembly GCA_017654935.2). NCBI lineage: Eukaryota > Metazoa > Mollusca > Gastropoda > Neogastropoda > Raphitomidae > Phymorhynchus > Phymorhynchus buccinoides. Next base: position 38,791,587 of record CM065692.1, on the reverse strand, counting down.
TTGCTAATTGTCTCTTGATTTTCTGTTTTGCTTGTTCTTATTGCTGATGTTGATGTTGTTGTTATATTTCTGCAACTGTTGTTGTTTCTGTTGACGATCTTTCTGTGTCTCAGTGTTCGTTTATAATATTAGTTACATGTTGCACGCTTAGAACCAAGGACAGAATGGAAGACTAGGCCCAGCCTAAATTCGTGTCCTTGTAAAAATTAATAAAGTATTTGAAGTTTGAACTCTCTCTCTCTCTCTCTCTCTCTCTCTCTCTCTCTCTCTCTCTCTCTCTCTCTCTCTCTCTCTCTCTCTCTCTCTCTCTCTCTCTCTCTCTCTCTCTCTCTCTCTCTCTCGCTCTCTCTCTCTATCTCTCTCTTTGTGTGTCTCTCTCTCTCTCTGTCTCTCTCTGTCTCTCTCTTTCTCTCTCTCTCCCTCTCTCTCTCTCTCTCTCTCTCTCTCTCTCTCTCTCTCTCTCTCTCTCTCTCTCTCTCTCTCTCTCTCTCTCTCTCTCTCTCTCTCTCTCTCTCTCTCTCTCTCTTCAATCGTCATCATTCTCTCTAGTCACACACAAATAAGTCAACCCCCCCCAAAGTGAAGTCTATTCACACACAAAAGGCGTAGCAAGCAATGCAAGCATCAACTGCATCCTCCCCACAGTCATCAACCCTTTCTAGTGCCGACTTCAAACAGTTATAGGCCGGCAGGGGATGCCTTTATCCCCCCTGCAAACCTCATCCCTGTTGTTCAAAGTGATGGTCCAATAAGCCAGCTTCCCCACCGAAGCTTCCCGCAACACGATTCTGTCGCAACCAATTTGTCCAGTCGTCAAAACGTATGTCCCTTTCTTCCCTTGGGATGAGCCATCTCTTCTTTTTTGCAAGTGTGTGTGTGTGTGTGTGTGTGTGTGGTGTGTGTGTGTGTGTGTGTGTGTGTGTGTGTGTGTGTGTGTGTGTGTTGTGTGTGTGTGTTGTGTGTGTGTGTGTGTGTGTGTGTGTGTGTGTGTGTGTGTGTGTGTGTGTGTGTGTGTGTGTGAAAAGAGAGAAACAGAGAAAGAGAGAGATAGCGATAGAGAGAGAGAGAGAGGGGAGAGAGAGAGAGAGAGAGAGAGAGAGAGAGAGAGAGAGAGAGAGAGAGAGAGAGAGAGAGAGAGAGAGGAGAGAGAGAGAGCGGGGGTGTGTGTGTGTGTGATTGGGTGGGGGGGGGGCAGTTCCTATGGCTGGACATCAGTTCTCGACATTTTTGTTCAAGCAATTACTTAAAGACACACTGACGCACCACGATTAAGTCTCTTGGGTTTTTTTTCTGGGTAGCTGTGACCCACATACAAAATGTCACCAACTTCAAATTCAGGCTTCTGTTTAAACTTGTTTTGGTTTGAATTTTGGGGGCATTTCTGTGGGAGTCAAACCTGGTCAAAACAAGATTTCTGACCAGCTATAAGAGGGAAAACACGTGAAACCCGTCATGTTGACACGCGATCTGGTGGGTCTTTAACAGGGGCCAAGCCGCCATCTTGCGTTAAACATGGCGTCGCATCCATTCCGTGCACCAGCTAGATTAAT
>CM065692.1:38780037-38782537 GCA_017654935.2 Phymorhynchus buccinoides | reverse complement strand
TGATCCAAGTTGAACACAGTCATATATTTTCAAACGCTTTTACTCTTCTGGGGTTTTCCGCGTGTTTTTGCTTTTGCTATTTGAACCTTTTTAATAAATATACTAATCGATCCGTTGTTTGTGACCCTCAGCCTAAAAATATATTTTTCGAATTTATGCTTGTTTCCATCCATTCTGACTGTCGCAGGGAAATGACAAAAAATGAAGTCAACGTGAAATGAACAAGACAACTCACTCAGAAACTTAGAAAGGAGAAGTAAATTGATGAACCAGTCAGTGTGAGTTGTACTCACAGTTCACAGTCATCGTCTATCTACACCACTGGCGAGCAACCAAGATCACGAGGTTGTCACCATAGATATCGCTTGCACAGTACGTGCTCATTACCAGTAATGCCAAGAGTGGGATTTTGCTCAATGGCGGTATTGTTCAGGCAACGATTTAATGCTCCAAAAAAAGAGATGATTTTGACAAAAAACCAGCTGCTTGTGGTAACAGAAAAGACCATCTAACCCTAACCCTAACCCTAACCCTAACCCTAACCCTATCCCTAACCACGGAAAGAACCAAGAAATAGAGCAGGAGGGTGTAAATCTACATATTTGCCGATAAATCGATGTACAAAGCCATGCACTTATACTATTTTTTTGCTGGAACCATTCCTTTTTTTGGTTGATAAATTTTAAGTCATTGTTCAAATTGTTTGCTCATTACCAGTATTGGGCAAATCAGCATTGCTCATTAATTTTCCGATAATGAGCAAAACATTTGCGCAAACTACTGAAATCGAGCACGACATATATAATGGCACGGTGGAACAAAATGTCTAAACTAACGCAAATTGTCCCGTTTGTCTCAATTTTGGACATGTTGTACCTTTTGGACAAATTGCACCGCAATGTCTAAACTAAGACAATTAATTGTCCCGTTTGTCTCAATTTTGGATATTTTGTACCTTTTGGACAATTTGTACCGCGACATTCGCAATCCCGACTCCTTGTAAACTAGAGTTGAGAACCGGTTCAAATTTTCGAACCGGTTTTTAACCGGTTTTTCCTATCCTTTCCTATCCGAACCGGTCTTTTCGAACCGGTGTTTTAACCAGTAATCGCATCAGTAGTTTCACCTATGCAAACACCTATGTATTTGTCAGAATACTCACACACGCGCGCGCACCACACATACACACACTCAACTAAAAACTCAGCTCAACTCCGACATTTTATAGACCAAAGCAAAAACAAAACGTCATATGGCGGTTGGAGTGTGAAGGATGGTGGCACATTCACAACGCAATGAACCAGCTTTGAGAATAATCAGATATGTATCAGGAGGATAAGGAATTTTTTTTTAAAGTATAATAATCTTAATTATGTACCTGAACAGATAATCAAAATGAGAAGAGAAAATCTTTCACAATGGAAGGAAAAAATATCACACATGAGCGTGGTCAACCACACACACACAATCACACACGCACAACCGCACACAACGCGCGCTTGCGCACGCACATGCACGCACACACACATTCTCTCTCTCTCTCTCTCTCTCTCTCTCTCTCTCTCTCTCTCAGTCCCAGGGCTGGGTGGAAAAAAGCTATTATTGCTAATCTCGTGTTTCCCTGGTTAAATAATATTTCGTTTTCGTTCTCTCTCTCTCTCTCTCGTCATCTCTCTCTCTCTCCTCCTCTCTCTCTCTCGTTCTCTCTCTCTCTCTCTCTCTCTCTCTCTCTCTCTCTCTCTCTCTCTCTCTCTCTCTCTCTCTCTCTCTCTCTCTCACTCTCTCTCTCTCACAACAGTAATGGCATATTCTACTTTTAGACAATATCTTCAGTAAGCGCATTCATTTAAATCGAACAATAACTACTGAATGTTCATTAAGCAGTTTATGAAGCTACTCCCCCCAGTTCAAAAATGAACACCCCCTCCCCCTCCTTCAAAAATAAACCCGCAAAACAAATCAAATTTTAGACAAAACCGTACATCGTTTGGATTTTTAGAGGTCAGTACATAGAGAGAGACGGGGGATGGTGAGGGAGGGAGGGAGAGCGGGAGGGAGAGCGAGAGAGAGAGGAGAGAGAGAGAGAGAGAGAGAGAGAGAGAGAGAGAGAGAGAGAGAGAGAGAGGAAGAGAGAGAGTATACACATTTACGTATGAATAAAATACATTGAAAATATCATAGCAAGTTCATGTCCGTTTATTGATAAGAAATAGCTTGTGTGTGTGTGTGTGTGTGTGTGTGTGTGTGTGTGGTGTGTGTGTAGCCCTTCACATGTACATTGTGCGTGCGTGTGTGCGTGACGTGCGCTGTGTGCGTGTGCGTGCGTGCGAGCGCGCGCGCTCTGTGTGTGTGTGTGTATGTGTGTGTATGTGAGAGAGAGAGAGAGAGAGCAAGATGAGAGAGATGGACGGGGAGAAAGGAGAGAGAGATGAGAGAGAGAGAGTGTGTGTGAGTGAGAGTGAGAGAGTGTGTGTGTGTCACAGTGTGTGTGTGTGTGTGT
>CM065692.1:38770037-38772537 GCA_017654935.2 Phymorhynchus buccinoides | reverse complement strand
CTCTCTCATCTCTCTCTCTCTCTCTCTCTCTCTCTCTATCTCTCAGTCTCTCTCTCTCTCTACCTCTACCAATGTTATCCTACTACATAATATGTCGATGCTACCTACAAGAATAGTTGATAGATACAACCGATCCCAGCAGAACTAGAAGCATCACAGACAGCAGACTTCTTGACTTAGAGTTGTTGCTAATAGTCTGGGATGTTATGTTGTCTGGCTCAATATGTTTGCTAAAATTGATTTTTGTTTTGTTTTGATGTATTAGTTAGGCTACCCCAAACCTAAAAATCATAGTGTTCAAATTTTTGAATGATTCTGGGTGACTTTATATTGTTTTCGTACTGTTCAGAAGTCAACAATACAAATAAACTATATGGAGAGCTGGACAAAAGCGGGTCTTCCGAGAAAAGGTCACCCTCAATCCATTGTTTGTGCTCCAAACTCCTTACACTTTGTGGGGGCCTGCCCATGCCCAGGTCATGACTCTTCTTGCTGTTCAATAATTGATATGATATAATTTTGGTGACATTGTTTTATTTTAAAGACCTATTAAATGGGATTAATTTAACATTATATCTGTGAACACGGCAAGTGGTACAATGTCATCATTTGGTTTGCTTGTTTTAACAGACTTTTAAGCCTACAATCTAGGATTAACTCTGGTGAGTTGGGGGGAAATAGGAGGGGAAGGGGAGAGAAGGGGGTCGGCAGTTCTTGTGACGCTGTCCCCACACAATCAATATATAATATATATCCACATTTATGTAAATGGTGTTTTCTGAATAATTCCAACCCTTTTGAAGAGCTTTTTGCAAAGCATATTATTGTTTGTTAACATTTCCACGAGAATGTAAATCATCATTCAGTAGGAAACCTTAACATACATTTCATTACAGAAAAAGAAATACATTGAACAATACAACGTGTCCATTTGAACGATTCATGAGGAACAGATATTAATTATTTTGTGACGTTAAGTATGTAGAATCTCCAAACAAAAGAGCTATTTCATAAATGTTGCATTAAAACGTCTCACAAATTGAATTGTTAAAATACTCATTGTTATGGAAGACACCAAGCCCAAATCGGATTGCACAGGGAATCATAGCATGACCACAACAAAATCAATCTCAGACCTGCAGCAGGTTATCATTATAAAAGAAAAGGCCTAGTGTCTATTACGGTTGGTTTTTAGTAATGTTCATCTGGGGAAATCAACCAATAACTCAACTGGAGAGAAGAGAGCAAGAACTCATCCATGACCAAAAGGGGTCTTACCAACATCATTCTTGCACAGGGTTTACTGAAGCATTTTCCCGAGAAGAATACATTATCTCTGATCATCACATATGATATTAAAATCAAGAAAACCACTGCCATGAAGAGGCTAAGACTGTTGTTGCTCATCAAGTCTTTGTTTCAATAATTTATCTTGAGCTGACTGCGGTTCCTTCGCCAAAATGTCCCATTTTATGTCTCTGTCAGTCTAGGGCCTGATACGTGTCTCAGTACCAAGGTAACAGGGTGAAATGATATGCATAAGTAAAACTAACACATTTTGTCAGGCGCCCAGGTGAACAGATGTTCCAAGCGTTTTCTAACACTTAAACGCTGACCCGATGAGCAATGGAGGTGCCAGCCGCTTCATGGGAGTAGTTTTCTTCAAAGTTGCACCATTTGGTTTTAAGATCACCATGAAAGAGCTTCAGTAATCAACGATAAGCAAGTATGATGCCAGTACCCATGGGTGGTAATATCATGTTCTTAGGAGACACAACAAGCTTCCTATGTGGATGATTATGTAACTGTTGGTGTGGTAACTGGCTTCTCTCGAGTTTTATTCTTAAGCAATTCGTCTAGAGATAGGATAACGTGACCTTCAATGCAAACCAGAATCACATCATAGTCTACACATTTTGATGAAAGCCTGGTGCAGATCTGAGATTGTCCTCACTGACCGTGATTACGTCATGTACAGAAGCCATGGCATCAACTTTATAGTCGATGCAAACTACTGCAGGCATGGTATGAGACCTACTATCATGCAAACAGGACTTTAAAATGTTTATAATGCTCAATCAGGGTATACTAATCAACTTTGTTTAACAATTCGTATCAGGAATTTATGGTCATTTGTAAATGGTAGCCGAAGTTTCCTTTTGTCACGAAAGATCATTACCTTGAACATAACGAATATTCTAGCTGGAAATATGAAAAACGAAACACTCACACGTGCTGTTAAACATACAAACTTACAGCTTTAATGTGTAGGAAAGTAACCAGTAGCTAACTGATAATTGGATTTAAGACTTGACTTTACATGCTTGATGAATGAAAACGAGTGTAAAGTTGAAGCTGTAGCTTATTAGTGCCTGTTCCTTGAGAACCCTTCAGGCTGACCTTTTGTACAGTTAAAAGTTGTGTGTTATCATATCATATTAGATATGGCATTTTAGGCTTAGAAATAGCCTTTAGCCTATTGTAACATTTTGTGACATTT
>CM065692.1:38762537-38767537 GCA_017654935.2 Phymorhynchus buccinoides | reverse complement strand
CACAACTACACCTTCGACCGCCAATCTGGCCCCTTTTTTATTCTTTCTGTCCCAGCTGTTCTTTAAACAACTTTCCCAACTTTGTAACACCGTCACTGAAAAGACAAGGTGTCTCTAACTTTCCGACTTCCCCATGGCCCCTTGCCCTCTAACTTATTGGATACGGAGAACGGCAAATGCGCATTTTACTTCAATTGCATCAAGTCTACCTAACACCTTGAAAACAGCTCAGGTTTACATCTTTTTTTCTTCTTCGGCCAAACATTGTCCGACTAGCTAAAGGATAGTAAGCCATAAGCACGTGTTGAATACTGTTATGATAAGCATTCCGTATATTTAAAGGTGGACCCTGACGGATGAATTGTTGCAAGAAGCACGTCGAGACGACCATATACAGAGCCTTTTCAAGAAGTCTGGACACTAGTTTTTAAGGGGAACAAGCACATATATTCATACCTTGTTGATTCAAATGCTTCTCCTGCAGGTATTAAACAATGGGATAGATATTACGAAAACTTATCGTGGAAAAAAAATTGAGAAATGCATTCGTTCAACAAATGATACCCAATTAAGGTGGTTCAATTTCAGAATCATACATATAATGATTCCGACAGGTAGATATGTATTTCTTCGTAGAGTCATTGAGTCACCGTCATGCGCCTTCTGTGGAGATGAAGAAGAAACTATAACACACTTATTCTGGGAATGCAGCGCCACTCAAACTTTCTGGCGTAGCTTTGAAAGACTTATAAAGAATGCTTGTGATATTTATTCCAATTTAGGGTTTTTTCAGAAAGTTTTATATTATTCGGAGTGAAGGAAAACGTTACTACTGATAAAACACTCGACTTTATTATCCTACTAGCTAAGTTTTATATTTACAAATGTAAATGGAAAATGATAAACCGTGTATTGATGCATTTATTGGGTTATTGAAATATACAGAGTAGAATGCTATTGTAGTGTTATTAAAGGTATAACAAAAATTATATTTGACCTAGAATGGTCTATTTTCGCAGCATTGTTGTCATGATTTACAAAATAGTTGCATTGGTGGATTTCCCCCCGAGATTCAAACTCAAGTGTGTATGTGTGTGTGGTGTTAAGTGGAAAATAGTTAACTAAAGAATTAAGATAGTATATTATTGTTATATATGTCTCTTTGCTGCTGTTGTCGTTTGTTTGTTTTTCTGTTTTTTTAAAAACGTTTGGTAGTCGCATTATTGTTTCCACGTTGTTGGTTATAGGGTATAAATGAGACATTAAACACAATATCTTTTCTCAGTGGGGAAAAAAGAAACGAAAAAAACACACACAAAAGCAAAACAACTAACATGTCTTATGTTGACTTTTAATCAACATGGCTTTGCTATCAACCATTGGTTGACATGTAAACCGCAGTAGCACGAGACGATAGAACATCTTTGGTAATGATAGTGTAAGAGGAGAACATGGTGATTTACTTTTGTCTTTTAATTTAGAAGTGATCATATCGTATCTACAAATGTCTATGTTAATGCTATAAAGTTCAAGTTTCAAGTTTTATCTCTCTCTCTCTCTCTCTCTCTCTCTCTCTCTCTCTCTCTCTCTCTCTCTCTCTCTCTCTTCTCTCTCTCTCTCTCTCTCTCTCTCTCTCTCTCTCTCTCCTCATTAAACATTTCAAGTTTCAAGTTTCTCTCTCTCTCTCTCTCTCTCTCTCTCTCTCTCTCTCTCTCTCTCTCTCTCTCTCTCTCTCTCTCTCTCTCTCTCTCTCTCTCTCTCTCTCTCTCTCTCTCTCTCTCTCTCTCTCTCTCTCTCTCTCTCTCTCTCTCTCTCTCTCTCTCTCTCTATCTATCTATCTCTGCGTATCTTTCTCTGCGTGTGTCTTTGTGGTGAGGGTTTGTAAGTTGCTGTTTAGGCTGGCATGTATTCAGTGCGTTTTAGACGAATATCAATAACAGGATCTACAGTCGTTTCCTAATAATTGTTTTGCTTATCCATGTGTTCTGTTTTGTTTTTCTGTGTTGTTGATTCTCATATTATCACATTGTTTAGGCACATTCTTTTTCCTATGAAGGGTGTACATTTGTGTTGATACTAGAGCAGCAAGCCTAAATATGACACATGTCATTATGTTTTGTAAATGTTTCTTCATACGCACTGTCCTCTTTTGCACAATTGTAAACTCTGTTTTGGTTTCATTAAAATCAATTTAAAACCTGAAAAAAAGAATCAGAACGCTCACTTTGCTCTGGTTTCCTAGAAATCAAACCGTCAAAACGGCGATTCCTCTTGGGCGGAGATGCCGGCGAGAGAATCCATTTTGGTATGAGGTGGGTGGAGAGTGATTGAAGCTTTTTCGTCTTTGTAGTGCAGTAAAACAAAATGGAGCTAATTCCTTTGTTGTGAGCGAAACTCCTTTAGGCAAACTGTATAACACCTTTTTGTTTAAAAACATTAAAAAGTTTGTATTGCGGAAATTTCGTGCAAATGATTTGGTCTAAACTCAGGCGGCCATAAGAAAAGAGAAGGCCCATCACTTCTCTTTCACTGAAATAATTTGACTTCCAGCACCTCCGCCGATTTGACGGTTTGATTTATATGAAACCAGAGCAAAGTGAGTGTTGCGATCTCTGTAAAAGGTGTTTGCCTGGTGATCTCGACGTGTTTTTTGCAAAAACTCATCCGTCAGGGTGCAAGGTGCCCGCTTAAGTCCATAAACACTTTAATTATGATAGAACATTATTATAAACGGCAGGGTCAGAAGTAGACTAATTCTGCAGGAAGTATGCTAACTCTCGTGAAGTATGTCAGGTGTAACTTGATTTCAAATTGTCTGTTAACCTGGAATTTGCGCTGAACAAATAATCGTACAAATAATCATTTGCGCCAATATATAAGATGCAATACCACAATTCAACTTATTTGAACACTTTATGGGATAAAATGAAATATGTACATGGATCCGGTCAAAATGAACTTTCACCTGTGTTAGATGTGTGCTCTTCCTTCCTTTCTTCCTTCCTTCTTTATTTCTTTATTTCCTTCTTTATTTCTTTCCTTCCTTCTTTCTTTCAATGCTTGTGTCTCGGCATGCCTTTTTCTTGTTTTTTGTTGTGTTGGTTGCTTTTTTTTGGTCTGACCATCTCTTTCTCTAGTCTCTGCGTCTGAGTGCCTTTTATTAAAGTCTCCCTATCCTCTCTCTCTCTCTCTCTCTATCTCTCTCTCTCTCTCTCTCTCTCTCTCTCTCTCTCTCTCTCTCTCTCTCTCTCTCTCTCTCTCCATCTCTGTCTTTATCTCTCTCTCTTTTTATCTCTCAGTCTCTCTCCGTCTCTCTCTCTCTCTCTCTCTCTCTCTCTCTCTCTCTCTCTCTCTCTCTCTCTCTCTCTCTCTCTCTCTCTCTCTCTCTCTCTCTTTCTCCCTACGTCTCACACCTTGTCTGCCCCTGCCTGCCTCTCTCTTTCTTTCTCTTGCTCTTGCCACAGGGCTGGGTGTAGCAACTATGTATCCTTATGTCATTACCCTGTATACATAAAATTTCGTTTTCGTTCGTTCGTTCTCTCTCTCTCTCTCTCTCTCTCTCTCTCTCTCTCTCTCTCTCTCTCTCTCTCTCTCTCTCTCTCTCTCTCTCTCTCTCTCTCTCTCTCTCTCTCTCTCTCTCTCATTGCCCTGTATAGATAAATTTCCTTTTCATTCGTTCGTTCTCTCTCTCTCTCTCTCTCTCTCTCTCTCTCATCTCTCTCTCTCTCTCTCTCTCTCTCTCTCTCTCTCTCTCTCTCTCTCTCTCTCTCTCTCTCTCTCTCTCTCTCTCTCTCTCTCTCTCTCTCTCTCTCTCTCTCTCTCTCTCTCTCTCTCTCTCTCTCTCTCTCTCTCTCTCTCTCTCTCTCTCTCTCTCTCTCTCTCTCTCTCTCTCTCTCTCTCTCTCTCTCTCTCTCTCTCTCTCTCAGAATGAAAAGACTCTCTCTCTCGTTGAACAGACTCGCCTTCGTTTTCCCTTACTTTGTCGTTTAATCTATCCGTCCATCTACTTGGGTTTTTTTCTTAATCACTTTCTGTTTGTGTCGGAAAGGCTGTCATACATCCAGACGAGGAATAGTAAGGAGTAGGGGGGGGGGGGTAAATTGGGGTCTATTAATAGAGGGCAGATCAGTCTGATCAGTCAAGTGGCTCACAGCCGTGTCTCCTCCCAACTGTCTTTCCAAACTTCTTCAAGATGGCCGGGTGTCACGATCTCCGCTTTAAATTGGCTCATCTGGTCTGACTTTTTAGTCCCCCAGCCGAAGGTTCGGGGAGCTATTGTTTTTGTCTGGTCCGTCCGTCCGTCCGGTGTCCGTCCGGCGTGCCTCCGTTCGTCCGGCTATTCGTCCGTTTTTCTCAAAAACTATTCTGTCTATCATCATCAAATTTGGTATGCTAGTTTGCCAAGATGCAAGCTATCCACTGATGTTTTTAGTTTTACATTAAGGTCAAGGTCGCGCCAGTTACGGGGTTCAAACCCCGAAACACATAATCGCTAATATATCGCGAAGTTTTGCATGTATTTTAATGCAGTTTTTTTCACAACATTTCTTGATGAATGGTCTATAACACAGTTGTCATGAATCTTTCTGTGCGCGCGTGTGCGCATGATCGCGCGTGCTCAAATCACGGGTCCGAACCCCAAGGCTATATATAAAAAAACCTAATCAGTTACGTGCTGTTTTGATGCGTTTTTATGTAGTTACGTGCTGTTTTGATGCGTTTTTATGTAGTTACGTGCTGTTTTGATGCGTTTTTATGTATGTGTACAGCCGACACATTCCGATTTCGGAGTAGCTCGGCGATGCTGCGAGGGGACTTTGCAGCCGCTCGGCGTTGCACTTGTTGTCTTTCTTTCTTTCTTTTTTTTTATATCAAACTTACTTACTAATTGATTCTTGTGTGTGTTGGGTTTTTCCCATCTTCTTTTTTATTTGAACTCTCTGCTCAAGAATTTATTAATTGTTTTTTAGCAATAATGATAAAAAAAACCACTACCACCT
>CM065692.1:38757537-38760037 GCA_017654935.2 Phymorhynchus buccinoides | reverse complement strand
TTCAGGACATCCTGCAAGAAGGAGCATCCATGATTAACACGCAGAAGGACGCTTTTGACCCCATATTCAATTACAGGAAAGTTGGCTTTTGTTCAAATACGTAATTAGGCCCCTAATAATGCTTTTAGAAGATGTGCTGTTCTATCGACTACAAACTACGGTCACGCACAAATATGTATAGGTTACTCTCTCCCGTTTCTCTCCCCCAGCCATCTTTCCCCATTTCTATCGCTCTATCTTTCTAACTGCCCACAAAAAGTTAGGGAACACTTTCAAAATTCACATGTCTTAGTTATTTGCTTGTAGCTTCAAAACGTTTCGCGTCTGGAACTAAACATTTGATATTTATATACGCAAGAGATATGGCCTTGCAACATTATTTTGCGATCGCCATTGTTTTCAATGGTAACATGAGTTCAAAAACGCCTACAAAACAAAACAAAAAACAAAAAACCTCTAACAAATTTAGTGCATCAGCATTTGTTTTCCACAGAGTGATTTTTGCAAAATGGTACTGATCACATGTTAGCAGGAAGCTTTGAAAATGCGTACAACACTCAACAATGTCCTTTCTTAAAAGAAGAGATAGTGGAAATATTCGCTTATTTACGAGAGTTGGGAAGCGAAAGTCGAGTGTTTTGGAACTTGGGAGAGCCTTGGCATAGCTGCAGGAGGAGATGGCTGTGCAGGAAGGTGGTCACCAACTTCAGGTAGGCTATCAAGTGTTAGCCCGGGGCGCCAAAGGCAGATTGTTACAATTGTAACATTTTGCGCGAGGCGCCCACCTTTGATTGAAGGTTTTCAATTGTAACATTTTGACGCGTTGTAACATTTTGCCCGGGGCGCAAAATGTTACAATTGTAACAAAATTGTAAAATTTTGCCACAGGCTTTCCGTGCAAAATGTTACAACGCGTCAAAATGTTACAATTAAGGAGTCCCGGGCACCTCACGTAATTTGATACAATTGTAACATTTTGCCGCGTTGTAGCATTTTGCGCTGCCACATCACCCCCTTTGGTCTTCCCAATCAATTTCTGTCATTTGCCTCCTCCCTTCCCCTTCTCTCTATCCCGCGCTTCTCTCCCAGAGCAGGAAACATGAGTTATGTTCAAAGCTGGTAAAGCCAGCCAAATGAACATCGCTCTTGCTGTCTCAAGACTTCCTCTTAAACATTTATCTGTTATTGATTTTGTTCTTCTTCTCTCATTCCGAACGTTGCTTTTTTTCTATTTTCCTTATTGCTTTTTCTCTTCAGTTGGTATCAGTCACTGCCTTGTCTGTATCCGTCATTCATCTTTTCTCTGCTCTCTTCTTACATTCAGACTTTCCCCATCTTTTCTTCCTGCCTTTTTTGTTCTTCTTATCACCGTCTTACATTCTCCCTCTATGTCTGTGTGTCTGTCTGTCTGGCTTCAAATTGTGCAGTCTAGAAAAAAAAAGCGCACACACGCACACACATGGAAGCGCACAAACACACGAGCATGCACCTGCAGAGAGAGAGAGAGAGAGAGAGAGAGAGAGAGAGAGAGAGAGAGAGAGAGAGAGAGAGAGAGAGAGAGAGAGAGAGAGAGAGAGAGAGAGAGAGAGAGAGAGAGAGACTTCAGACTTCAGACTTCAGATGTTTAATCCAATAAGGCCAAAGCCCCATATGAATGAGGGTCGATACAATATTTTACAATACAATAGAATTTAAAGACATGCATCGGTGGCACAAATATGATAGAAAATAATTTGAACATTCATGATAACAGACATTATCTTAACTGAAAAGCTTTAAACAAATATTCAGTGAGATTACGAACACACAGAGAGAGAGAGAGAGAGAGAGAGAGAGAGAGAGAGAGAGAGAGAGAGAGAGAGAGAGAGAGAGAGAGAGAGAGAGAGAGAGAGAGAGAGAGAGAGAGAGAGAGAGAGAGAGAGAGAGAGAGAGAGAGAGAGAGAGAGAGAGAGAGACACCAGAGAGACACAGAGAGATAGACACACAGACAGACGAACAGAGAGCCCTGCATCAATCCATTTGTCTTCTGTCTGACAACCCCCACCCCACCTCCCCCGTCTTTTTTTTTGTACCCGCGACCCCCCGTCTCTCTCTCTCTCTCTCTCTCTCTCTCTCTCTCTCTCTCTCTCTCTCTCTCTCTCTCTCTCTCTCTCTCTCTCTCTCTCTCTCTCTCTCTCTCTCTCTCTCTTCTCTCTCTCTCTCTCTCTCTCTCTCTCTCTCATTCTCCATCTTTTTGCTTCCATCCTGCGACAGACCTGATCACTCATTTGCCAGGTTTGTTCCCTCATCAACTGAGTCTGGTCGCCCCCCCCCCCCCTCCTCCGCCTCCCCCCTCCCCCCTCCCCCCCCCCCCCCCCCCTTCCCCGTTCTTCTTTTTGGTTTTCAAACAATGCAATAACAACGCAGGACCTTAGTGTCAAAAACATATCCTTGTTTCCGTAGCCTACTCGATCTCTCTCTGTTTCTCTTGTTTCCTGCACCCCCCCTCCCCTCTCTCCTC
>CM065692.1:38750037-38752537 GCA_017654935.2 Phymorhynchus buccinoides | reverse complement strand
TGTGTAAGCATCCATACTCAACTCCCTCCTTGTTTGACGTGTCGTACATTTATATCATGAGAACAGGTACTGAAAACACGTCGAAACAAAATGATGATTGTGCAAACATCCACAACAGAGCTTCCTTCTGTGTGTAAGTGTTGACGTGTTGTCTGTTCCAGTTTATGCCTGAAGGACAATGGGTCCTTTTACATTCACCCCCTCATCACCTCTACCTACTTCTGTCCCACTACCCACTCTCTTCGTACCACACTTCCGCGATTTCTCTTCAACATAAGATTTAACAATAGACGATTTTGGAGAAATAAACCTAGGGGAGAGCACTTCGTGAAAATTAGAGTTGCTTACCTCCATTACTCGGTCAAAGAGAGAGAGATAGAGAGACAATACAACAGAGATGAGCGAGAGAGAGAAGAGAGAGAGAGCTTGAGAGAGAGCAGAGAGAGAGAGAGTCGCAAACATTTTGTTTTAATGGAAAACTTAGAGGTGGCCAGTGGCCACATACTGATAAAACTTGCAAAATGTGACGTAAAAATATAAATTACATACAAGTTTAGAATAGCGCACGGTGTTCTAAGTGCTGTATGTCTGCTATGGATAGGTTACGAGAGCTGATGGTAGAGAGACTTCCCCTGCGTCTTTGACCGAGAGAATTAGGCAAGATCACTCTTCCACACAGCATGAAATTACTCCCCTTAATTATTTCCGAACAATTCCTATTAACACAGCACGCGCTTCAAATCTAGTCAAGAAAGGAGCTGTAAAGATAGTACAATAAAGTACATATATTTTACGATTAATTGTAACTCATTTATTGTGATGTCATTTTTTCTGTCCATTTCCGCCCTTGATATGTCCTATATATGTTACCCATCAAAACAATAAATTAGTCGATGCACAGGGTAATGCCTGGTCTTTTCTGTCATTACCGGAATGTGTGTTTCTGACAGCCATTACTGGAAATAGCTAAGAACAGTCACTGAAAGATGCCTGGAGAAATTTTCTCCAGACGATTGTGGAAACATGACTAAACACAAAACACTTTTTAGTGAACTTGACGTGTTTTTTAATTTATGATGCATTCAATCAGCATCCAAAATAAACTCCCTTTAAGGCTAAATAAAGTCAGAACATTTATATCATTTTTTCAGGTACTGAAAACAAGTCGAACACAATCAATGATGATTGTGCAGAAACTGTCTAAAAAAATAACTAAAAAGAGCTTCCTTGAGTGTGTAAGTCAAATCGCGTCACTCTGTTCAAAACAGATGCAACTGAAGGACAATATGTCCTTTTCCATCTCACCCCCTCATCACCTCTACCTACATCTGTTGAAGCCACCCACTCTGAATGATCGTGAGCCACAATTCAAAAGTTGCGATTCCTGTGGTCAACATTTGATTTAACAATAGACGAGAGAAGGGAGAAAGTTTTGGCCCTCAAACTTTAAACAAAAATACTGCCTTAAAATTATGGAGTATGCTTACCCTCCCCTTTGCACGGTCATTGAGGCAGTGTGTGTGTGTGTGTGTGGTGTGTGCTTGTGTGTGTGTGATGTGTGTGTGTGTGTGTGTGTGTGTGTGTGTGTGTGTGTGTGTGTGTGTGTGTGTGGCTGTGTGTGTGTCTGTGTGTGTGTGTGTGTGCAAGATGTGACGAGAAAAATATAGATTAGAGAGATTTTTAGAGTGTGTGTTTGTGTGTGTGTGTGTGTGTGTGTGTGTGTGTGTGTGTGTGTGTGTGTGTGTGTGTGTGTGCTGTGTGTGTGTGTGTGTGTGTAGTGACTGTGTGTGTGTGTTTGTGTGAGAGAATTAGGCAAGATCAGAGAGAGAGAGAGAGAGAGTGTACTCCCCTTAATTATTTCCGAACAATTGTATTGTGTGTGTGTGTGTGTTGTGTGTGTAGTCAAGAAAGTGAGTGTGTAAAGATGTGTGTGTGAATAAAGTACATAATTTTAATCAGAATCAGAATCAGTTTATTGTCCTTTAAAACCAAGCAATCTTTTATATGACACTGATAAAATCACAATAATGTAATAATAACAATTTATAAATTTCAGTTACGGAACTTGTTTTTTGTTTTTGTTTTTGCTAAATACTTCTGGGTTTTTCCCCCTTCTTTCTTTGTGCTAGTTGCGTTACTGTTTCAGGTAATTGAGGCTATTGATTGAGACAACTGTGTATATATTTTGCAAGCTCACTTACAAGGGCGTCATTTGTAATTAATTTGCTAATTTATGATTATGTATATTGTATTTTTCTTCAATAAGTTTTATAAATTGTGTTCTTATTTCCGTATGCTTTGTACAATTGTCTAAAAAATGAGTTTCATCTTCTATTTCCTTGCATTGTAAACATAGCCTTTTCTCTCTAGGCATATTATAATGTCTACCTTTTTCTATTTTAAGCTCATGGCGTGAAGTTCTTAGTTTGCATAAAATCTGTTTTTCGTTCAAAGTGTATTAAAGGATTTGTCAAATATGGTTCAGTTCTGTATTCATTTG
>CM065692.1:38727537-38737537 GCA_017654935.2 Phymorhynchus buccinoides | reverse complement strand
AGAGAGAGAGAGAGAGAGAGAGAGAGAGAGAGAGGTTGTAAGAATAGGCATCGCCTAAAATATTTTTTACTTGTTAAAAAAAAAGTTTTGCAGTCTCTCTCTCTCTCTCTCTCTCTCTCTCTCTCTCTCTCTCTCTCTCTCTCTCTCTCTCTCTCTCTCTCTCTCTCTCTCTCTCTCTCTCTCTCTCTCTCTCTCTCTATCTATCTATATATCTATATATATATATATATATATATATATATATATATATATATATATATATATATATATATATGTCGTGCCGAATCTGTGAAATTGCCGATTCCGCGAATCGGCAGTAACTTTGCTGATTCCACGTAATCAGCTAATCGTTGCCTATTTCACGTATTGAGCAACGATTTGCCGAATCTGTGTAAAGGGTGTTTTTTCTTGCCTATTTCACGGAATAGGCAGCCGATTACGCGGAATGGGCAGCCGATTACGCGGAATCGGCAATTTCCGCTATTACACGTATTCGGCAAATTTGAATTTCAGTAACTCTATATCATTCAATTTCAATAAGTCAATGCCATTTTCGCACTTGTCAATGTAAAGTATTTTTTGTGATTCTGCCAAATGTTTGTAGGATGAATAAAATGTCTAAGTTCATTTCAAACAGAGATCAACATTCAACATGAAATTTGAATGGTATGTAAAATTCAAGTGTACGAATTGTACTAAAACTTGAAGCTTACAGTAATCACACTGAGCCATTTCAGAATTCATAGCCACAATTCTACTTGAGTGAAGTTTGCCTTTACGTACTGTCTGTCCCACTCACCCTTTATCTCTCACATAATGATAATACATGAGTTATTGGCTGAATCTTCTGTTTTATTTTATAACTGTTGATCGTTATATTCAATTACAGTGTATTTTGTGCTAGACAAATTGAACGGGGTAAATGTTAGTGAAAAGAAAGAAAAGAGAAACAAATTCCATAATAGTCACATACACAAACATTGAATCAAATAATTTCATTAAGGATGAACATATTTCAAAAAAGCACATCACAGTCGCTATCTATCAGCACAAATGTTAATTCCATATTAAGGAAATGTTTGCTCTCTCTCTCTCTCCGTTTTCCAAACGTACAAGTGTCAAACAAAGGAAATAGTAGTGATTGAAAAAAAGTCTGAATATAAAATGCAATAAACGAAACGGCACCGTGTGGCCCAGACCGTAACCGATCATGTGAAAATTCAGTGATGAGCCTATTTGTTTTCACATTTGTGAGAGAGAGCATTACTTAGTTTGATCACTTTTCTGAGTCCGCCCACTCGACCAGAGAAAGTTTTTCCTTGACATAATAATATATGTCCTGTCACGTTTTATGTCGGCACTTTCTCCGGTGAGGATTTTGACAATGTTTCCGTAATCGTCGGTAGCTGGTAGAGAGTATTTCAGGAAATTTGCCTTTTCAATCTCAGATTCGAATCTTTCTTTACTTCGCTCCATCTCGTGTCACAGAGTAAATGAAAGATCAGGAGATCGCTAAAAAGCACAATAACAGGCTATGAATTGAAATTGTGACTATGAATTCATGCTGAACTAATACCTCAGTCTGATTACTGTTAACATAAACGAAAATTCTGTAGAGGGATGTTTAACACGATTAAACTGGCTTGATGATGTGATAACTATTCATTCAAAAGTTGCCGAATATGCGGAATAGCGGAAATTGCTGATTCCGCGTAATCGTCTGCCCATTCCGCGTAATCGGCTGCCTAGTCCGTGAAATAGGCAAGAAAAAATACCATTTACACAGATTCGGCAAATCGTTGCTCAATACGTGAAATAGGCAAGCGATTTGCTGATTACGCGGAATCGGCAAAATTACTGCCGATTCCGCGGAATCGGCAATTTCACAGATTCGGCACGACACATATATATATATATATATATATATTGGGAAAATTTGTTGTGTTTGTTTTTTTTCTTTTTTCAATCTCCATTTGTGTATATATATATATATATATATATATATATATATATATATATATATATATATATATATATTGTTACCATTTCTTTTTAATTAAGTGCTGGTTTGCTTTTATTGTGGACTTTCAATCTGGTGCAAAGAGGACAACCTTTCTCTTGTAGAAAGTCTTCTAGCTCAGTTTGAATGTTCACTGTGGACATACTTTGCAGGCCGATATGCAGACTGAAGAGTCTTTCTCAAAGACGAAACAGCTGTCTTTGCATAGGCATTGTCTATCTCCCCCATTGGGAGAAAAAGTAAATCAGCACATTATTTTCTTTTATTCTTTTCAGAACACACAATAAATTGTAAAGTTAAAATTAAAGTTATTCAGTTTCTTTCTTAGGTTCACAAACTTAAATATTGGACACAAAAAAAGAAGAAGGTTTTTTTAAGCAAACTATATATATGAGGAAAGTTTAATGGTGTGGTTGTTTTTTTCTTCTTCAATTCTTGTACGTTTATATTATACTTGGAAGAAGGAAAGCGCATCAGTCTACCTGATCCAGGCACACCTCTCTACATTCCTCCTCACCGGGAGTATGTTGGTGTTTACTACGATTTCTATGACCTCCCTTATTGAATCCTTCACTGGATCCACCAACATGGCATCCCATCTCTTCTACTCTCTTCGAGGGATTGTAACTTTAGAACATTATTATTTTTGTTATTTTACACAAGATTTTTACCATTTCTTTTTAATTAAGTGCTGGTTTGCTTTTATTGTGGACTTTCAATCTGGTGCAAAGAGGACAACCTTTCTCTTGTAGAAAGTCTTCTAGCTCAGTTTGAATGTTCACTGTGGACATACTTTGCAGGCCGATATGCAGACTGAAGAGTCTTTCTCAAAGACGAAACAGCTGTCTTTGCATAGGCATTGTCTATCTCCCCCATTGGGAGAAAAAGTAAATCAGCACATTATTATTTTCTTTTATTCTTTTCAGAACACACAATAAATTGTAAAGTTAAAATTAAAGTTATTCAGTTTCTTTCTTAGGTTCACAAACTTAAATATTGGACAAAACAAAAAAAGTTTTTTTAAAGCAAACTATATATATAAGAGGAAAGTTTAATGGTGTGGTTGTTTTTTCTTCTTCAATTCTTGTACGTTTATATTATACTTGGAAGAAGGAAAGTGCATCAGTCTACCTGATCCAGGCACACCTCTCTACATTCCTCCTCACCGGGAGTATGTTGGTGTTTACTACGATTTCTATGACCTCCCTTATTGAATCCTTCACTGGATCCACCAACATGGCATCCCATCTCTTCTACTCTCTTCGAGGGATTGTAACTTTAGAACATTATTATTTTTGTTATTTTACACAAGATTTTTACCATTTCTTTTT
The DNA here is from genome assembly GCA_017654935.2 of Phymorhynchus buccinoides. Lineage (NCBI taxonomy): Eukaryota > Metazoa > Mollusca > Gastropoda > Neogastropoda > Raphitomidae > Phymorhynchus > Phymorhynchus buccinoides. Next base: position 38,734,186 of record CM065692.1, on the reverse strand, counting down.
AATTAAGTGCTGGTTTGCTTTTTATTGTGGACTTTCAATCTGGTGCAAAGAGGACAACCTTTCTCTTGTAGAAAGTCTTCTAGCTCAGTTTGAATGTTCACTGTGGACATACTTTGCAGGCCGATATGCAGACTGAAGAGTCTTTCTCAAAGACGAAACAGCTGTCTTTGCATAGGCATTGTCTATCTCCCCCATTGGGAGAAAAAGTAAATCAGCACATTATTTTCTTTTATTCTTTTCAGAACACACAATAAATTGTAAAGTTAAAATTAAAGTTATTCAGTTTCTTTCTTAGGTTCACAAACTTAAATATTGGACACAAAAAAAGTTTTATTTAAGCAAACTATATATATAAGAGGAAAGTTTAATGGTGTGGTTGTTTTTTCTTCTTCAATTCTTGTACGTTTATATTATACTTGGAAGAAGGAAAGCGCATCAGTCTACCTGATCCAGGCACACCTCTCTACATTCCTCCTCACCGGGAGTATGTTGGTGTTTACTACGATTTCTATGACCTCCCTTATTGAATCCTTCACTGGATCCACCAACATGGCATCCCATCTCTTCTACTCTCTTCGAGGGATTGTAACTTTAGAACATTATTATTTTTGTTATTTTACACAAGATTGTTACCATTTCTTTTTAATTAAGTGCTGGTTTGCTTTTATTGTGGACTTTCAATCTGGTGCAAAGAGGACAACCTTTCTCTTGTAGAAAGTCTTCTAGCTCAGTTTGAATGTTCACTGTGGACATACTTTGCAGGCCGATATGCAGACTGAAGAGTCTTTCTCAAAGACGAAACAGCTGTCTTTGCATAGGCATTGTCTATCTCCCCCCATTGGGAGAAAAAGTAAATCAGCACATTATTTTCTTTTATTCTTTTCAGAACACACAATAAATTGTAAAGTTAAAATTAAAGTTATTCAGTTTCTTTCTTAGGTTCACAAACTTAAATATTGGACACAAAAAAAAAAAAGTTTTTTTAAAGCAAACTATATATATAAGAGGAAAGTTTAATGGTGTGGTTGTTTTTTCTTCTTCAATTCTTGTACGTTTATATTATACTTGGAAGAAGGAAAGTGCATCAGTCTACCTGATCCAGGCACACCTCTCTACATTCCTCCTCACCGGGAGTATGTTGGTGTTTACTACGATTTCTATGACCTCCCTTATTGAATCCTTCACTGGATCCACCAACATGGCATCCCATCTCTTCTACTCTCTTCGAGGGATTGTAACTTTAGAACATTATTATTTTTGTTATTTTACACAAGATTGTTACCATTTCTTTTTAATTAAGTGCTGGTTTGCTTTTATTGTGGACTTTCAATCTGGTGCAAAGAGGACAACCTTTCTCTTGTAGAAAGTCTTCTAGCTCAGTTTGAATGTTCACTGTGGACATACTTTGCAGGCCGATATGCAGACTGAAGAGTCTTTCTCAAAGACGAAACAGCTGTCTTTGCATAGGCATTGTCTATCTCCCCCATTGGGAGAAAAAGTAAATCAGCACATTATTTTCTTTTATTCTTTTCAGAACACACAATAAATCGTAAAGTTAAAATTAAAGTTATTCAGTTTCTTTCTTAGGTTCACAAACTTAAATATTGGACACAAAAAAAGGGTTTTTTAAGCAAACTATATATATGAGGAAAGTTTAATGGTGTGGTTGTTTTTTCTTCTTCAATTCTTGTACGTTTATATTATACTTGGAAGAAGGAAAGCGCATCAGTCTACCTGATCCAGGCACACCTCTCTACATTCCTCCTCACCGGGAGTATGTTGGTGTTTACTACGATTTCTATGACCTCCCTTATTGATTATTGAATCCTTCACTGGATCCACCAACATGGCATCCCATCTCTTCTACTCTCTTCGAGGGATTGTAACTTTAGAACATTATTATTTTTGTTATTTTACACAAGATTTTTACCATTTCTTTTTAATTAAGTGCTGGTTTGCTTTTATTGTGGACTTTCAATCTGGTGCAAAGAGGACAACCTTTCTCTTGTAGAAAGTCTTCTAGCTCAGTTTGAATGTTCACTGTGGACATACTTTGCAGGCCGATATGCAGACTGAAGAGTCTTTCTCAAAGACGAAACAGCTGTCTTTGCATAGGCATTGTCTATCTCCCCCATTGGGAGAAAAAGTAAATCAGCACATTATTTTCTTTTATTCTTTTCAGAACACACAATAAATTGTAAAGTTAAAATTAAAGTTATTCAGTTTCTTTCTTAGGTTCACAAACTTAAATATTGGACCAAAAAAAAGAAGAAGTTTTTTTTAAGCAAACTATATATATAAGAGGAAAGTTTAATGGTGTGGTTGTTTTTTCTTCTTCAATTCTTGTACGTTTATATTATACTTGGAAGAAGGAAAGCGCATCAGTCTACCTGATCCAGGCACACCTCTCTACATTCCTCCTCACCGGGAGTATGTTGGTGTTTACTACGATTTCTATGACCTCCCTTATTGAATCCTTCACTGGATCCACCAACATGGCATCCCATCTCTTCTACTCTCTTCGAGGGATTGTAACTTTAGAACATTATTATTTTTGTTATTTTACACAAGATTGTTACCATTTCTTTTTAATTAAGTGCTGGTTTGCTTTTATTGTGGACTTTCAATCTGGTGCAAAGAGGACAACCTTTCTCTTGTAGAAAGTCTTCTAGCTCAGTTTGAATGTTCACTGTGGACATACTTTGCAGGCCGATATGCAGACTGAAGAGTCTTTCTCGAAGACGAAACAGCTGTCTTTGCATAGGCATTGTCTATCTCCCCCATTGGGAGAAAAAGTAAATCAGCACATTATTTTCTTTTATTCTTTTCAGAACACACAATAAATTGTAAAGTTAAAATTAAAGTTATTCAGTTTCTTTCTTAGGTTCACAAACTTAAATATTGGACACAAAAAAAGTTTTTTTTAAGCAAACTATATATATATAAGAGGAAAGTTTAATGGTGTGGTTGTTTTTTTCTTCTTCAATTCTTGTACCTATATATATATATATATATATATATATATATATAGTAACATTTGATAAACTTTTTTGTCCAAATGTCTTTATTAAAAAAAAAAAAAAAAAAAGTTTTTATAATCGAACATTAGAATCAAGACCAGTTACAAGAACTTGGATTCTTGATCTATGTTCTAAAAAACATAGAGTGCTAGTTTGGCTTTTCCTCCCTTTGTGGGGGGAGGCAGACAGAGCCCAGTCCATGACAGCTGTTTCAATCCGATGAGGATCTCGTCCGGATCTTACCCATCTCATGTGAAATTTTCCCCTCAACACCAAGGTCCTTCCACAGTGGGAAGGGTTTCCCCTGTTGTATAGTAGCAAAAATTCCAAAAAGCCAAACCAGCACTCAGATAAAACAATAGAAATAAGAATCTTATGTAAAAAGGTGAACATTACAATGTTCAAATATGAAAAGATAAACGACACGATCAGAGAGGGCCAGCAACTAAGATGGTGTCCAAAAGGAAAAAATTAGATTTTGTCCAAAAGGCTAAAAATAGATTTGAAATAAAATATCAGTATACTGCTGTGCACCGTGCCTCTGATCTAAAGGACTTGAAAGTTGGAGCATTTGAAATGCACAACTAGTAAAATTTGATAAAACTTTTTTGTCCAAATGTCTTTATTTAAAAAAAAAAAAAAAAAAGACATTTGGACAAAAAAGTAGTATACTGAGATTTTATTTCAAATATATATATATATATATATATATATATATATATATATATATATATATATATATACTGTCTGTCCCGCGTCCAAGGCCAAAAGCCGAAATATTGGGAATAGTCTACATTCTTTCTTGTTAGTTTTCATTCTTTTTTTGTTCTGCTATATATATATATATATATATATATATATATATATACACGAGTGGACAGAGAGTGCCGTGACACTCGTTTCGATAAAAGTTCCAATAAAAAGATTTATTGACACCAGGCCAAATTTTCGCCTAATTCAGGCTTCATCATGGGCTGAAACAAATACAACAACATACAACCTTAGTTCCCACACAAAACCAGACGATCGAAACAACGCAGCAGAAATAAAAGAAACCATTAATAAGAGATAAAATATGTCTGTAAACGTACTGTAGCCATTAATGTTACGAAACCTATGCCGTTAGGTTCCTGGTAAAACATTTGACCAGTGGGGGAGGTTTCTTTTATTTCTGCTGCGTTGTTTCGATCGTCTGGTTTTGTGTGGGAACTAAGGGTGTATGTTGTTGTATTTGTTTCAGCCCATGATGAAGCCTGAATTAGGCGAACATTTGGCCTGGTGTCAATAAATCTTTTTATTGGAACTTTTATCGAAACGAGTGGACAGAGAGTGCCGTGATTTTATTCTTTTTGTATTAAGACTTTGTCTGTTGTTCACGTGCACCTAGATTAATGGTGCGGTGCCAGCAAGGCTAGTTTTTATATTATATTCTATATATATATTAAGAAATGTATATATATAGCAGAACAAAAAAAGAATTAAAACTAACAAGAAAGAATGTAGACTATTCCCAATATTTCGGCTTTTGGCCTTGGACGCGGGACAGACAGTAGAACAAACTTGACATAACAAATACAACACGTAACTTTTCTTGACGTCATTGTTGTGACCCACATTCTGTGTGTATAATTAGATTGTGTTGCAGTGTGTGTGTGTGTGTGTGTGTGTGTGTGTGTGTATATATGTTTATGTATACATGGGTGTGTGTGTGTGTGTGCGCGCGTGCGCGTGCTTACGTGCGTACGTGCGTGTATGTGCGTGCGTATACGTGCGTGTACGTGCTTGAGTGCGTGCGTGCGTGCTTGGGGTGGGTGCACGCTTTTTTATGACGGAAAAGTAATGATTTCCTTCACTCCTTCTTCCAATAATACGACTACTGTTGTGATTCCGCCACTACAGTGCTATGGATCCTATCAACACATGGTACACAGCGTAGCTAAGCTGGGCGTTTCACTTGGCGGAGGTTTGCACGGCTATGTTGTTTTCGTTGTGTGTTTTTAAAAAACTAAAGCCGGCGCCACACGGCGTGTAACATCGTATGGGGATGCGATGCGATTGTGTCACGTGAGTCATGATTAACGTGAAATTACTGCCGTCTAATAAAAAAATAAAAAAATAATTCTGCCATTTTCGCTCACTATGCTCAAGCATAAATCCAATACATGAATTTCACGTGAATCATGACTTTCATCGTCAAAATCGCATCGCATCGCATTCAGATGCGATTCGCGTGTCGTGTGCCTGGCCCTCAACCCATCCACGTTTGTAAATTGTCAGGGACAATCGAATAGAAACCAGGGTAAACCTCCTCGCTCACTCTCATGGAATGAGTATTAGCATTCGTCAAATTATTATCTCAGGTGCGCAGGGACGTTCAATTTGACAGTAGGTCGTTAGGTTTGTCAATCTACTGTACGCTCTGACCGTCTAGACGGAATATCGGCGGGGTTAATACAGTGTAACAAATCATTTGCCTGCCCAGACTGCCGAACAAAGTGGGGTTTCATCAATGTCGCTTGTTTTGACAAGCCCTGTTTTCTTTCTATGTAGGCCTACTGTCTATGGATGTCCCTGTCTTTCTCTCTCTTCTTTTGTATCCCCGCCTCTCTCTCTCTTTCTCACTGTCTCTGTCTCTACCTCTGTCTCTCTGTCTCTCTCTCTCTCTCTCTCTCTCTCTCTCTCTCTCTCTCTCTCTCTCTCTCTCTCTCTCTCTCTCTCTCTCTCTCTCTCTCTCTCTCTCTCTCTCTCTCTCTCTCTCTCTCTCTCTCTCTCTCTCTCTCTAATATAGGAATACGTTTGATTTTGTTATGTGTACACATATTTACATTTAAAATTGTGCATGTTAAGATGAGTAGGTAAAGTAGAGCTAGGTTTGATTTTATTACGTGCATGATTGTCCGTTCAAATAAGTACATTTTTAAGATGAGTATGTAAAGTATGATTAGGATTGGTTTTGTCATGTGTTTGTGCACTTCTAAATTTGTGCATGGTCAAGATGAGTATGAAAAGTAGGATTATTTGGGGGTTTTCTCCGTGTGTATGTGCTTAGGCCTACTCTTAACTTATGCACGTTCAAAATAATATTATGATTTTGTTATTGTTGTGCTACTATATAGGGTTGTATTTTGCATTCTTATATTGCTTTGTCTGTGCTCATTTTCCTTTTCCATTTCTACTTTTATATTTGTAACTTTTTTTTCCAGAGGGCTGGATGTAAAAAAGCATGTTATTGCTTATTCTATTACCCTCTATAAATAAAATTCATTCAATTCAATTCAATTCAATTATCTCTCTCTTTCTCTCTCTACATGTATGTATGTCTGTATCACATTCTCTTCCCCCCCTCCTATCTAAATAAATCTCTCTCTCTCAATCTCTCTCTCTCTCAATCTCTCTCTCTCTCTCTCTCTCTCTCTCTCTCTCTCTCTCTCTCTCTCTCTCTCTCTCTCTCTCTCTCTCTCTCTCTCTCTCTCTCTCTCTCTCTCTCTCTCTCTCTCTCTCTCTCTCCTCTCTCTCTCTCTTATTAGCTGTCTCTCTCCAGCTTTCTTCATTTTTCCTTCTCACCCGGAACATTATTTTGACACCCGCGTCAGTTTTGCCATACTCGTTCAGCTTACCATACTTATTTC